>CM075649.1:127792289-128417289 GCA_037953625.1 Crotalaria pallida
TTCTTAGAAACCGAAACATATATAAAAAGAAAACACAACCTTTTCTTGAAAAATAACATGCAAATCAAGGGTTTAAATATCTTAAATCCATTAAACAAAAATAATTACATGCATGCACTTAGATCAACTAGGATCATCACAAAATTAACATGCAAAATTAAGAACTTAAACTTTTTCATAAATCAAGTTCGGATCATGACTTTATTCACCAAATAAACATGGAAATACACATAGATCATAGTTTTAACACTAAGATTTAACATGCAAGACTAAAGAACTTTGCTCAATAAACAAACAAGTTTAGATCATGATTTTTTTTTTTCAAATAACCACATAAACATACATATAGGTCACGGTTAGAGCAAGAAAATTAAACATGCAATAAGATTTATTTTAGCTTTCACAAAATCTTTAACCATACTTTAGATCTTTAGGTTTTTAGTTAGAAAAATATTAGATCTAACAAGAAATGCCATAAAACATGAATTTAACATATTACAAATTAGTTCAAGTCCTTAAAGTCCAAAATCAAGCAAGATCAACACATGAAATCATATTACAAACCATAAAATAGGACATGCAAAAGAAAAGGAAGTGGATCTACAACTAAAAGAGAAAATCTAAACTATTACAAAATCTTCTTTTGGATCTTCAAGTCCTACCATGAAAAAGGTTTGATCTTCTAGCTCCTAGCACTTGGATCTACAAGGTTGAGACTTGGGTTAAGCTTGAAACCTCCTTCCTCCTTCTTCTCCATGTTTCGGCCAACTCTCTTTCTCCTCTCTCTCTCTTTTTCTTTTCTTTTCTTTCTAAGAGTTTAAGAAGTCTCTTAGAGTTAGTGTTTAGTGTTGGTGAAAGTTAAGAAATGAAGTGATTGGAGTGAAAATAAACTAGGGCCTCTTCTATATATAGACTAACTCACCATTTCCCTCCTTGCCCTTGGGTTGTTTCGGTTCAAGCACAAAATGGGAGGGGTAGTTTTGGATTTACAAAAACTTGCATGGGTGAACTTTATCAAATGGAGGGGACAAAGTTGCATGGCTAGGCTTTTAGGGGTCAAGCTAGGCTTAAGGACTTGTTAGTATTTAGTTAGGGTTTTAGTGATTTGGTTGGGTTCTAGTTTGGGTTTGGTTATGGCTTAGCTTACTCATTAAGTTTCTAGAAAATTATACTCTTAACCTATACATACACACTCACATACGTACAACACACATACACATCACCGTATCATGCACACAAATATACATACATTTTCATTTCATTTCTTAACCTCATTCACTTAAGATTATTAATTCACACAATCAAGGCAGTCCATTCAAAAATCACACTCATACAATCAATTTCATGCACCACACAGTACACACATATTGAACCAAGCACATATCACATGAAAATTTCAAGCCAAATTATTAAACGCATTTTCTTTCAAATACCATTTCCAAAATTCGTATTTCTTGTCTCTGAAAATAAATTTTTGAAAAACAACCCAGAAAATTCTGAAATTTACATTTTTAAAATCTACGTTCCAAGACGATCGTTTTGATATAAAGTTCATGAAAATCCGAGTTACAGTTAAAAAGTTACGAATTTCTCAAGTTAACGGTTCAAAAACTTTATTTCAAATAAAAATCAACTTTTAATAAAATCACAACTCAACAAAACCATTCACTTTTCTTTTATAAAAACATTTTGTTTTATAAAATTCCTTGAAAACCAGCACTTTATTCCTTTCTCTCATAATTACTTTTCTGGAAATCTCTTATAATTTAGAATCTTAAAGTTTATTCTGTCGAAAATCGTTTACGCACGTGTGGGAAAAATGCGGAGTGTTACACTTATGGTTACGACAAAATCCTTTTTCATGTTTTTGCTTTTCATTGGAGTTAGAAAATGATTGAGATTCGGGGAAATATTTAATGGCGATTTTTTCAAACCTTCTGTGTTTACCTTGTAAATCATATTATGTTTTGGCCTATTTTGCAACGACCCTAAGGTTGAATTGGGGAATTCATATTTATGCAAACAAGTGTCAGGTAGGTGGCTTTGAGGAGAAAAAAGTGGTTAAAAGGCAAAAGGGTAAGATGGATAAAGGGTGTGAAGAATTTGGAGGAAAATCTACTCTCTCTAGTTCTCTCTTCTTCCTTAATCTTCTCCTTCTCCCACCACCCTAGCACTTGTTTTACTCTTATCTAAGTTCTAATTCTCCATTGTACCTTCTTTACTTGTTATTAGTACTAATACCAGTTCATTTGCTACATATATATCTCCCTGGGTTGATATTCAATTGTTTTAATAGCAAAATCTTAGATCCACCATGTATCTCTTGTTATATATTTTTCAGCCTTGTTACATTGGTGCTTTCATTGATCTCGCATGGCTGCAAAGAAACAACCATCGAAGGAGCAAATTGTTGACCATTTTGAAACCCTACACCAAAAAATGTTTGCGATTTGTAAGAAATCTCAAGTTAGGAGTGAGCAATTTCAACGAGAATTGGCTCAACTCAAGGACAAAATTGCAGCCCGTGAGAAGAACTCAAGTGTGGAGGCTGATCAAGTCGTTTCTGATCTCATATTCTTTAGAGAGTTTCTCTGGTGCCGTCGCAAAATAGTGGGTTTCGGTGCCGTCGAACCCTTAACCAATGAAAACACGTCATCTCATATAATTAGATACGTCAACATGATTTCTATTAAAGCATCCAATTTTATCATATTGCATTTTAGTCTTTCACATTTTAGTTAAAATTTGATTAATCTAACTAATTTAAATCAAATTAAATATTTCCTATTTTATTTAAAAAATTAAAATAAAAAAATAGGATTTGATTTTGAAATAGTTTCTTTCATAACCTATATGTTCTTCATTGACTTTACAAGCTTCATCACTTCTTCATCACTATACACACACCATACACATTCATCAACACTTAGTAAAAGTTATTAAGTTGCCTCATCCGTATATCAATAGGGTACAACACATTTATAATCTCTAAAAATTATTAATTTTATTATTGATGCTTTGCCCAGTTTTTGTAGGGTAAAATGTGTTGTTGGGAGGATTTTTTGATGGATTGGACGAGGATTTTTTCTTCTTTGTATTACTAATGGTCACTAGCACAATTCTTTGTTTTTGTTTTTACAATAGAAAGTCAAAAAAAGGGAAAAAATGAAGCATATGCTTACAAGTGGTTGGGAAATTAATCTTTATTACAAATCTAACAAACTAACCCACATCATAAGCAAAAATTTATTAAAAAAAATAACAATCATAATCATAGTTGAGAGAGAGAGGGGAAGACATACGGTAAAGAGTGATCATTAGGGATGATTAACGTGTTGTACCTTACTGATATACAGATGAGGCAACTTAATAATTTTTTTTAATTATAACTTAATAATTTTTATTAAGTGTTGATGAATGTCTATGGTGTGTGTATGGTGATGAAGAAGTGATGAAGCTTGTACAGATGATGAAAATCATATATGTTATGAAAGAAACTATTTCAAAATCAAATCTTAATTTTTTTATTTTAATTTTTTAAATAAAATAGGAAATATTTAATTTGATTTAAATTAGTTAGATTAATCAAAAGTTATCTAAAATGTGAAGGACTGAAATACAATATGATAAAATTGGATACTTTAGGACACGCTATGGGTAAGATGGATGCATTCGGTTTATATAAAGGAGCAAGATTTATGGTAATGCAACGCCAATCAGGGATCTGGGTGGCATGGGAAGCATATCTTAAAATTTAGGGACAAATTAAAGCCTGGCTTCTGTAATGATGTTTGGAATAGGACTCAGGATGACATCTACACGGTTAAGAGTGGTTACCTAATGCTAAAAAATCAGCAAGGGATTTTCCCTTTGCATATGATGGTTTGGAATAGTGTGAACGTACAAAAACATTGTTTTATTGCTTGGCTTGCCGCCCTTGGGAAGCTTCAAACTCTGGACAGCTTATGTTATATGGTTATTCCTAATCACTGTTGTTTATGTCTATCTTCTGCTGAGTCTAGAAATCATTTATTTTTTGAATGTAATTGGAGTTGTAGTCTTCTTGATCATTGTTGTCTCTGAATAGGAGTTGACAGGTATCCATATAAATATCACAACTGGACAAGGTGGATTTGCCATGCTTTCAGGGATAAGGTCCGTCGCAAAAGTGTTTTTGCTATGTTTGCAGCTTTGATTTATCACATATGGGAGGAAAATAACATTCACACTTTTAAGAACCAGAAGAGGAGTTTGCAGCTTGTTTTCAGTACTATTAGGAGAGAGGTTGCTCATAAGATTATTTTTTGTTTTCCTAATTTTATAGATTGGAAGAATAATGTTTTAGTTGATAGAATCAGGCAGGAACTTTAGCATTTTAACTTTTTCTTTTTTAGGCCTTAGGTTGTTTTGAACCCTTCCTAAAAGATGGTAAAATGGCCTTTGTTCTCAGGCATTTGTGTAAGTGTTGAATCCTTCCTAGAAGGTGGCAAGGCTTATGCTTATGTCCTTTTGTATTGTTTCTGAATTTTTGCTCGTGATAATGAATTATTTCTTTTACCGAAAATAAAAATAATTAGGTGAGTGCATTTAATTTTTTTGAGTTCATAAAAAAAATAGACTACTATACAAAATATGCATTGGGAATTAAACAAAAGTTAAATGATACAACCACTTGATTAATATATTTTAGAAATAATTGTATTGGGAATAGAAAATTAGTTATATTTTTCTTATATTTAAGACCACAAATAAAATGTTTTTATTTTCATATATATATGAGATCGGAAGGAATATAGTAATAAAAATTAAAAGAATATTACATAATTTAATTTAATATTCAATAATAAATTAAAGTTAAAAAAATTATATAATAATTTAAAATATTACATTTTAAGAAAGTGTTAATTAGTGTAAGTTTTTGTGTACTTTGAAAATGCCCTTGTTAAATCTTTGTTGAAAATTGTAGTAGTATTTAATTTTTATTAGCGATTCTGTCTATTAAAAAATGTACAGTAGTTTAGAGATAATGCAGATTATAAAAATATTGTTAGTTCCATGATGAACATGATGAATGTTTTGATAATGACAAAGTGTTTTTGAACAAGCTACAAGTGTTAATCAAGTTTCAAGCTCAACAAGCAACAACAAACATCAAATGAAGAAGAGAGAAAGCAAGCTCATGAAGACCTAAGTTTGAGTGTATTTGTATTTCTTTTATCTTTTGCCTCTCAAGCTTCATAGGTTTTTTATTTGGGTAGATTATTATAGAGGGTAGTGAATCTCATTCATAAGTCATGATTTAATCATAATTTGAGTTTTCACTTAACCTAGAATCAATAGGTGGCTTAAAGGTTTTAAAGGAAAGGTTGGATTTTGAGAAAACAAGTTTTGAACATGTGCAGTACCAACTTAATCGATTAAGTGAGTAACTTAATCGAGTACTACTCGAGTAGTCTGCAACTTAATCGATTAAGTACTGCTGAACTGATTTTTAAAATACGTTTTTCACTTCTCAAAATCAGTTTTCAAGTGCTACAACTTTTGGGTATTCTATATAAACCTTTTCCTATTATTTGTGATTAAATGAGAATCATTTCATACAAGTTTTACAAAGAATCAAGCCACTCTATTCTCTCTCATTTTCTAAAGATCAAAGTTCTCATATTTTCATATTCTTTGATCAAGAACCTTTGAATCTCTTATGGTGAATTGTCATAACTCTTGATTGAGATTCATAGGATTGTCATGTATATTCATTGAGTTGTAATCTTTGCAATAAGGCAAGCCACTACAACAAACAAGAAGTCTTGGTGTGTCGATTTTATCATCAAGCAAGTGCATTCTTATTGAAGAAGAAGAAGAAGTCTTGGTTGTGAATCAAGCAAGGAGAAGCCTTGGTGTGTGGATTATCATCAAGCAATTGAAGACTTGTTGTGTCGATTATCAACAAGGGGTAGAGGTTAGATTAGAGAGAAGATCAATAGGATTACAAGGCAAGGGTGTCGGTTATCTCTTGTAGGCTAGCAAGAAGGAAGTCTTGTGAGGCAATCACTTGTAATTTGAGAACTCTAATTCCTCATAGTGAAGAATCTCTCTTGGTTGAAGAGGGGACTGGATGTAGCTTTCAAGCGGATGAAAGTGAACCAGGATAAATCACTGTGTCGTATCTCTAAACCCTTACTCTTTATATTCAAGTCATTGATTGTGTTCTTGGTTGAAAACCTAGAGAAAGATTGATTTTCATAATTGATTGAATTGAATCTTTAATTGTTCAAATTGATAAAGGGAAAATCATTTTCATAACTAGGTTAATCAATAAGAATATAGGTGTTAATCATTTCCGTTGAATCTCTGATCTTTCGTGTGAATTGATTGATTTTCGTATGCGAATGAAAACTTGATTTTTCTGGTTTTTACCTGTCATACTCGAGTAAACGATTACTTACTCGATTAAGTTCTTTTGAACTTTCAGACATACTCGAGTAACCTGCAATCTACTCGAGTAAGTTAGTGAAAAATTGCAAAAATCTTTTGTTTTGATTGTTTCGATTTGTTTCATTCGAAAATCTTTCAAGGTAGCTTCAACACCTATTCAACCCCCCCTTCTAGGTGTATTCCTAGGGTTCCTTTGTCTCTCCAACCACCAATTGCGGTTTCCTCAAATATAATTAATGAGGACTAAGAGAAATGATTAAAATAAAGGTTATAGTTGGAAAGAAAAATATGTTCATGCATTGAAGTTGTAAAATGCCAAACAATATGAAGCAAGAGAAAAAGCTTAAAAGGCGAAACAAAATAAAATAGAGGGAGTATTATTCAAAATTACAAACTACTTACATTAAAATTTAAAATTAGGAAAACAATAACCTAACAACCCCGTCACATGTTACTCGACAAGAACCCTAGGGTAAGGGGGCAAAGGTACCTTAATATGTAATTTAGGAAAAAAATTAGGGTAAGGGAGGCCAATCGTACCCTAACATATCATGTTCTTCAGCACAATGAGGGAACATGTCGCTATAAACTAACCTTGGGCAAAGGGGGCGAAGGTAGCTTAACATGTAATTGAGGACCAACAATGAGGATAAGGGGGGCCAACCATACCTTAACATGTCACATTCTTCTACAGAGTGGGTGGACTTGTCACTCGACACTAACCCTAGCCCAAAGGAGGGTCGAAGGTACCTTAAAGTGCCATTGACGACAAAAAACGAGGATAAGGGGGAGCCAACCGTACCCTAACACCCTAACATATCACATTCTTCGATAGAGTAATCATGTCACTATGTCCCTTGACATTAACCTTGGCCCAAATGGAGGTGAAGGTACCTTAAAGTGGGATTGACGACAAAAAACGAGGGTAAGGGGGAGGGGGGCAACCGTACCCTAACACCCTAACATGTCACATTCTTCGATAGAGTAGGTGAACATGTCACTTGACATTAACCCTGCTCCAAAGCAGGATGAAGGTACCTTAAAATGTCATTTACGAGAAGAAATGACTGTAGGGGAGCCAAACATACCACAACATGTCACCTTCTTCGTCACAATCCGGAACAAAAAACCTCATATTTCCTTCAATATCTTAGAGGTATTTTTCAAAAAAAAAAATTAAATATTATTTTCTAGTGGAATAATGTCTTACATATTCAAAATATAGTCTTACAAATAGGATTAAAATTTTTATTAAAAGGGCCTTACATATTAAAAATAAACATTATTTTCATTTATTTTTAATATTTATTTTACTTATTTATTTTTAATATTATTTTCACAAAAATTAGATTAACACAAAGACTATGCTAGTTAAAAAAAAAACTACGGACGCCCCGGAACTAAAAACCCCACGTAAGCTCAGGTACAAAGAAAAATGGGTTCTGCTTTTTGGCCCCCACTTTCGACTTTTTGGCCCTATTTCTATTTTCAAAGGACTAAAACACCCTTCAACGCATTTATATTTTCGGAACTACATAACCGGAAATGCTATTTCGGTAATCCAAAGTCTGAAGGCAATTATTTCATATTTCTGGTGTTGTCTAAATGGAATATCATTTCCGGTTCCAGACAACCGGAAACTTTATTGATTTCCGGCACTACACAACCGAAAACAACAAGAATATCCCATCCCTATTATAATTATAGAAGATTTAATATGATCTAATCTATGTTCGTATCTTCAAGCCTTATAATGCATTCTTCTTCCTTGCTAATGACTTTCAATGTCCCATCCTATGCCCATTTGTTGACATCCCATTCATCAGCTCTAAAATGAACTTCACAAGTATTTATATCGGGAAAAAAAGAAAAAAAAAGTTGAGTCGCTAAAGAAACAAAAGAAGAAAATCATTGCTTCCCAAAGAACACAGTTTTACAAAGTTGCAGAAAGACACAAAACAATTACAAAAATATCAAATTTAATAAACAGATCCGAAAGCTCTAATGAACCAAAGACATACTTTCTTTCAAGAACACCGATAAAGTGCAGCTTGCTAACCATGCCAGAGCAGTACATTGGTAACTTTAACATTATGCTAAAGATATAGTACTAAACAGATCACAAGCACAACAGATCAAGATTCATAATTGTTTCCGGTTGTGTAGTGCCGAAAATCAATAAAGTTTCCGGTTGTCTTAAACCGGAAATGATATTGCGTTTAGGCAACACCGGAAATATGAAATAATTGCCTTCCGACTCTGGATTACCGAAATAGCATTTCCGGTTATGTAGTACCGGAAATATAAATACGCTGAAGGGTGTTTTAGTCCTTTGAAAATAGAAATGGGGGCCAAAAAGTCGAAGTGGGGGTCAAAAAGCAGAACTCAAGAAAAATAAGCCTAGGGGGACCCCCACGAAAAAAAGCCCAGGTACGTAAGAATCACAAAAAAAAAGTCATAAGGAGGAGTGCTTATTTGGTGCTCCTGGGCTACTGGGGAGTAATCCAACTCCAGGTAACCAGTTTTGATCATCACCCTCCAGTGTGCTAAACACACCACAGCCATTGATTAAGCAACTAGTATACATACTCATCCACAAATAGTGAGTATTGCATACAAACCCTACAATTTTAATGTTATCTTATCTTATACATGGGATTCATAGAATAAAAAAACCAAAACTACCCAAGTGAATTAGCCTAGTGAAAACTAGAGGGCGCTTAGGCTTTGTTTGGTTGCACGAAAGAAAATGAGAAAAAAGAAATAGGAAAGAGATAAATAGGAAAGAGAAATTATGGTGAGAAAATGAGTAGATTTTATGATTGTTTGGTATGGGAGAAAACTTGAAGAACTGAGGAAGAAAGAAAAGTTGGGTTTTCTTTCCTTTTGTTTGGTTGGAGAGAAAAGTGAGAATAGAGAAGAAAGAAGAGGGAAAATGATAAATTTGTTAAAAGACAACTACACCCTTGTTTTACTTAATATAAATAAATATTTTTTTTTTATTTTTCACATATATGTATATTAAACATAGCCAATTTTTTTTTACTTTAATTCTTTATTAAATAATAAAAATTCCAAGTCAAAAATATAAACAAAATAGTTTTTTTATTGAAATATTTTTTTTTCAATTAAAAAAATAAAAATAAGTGGAGCAAAGGAGTAAGTGAAAGGGTAGTTAGGTAATTTCATATCTCAAGTTAAGTTTTCTTCCCATTCTCTCTTCACTTGGGAAGAGAAAGATTTTTTTTATTGGATCCACCAAGTTTTCTCTTCCCCTCCATTTTCTCTGGTCATCCAAACAAGAGAAAATAAAGTTTTCTCCTTGTTTTCTCTCTTTCTCACTTCTTTCATCTCATTTTCTCTTGATCCAAACAAAGTTTAGGGACTTCAGAGTTAAAAGTTCGAGTCCCAATGAGACAACAATTCTTGGGAAGGATCCGTATCGTTGAGTCAAAGACTCGCACAATTCGCAGATCCGAGATGGATTATTTGAACCACAACAAAATGTGAAGCCTAGACACCACCTGGTTTGAAAAAATAAAAAAAATAAAAAAAACCAAAACTTATATACGCTCCGGTCTTATTTATAAGACCCTTTTGGAGTTTTTATTTTGGTCCTATTTATAAGACCCCTTTACAATTTTCAGTAACATTTAATTACTCATTTCCACCAACACCTCTATAAAGTCAACATTTTTTATAGTTCCAATAATAATTATAGGGGTAGTTTTGAAAAAGCATATCAAATTTTCACATTTCTAATGTCACTAACAAATTTATCCACTTTCTTAGTGGGAGTGAAAAACCCCAAAAGGGTCTTCTTGGACCGGAGGGAGTATATAAGTTTCATAAACCAAGACTTAATTTTCCAATAAAAATATATTTTTAATACTCCCTCCGGTCCCTAATATAAGCACCATTTGACCAATTTCACTCCCTTTAAGAAAAGTAGGTAAGTTAGTTATTTATATTGGAATTGTAAATTTAAGTGTATATTTACCAATGGCTTAATTATAACAAAAGTTCTTGAAGTTTGGGGTACTTTTGCCAGATAACCTTATTCTTATTTTTTCAATGTCTGACTCCCCGAAATTACTTCTGGGTTTGTCATATACCCCTACTATCAATTCTGACCAATTTTGCTAACACGTAACATCATAATCTTGGTCAGACGCACGAGGTTGGTCATGTGGTGCCGCGTGATGTCACATGGGCGAAGACGGCCACTCTCTTCAATCCTTTCTTTTCTTTTTTTATTTAACTAAAAATATAAAAATATTAAGTTTTTTAGTTTTTTAAATAACTAACTGATGGTAACAGCGGTGTCAAGCAGAACTAGAACTGCACCACGAGAAGGAAAACCCAGCGCACCACCAAAAGAACCCTGTTGCTCATACTCTTTGTGTAATCTTTTTTGTGTAATCGAAGGTATGATGGCTTCAATCTGGTTCTGGGTTGGCTTCGATCTGGATCTAGGTTGTGTTGCGGTCCTCACCATCAGTTCATGCTCGCTGGATTATGCAGATTTGAGTTTGAATCTGTGCTTTCATGGGGTGGCTTTGTTTGAAGAAGAAGCAAGAAGATACACCGCAGGCGGAGGCGGTGGCATGTCCACAGCAGTTTTTTGATCTAGATGCTTTTTGTTATTGATTTTGAATTTCTTTCTTCCCTGTTCTAGATGCCTCTTTGTTCAGATCTGATATGTGATGTATTTCTATTGTTGATCTCAAGAACAGCGGCGGCAACATCAGCGCCTGGTAGTGACCGCACAGATCTGTAGGAATGTCGTCCTCAAGAACGCCACTTTTCCTCCGCCTAGAATGTAACACCCTACATAATAATTACCCTTTAATTACCCCGAAATTAGGATTTTAAAATTTCTTTTGAGGAAATGATCAAGATAAATTGCCAAAATAATAGTTCACTTCATTAATGCCAGAGACACATCAGAGTTCAAAAGGCGGAAGACTTAAATACATCAGATACATAAAACACAAGTTTAAGTACAATCAGTTCAGCAGTTCCAAAAATACAAAATATTGTTTTTAGCTCGGCCAACTAGCCAAGACCCATCTAGGCTATCCGACTCTAATGACTTACTCTCCCTGTGAGGGAGAGTGATCCTGCTCGGCCGGGGACTGCGTCTGCTCGGGCTCAGTACCTGAAAAATGGTAAGGAGGTGAGCATTACACAGAACATAAATAAGCAGTTTCTAGAATGACATACCGAACTACCAAGCCAAACACAAGTAGTCAAATAGCAAATAAATCACAAGTAATCAAACCCATATATCTCATGCATATACCAACATTTAGCTCGATTCGCATACCCACATCCTCGTCTAGCTCGGCTCACATCATAAACCAGTTAACTCATTGCTAGCTATACCTCGGTTTATCCTCTCATGTCTCGGATTACCATCTCTATCTCGGGTTCACTACTCAATATTTCACTTTCACATAATTTACAATCTTTTACTCTTCTCGGATGCATACACCCAGTGCATGTCTTACACCATTTAAGTCGGATATTGGAGTGTCCATAACTGCGAGTACCACAATACTCGGCTTACAGCTGCGAGCACCACAATGCTCGGCTTACGCGATCAATGCACGCACCTAGTACGAGTCTGATATGACCAGGAACACTATCGCCGATCATTCTATGGAGTAAGGAGTGTCCATAACTGCGAGTACCACAATACTCGACTTACAGCTGCGAGCACCACAATGCTCGGCTTACGCGATCAATGCACGCACCCAGTACGCGTCTGCCATGACCAGGAACACATCCCACCGATTCCGTTCTCGGAACCTTGTGAGTCATAACTACGAGCACCACAATGCTCGACTTACACCTGCGAGCACCACAATGCTCGGCTTACGCGATCAATGCACGCACCCAGTACGCGTCTGCTATGACCCGACCACACAACCATTTCTCTTTAATTCCCCTTATCTTATTAACCATTACTTTTAGTTCGGCCCACCTCAGTTCACCTCTTTAATTTATTCCTCTTTGCATTAATCTCATTATTTACTTAGCTCGGCCTATCTCGGCTCAACCCTTTACCCATTTCCGATTTCCCTTATCCCTATTATCTATCTCATCTACCTATCTCATTATATAACTTATTAGTTTGTCTTTTAGATCCACCCTGGTTACCATTCTTCTCATTCTCCATTCTCACCCTCTCTCGGCTCGGCCACAGATACAAATACCAAATATCAAAGCATCATAAACATTTATACCTCAACAACCACATGAACAAAACATTTAGTCAATCCATCATATAAAATGCAGCATATGAAATATAGCATGTAATCAAAAGTGATATTCCATCTTCACCTAAAATCCATGTTTCTAGTTCATTCATTAATTCCCCTTTTACCCTTTTTACCATTTCTCTTCTAACATTAACCTATGTCCATTCCCTAATCTAATACCCACTCTTAGTACCCTTTATGAACACCCTAGAAACCCAAACTCAAGTAGAGGTAACACTCACTCCTTACCTCAAACCGTGTGAGATAAGAGTTGAGAGTTTGAGAATGGTTCCTTGTGGCTTGTCCTTGATCTTGGCACCCTTGAATCCTTCTTACTCCAAGCTAAACACGAGCTCCACCAATCTACACACGAACTCCACGGTGGTCCAGGGGCGCCCGGGATGGAAGAGAAGGCGGCGGGGAGGAGGTCTCTGGATGGTGGAAGAGAGGGAAATGTTCGTGAGAAGAGGAGAGGAAGAAGATATGTTGGGTTGTTGTTGCTGGACTTTGAGAGAAAAGGGAGAGAGAGACGTAGGGAAGAGAGAAGAATAAAAGTGAGAAGTGTTATGGGTTATGTGTTGGGATTTTCTTTTATTCAAATGTGGAAGATATTTGTGTGGCTCTCATTGGAGTCTTCTTTGGGAAGCTAGAATGAGTGGCTGGGATTCATTGGCTTCTTGAGGAAGCCATGAATAGTGACTTGATAGGGACATAAAGCAATGATGGCGACATAAAGTGAAAGATAGTACATAGTACGGATGGTATGAATCCCAAAGGGCCAACAGCTCAACATGAGCTGGCACGGAGGAGCTAGGACGTGTCGGCTAGGATACGTCGGCTCGGTATGGAGGAATCGTAGTAGTCCTAGCTTCCATCTCGGATAATAGTGTGGGGTGCGCTGAGGTCGTCTAATCCGAGCTTGACAACAGGTTCAGCGTTTTACCCCATTCAGCTCGGCCGGGATCGGTCCTAGGTCCAATACCTACATACTAGGTCGGTTACCATGAGCTGGATGATGGCTACTCGGATCTTATAAGCTCGGTATGAGCTCAATTATGTTTGCTCGATCCTCATGAGCTCGAATAGATGGATAAACTCGAATAGATAGATGAGCTTGGATATACTAATGAGCTTAATAATACTGATGAGCTCGCTGATAATGAGCTCGATTGCACTAATGGGTTCGGTCATCATGAGCTCGGTTATGATGGGCTCGGATTGTTCGGCAATTATGCACTCCTAGCTGATTGCTCGGTTCGGAGTAGTTTAGAAGCAAGAGGTCGGATTACTGCTCATGCTCAACAGATACAAAACCGACATAGATGTTTAGTCGAAATGGCGTCGGCTTATGACACTAAATGTTTATTCGGTTAGTATGAGCCCAGTGCTACAACTCGGTTCTACTGATGAGTTCGGCTTGTGACTCTGGACGTCGTTCATTGGTCGGATGAGGGGTGATAGTTTAAAATAAGGTCGGTTTACGACTCTAAACCTCTTTTCGGTCGGCTAAGATAGAATTTTCTCGGACCGAGGTCCGAGCCGCTACACTTAACCCACTTGTTCTTTGCTAAAGCTTAATCTCTTCACAGACTGATTGTAATCGATTAACACCCCACAGTAATTGATTACACTAAGAGGTCTTTATGTACTGATGGTTTCTAACTTCATGGTATACTCCTTAACTCCAACATACACTTTGGCCACGAACACATTACGACATTCCAGCTTACTCTTCTGATTATCCTTAGCTTAATTTAGACTTTTCCTATTTAAGCTTAGATTCAGAAATCGGGATGTTACAATTCTCCCCCACTTACTGGAATTTCGTCCCCGAAATTCCGTTCAGTTCCATAAATGGAGAGTCATCCCTTGACAAGGCTTTCGACTATGGTCTTTACGCCCCTTTTGTTTCATTCTTGTATTTGGGGTACTCCTAAGTTCATTCTTCTTACTGCTTTCGAATTTACGTTAAAACATCTCACAGCTTGTCCTCGCACGACTTCACTTCTTGTTTCCTTTTGATGTTCGGACAAGGTGTTAGTTGGGTTACTAAGTCCTCCCCCACTTGGCATTGACATACCCGATTACACCAACGCTAGGAGGTAGAAGGTCGAATGAATCCGCTTCCGGTTATTTGCACTAACTGCACCTTTAATTAAGGCTCGATACACATGCATAAACCTTGAAAGAATTTTGGGTGGTTATGAATTAAGATGGGTGGGTACTCTTGAGATTCGGAACGCTTCGTTAAACACTGATTCCGATTAATGGAACTTAAGTCATGCATCAAGTGTATGCCAACAGTCCTGCTTCCACTGATTCTAAATGGGATATCGGGAGAAGTTTGATTGGGTGTCTAGAACCTAGTTTGGTTTTCATGCTGGTCAAAATAATTTTCCATAAGATTTGCTTAATTATTTCCAGTATTAAGTATTTGGTTACACTATTCTTAAATAGGTAGGGTAGCTTAAGGTTCTTATCCTATAGTTTCGCCTTAGGTCTATTCTTCTAAACCTGCAAGAACTCTTGGAAAGAATACTTTCCGGTTAATTTATTTCCTTATGGAGGATTTGTTTCTTGGCATGATGCTATCTTGGTTGTCTTGATTTAACTTAGGAGGTTGCGATGATACCATCCATTAATAGCTGCAAGGATCGGGGTGATCAGTCCCAACCTCACGTCTATCAATAGTGTACCGTTGCCAGGTTGGTCTGATAACATTTTCATTTAATAGATGTAAGAGTAAGGATGGCCAATCCCAACTTTACATCCTGTTAATGACAACACCATTATCGTGTTTAGCTATAGACTAACTAGGATCCTACAATTCACTGTTTCTGTGTAAGGTACTTCATGATCTTCTAGTGGGTTGGATCAAATCTTTTACATCCCATAACAGGGTACATCTTAGCGAGCCTTTACTAGAGAGCTAATGAAAACAGGGCTTAAAGTTTACAAAGATACATTTTAACCTAATACTCGGATAGGACAATCCGAGTACAATCGAGAGGTGTTGACCGAATTAGTCCCTACGGTAGACAACTCTAGCTTTCTCGCAACCAATAGAATAGAAGAGCGCGCTGCGTCGTTCTTGGACCAAAACTGCACAAGGGTTAATCGTTTACCTAGAAAAGACCTCAGATCAGCTCATCAGCATCATCCCCCTCTTTGCCGTCCATAGTGTAAAAATCATCCCTCCGAGGTGGTCGATTCCCACCGACCTGCCGAGACGGATCAGCATTGATTTCCTCCTTCAGGATGTTCGTAGGGCATTGGGCCGCGAGGTGACCGGACTGATGACATCGATAGCACAATCCTTTTCCTTTGTTCGAATTCAGCATCCAGCACTTTCCCCTATGTTGCTTTCCACAATATTGACAGATCGGATAAGGACCAGGGCCGGTCACTTTCCGACCATCCCCCCTTGATGCTGTCGTTGCCTTTGAGCTCGGACCCTCGTGACGGTCCGAACTCCGAGTCGTTTCTCTCATGATGGGTTTACTAGTCCTTGAAACATCCTTGCCCCTCTGCTCGGCTGCTTCGTTATTAAGGCCTCTCTCGTTCATACTCGCCATATTAACCAACTGGGATAGGTTGGCTATGTTTTGGTTCCCGAATGCTAGCCTGATTTCGGCTCGAAGCCCAGCCTTGAACTTAACACAATTGGTCCTCTCGTCGGCAGCCCGATAGCTTTCGGCATACTTAATCAGTTCCTCGAACTTAACCGCATACTCGTCCACGCTGAGACTGCCTTGCTTCAGATTTAAGAAGGCAATCTCTTTCTCCCTTAGAATATCCTCTGAGAAGTATTTTGCACGAAATCTCCTCTTAAATACTTCCCATGCTACGCTTTGCCTCTTCACTTCTAGGATTTGTTGCATTTGCGCCCACCATTGCTCTGCCTCCCCTGCTAACGCACACATCACTAGCAAGGCCCTTTGGTTGTCTGGAAGACGCATCGTGCAGAATACTTCTTCTATCTCTTGGAGCCACTTACGTGCTCCGTCCGGGTTATAGCCACCCAGGAACCTTGGTGGATTGTTTCTTCTGAGTTCGGTCAACCAGTCAATTTCCGCTGGTACTGGGTTTTGAGATGCGTGTAGCTGTCGATCCATTACTTCCTCTGGCTCTTGTAATTGTGACTCTTGCTATCCTTTCGGTTTAATCTCTGTTTATGTGGATCGAGTTCTCTAGAGTTGTCACGATCTTGTCAATGTTGTTGCTATTCCCTTTCCTTACTGGCTACCTCGAGGACAACCGATAGGTAAATGCCAACCTAATCAACAACACATATACACCTCATTACTCTAATTTAGACACTCAACTACTTAGCGGTCACTCGCTGGGTGAGTAACCATGGGAGATGTGAGTCCACACTCCAAAGGGCGAGGGAAACTGCTCTGATACCAAAAATGTAACACACTACATAATAATTACCCTTTAATTACCCCGAAATTAGGATTTTAAAATTTCTTTTGAGGAAATGATCAAGATAAATTGCCAAAATAATAGTTCACTTCATTAATGCCAGAGACACATCAGAGTTCAAAAGGCGGAAGACTTAAATACATCAGATACATAAAACACAAGTTTAAGTACAATCAGTTCAACAGTTCCAAAAATACAAAATATTGTTTTTAGCTCGGCCAACAAGCCGAGACCCATCTAGGCTATCCGACTCTAATGACTTACTCTCCCTGTGAGGGAGAGTGATCCTGCTCGGCCGGGGACTGCGTCTGCTCGGGCTCAGTACCTGAAAAATGGTAAGGAGGTGAGCGTTACACAGAACTTAAATAAGCAGTTTCTAGAATGACATACCGAACTACCAAGCCAAACACAAGTAGTCAAATAGCAAATAAATCACAAGTAATCAAACCCATATATCTCATGCATATATCAACATTTAGCTCGATTCGCATACCCACATCCTCGTCTAGCTCGGCTCACATCATAAACCAGTTAACTCATTGCTAGCTATACCTCGGTTTATCCTCTCATGTCTCGGATTACCATCTCTATCTCGGGTTCACTACTCAATATTTCACTTTCACATAATTTACAATCTTTTACTCTTCTCGGATGCATACACCCAGTGCATGTCTTACACCATTTAAGTCGGATATTGAAGTGTCCATAACTGCGAGTACCACAATACTCGGCTTACAGCTGCGAGCACCACAATGCTCGGCTTACGCCATCAATGCACGCACCCAGTACGCGTCATCTACGACCAGGAACACTACCGCCGATCATTCTATGGAGTAAGGAGTGTCCATAACTACGAGTACCACAATACTCGACTTACAACTGCGAGCACCACAATGCTCGGCTTACGCGATCAATGCACGCACCCAGTACGCGTCTGCTATGACCAGGAACACATCCCACCGATTCCGTTCTCGGAACCTTGTGAGTCATAACTGCGAGCACCACAATGCTCGACTTACAGCTGCGAGCACCACAATGCTCGGCTTACGCGATCAATGCACGCACCCAGTACGCGTCTGCTATGACCCGACCACACAACCATTTCTCTTTAATTCCCTTTATCTTATTAACCATTACTTTTAGTTCGGCCCACCTCAGTTCACCTCTTTAATTTATTCCTCTTTGCATTAATCTCATTATTTACTTATCTCGGCCTATCTCGGCTCAACCCTTTACCCATTTCCGATTTCCCTTATCCCTATTATCTATCTCATCTACCTATCTCATTATATAACTTATTAGTTTGTCTTTTCGATCCACCCTGGTTACCATTCTTCTCATTCTCCATTCTCACCCTCTCTCGGCTCGGCCACAGATACAAATACCAAATATCAAAGCATCATAAACACTTATACCTCAACAACCACATGAACAAAACATTTAGTCAATCCATCATATAAAATGCAGCATATGAAATATAGCATGTAATCAAAAGTGATATTCCATCTTCACCTAAAATCCATGTTTCTAGTTCATTCATTAATTCCCCTTTTACCCTTTTTACCATTTCTCTTCTAACATTAACCTATGTCCATTCCCTAATCTAATACCCACTCTTAGTACCCTTTATGAACACCCTAGAAACCCAAACTCAAGTAGAGGTAACACTCACTCCTTACCTCAAACCGTGTGAGATAAGAGTTGAGAGTTTGAGAATGGTTCCTTGTGGCTTGTCCTTGATCTTGGCACCCTTGAATCCTTCTTACTCCAAGCTACACACGAGCTCCACCAATCTACACACGAACTCCACGGCGGTCCAGGGGCGCCCGGGACGGAAGAGAAGGCGGTGGGGAGGAGGTCTCTGGTTGGTGGAAGAGAGGGAAATGTTCGTGAGAAGAGGAGAGGAAGAAGATATGTTGGGTTGTTGTTGCTGGACTTTGAGAGAAAAGGGAGAGAGAGACGTAGGGAAGAGAGAAGAATAAAAGTGAGAAGTGTTATGGGTTATGTGTTGGGATTTTCTTTTATTCAAATGTGGAAGATATTTGTGTGGCTCTCATTGGAGGCTTCTTTGGGAAGCTAGAATGAGTGGCTAGGATTCATTGGCTTCTTGAGGAAGCCATGAATAGTGACTTGATAGGGACATAAAGCAATGATGGCGACATAAAGTGAAAGATAGTACATAGTACGGATGGTATGAATCCCAAAGGGCCAACAGCACAACATGAGCTGGCACGGAGGAGCTAGGACGTGTCGGCTAGGATATGTCGGCTAGGATACGCCGGTTCGGTATGGAGGAATCGTAGTAGTCCAAGCTTCCATCTCGGATAATAGTGTGGAGTGCGCTGAGGTCGGCTAATCCGAGCTTGACAACAGGTTCAGCGTTTTACCCCGTTCAACTCGGTCGGGATCGGTCCTAGGTCCAATACCTACATACTAGGTCGGTTACCATGAGCTGGATGATGGCTACTCGGATCTTATAAGCTCGGTATGAGCTCAATTATGTTTGCTCGATCCTCATGAGCTCGAATAGATGGATAAACTCGGATAGATAGATGAGCTTGGATATACTAATGAGCTCAATAATACTGATGAGCTCGCTGATAATGAGCTCGGTTGCACTAATGGGTTCGGTCATCATGAGCTCGGTTATGATGGGCTCGGATTGTTCGGCAATTATGCACTCCTAGCTGATTGCTCGGTTCGGAGTAGTTTAGAAGCAAGAGGTCGGATTACTGCTCATGCTCAACAGATACAAAACCGACATAGATGTTTAGTCGAAATGGCATCGGCTTATGACACTAAATGTTTATTCGGTTAGTATGAGCCCAGTGCTACAACTCGGTTCTACCGATGAGTTCGGCTTGTGACTCTGGACGTCGTTCATTGGTCGGATGAGGGGTGATAGTTTAGAATAAGGTCGGTTTACGACTCTAAACCTCTTTTCGGTCGGCTAAGATAGAATTTGCTCGGACCACTACACTTAACCCACTTGTTCTTTGCTAAAGCTTAATCTCTTCACAGACTGATTGTAATCGATTAACACCCCACGGTAATTGATTACACTAAGAGGTCTTTATGTACTGATGGTTTCTAACTTCATGGTATACTCCTTAACTCCAACATACACTTTGTCCACGAACACATTACGACATTCCAGCTTACTCTTCTGCTTGTCCTTAGCTTAATTTAGACTTTTCCTATTTAAGCTTAGATTCAGAAATCGGGATGTTACATAGAACACTTTTTTTTGGTTGTGGATGGGAATTGGAGTTTAACGATTCCCACAGATGGCGCCAATGTGATGTTTCATTGTTAGGGAGACACCACGATGTGTTTGGGGGTTGTTGCAGCTGGCGAGGGTGGCCCCAATCCTACGTACCCCAAGTGAAAAGAGGATCAAGCTACACGTAGTTCTTGAGAATACGGTAGAGAATGTCATACCTTAGCCCTTGTGGAAGGGGTGTATTTATAGGAGTGTGGTGTTGTGGTACCTTATGGGTCTGTTTGGCCCAGTAGGGCTAATGTGGCTCTTAGAGGATAAGAAGGGTGAGTCATTCATCCTTATCCTGTACTAGAGAGCTGATCCTTATCCTTTAAGTCATGAGACCTGTCCGAACATAGTGCTCGGGTCCTCGACTGATAAGGCGAGGCGCCTGGCACGTGGCGGTCGAGATGTCTGATGTCGGTGGAGCCTCTTGAGTTTCCAGGTCGGCAGGGCCTTATAAGTCCCTAAATGGTCAGCGTTAAGGACACGTGGTCGACTCATAGGTCTAGTCCATTACAAAAACCATAAATAAACCTACATAACATATGTAACTAGCTCTCCCAATAAAAAGTTAACTTACCACACATTAGAAAAATCATCATATAAGCAAACAAACTACTTATGGTTTTATATATTTAAAAATGGTTTTTTATCCTATGCATCCCATACATAGATGCATAGGATAAGAGAATTTAAATGGCAAAATTGTATTGAAAAATTAAATAATTATTTTTTAATTTATTAAGTTTCACAATTTCCAATTAACACTTTCTTTTTAAGGTTTGATTAACCTATGTACCTAGAAAAACCCATTTAAAGAATAAGAATTTATTTTCTAATCATTATGAAATAAATAAAATATAATATCAGGCTAACATCAGTTTTTTTTTAAAAAATTGTGCTAACATCATGTTAATAGAAAATTAATTCCAACTGGATCCAACCCCGTGCGATGCACGGGGGCTTGCACGGGGGAAATACGAAATCGATAAAACATTTCATAAAATTGTAATTAATATTGGTTAAAGAATATTTTTTTAATACATTAGATTTATTAAAATAAAAAAAACCGGAGCACCAAAAACCGGTGCATGGTAGAATCTTCCTTGTTTTATATTTTCTTTTTTGGACCATTACCTGTATCCGGAAACATATAATAAAAAAAATTCAAATCCAAATAACAAAAACATGTACATAAAAGAACACAGAATACCCAAAGCATATTTTTTTAATATATTATATTTATTAAAAAATTAAAAAAAAAGAGCCGGAGCACCAAAAATCGGTGCATGATAGAAGCACTCTTGTTTTATATTTTACTTGTTTGGACCATTACCTGTGTTAGAAAGAAAGCATATAATAAAAAAAATTTCAAATCCAAATAACAGAAACATGTACATAAAAAGAACACAGAAAACCCAAAATATATATTTTTTTAATATATTATATTTATTAAAAAATAAATAAAAAAAGAGTCGGAGCACCAAAAACTGGTGCATGACAGAAGCACCCTTGTTTTATATTTTACTTGTTTGAACCTGTGTCAGGAAGCATATAAATTTTTTTTTCAAATCCAAATAACAAAAACATGTACATAAAAAGTACACTGAAAACCCAAAACATATTTTTTTTAATATATTAGATTTATTAAAAAAATAAAATAAAAAAAGAGTCGGAGGACAAAACCGGTTAATGGTAAAAGCACTCTTGTTTAATATTTTACTTATTTGGACCATTACCTGTGTGCAAGAAGATTTGAGAACGGTATTTCCATTTAAAAAATAAAAAAAGAAAGAAAGAAAAGAGTGTTATAAACAATTCATATCTATCTAATTAGTGGATTACTATCTATTGGATTGTATTTATATTTAGTTGATACCACTCCATATTAGGGTTTCCTATCTCCCTATAAATAGGACTCAACTATGATGTAAAATATACATTGAATATATCACAATATATTGTTTCCTCTTTTCTTCTCTTCTTCCTTATTTTCATAACAAGGAGTAGTATTTGTGGAGTACTACTCCTATGGGACCCACGAACACATAGCAATGGGTGTTCCCACCCGTGAGATACCCATGCGACTTTATAATACATGTATATAAAAAGAACATAGAATACTCAAAGCATATTTTTTTTAATATATTATATTTATTAAAAAATAAAAAAAAAAGCCAGTGCACCAAAAATCGGTGCATGGTAGAAGCACCATTGTTTTATATTTTACTTGTTTGGATCATTACCTATGTCCGGAAGCATATAATAAAAAAAATTCAAATCTAAATAACAAAACATGTACATAAAAAGAACACAGAAAACCAAAAGCATATTTTTTTAATATATTATATTTATTAAAATAAAAAATAAAAAAAGAGCCGGAGCACAAAAACCGGTGCATGATAGAAGTATCATTGTTTTATATTTTACTTGTTTGGACCATTACCTTTGTCTGGAAGCATATAATAAAAAAATTTCAAAATCCAAATAACAAAAATAAGTACATAAAAAGAACACTGAAAACCCAAACATAACCAACGAGGTGTGGCACACCTGGCTCGGGACTTTGTCCTCGGTCTGCAAGGACACGGGTTCGAATCCCACCTCGGCGGTATGAGTCTGTCGCTCCTTCGGGAGTGGTTGAACTCCTCCGGGAAGTTTGCAGACTATGACCTAGAGGCGGGGTTGCCCATCAGAGTCCGCACAATGATGGTGAGATTTCCCTCGTAAACCAAAAAAAAAAAAGAAAACCCAAACATATTTTTTTAATATATTATATTTATTAAAATAAAAAAGATTCGGAGCACAAAAAACTGGTGCATGCTAAAAACACCCTTGTTTTATATTTTATTTGTTTGAACCGTTACCTGTGTCCGGAAACATATAATAAAAAAAATTCAAATCCAATTAACAAAAACATGTACGTAAAAAGAACACAATACCCAAAACATATTTTTTTTAATATATTATATTTATTAAAATAAATAAATAAAAAAAAGAGTTGGAGCACCAAAACCGGTGCATGGTAGAAACACTCTTGTTTTATATTTTACTTGTTGGGACCATTACCTGTGTTAGGAAGCATATAATAAAAAAATTTCAAATCCAAATAACAGAAACATGTACGTAAAAAGAATACAGAAAACTCAAAACATATTTTTTTTAATATATTATATTTATTAAAAAAATAAATAAAAAAAAGAGTCGGAGCACCAAAAACCGGTGCATGATAGAAACACCATTGTTTTATATTTTATTTGTTTGGACCATTGTCTGTGTCAGGAAGCATATAATAAAAAATTTCAAATCCAAATAATAAAAACATGTACATAAAAAGAACATTGAAAACCTAAAACATTTTTTTTTAATATATTAGATTTATTAAAAAATAAAATAAAATCAAATACCGATGCATGATAAAAACACCATTGTTTTATATTTTACTTATTTGGATCGTTATCTACTTGCAAGAAGATTTGAGAAACAATACTTCCATTTAAAAAAATTTAAAAAAAAAAAACAAAGAAAGAAAGGAATAGTATTTGTGTACTCCTATGAGACCCACGGGCACGTAGTAATGGGTGTTGCCGCCATGGAATACCCATGCTACTCTGTATAGTAATTCCTCTGACTCAAATTATAAGCAACAAAAAAACATATTTTTTTTTTTAGAATACAATCAAAATTAACTAACTATATTAAATTTTGTTTCATTCTCAATGCCACTTTCCTAAAACATTTCTAGAAAATTGTAATTTTAATTTATTTTTGTTTCATTCTCAATACTACTTTCCTAAAATACTTCTATTTTTTATAAATTTGAGAAAATTAAATACAATCAACTAACCTCTTAATAAACGAAAAAGTTGTTGGATTTGCTTATAATTCGAGTCGGAGGGAGTATAGATAAGAAAAATCATTTAAAAAAAATTATTTTTCAATTTAAAAAAATAAAATAAAAACTTCAATATCCCTGTAATAAAACACGATGACATATCTGAAGCCGTCTCTTCCTTCGCCGCCGTTATAGTTCTGCTGCTACCCAAATCAAAAGAAACAGGGATTTGGTGGTGAGTGTGAAATCTCTGAGCCCTAATTTCTTCTTCTTCATTACATTTACATCATTTAGATTTGTTGTGCCAATCCCATCTCTGATTTTGATTTGATATTGTATATATCGTTTTCTTTTATTGTTTTCTAAAGACTTGATTTTGTTGCCCACTAACTGTTCGATGTATTGTCTAATAGAGAGTCTGAATAATGCTTCATGTTCTTTTAGTGCTCCGGTTGAATTATTACCGTTTGGTTCGAGAAAGTCATGATTTTTAGTGTTGCTGGTCATGTATTATTGATTGATAATCGTTGGTTGAAATGTTAAATACTCTCTCCGTCCCTAAATATAGGACTCCTTTGGAAGATTTCATGTACATTAAGAAAATGTAATAATTTAGATAATTGTATTGGAAATGTGAATTTTTAATATGTATTTTCAAAATTAACCCTATTAATATTATTAGGAATCAAAACAGTGGTAAATAAATAGGGGTGTTTGTGGAAAAAAGTAATTAATGATCATTAAAAATTTGTAAAGGGTCTTATAAATAGGGACAAAATAAAAGTGTCCAAAAGATCTTATATTCAGGGACGGAGGAAGTAATAATTATGAGTTATTGATGTCCCCCAAGAGTCGGTTCAGTTGATAGATGGTTAGAAATATCTAAAACGAATACGTGTTTAACACAGCGTCAAATATGAAGTGTTTGTACTTTCTTGACTATGAGGCATTAATTGTGAGCACCTGGGTTCAAACCCTGGCGGCTGAGCTCTCCCCCCTCCCCTCCCCTTTAAAAAAAGAATAGGAAAAATACTTTGCTTAACAAAAAAAATTTGAGTTAATGATTGATTATTGATGTTTTTGATTTAAAAGGCCAACGGGGTGGTGTAGTAGTTACATTTTATTACGAGTATTGTTAGTTTGTGCATTTTTTTAGAAAAAAGCTTTATGTGTGTGTTTTTTCTTCTTTTGGTGCTTGTAGTTGAGGGTTTCATGGCCTCTAACATCGAAAGCGAGAATTCAGCTGATACCGCCCCATCCTCGTAAGCATAACTTTCGTTTTCTTTTTTATTTGTTCACCCTTTTGCCTTGCCAAATATTACATATTAGTGGGATCTGTTGAGCCGTGCATAAGGGCTGATGGTTGTTACATTTTTTGTATTCAGGCCAAAGAATATATACAAAAGATCCAGATGATGGGCGGCAACGGCTTTTGCTTGAATTGGAATTTGTTCAATGCCTTGCTAATCCCACCTACATCCACCGTATGAATCATAGTCAATTTATTCATAGTGTGTATGCAATTGTGATCAAGGGTCATTGGGGCAATCTATTAAAACTTAAGAATAGTTTTGCACTCACTTCCACCACCATTCACCACATACTTTTGCACCTCTCACTCTATGGTTATGGGCCCACACATTCCTTAGAATTCTTCAAATGGGTTGAGTCTGTTCCAAATTATAAGCACTCATTGCAATGCTCATGGGCCATGATTCAAATACTTACAAAACACAAGCACTTCAAAACTGCACACCATATGCTTGATAAAATTGCCCACAGGGATTTTCTGTCATCACCTTCTGTTTTGAGCAGTTTGGTGAAGGAGTATGATGACCCAGAAGTTAATTCACAAGTTTTGAGCTGGCTTGTAATACATTATGCGAAGTTGAAGATGACCCTTGATGCAATTCAGGTTTTCGAGCAGATGGGGTTGTTTAATGTGAGGCCGCATTTGCATGCCTGTTCTGCGCTTTTGAATTGTTTGGTGAAGGATGGGGTTACTAACATGGCGTGGAAGGTTCATAAGAGAATGGTTCAACTAGGGGTTGTTGAGAATATCCATGTTTATAATTGTTTGATCCATGCTTGTTCCAAATCGGGGGATGCGGAGAGGGTGGAAAAGTTGTTAAATGAGATGGAAGTGAAGGGTGTGTGTCCTGATATTTTCACTTACAATACCTTGATATCGTTGTATTGCAGGAAAGGTATGCACTATGAGGCTTTGTCAGTCCAGGACAAGATGGAAAGTGAGGGGATCAGTCTTGATATTGTTAGTTACAATTCTCTTATTAATGGATTTTGTAGAGAAGGTAGGATGAGAGAAGCTATGAGGATGTTTAGAGATATCAAAAGTGCAACTCCAAATCATGTGACATATACTACATTGATTGATGGATATTGTAAGACAAATGAACTTGATCAAGATCTTGAATTGCGAGAGGCAATGGAGGCCAAGGGATTGGACCCCGGAGTTGCTACTTATAATTCAATTTTGCGCAAGCTGTGTCAAGATGGCAGGATAAGGGATGCAAACAAACTCTTGAATGAGATGAGTGAAAGAAAAGTTCAAGCTGACAATATCACGTGTAATACATTGATTAACGCTTACTGCAAGATAGGAGATTTGAAATCTGCTTTTAAATTTAAGAACAAGATGTCTGAAGCTGGACTAAAGCCTGATCCGTTTACTTACAAGGCATTGATTCATGGGTTATGCAAGACGCATGAGTTGGAAAGTGCCAAGGAGTTATTGTTTAGCATGCTTGATGCTGGGTTTTCCCCCAGTTACTGCACCTACTCATGGATCGTAGATGGCTACTGCAAGAAAGATAATGTAGATGCAATTTTAACACTGCCAGATGAGTTTATGAGTAAAGGTCTTTGTCTTGATATTTCAGTATACAGGGCATTGGTAAGAAGGTTGTGCAAAATAGAAAGGATTGAATGTGCTGAAAAGTTATTCAATCATATGGAAGCGAATGGTATATCTGCTGACAGTATTATCTTCACCAGTCTAGCTTATGCTTATTGGAAAGCAGGGAAGTCTAGTGCTGCCTCAAAAATATTGCAAGAGATGGCTAGGAAGAGGTTGATGATAACAGCCAATATCTATAGATGTTTTAGTGCTGCTGATGATAGTGGAAACAAAGTGTTACAGATCTTTTGGGATCATGTGGTGGAGAGGGGTCTAATGTCGAGAAATACGATGAACAAAATACGGCAAATGGCAATGTGATGATTATGTTGCTTATGAAAGACTCCTCGTAACTAGAAGATTCTTCACAGACTTGTGGGAAATACATTGCTTATTGTAACACCCCGATTCGGCAACTTGAAAACTTAAATCAAATGTAGTGAAAATTAGGGCCATTTTTTTTTTAAACAAGTGTTATGTGAATGTGAGAACACTTAGACTTTTAAAACATAGTTACAAATAAAAACTCGTATTCTCACATTACATAAACTCTTTCAAGTTCCAAACCGAGATGTCACAAGTCGCTGCACTTTGAAACTCGTTTCAAAAACATCATTCAAAACATAGCCCATTTACTTGTTTCAAAACATTAATGTTAAATAAAAACTTTTGCCAGGGTACAGTATGATAGAGCTAGGTAACTAAAAACTTACAATGGAATACATTCTGCCACGGGATTTCCTAGCCTCTAGTCATGTTTCCTATTGCTTGTCGTCTAACTCCAGACTTTGGTTGATGAAGTCCACCACGCTTCCGCTGCGCCATCTACCCGTTGCAATATCAGCGGTTGCCGATACGACAACAAGGTAGGAGAGAGTCAGTGTTCCGAACACTAACGGGTTGACCTTACGGTCTCAGAGTAGACTCGAAGTAGAGAGAGACAGATGATATAACATAACTATATAAATAAAACAAAATACTAAAGAATGCAATCATCATCAACATAAATGCATCTAGCATGTTATACACATAGCATGAATCACAACAATAATATAATCATCATCATGATAAACACCATTACGTTATTCGAGTTCTCATTCCCATAATCTTTCCTCATAATTCCACACTTATTACTTATTCCAAGAATTCTCTCATCTTATAAATCTTATTCGATGCTTGATATCTTTTGATATACTTTTCTTTGAAACATCTTTGTCTTTTAAGTTTTATTATTTCGGTTAGCATCAATGATGATGGGGGGAAACATCATTGAGCTCACACACGTCTACATCTCCTCGGTCAACCACCCAACCTAGTCGGAAGCAAACAAGAGTACATGACCTTTACCACGCGGGCACGACAGCTGTCACACAAACAAATGGTCCCAGACCAGGAGGCCCTGCCTCAAATCATATCAATTCAAATATCCAGTCCCTCTCACTGTTCCTGAAATGTCATAGGGGTAACAGCACTCTCACTCACCTGGATGACGACACATCCAAAAACTTTCCAAGATTTCCAGTCGCTAACCTTGCCACGTTTCCTTCGCGTCCGACACCCGAACTAAAACATTTTTCCCCGTGCGTTAGAACGTTTTCGATAAATTCTTAGTTTCGTTTTGAAAACTCCAAAGACTCCAAAACCAAATCAGATTTCATATAAAAGATTTTCAAGAAAACTTTGAAAACAAATCCATTTCTTCTTAACTCAAAACACTTTATTCATAAAAATCATTTTCTTGAACCATTAAACAAAATTCACAACTCTAGAAAATAAAGCTTTAAAACCATATCAAGTTGATTCCTTTATTAAACATCGATCAAAGAAGGTCATACAAAATCTCAAATTAATTTAAATAGTTTAAATCATACCCTTTAAATAAAATATTTTTAATTTCTTTAAAATACACAAACAAAATCCAAAACAATTTCAATTCAGTACATCCAATTGGCACAAAACAGCACACACACAAGTTTTAAAGCATACAAAGCACACATCCTACAAATCGCATTTTCGATCATTCAAAACAATTAATTAAATCATAACCTTAATAAATCAATTATACTTAAGAAAATAATTTAATCCTTTAATTAATTTAATACAATCCGAATCACACATTCTTAACAATTCCTAGTTACAAATAAATTTTAAACTAAAAATCATTGAATTAACTTTACCAAAAACCTTTTCACATAATCACATGAAACTAAAAAGAACCACACATCATGCACCTAGGAATATAGCTATCATCATGGTCATTTTATGAAAATAATTTTCCTACCAATTAACTATATGTTGGCCGAATTATACACACACCACTTTTGCAAAGATTTAATGTACACATAAAAACATACAAACATGAGATCATCTTCTTTCCTTTATGAGTAAAAACCGAGAGCATGCAGTAAAGAAAATCAACAATTTTAATTTGTTTTCAAGACTTTGAATTACAATTCACATGCAATTTCTCTTAAATACTTAATCATTTCATGCATGTATTTTATTTTTAAATCTTAAAGTCAATTAGCATTATCATGCATGCAACCTATATGGGGAACAAACATAGCTACCTATTTTTCCTAGGTTGACCGAAACATCATCAAAGGACATGGTTTCTCATTCATTTCAACATGCAGGAATCATAAAATCAATCAATTCATGTAAAACAACACATTACATTATTTATTCACATCAACCTTCACAAAATAAACTTCAAGTTCATCGTTTTATAAAAACCAAAGTTATACTTTAAGCTTCTAAAAATGACATGCATAAGTTTAAAATCATTTGATTTAGTCCTAAAACAAACATGCATTAACAAAACAAAACATAGAGCTTATTTTTCACACATGGCCGAATGGCCTATAAAAATTTAACACATACAAAGTCAAGTACTAAATCAAACCATGCTTAAAATCATTTCAAATCTTACTTCTTTAATTATTTTCTTTAAAACCGAATTAAACATAAAACAAAAACATGATCTTTTCTTTTGAAAATAACATGTATGTACTTTAAATCATTAGATCTAGGCTTAGAACAAACATGCATCAACTCTTTATACAATAAAAAGCATTGATCCTAATTTAATTTAGACATGGCCGAATGGTTTTTTAAAAAATAAAACTTGCACAAAAGATCAAACGTTTAATTAAAACATGCTTATGCTCCAGAATCATTTTAAAACTTGATACTTTAATTCTTTTCTTAGAAACCGAAACATATATAAAAAGAAAACACAACCTTTTCTTGAAAAATAACATGCAAATCAAGGGTTTAAATATCTTAAATCCATTAAACAAAAATAATTACATGCATGCACTTAGATCAACTAGGATCATCACAAAATTAACATGCAAAATTAAGAACTTAAACTTTTTCATAAATCAAGTTCGGATCATGACTTTATTCACCAAATAAACATGGAAATACACATAGATCATAGTTTTAACACTAAGATTTAACATGCAAGACTAAAGAACTTTGCTCAATAAACAAACAAGTTTAGATCATGATTTTTTTTTCAAATAACCACATAAACATACATATAGGTCACGGTTAGAGCAAGAAAATTAAACATGCAATAAGATTTATTTTAGCTTTCACAAAATCTTTAACCATACTTTAGATCTTTAGGTTTTTAGTTAGAAAAATATTAGATCTAACAAGAAATGCCATAAAACATGAATTTAACATATTACAAATTAGTTCAAGTCCTTAAAGTCCAAAATCAAGCAAGATCAACACATGAAATCATATTACAAACCATAAAATAGGACATGCAAAAGAAAAGGAAGTGGATCTACAACTAAAAGAGAAAATCTAAACTATTACAAAGTCTTCTTTTGGATCTTCAAGTCCTACCATGAAAAAGGTTTGATCTTCTAGCTCCTAGCACTTGGATCTACAAGGTTGAGACTTGGGTTAAGCTTGAAACCTCCTTCCTCCTTCTTCTCCATGTTTCGGCCAACTCTCTTTCTCCTCTCTCTCTTTTTCTTTTCTTTTCTTTCTAAGAGTTTAAGAAGTCTCTTAGAGTTAGTGTTTAGTGTTGGTGAAAGTTAAGAAATGAAGTGAGTGGAGTGAAAATAAACTAGGGCCTCTTCTATATATAGACTAACTCACCATTTCCCTCCTTGCCCTTGGGTTGTTTCGGTTCAAGCACAAAATGGGAGGGGTAGTTTTGGATTTACAAAAACTTGCATGGGTGAACTTTATCAAATGGAGGGGACAAAGTTGCATGGCTAGGCTTTTAGGGGTCAAGCTAGGCTTAAGGACTTGTTAGTATTTAGTTAGGGTTTTAGTGATTTGGTTGGGTTCTAGTTTGGGTTTGGTTATGGCTTAGCTTACTCATTAAGTTTCTAGAAAATTATACTCTTAACCTATACATACACACTCACATACGTACAACACACATACACATCACCGTATCATGCACACACATATACATACATTTTCATTTCATTTCTTAACCTCATTCACTTAAGATTATTAATTCACACAATCAAGGCAGTCCATTCAAAAATCACACTCATACAATCAATTTCATGCACCACACAGTACACACATATTGAACCAAGCACATATCACATGAAAATTTCAAGCCAAATTATTAAACGCATTTTCTTTCAAATACCATTTCCAAAATTCGTATTTCTTGTCTCTGAAAATAAATTTTTGAAAAACAACCCAGAAAATTCTGAAATTTACATTTTTAAAATCTACGTTCCAAGACGATCGTTTTGATATAAAGTTCATGAAAATCCGAGTTACAGTTAAAAAGTTACGAATTTCTCAAGTTAACAGTTCAAAAACTTTATTTCAAATAAAAATCAACTTTTAATAAAATCACAACTCAACAAAACCATTCACTTTTCTTTTATAAAAACATTTTGTTTTATAAAATTCCTTGAATACCAGCACTTTATTCCTTTCTCTCATAATTACTTTTCTGGAAATCTCTTATAATTTAGAATCTTAAAGTTTATTCTGTCGAAAATCGTTTACGCACGTGTGGGAAAAATGCGGGGTGTTACACTTATGGTTACGACAAAATCCTTTTTCATGTTTTTGCTTTTCATTGGAGTTAGAAAATGATTGAGATTCGGGGAAATATTTAATGGCGATTTTTTCAAACCTTCTGTGTTTACCTTGTAAATCATATTATGTTTTGGCCTATTTTGCAACGACCCTAAGGTTGAATTGGGGAATTCATATTTATGCAAACAAGTGCCAGGTGGCTTTGAGGAGAAAAAAGTGGTTAAAAGGCAAAAGGGTAAGATGGATAAAGGGTGTGAAGAATTTGGAGGAAAATCTACTCTCTCTCTAGTTCTCTCTTCTTCCTTAATCTTCTCCTTCTCCCACCACCCTAGCACTTGTTTTACTCTTATCTAAGTTCTAATTCTCCATTGTACCTTCTTTACTTGTTATTAGTACTAATACCAGTTCATTTGCTACATATATATCTCCCTGGGTTGATATTCAATTGTTTTAATAGCAAAATCTTAGATCCACCATGTATCTCTTGTTATATATTTTTCAGCCTTGTTACATTGGTGCTTTCATTGATCTCGCATGGCTGCAAAGAAACAACCATCGAAGGAGCAAATTGTTGACCATTTTGAAACCCTACACCAAAAAATGTTTGCGATTTGTAAGAAATCTCAAGTTAGGAGTGAGCAATTTCAACGAGAATTGGCTCAACTCAAGGACAAAATTGCAGCCCGTGAGAAGAACTCAAGTGTGGAGGCTGATCAAGTCGTTTCTGATCTCATATTCTTTAGAGAGTTTCTCTGGTGCCGTCGCAAAATAGTGGGTTTCGGTGCCGTCGAACCCTTAACCAATGAAAACACGTCATCTCATATAATTAGATACGTCAACATGATTTCTATTAAAGCATCCAATTTTATCATATTGCATTTTAGTCTTTCACATTTTAGTTAAAATTTGATTAATCTAACTAATTTAAATCAAATTAAATATTTCCTATTTTATTTAAAAAATTAAAATAAAAAAATAGGATTTGATTTTGAAATAGTTTCTTTCATAACCTATATGTTCTTCATTGACTTTACAAGCTTCATCACTTCTTCATCACTATACACACACCATACACATTCATCAACACTTTTATTAAGTGTTGATGAATGTCTATGGTGTGTGTATGGTGATGAAGAAGTGATGAAGCTTGTACAGATGATGAAAATCATATATGTTATGAAAGAAACTATTTCAAAATCAAATCTTAATTTTTTTATTTTAATTTTTTAAATAAAATAGGAAATATTTAATTTGATTTAAATTAGTTAGATTAATCAAAAGTTATCTAAAATGTGAAGGACTGAAATACAATATGATAAAATTGGATACTTTAGGACACGCTATGGGTAAGATGGATGCATTCGGTTTATATAAAGGAGCAAGATTTATGGTAATGCAACGCCAATCAGGGATCTGGGTGGCATGGGAAGCATATCTTAAAATTCAGGGACAAATTAAAGCCTGGCTTTTGTAATGATGTTTGGAATAGGACTCAGGATGACATCTACACGGTTAAGAGTGGTTACCTAATGCTAAAAAATCAGCAAGGGATTTTCCCTTTGCATATGATGGTTTGGAATAGTGTGAACGTACAAAAACATTGTTTTATTGCTTGGCTTGCCGCCCTTGGGAAGCTTCAAACTCTGGACAGCTTATGTTATATGGTTATTCTTAATCACTGTTGTTTATGTCTATCTTCTGCTGAGTCTAGAAATCATTTATTTTTTGAATGTAATTGGAGTTGTAGTCTTCTTGATCATTGTTGTCTCTGAATAGGAGTTGACAGGCATCCATATAAATATCACAACTGGACAAGGTGGATTTGTCATGCTTTCAGGGATAAGGTCCGTCGCAAAAGTGTTTTTGCTATGTTTGCAGCTTTGATTTATCACATATGGGAGGAAAATAACATTCACACTTTTAAGAACCAGAAGAGGAGTTTGCAGCTTGTTTTCATTACTATTAGGAGAGAGGTTGCTCATAAGATTATTTTTTGTTTTCCTAATTTTATAGATTGGAAGAATAATGTTTTAGTTGATAGAATCAGGCAGGAACTTTAGCATTTTAACTTTTTCTTTTTTAGGCCTTAGGTTGTTTTGAACCCTTCCTAAAAGATGGTAAAATGGCCTTTGTTCTCGGGCATTTGTGTAAGTGTTGAATCCTTCCTAGAAGGTGGCAAGGCTTATGCTTATGTCCTTTTGTATTGTTTCTGAATTTTTGCTCGTGATAATGAATTATTTCTTTTACCGAAAATAAAAATAATTAGGTGAGTGCATTTAATTTTTTTGAGTTCATAAAAAAAATAGACTACTATACAAAATATGCATTGGGAATTAAACAAAAGTTAAATGATACAACCACTTGATTAATATATTTTAGAAATAATTGTATTGGGAATAGAAAATTAGTTATATTTTTCTTATATTTAAGACCACAAATAAAATGTTTTTATTTTCATATATATATGAGATCGGAAGGAATATAGTAATAAAAATTAAAAGAATATTACATAATTTAATTTAATATTCAATAATAAATTAAAGTTAAAAAAATTATATAATAATTTAAAATATTACATTTTAAGAAAGTGTTAATTAGTGTAAGTTTTTGTGTACTTTGAAAATGCCCTTGTTAAATCTTTGTTGAAAATTGTAGTAGTATTTAATTTTTATTAGCGATTCTGTCTATTAAAAAATGTACAGTAGTTTAGAGATAATGCAGATTATAAAAATATAATTAATGAGGACTAAGAGCAATGATTAAAATAAAGGTTATAGTTGGAAAGAAAAATATGTTCATGCATTGAAGTTGTAAAATGCCAAACAATATGAAGCAAGAGAAAAAGCTTAAAAGGCGAAACAAAATAAAATAGAGGGAGTATTATTCAAAATTACAAACTACTTACATTAAAATTTAAAATTAGGAAAACAATAACCTAACAACCCCGTCACATGTTACTCGACAAGAACCCTAGGGTAAGGGGGCTAAGGTACCTTAATATGTAATTTAGGAAAAAAATTAGGGTAAGGGAGGCCAATCGTACCCTAACATATCATGTTCTTCAGCACAATGAGGGAACATGTCGCTATAAACTAACCTTGGGCAAAGGGGGCGAAGGTAGCTTAACATGTAATTGAGGACCAACAATGAGGATAAGGGGGGCCAACCATACCTTAACATGTCACATTCTTCTACAGAGCGGGTGGACTTGTCACTCGACACTAACCCTAGCCCAAAGGAGGGTCGAAGGTACCTTAAAGTGCCATTGACGACAAAAAACGAGGATAAGGGGGAGCCAACCGTACCCTAACACCCTAACATATCACATTCTTCGATAGAGTAATCATGTCACTATGTCCCTTGACATTAACCTTGGCCCAAATGGAGGTGAAGGTACCTTAAAGTGGGATTGACGACAAAAAACGAGGGTAAGGGGGAGGGGGGCAACCGTACCCTAACACCCTAACATGTCACATTCTTCGGTAGAGTAGGTGAACATGTCACTTGACATTAACCCTGCTCCAAAGCAGGATGAAGGTACCTTAAAATGTCATTTACGAGAAGAAATGACTGTAGGGGAGCCAAACATACCACAACATGTCACCTTCTTCGTCACAATCCGGAACAAAAAACCTCATATTTCCTTCAATATCTTAGAGGTATTTTTCAAAAAAAAAAATTAAATATTATTTTCTAGTGGAATAATGTCTTACATATTCAAAATATAGTCTTACAAATAGGATTAAAATTTTTATTAAAAGGGCCTTACATATTAAAAATAAACATTATTTTCATTTATTTTTAATATTTATTTTACTTATTTATTTTTAATATTATTTTCACAAAAATTAGATTAACACAAAGACTATGCTAGTTAAAAAAAAACTACGGACGCCCCGGAACTAAAAACCCCACGTAAGCTCAGGTACAAAGAAAAATGGGTTCTGCTTTTTGGCCCCCACTTTCGACTTTTTGGCCCTATTTCTATTTTCAAAGGACTAAAATACCCTTCAACGCATTTATATTTTCGGAACTACATAACCGGAAATGCTATTTCGGTAATCCAAAGTCTGAAGGCAATTATTTCATATTTCTGGTGTTGTCTAAATGAAATATCATTTCCGGTTTCAGACAACCGGAAACTTTATTGATTTCCGGCACTACACAACCGAAAACAACAAGAATATCCCATCCCTATTATAATTATAGCAGATTTAATATGATCTAATCTATGTTCGTATCTTCAAGCCTTATAATGCATTCTTCTTCCTTGCTAATGACTTTCAATGTCCCATCCTATGCCCATTTGTTGACATCCCATTCATCAGCTCTAAAATGAACTTCACAAGTATTTATATCGGGAAAAAAAGAAAAAAAAAAGTTGAGTCGCTAAAGAAACAAAAGAAGAAAATCATTGCTTCCCAAAGAGCACAGTTTTACAAAGTTGCAGAAAGACACAAAACAATTACAAAAATATCAAATTTAATAAACAGATCCGAAAGCTCTAATGAACCAAAGACATACTTTCTTTCAAGAACACCGATAAAGTGCAGCTTGCTAACCATGCCAGAGCAGTACATTGGTAACTTTAACATTATGCTAAAGATATAGTACTAAACAGATCACAAGCACAACAGATCAAGATTCATAATTGTTTCCGGTTGTGTAGTGCCGAAAATCAATAAAGTTTCCGGTTGTCTTAAACCGGAAATGATATTGCGTTTAGGCAACACCGGAAATATGAAATAATTGCCTTCCGACTCTGGATTACCGAAATAGCATTTCCGGTTATGTAGTACCGAAAATATAAATACGCTGAAGGGTGTTTTAGTCTTTTGAAAATAGAAATGGGGGCCAAAAAGTCGAAGTGGGGGTCAAAAAGCAGAACTCAAGAAAAATAAGCCTAGGGGGACCCCCACGAAAAAAAGCCCAGGTACGTAAGAATCACAAAAAAAAAGTCATAAGGAGGAGTGCTTATTTGGTGCTCCTGGGCTACTGGGGAGTAATCCAACTCCAGGTAACCAGTTTTGATCATCACCCTCCAGTGTGCTAAACACACCACAGCCATTGATTAAGCAACTAGTATACATACTCATCCACAAATAGTGAGTATTGCATACAAACCCTACAATTTTAATGTTATCTTATCTTATACATGGGATTCATAGAATAAAAAAACCAAAACTACCCAAGTGAATTTGCCTAGTGAAAACTAGAGGGCGCTTAGGCTTTGTTTGGTTGCACGAAAGAAAATGAGAAAAAAGAAATAGGAAAGAGATAAATAGGAAAGAGAAATTATGGTGAGAAAATGAGTAGATTTTATGATTGTTTGGTATGGGAGAAAACTTGAAGAACTGAGGAAGAAAGAAAAGTTGGGTTTTCTTTCCTTTTGTTTGGTTGGAGAGAAAAGTGAGAATAGAGAAGAAAGAAGAGGGAAAATGATAAATTTGTTAAAAGACAACTACACCATTGTTTTACTTAATATAAATAAATATTTTTTTTTATTTTTCACATATATGTATATTAAACATAGCCAATTTTTTTTTACTTTAATTCTTTATTAAATAATAAAAATTCCAAGTCAAAAATATAAACAAAATAGTTTTTTTTATTGAAATATTTTTTTTTTTCAATTAAAAAAATAAAAATAAGTGGAGCAAAGGAGTAAGTGAAAGGGTAGTTAGGTAATTTCATATCTCAAGTTAAGTTTTCTTCCCATTCTCTCTTCACTTGGGAAGAGAAAGATTTTTTTTATTGGATCCACCAAGTTTTCTCTTCCCCTCCATTTTCTCTGGTCATCCAAACAAGAGAAAATAAAGTTTTCTCCTTGTTTTCTCTCTTTCTCACTTCTTTCATCTCATTTTCTCTTGATCCAAACAAAGTTTAGGGACTTCAGAGTTAAAAGTTCGAGTCCCAATGAGACAACAATTCTTGGGAAGGATCCGTATCGTTGAGTCAAAGACTCGCACAATTCGCAGATCCGAGATGAATTATTTGAACCACAACAAAATGTGAAGCCTAGACACCACCTGGTTTGAAAAAATAAAAAAAATAAAAAAAACCAAAACTTATATACGCTCCGGTCTTATTTATAAGACCCTTTTGGAGTTTTTATTTTGGTCCTATTTATAAGACCCCTTTACAATTTTCAGTAACATTTAATTACTCATTTCCACCAACACCTCTATAAAGTCAACATTTTTTATAGTTCCAATAATAATTATAGGGGTAGTTTTGAAAAAGCATATCAAATTTTCACATTTCTAATGTCACTAACAAATTTATCCACTTTCTTAGTGGGAGTGAAAAACCCCAAAAGGGTCTTCTTGGACCGGAGGGAGTATATAAGTTTCATAAACCAAGACTTAATTTTCCAATAAAAATATATTTTTAATACTCCCTCCGGTCCCTAATATAAGCACCATTTGACCAATTTCACTCCCTTTAAGAAAAGTAGGTAAGTTAGTTATTTATATTGGAATTGTAAATTTAAGTGTATATTTACCAATGGCTTAATTATAACAAAAGTTCTTGAAGTTTGGGGTACTTTTGCCAGATAACCTTATTCTTATTTTTTCAATGTCTGACTCCCCGAAATTACTTCTAGGTTTGTCATATACCCCTACTATCAATTCTGACCAATTTTGCTAACACGTAACATCAGAATCTTGGTCAGACGCACGAGGTTGGTCATGTGGTGCCGCGTGATGTCACATGGGCGAAGACGACCACTCTCTTCAATCCTTTCTTTTCTTTTTTTATTTAACTAAAAATATAAAAATATTAAGTTTTTTAGTTTTTTAAATAACTAACTGATGGTAACAGCGGTGTCAAGCAGAACTAGAACTGCACCACGAGAAGGAAAACCCAGCGCACCACCAAAAGAACCCTGTTGCTCATACTCTTTGTGTAATCTTTTTTGTGTAATCGAAGGTATGATGGCTTCAATCTGGTTCTGGGTTGGATTCGATCTGGATCTAGGTTGTGTTGCGGTCCTCACCATCAGTTCATGCTCGCTGGATTATGCAGATTAGAGTTTGAATCTGTGCTTTCATGGGGTGGCTTTGTTTGAAGAAGAAGCAAGAAGATACACCGCAGGCGGAGGCGGTGGCATGTCCACAGCAGTTTTTTGATCTAGATGCTTTTTGTTATTGATTTTGAATTTCTTTCTTCCCTGTTCTAGATGCCTCTTTGTTCAGATCTGATATGTGATGTATTTCTATTGTTGATCTCAAGAACAGCGGCGGCAACATCAGCGCCTGGTAGTGACCGCACAGATCTGTAGGAATGTCGTCCTCAAGAACGCCACTTTTCCTCCGCCTAGAATGTAACACCCTACATAATAATTACCCTTTAATTACCCCGAAATTAGGATTTTAAAATTTCTTTTGAGGAAATGATCAAGATAAATTGCCAAAATAATAGTTCACTTCATTAATGCCAGAGACACATCAGAGTTCAAAAGGCGGAAGACTTAAATACATCAGATACATAAAACACAAGTTTAAGTACAATCAGTTCAGCAGTTCCAAAAATACAAAATATTGTTTTTAGCTCGGCCAACTAGCCAAGACCCATCTAGGCTATCCGACTCTAATGACTTACTCTCCCTGTGAGGGAGAGTGATCCTGCTCGGCCGGGGACTGCGTCTGCTCGGGCTCAGTACCTGAAAAATGGTAAGGAGGTGAGCATTACACAGAACTTAAATAAGCAGTTTCTAGAATGACATACCGAACTACCAAGCCAAACACAAGTAGTCAAATAGCAAATAAATCACAAGTAATCAAACCCATATATCTCATGCATATACCAACATTTAGCTCGATTCGCATACCCACATCCTCGTCTAGCTCGGCTCACATCATAAACCAGTTAACTCATTGCTAGCTATACCTCGGTTTATCCTCTCATGTCTCGGATTACCATCTCTATCTCGGGTTCACTACTCAATATTTCACTTTCACATAATTTACAATCTTTTACTCTTCTCGGATGCATACACCCAGTGCATGTCTTACACCATTTAAGTCGGATATTGGAGTGTCCATAACTGCGAGTACCACAATACTCGGCTTACAGCTGCGAGCACCACAATGCTCGGCTTACGCGATCAATGCACGCACCTAGTACGAGTCTGATATGACCAGGAACACTATCGCCGATCATTCTATGGAGTAAGGAGTGTCCATAACTGCGAGTACCACAATACTCGACTTACAGCTGCGAGCACCACAATGCTCGGCTTACGCGATCAATGCACGCACCCAGTACGCATCTGCCATGACCAGGAACACATCCCACCGATTCCGTTCTCGAAACCTTGTGAGTCATAACTACGAGCACCACAATGCTCGACTTACACCTGCGAGCACCACAATGCTCGGCTTACGCGATCAATGCACGCACCCAGTACGCGTCTGCTATGACCCGACCACACAACCATTTCTCTTTAATTCCCCTTATCTTATTAACCATTACTTTTAGTTCGGCCCACCTCAGTTCACCTCTTTAATTTATTCCTCTTTGCATTAATCTCATTATTTACTTAGCTCGGCCTATCTCGGCTCAACCCTTTACCCATTTCCGATTTCCCTTATCCCTATTATCTATCTCATCTACCTATCTCATTATATAACTTATTAGTTTGTCTTTTAGATCCACCCTGGTTACCATTCTTCTCATTCTCCATTCTCACCCTCTCTCGGCTCGGCCACAGATACAAATACCAAATATCAAAGCATCATAAACACTTATACCTCAACAACCACATGAACAAAACATTTAGTCAATCCATCATATAAAATGCAGCATATGAAATATAGCATGTAATCAAAAGTGATATTCCATCTTCACCTAAAATCCATGTTTCTAGTTCATTCATTAATTCCCCTTTTACCCTTTTTACCATTTCTCTTCTAACATTAACCTATGTCCATTCCCTAATCTAATACCCACTCTTAGTACCCTTTATGAACACCCTAGAAACCCAAACTCAAGTAGAGGTAACACTCACTCCTTAGTCTATATCTATAATATATATGTATCAAGCCCAGCCACATAAAGTAAAGAGTGCATGAGAAAGATATAGGGAGAGGGCGATAAGAGGCGAAACAGAGGGAGACTTTTAGTTTTTTTTATCTTCCCGATCCAATAATTCAAGATCCAACCATTCAATCTCAAATCTTTTTTAGGTAAATATTCTCCTCAACTCCCTCTATCCGTCTACCTAATTTATTCGACGATCCATCAATATTTTTATTATTCCTATATTTTCAAATAGTAAAGAGATGTTTTGGGAAAAAGTGATATATTTTTATTGTATAATGATATATATTTATTATTTTGACAAAAATGAATTTATTTGATATATATATATATATATATTTAATGTTATAATTAGTTTTAACGTATGTATCCCGTACGTTATTGTTGACCCTGACCCTCGAGTAAGGCGCGGACGTGAATGTGATATTGTTTCTATTGCTAGGATCCCAAGGTAAGGAGGAATCATTTTCTACTATTTAAGCCTAGGGATTATTAGAATTTATAATGAAATTAGGGATAAGTAAGAATCTAAAGTTTGTAGCTCAAACCCTTATTGAAAACTTAATTAAAAAAATAGAATTAATTCCATTTAAGATAAGGAAATTGTGTTGATTAATATAAGTATGCTTCTTGATTATTGTCATAAAAGTAAGAAGTGAAGAACCGTAGAAAGGTGACTTAATTTGATAATGCTATACAGTACTGAGACACCCCTAAGGGTGTTGACTAATTGTAAAAGTAGGAAGTGAAGAACCCTAGGAAGTTGAATTATTTTAAATGTGCTCTAATAATGAGACATCCCTGAGGGTGTTGATTAGTTGTGATTATTGATTGTAAATGATTGTATTGAAGAATGTTGTTTGTTAAGTGTGTTAATTCGCTTTAATTGTATCAGTTATGTTGCTTGTTATATTTGTTTGTGAATTAACGTTAATGATTTGTAATAGATGAATGATTGACTAGGACATCTGATAAGAAAAGGATAATAACCTATACTCCTATTAAGATTGATTGATGGAATGAATTTTAAGAACCATGCTTTATTCCTAACTTAACCGGTTAATCAATTTTAATAACCGATTAAGCATAGAGTAAAACAATTCTAATTAGATTATAACTCCAAATACTTTGTTAAATGACCCCTTCCACTAATCTTGATATTATTCACTAATGGTGTATAAGATTCTCTTTCTTGAGTGAATGAATGAAAATAGAGTTACGAAATTAATAACTAAATCAATGAGCTGAATGTCCATAAGCAATTTGAAAATAATGAAAGGGCGTTAATGTGAGCCATGTTTGGATATTTCGGTTTTACTTATCATGACTATTGCACTTTTACTGGTTTGCTATTTTTTGTGTCATGTTATGTCATTATGTCTATCTTTGGCATCTCACCTTTTTGATGATGTCAAAAGGGAGAGAAGTATATCTCTCATATCTTTGTCATGAGAAAAGACTTGAGCAAAACAGGTTGAAACAGGAACAGGTTGCAATCATGAATGATTCATGAAATGAGTCATGAATTCAGGGGGAGTTATGATTCAGTGAATTTTGTGCTCCTTATGTGGAGTTGTGCTCTTATGTGTTAAAGAGCTGAATGCCTTATTTTTTTTATATATCATGTACTAACCTTGGTTTTGCAGGTAGTGTTTGTCATCATCAAAAATGGGGAGTGTTGAAACTCATGGTTTCCCTTTATGATGTTTTGATGATGACACAACACAACTCAATATATGTTTTGAACAGGTTCAGGTACTTTGATGATGTGAAGATTGTTTGCCTGATTGAAGACCTAGTCTTTTAGGCTTAGAACTCTTTGTAAGGCAAATAGTAATCTAAAAAGCACTTAATTATAACCTTATGATGATGACATATTTTGTGTTCTTGAAAAACTGTGAAGAAGCATTTTTAAAACCTCTGCTCCAGGAAAAGCCTTTATGAAAATGTTTTGCGAAAACCTTTGGTTACAATTTTTCTCTAAAAAACTGTTTTCTGTGGAGTAATCGATTACCCCTTCTGGAATAATCGATTACTTGATGCAACTTGTAACCAGAGAGTAAGTAATGGATTAATTAGATTCATGTAATGGATTACTTCCTTGAACTGGTCATTTAAGTGACAGTAATCGATTACTTGAAGCTGTTAATCGATTACCTTTTTAATGCTGCAACTTTTATGAAAAACCTGAGAGCAAGTAATCGATTAATCTGACCAAAGTAATCGACTACTCAATTCAAAATTTTGAAAAACGTGCTGAAATCAATCTGATTCCCAGAATGATTTATTTCCTTTTCTGGATGATCACGATTCTGATGTGCAGCAGTTTCTTCTACCTTTTTAAAAATACACCATAACACACATCACTTGATCTTCTTCTTCTTCTTCTTCTCCTTCTTTCTTCTTTGAAAAATCCTTAGAGAAGAAAATCATCATCATCATCATCATATTGGTTTGATATTGAGTTTGCTTAAGGTTATCATTTGCCATAGGACTCTATTGTAGTATCTGCTCTATTTAGAGAGCTTTATTGTTAGTTGCACACATTTCTTCGTGCAAATCCATTTGATTGTAAGGGGTGTGACAACCTTAGTTATTTAGGGAGTGTTTTCCCTTAGGACTGAACGTGTGTCGCGTTCATAGGGTGAGTTAACCCTGTTGTATTGGGTAACGCTATACGAACAGTGGGATTCCTAGTAGTTAGGCTATTTTGTTCGAGGTCCCTGGCGAACGGTGGGATTCCTAGTAGCTTGCGGGGCGCTCTGGATCTACTTGGGGACGCGTTGCGTCTTGGCTTAGTGAAAAGCTCAAGTGGGTCGCTTGAGGACTGGATGTAGGCGTTGTTTGCCGAACCAGGATAAAAATCCCCGGTGCAATTTTCTCTATCCGTTATCTCTTTTCTTTCCACATGTTTATTTTATTTTGATTATAATTTTCGCGGATAAAAAGCTATTTTCTCGTTTTAATCTATTTAGCCCGAGTATTGCGTTTTAGTGGTTTATTTCTTCAATCTCGCAAGTAATAAGTTTTATCTATTAATACTAAATATTGTGTTTTGATTCACTTAAAATCATTTTTCATTCGTTCTTAGAGTCTTCCGCTCGTTTAATCTCTGTTAATCTTTCAAAGAACGTTTGTTGCGATTGAATTTCAAAGTTTTTATAAACACCCAATTCACCCCCCTCTTGGGTGACTTTAGCCAATACCACCAATTATTCTAACAATCGGTATCAGAGCTTCGTGCTCTGGTAACAAGCTTAATCGCTTGAGTGAAAGATCCTTTGTGGTTTGGCCTATTGGGATATTTTTTTTGATTTTAAATGGAGGGTTGTTCATTCAATGATGCACCAATTTTCAATGGAGAAAATTATGCGTATTGGAGTGCTAGAATGAAGTTTTATCTTCAGTCAATCAATTACCGTTTGTGGTATATTGTTTTAAATGGTTTTGATTTAAACCCAAAAAATGTTTTAAACGAATTTGACAAAAAAATGTTTTGCCTTGAATATACAAGCTATGCAGATTTTACGAAATGTTTTGAACGATGATGCATATGCTTTGATCAAGGATTGTGTTAATGCTAAATGTATTTGGGATACTTTACACACACTCTATGCTACTGATGATCTTTTAGAAAGTGTAAGTGTTCACAGGTACAACCTGGAAACTCAGCTAGAGACGAGCTCAAAGGATGAATTAAATATCTCCCATGATGAAGTTTTGAATGATGATACCAATAGCATGAGGAGCAATTCGTCATATGAAAATGATGAGTTAGAAAGGTTATTCAAAGTCTTCTTGGAATCTCACTTGGAATCAAGTTCTTCAGATGAGGAGTTTGTAGACAACAAAATTGAACCATTCTCGTACACTCCTCACGAGGTAACTAAAATAGATTCTTATTCCCAAAATCCTCATATTACTCATGATGATTTGAGAGATGATTTGAAAAATACTTTTTTGGAAAATAGCACCTCTACCAATATTGAAAATTGCAATTTTATTGAAAAATCAGTTGAGGTTGCTTCATGTGATTCTCAGTGTATTTCAAAATTCATTTGCTCCAACTCCTTATTTGACAATTCAGATAAGAATGTGGAAATTCAAAAGTCAAGTAAAGTAATGTCAAATGCGATTCTGAATACAAGGATCATAAGTCTATGCTTTACAAAAATAATTTTAGAAAAATCAAAGCATCTCCCAAACCCATTGTTTGTAATTATTGTGGACGTTCGGGTCACATTTCTCACTTATGCCTTTATAAGAAAAATTATCATATGAGAAATAAAATGAAGTGGGTTCCAATAGTTCCCAAGGAATCCAAGTCTAATCCCCCTGGACCCAAAATGAGATGGGTACCAAGAGTTTCTCCTTGTAACAGGAATGTAGAAAATATTTTGCCCAAGGAAACACCAAGAGGAAATCAAAGAGAGAAGCACTTTAAAATGACTCGGTGGATCTCTAAAGATAGATGGAGTGACCAAAAGAAGATAGCGTCCACAAGAACCAAAGCTTACACTGAACGAAATGAAAAATTCACCTTGATGAAAAATGAGAAAAGAAATCAATGGTCTAAGACAAAATCTTCATGGCACACAAGGTTTGAGAAAAGGAAGCAATGGCCTAAGGCAAAATCTCCATGGCACACAAAGTTTGAGGTAAACAAGTCATATTCTTATTATAACCATGATTATTCAAGAGCAACCAAGTCTTAAATCGTTCTCTGCAAAATCCTTTCTCAAACACAAACCAAAAACTCTTTTGTTCACCAAACTTTCAAATCAAACACACTTGAGTTTCGGGTTGGAGCGATCTCATTCAATCAACTGTTTCTTCAAGTCTTGAAGTGTTCTCAAGCAGTGAAAGTCTTGGAAGGTTTCCAAGCACGTCCAAGAGGTTCTTGGCGATTGAAGTCTTAGGAGGTTCTTGAGCAAAAATCCAAGGAGCTTCTTTGGTGCAAATACTTGAAGGTTTCAAGACTGTTAAAGTCCGTGGTGTTGTTCAACATTTGTATCATTATAGGTAGAAGCCAAGAGCAATGATTCCTTGGAATATACTACACTTCTTTGAAAAATCAAAAATGTGAAAGTTGCATTAAGTATGTAAAAGAAATTCAAAATGTAAAAACTACTAATGCAACATTTTTACAAAGTGATAGGATGTTGGACCGGTTACTTGTTCAACAGAGAAGCAATTCGAACAAAGCTGGTCTAGGCTGCACGCATGCCAAAAAGAAAACTTTTCATAAAGTCGGCTCATTTTCAAATTTTAAACATGCTAAAAAGCCGACCTGTTCCTACTGTGGCATGCTCGGCCATACACCAAATGAATGTAACATCCGACAATATGGTGTGGCTGATGGCTCTTTTGTTTGGATTGTTAAGGGAGTAAATCCTAGCACTAACCGACAAGGACCCAAAAATGTTTGGTTAACCAAAATGAACAAGTAATATGTTTTGTAGGTGTGCTTCCAAACACGGGAAACTCGGTGGTATCTGGACAGTGGATGTTCGAAGCACATGACTGGAGATAAGCAGCACTTTATCGAGCTTACTCCATCCGAGAAAGGATGTGTCACTTATAGAGACAACAACAAAGGTAAAATTCTGGGTGAAGGTAAAATCGGAAATTCTTCCGACCTGATTATCGAAAATGTTTTATTCGTTCAAGGATTGGAACACAATCTTTTGAGCATAAGCCAACTTTGTGATATCCGTAATCATGTCGTTTTTACCTCCACTCATTGTCTAATTAAAAGTGACAAAGACAATTCGATCAAATTTGTGGGAAAAAGGTTAAACAATACTTATTTGGTAGATTTAAATGAAATTTCTTCTCTGGTTTCTACATGTCGAGAAAATGACACTTGGTTATGGCATCGTCTGACTGCTCACATAAAAATAAATCAGTTAAAGAAACTTCAATCTAAAGACCTAGTGGTCGGCCTACCAAAGCTGAAATTTGATATAGAAGGTGTTTGCACTTCCTGTAAAAAGTGTAAACAAACCAAAAATAAATTTGCATCTAAAACAATGGTTTCCACAACAAGGCCACTAGAAATGCTTCATATGGACTTGTTCGGACCATCGCAAGTTAAGAGCTTTGGTGGTAACTAGTATGCCTTAGTGATTGTTCATGATTTTTCTCGATTTACTTGGACTTTATTCTTAGCAGCAAAAAGTGACACTTTTCAAAGCTTTAAAGAGCTAGTCAAACGAATCCAAAACCAAGTAAACCAAAAAGTAGTTGTTATCCGAACAGACCATGGCGGCGAGTTCGAGAACCACAAATTTGATAAGTTTTGTTCTAAGTTCAGCATTGAGCATCAATTTTCAGCTCCTCGGACTCCCGAGCAAAACGGAGTCGTGGAACGGAAAAACCGAGTACTTGAGGAACTTGCTCGGACAATGCTGAACGAATCACAAGTTCCTCACTATTTCTGGGCAGACGCAGTTAACACTGCTTGTCATGTATTGAACCGAGTTCTTACTCGGCCTATCTTAAAGAAAACGCCCTATGAGCTTTACAAGGGTAGAAAGCCGAACATATCATATTTTCATGCTTTTGGATGCAAAGTTTTTATTTTAAACAATGGAAAAGATCATCTTGGAAAATTTGATTCAAAAGCCGATGAAGGTATATTTTTAGGCTATTCTGCTAGGAGTAAAGCTTACCGTGTGTTCAATAAACGAACTTCCACTATAGAAGAATCTATACATGTGGTATTTGGTGAGTCTCCGAAAGGAGATACTTTGAGTTGTGTAAAAAGTGCAGGAATCAAAGAAAACTCAGTGGACGAGCAAATAGATGATGAACTGATCTCAATTGAAAATGAAGCTCGGCAAGACGACGCTGTAATCGAAGCTCGGAGGGACGACCTCCCTCTTGCTTGGAAAACAAACAAGAATCATCCGATCGAGAACGTGCTTGCCGATAAATCTAAGGGAGTTCTAACTCGTCGGTCAATTCAAAATTTTTGCAATTTCGTCTCTTTTTTTTCTCAAATTGAACCTGATTCTGTTAGTAAAGCGTTTGAGGATGAACATTGGGCCATTGCCATGCAAGACGAGTTGAACCAATTCATCAGAAATGATATTTGGGAATTAGTTCCTCGGCCCAATGATCATTCTATAATCGACACAAAATGGATTTTTAGAAATAAAATGGATGAATCAGGGGCAATTATAAGAAACAAATCAAGACTCGTTGCTCATGGTTACAACCAAGAGGAAGGTATCGATTATGACGAGACCTTTGCTCCGGTTGCTCGGCTCGAAGCAATCCGAATTCTTCTTGCTTTTGCATCTATCATGAAATTCACCCTGTATCAAATGGATGTCAGGAGTGCTTTCTTAAACGGATTTATAAATGAAGAAGTGTATGTGAAACAACCTCCTGGCTTTGAAAGTCATGAATTTCCAAATCATGTTTACAAACTTAAAAAGGCTCTGTACGGTCTGAAACAGGCTCCCCGAGCTGGGTATGATCGGCTGAGCTCTTTTTTTTTAGAACAAGTCTTTGAAAGAGGGAAGGTTGACACAACATTATTCATTCTTAAATCTAAAAAGGACATTTTATTAGTAAAAATTAATGTTGATGAAATAATTTTCGGTGCTACTAATATGTCTTTGTGTAAGAAATTCTCAGCACTAATGAAAGGTGAATTCGAGATGTCAATGATGGAAGAACTCACATTCTTCCTCGGTCTTCAAGTTAAGTAAGTCGAAGGAGGCATCTTTGTGCATCAAGGAAAATACTGCAAAGAGCTCCTGAGGAAGTTCGGAATGGACAATTGCAAGACTGCTGCAACACCGATGAGTACCTCCTGCTACCTCGACAAGGATGAGTCAGGTAAATCGGTAGCTGTAAATAAGTATGGAGGGATGATAGGAAGTCTTTTATACTTAAATGCATCTCGGCCTGATATAATGTTTAGCGTCTGTATGTGTGCTCGGTTTCAAGCTGATCCGAAAGAGTCACATCTATCAGCTGTTAAACGGATATTTAAATATTTAAAAGGAACCGAGAACACTGGTCTGTTTTATCCGAGTGATACTAGTCTTAGTTTGGTAGGATATTCCGATTCAGATTTTGCGGGATGCAAGCTTGATCGAAAAAGCACTAGTGGAACTTGTCATCTTTTGGGAAGTTCCCTAGTGTCATGGTTTTCTAAAAAGCAAGCTTGTGTTGCTCTTTCCACCGCAGAAGCCGAATACATTGCAGCTGGTAGTTGTTGTGCTCAGCTTCTTTGGATGAAGCAACAACTGTCGGACTTCGGCTTGACATTGGATCACATTCCTATCAAATGTGACAATACAAGTGCAATCAACCTAACTAAGAACCCTGTGTATCACTCTCGGACAAAACACATTGAAATAAGACATCATTTTCTGAGAGATCACGTTCAAAAAAGATGATTGTGTTATTGAATTTGTAAGCACCGAAAACCAATTAGCCGACTTTTTTACAAAACCTCTGCCGAGAGACACTCTTTTTCATATAACAAGGGAGTTCGGCATACTAGACGAATCTAGTATAGGCTAATGGTCGGTCCATGCTTTTCAATCACCAAAAATCCAACGTCTTATATCAATGTCCAACTGCTCGAATTTCTTTTGTTTATATGAATATTTGTCTCTAACTTTATTAAAAAGCTTGTCAATCTCTTGTCGTCAATCTTTCACTATTTTTTTTAGGGAGAAAAGCTGCTCTTTCCGAGCATAATGTCGATAGGGGGAGATCGGCAATACCCTATTTTTCATACTATCGATAGGGGGAGTAAGGCAAAATTTCTTTTCAACATTTTTTTTAACATGTGGTCTACTCCTACCTTTAAACAAGTTGTACCAATTGGCATCTATTTACTTATATTTTCAACAATTGGTATCAACAATTGGTATGTATAATAGGGAGAAAGGTCATTATTTGCCTACCCTATGTTCTATTCTCTTTTGGCTATGTGCTTAATTCTTCGGCTCCTTTTTGATCATGCCAAAAGGGGGAGAAAGGTAGTTGTTGTTTTTGTGTTGTTTTAGATATACGAATGTTGTTTGAACGAGGCCCAAAGGGGGAGAAAAGAGAAAGGAACGATGTTGTTTGAAGGGGAGAAAAGAAAGATAGTTGATCGAAGATTAGAGTTTCGACCATATATCAAGGGGGAGAAAGGAGAAAGCTGAAGCTCAGGGGGAGTGATCTTCGAGCATATAGTCGGGAGAACCGATCAAGATCATCACAAAATCAACAAGCATTTGTCATCTTCAAAAAGGGGGAGATTGTTGAATCAAAGGTTTTGATGAAGACAAATGAGCAAGCTCGGTTCAAATGTACAAGCTCGGTTTGATGAAGACATATGAGCAAGCTCGGTTCAAATGAACAAGCTCGGTGTGATGACGACAAATATATCATGTGCTCGGTTCTCGACCAAGGTTTGATGAAGCCAAATGAATCAGCAATGAAGTATCCTGGAAATCAAATCAGCTCGGTATGTTGACCAGCTCGGTATGAATCAGCTCGGTGCGTACTCGGAAGTGATCAATCCAAGCTATTGCTCAGAGCAGACTCAGTCAACCGACGTCAAGCTCGGCAACATTATCGATCAGCGCAGACTCAGTCTGCCGACGTCAAGCTCGGCAACAGCTATCGCTCAAAGCAGACTTAGTCAGCCGACGTCAAGCTCGGCAAGACTTAGCGATCAAAGTAGACTCAGTCAACCGAGAAGAAGCTCGAACATTTTTCAAGATCAGTCAGCTCAGTTTAGAGAAGATTAATCACTCAAGACCCTATGATCGGTGTAGTTGTCAAGCTCGAACTTTCGTCAAGCTCGGGAACACTATTCATCAAGAAGATTAATCACTCAAGTTCCCAAGCTCGGTGAAGTTGTCAAGCTAGAACTTTCGTCAAGCATGGCAACACTGTTCATCAAGAAGATTAATCACTCAAGACCCCAAGGTCGGTGTCGATGTCAAGCTCGGTGAAGATGTCAAACTTGGTGAAGATGTCAAACTTAGTACCGAGTCAAGCTCGGTGAAGCTGTCAAACTTAGTGAAGATGTCAAGCTCGAACTTTCGTCAAGCCCAGTTCAGAAGTTTTCATGTTCGGCTCAGAGGACCTCAAGCTCGGCATCAGATTAGTTCAGCTCAGAAGTCTTCAAGCTCGGCATCAGATAAATTAAACTCAGTTCAGAAGTCTTCAAGCTCGGCAGTCCTCAATCTCGGCATCAGGTCAACTCAGTTTAGAAGTACCCAAGCTCAGCTTAAGGAAGTCGGCCAAAAGATTAGCTCAACTCAGCTTAGAACAGATATATCTCTCAAGTCCCCAAGCTCGAACTAGTTGTCAAGCTCGGCATCACTGCTCTTCTTCAACCTTCAGCAGCATGTCGCCGCATGCACCACTTTGTCTCTGACATTATAGCACGATGCATGGCTGGCAACTTTGTCCTTATTTCAGCAGCACTCATCTGTCACCATCCTTAATATTTCAAAATTGAAATTCAAATCAACACAGGAAGAGATACAAATTTAGAACGTTACAGACAAGTGGAAACAACTAGACAAAGGACAAAATATCGTTGTACAATGCATAAATTTGTCCAGTATATCCGTTGCAAAGGACAAGATATTTTCCACTCTCTCACTCTTTCCTCATGCGTTCTGCATCACTGTAAAAGGATGGGTTTTTCTCTTCAGAAGACAAGAAGCATATTACAGAGCACAAGAGCCAAAATTGTCATACTCTAAAATTTACAAGTCCAAAAACTTAGCAAAGAGAATAATAGAGACCAAAGAGAAACTGTCATATTTTTGCAACCAAGTCTCAAATCGTTCTTTGCAAAATCCTTTCTTAGACACAAACCGAAAACTCTTTTTTTTCACCAAACTTTCAAATCAAACAACTTGAGTTTCGGGTTGGAGCCATCTCATTCAATCAACTGTTTCTTCAAATCTTGAGGTGTTCTCAAGCAGTGAAAGTCTTGGAAGGTTTCCAAGCTCGTCCAAGAGGTTCTTGGCGATTGAAGTCTTAGGAGGTACCTGAGCAAAAATCCAAGGAGCTTCTTTGGTGCAAATCCTTGAAGGTTTCAAGGTGTCTTGAAGGTTTCAAGACTGTTAAAGTCCGAGGTGTTGTTCAACATTTTTATCATTATAGGTAGAAGCCAAGAATTTGGTACTCTCTTGGTGGGTTAATTGATCCCGTGTAATCTTTATCTATTTGATTTTATTAAAAGCTTCTTAAAGGTTTTAAGGGGGACTGGACGTAGCTCACCGTGGTTGTGAGTGAATCAGTATAAAAATCTCGATGTCTCATTCTCTTTACTGCTTTCATTTTATTCCGAGCATTTAGTCGGCTTGCCTAGCTTTTAATCGGTTTTGTTTAACTAGTATTTTTTGCTCGGATAGAGCTTGCATATTTCCGCTGCAAACCTGATCTTTGAGTGTGCAGCTCGGATAATCGATGCTCGGTTTAGATAACCGATTATCAGAATCTGCCCGGCCCAAAGTCAGCATTTTTACTCTTAACAGCAAGCATTATCCGACCTATTTCAACACATCGCGAAAAATTGATATTATTGCTTCCAACTACTATTCACCCCCCCCCCCTCTCTAGTAGATTGTTAGGCCACTTGCTTAGGTTTCCAACGTTTCTAACAATATTTATATTAATAGTTGCTTTATGAAAGTAATATTATCGTATATCATGAAACTAAAATAGACCAGAAATGTTATTAATGGAGTAAATCTAATATTTCATCCTACCTTGACTAAGAAAGAACTAATAATTATTCTTGACTAAAAACTTAATGTGCATGTAATTTTGTTAAAAAAAATTTAAGGGATAAATTAAGAATTAAAAAAAATATAAATATAAAGTAAAATGTCTATATAAGTCTTAATAAATATATGAACTGCCAGTGTAAAGTATTTTGCATTTGTAATGTATCATTCGTCATTCATATTAAAAGTTTAAAAAAATTATTATTAGAGTATAAATTATTATCAATGCATAATCTGTTTTCTCTACGTCTTTTATGTCATAAATTATACACAACATATGCCTAAATATTTTTTAAAAAAAAAAATCAATGGCTTAAAATTGAAAACGTGTATATGAAGCCAGAGATGCCTACACCCATCATAAATAATAAGATATCATTAGGTTATTCAATTGTTAGATTAAGAATGTACACTACGATTGCAGGGGAAAAGTGTGGTCTAATTCCCCGAAAGAAACATATATAAGCAGGCAGGGTACATTTGACTATATTTGAGAGATTAGTTTTACTCTAAAAATAAGACGAAGATAATTGAGAAATAAAAAAAACTAAGAATATGTTTCTCAATTAAAAATTATATGGTTAAAAAAATTCATAATATAAAAATTCACAAACAATTTTAATCAATTTTTTTTCAAAATTTTAAAATAAATAAATGCAATATATATATTTGACATCTTAAAAAAAATCAAGTATCAAATAAATTGGGTACCATTACCAATGGATAGTTTTTTTTTAACAGCAAACAAAATATATTTTATTTATAAAAAAAAGACAAGTATTGATACCCAAGCATCACAGTACAACCAAAGACCCACCTTCTATAAACGAAATATATTTTATTTATATTTTATTTACCAATGGATAGTTGATACCCACATACATATTTTAAAGACAAATTTCATTATAGATTTTTGTTGCACTTAGGTGCAATTTCATTATAGATTTCATTATAGATTTTTATAAGCGTGAAGATGGTAAAATTTAGAATTGCATAATCACATTATAAAATAAAAGAAATGAATTATTCGATGTTTATCAAATTTTTAAATCAAATTAAACTTATAAGCATTTGTGTAATGAAAGAAAAATGGAGATTTTAGAAATTGAGTGAATATTTGTCATGGGCTACACTCACTTTTCATTAATCATTAGTCAATAAAGTTGATGTCAATTCTACTTATTCCTAGCTTTGACCTTAATTTTCAAACATGCTTTTAATTATATAACTTCTCCTTTTTTTAATAAGAAAAATTAATTAATTATTGAACCTCATCAAGGTGAACTCAATCCATTAAAAGAATGTTTAGTCATTACAAAAGTGACAAATATAAGACAAATGGCTCAAGTATCAATCATAAAAAGGAATGGTACAAATCGCAAAGGTATGAACAAATGTCAAGAATGCACTTTAACCAAATACAACACTCTAACCAAATCAGCCTTCCCATTAGAAAAAAGAATATTATTTTTAATAGGCTTATTTAAGTTTTAAGACTTTGAATTTATGTGCTCTTTTAAAATTGGTTCTTGAACTTTTTTTCGATGTTTCGAGGCCCAAAACTTTGCTCAAATTTTGGAAATAGCTAGTCCTTTCATCACTTAAGTGATGATATGATCGATGACATGCAATGTCGCATTTGTCACATCGATAGATAATATGCTCGATGTTGCCACATGAATTCTTTAAATTAAAAAAATTCAAATTAATTAAAAATAATTAAAAATCGTATTTTTTTAAAGAAAATTGAATCTTTTAATAGTTTTTAAAAGAATTGATTCTTTTAATAAAAAAATCATGTGGTGTCACGTGACGCTACATAACACGTCACTCGTCGATGTTGCGAAAGTGACGTGACATGTCGTCAATCATATCATCACTTAAGTGATGAAATGACAATTTCCAAAAATTTAAAAAAGTTCAAGACCCAAAACATCGAAAAAAGTTCAACTACCAATTCCAAAAAGGCACATAAATTTAAAAACTTATTTTCTAATTTATATATATATATATATATATATATATATATATATATATATGGTTCATAGAGTGGATTCGAATCATAATCAAAGATATAGAATTAGCTGAGAAAATCATTGAAAAAGAATGGCGAAAGCTTTGTTTCAGATACCTTTCTTTGTGTTTTTGTTCCTAGTTGCTTATGGTATTTCTCCTTCCTCACACTAATTTCGATGGGTTACAATTGCATTGGTTTTAATTTAAATTAGAATCAAAAAAATTAAGATTTAAAATAGTTACTACAACATATACGTTTGATTTTGGAAAAATTTTATCCTCATTTTTCTATCTATTTTTCTCTCTATCATAATACATATTGTTTCACACTAAAAAATTCTATTAGTATTGTGCTTGCATTGCATTGAATGCTTGAAATGAAATCATACATTGGAGGACTACAATTTTCGTAATTTATGTTTTCGAATACTATTTTGTTTAAAGAATGTTAATTTTATTTCTCTTTTTATAATAACATATTTTAATTTTTCCAGGTTTGACGTCACAAGCTGTTCCCTTCGCCGATGTTGTGCAAGGAGCTGGGGATGTTGTGCAAGCCGCAGGAAGTTAAGTTTTGCATAAATAGTCAAGATTAAAACCTGAAATTATTTCATTTATTAATTATATGCCCCTTAAATAACTTTTTTTTTTACATTATTATTAAGAGTGTTTTTCAATGGGTAGTAGGAGATATAAAGATTATTGAAATGAATTATATCTTTTTAAAATGTTGTTTTTCATACAGACAACAGAAATAAAATATATGTTAGATAGTATGCTTAAATAACTCTACTATTGCCTCTTAATTAGCAAAATAAAACTTTTTAGAGATTAAAACCTCTTAATTAGATAGTATTGTCTCTTAAGTTTTGCATAAATAGTCAAGATTAAAACCTCAAATTATTTAATTTATTACTCCCTCCATCCCATAAGTTAAGTCTTTTTAGATATTTCACATAGATTAAGAAATGAGTAAATTATGTAAGAATTTGATATGCTTAGACTAAAATATTCCTCATTTAATAATAGGAGAGAGTAATAAAAAATGTATAAAAATTATATTGAAGAGAGATGACTGATGAAAAAGATGATATAATAAATAAGTTATGATCCGTTGACACCAGGTGTGAAACTTAGTTACTTACACTTTTACTTCACTTTTTATATATTATGAAATTTGTTAATTCAACCGTTGAATTATATGTTATTATCATGACGGTCATACATACCAAATTTCAGATCATTCGGAGATTCATAAATATGTAATCTAATAATGTGTATTTACTTATATTTAAAATAACGTATTATCCGTTAAAATAGAATAGTCAGATGAAGTATCAAATAATTTTTAGGCTTATTTAAGTTTTTGGTCCCTGAAATTCGACCGAGTTTTGGTTTTAATCCCTATTTTTTTATTTGACCGGTCTTAATCTTTAAAAGTTTAAATTTTTTGGTTATGGTATCTGCTGTTAGGGATCCACCGTTAATTGATGACGTGGCTAACGGAATGTCACATCAGCATGCCATATGTCTTATTTTTTAAGTAAAAGGTCCCTCAATGTTGACCGAATTTTGGTTTTAGTCCCTATCTCTTTTTTTACCGGTCAAGGTCCTTGAGAGTGTAAATTTTTTTGTTTTGGTCTCTGTCGTTAGTAAAATACCGTTAATTGTTGACATGGAAAACGAATTGTCACATAGCATGTCATGTGTCTGCACAATAATGAGTTGCACATGGATAACCCAGCATGGCAAGCAAAACTCTAGCCACGGTTGGCCCAAGATTGTCCAACTTACACGAGCCCAATAACTTAAACAAACTCATAGTCATCATACAAGTATATAGCATGCAATTCTTCCAAAAATATTTCAGTTAATGTGAGATTTCAGATGAACTAAAATATTATAATTTTAGTCTTTCGCCTTTAGCTTTTTGTTTATATAATAAACCAAATACATAATAGAAATCATGTCTTATTTTATATTGTTATTACATGTCATTTGCCAACAACTCATTATTATGCAGGCATATGACATGTTGATGTAGCAATCCGTTAGCTATGTCAACAATTAACAGTATTTTATTAATGATAGAGACCAAAACTAAAAATTTTAAACTTTTAAAGATCTTGACCGGTAAAAAAAAGATAGGGACTAAAACCAAAATTCGGTCAACTTTCAGGACCTTTTACTTAAAAAAAGACACATGACATGCTGACCTGACACTACGTTAACCACGTCATCAATTAATGGTGGATCCCTAACGGAGGGATCAAAACCAAAAAATTTAAACTTTTAAGGATAAGACCGATCAAATAAAAAGATAGGGACTAAAACCAAAACTTGATCAACTTTCAAGGACAAAAAACTTAAATAAGCCTAATTTTTGTATTCTATGAAATTTTGTAGATTTGATCTACTTGATAATAACATATAATTCAACGGTTGGATTGACAAATTTCATAATATATAAAAAGTTATGTGAAAGTGTAAGTAACGAAGTTTTACACCTGATATTAATGAACCTAACTGATAATAAATATGGATATGTTTGAAAGTTCAGCGTGTTTTGGTTTTGGTCCCTATAAGTTATTTTGACCGGGACTAGTCCTTAAATTTTCAAACATTTTGGTTTTGGTCCCCTCCGTTTGTAAAAATTTGTTATTTGTTTGTGTAGCTAGCCGAACATCATATCAGCAGTTCATGTGGTCTGAAGTGAAACCAAATAGGTGATATAACGTGGATGATACATATCCACGGACGCAAAATGGTCCCATACGCAAAATTTTGAGTTCATAGGCCTGAATCATCCATGTTACATCACCTATTTGGTGCTACCTCACACCTCGTGGTAGCTGGTGTGGATTTTCGTTAACCATGTCGGCAAATAACTGATTTTTTACAACGGAGGGGACCAAAACCAAAATGTTTGAAAAATTAAGGACTAGTCTCGGTCAAAATAACTTATAGGGACTAAAACAAAAACACGATGAACTTTTAGGGACCAAAACCATAAATAAGCCTAGAATCTTTATACAAGAATGTATCCAGGTGAAAATAATTATTTTTCTCTTATTTTTTTTTTAAATTTTCTTGTAAAAAGATTATTTTCATTAAAAAATAATTTAATTTTATCATATTGTTGTTAAAAACATTTTCACCAAGTACACTTGAAATACATTTCAGTGAAGTGACACCTTTTAAGGGCATAAATATCATTTTTTATCCTAAGCGAAACATTTCATTTGGGAAACTAATAGTCTATCATATGTTGGGGTGTAAGTATAATGTCTAATGTCAAGTAGAGATGGTGGGTGTCATTTTTAAATTTAGATAGGGTATTTGTGTCATGGAAAAGTTCAGGGGATGATGAGTGCAATTTTCCTTAAATAAAGTTTAAGGAAGGTAATGAAAAAAAAGATTAAAAGGAAGAGAAAATGAGAGGAGGCATAAAGAATGAAAAACCAACATGTGGTGAACAAGTCTTTGATATTAAATTAAGCAAGTTAGTGGAATTAGAAAGAATGTTATAAAAGTTAATTAATGTTGATTTTTAACTAATTGTATTAAATTAAAAAATTGACGATGTTTGAATAAATTCATATATGGTGATTGTGGTTATGGTTCAAATTACCTGAAATAAGGGCACGTTTATGAAATTTTTAGTATTGTATTTATGAGCATTTGCTATCAACATTTATTTTTAATGTGCAGTCGCAATTTGCATTTTTCGAATATATTGTGTTATATATAGGGAATATATCAAGTGAGAGGAATCATTTTAAACGAGAGTGAGAGGAATGATTTTTAGCATTTGGATTAAAATTAAAGACTGAGATTAGATTCCTAATTTTTAAAAGTCATGTGCCTGTGCTTTAGTTTTTTCACATCACATTCTGCCATTTGCTCCAACTTGTGGGTTAATTTGCGCAACTGTAAATGGCTTCTTCTGAAAATCTCTTTATTTACTTACCACAAATTAAAAAATAGTATAAGATAAAACTCCAAGGCTTATTTATGGTTTTGGTCCCTAAAAGTTCAACGTGTTTTGGTTTTAGTCCTTATAAGTTATTTTGATCGGGACTGGTCCTTAATTTTTCAAACATTTTGGTTTTAATCCACTCCATTAAAAAAAACTGTTATTTGTTGATATAGCTAGCGGAACACCATATCAGCAGTCACTTAGTGTGAGATGATGCCAAATAAGTTATATGACGTAGATGATACAAATCCACATACACAAAATGGTCCATACACAAAATGGTCGTCCCACACACAGATTTTTGCGTTACTGGACTTGAATCATCCATGTCACAATACTTATTTGGCCCTATTTCACATCACGTAATTGTTGGTGTGAGTTTCTGTTAACCAAGTCAACAAATAATTGATTTTTTTTAAGGGATGAGACTAAAACCAAAATATTTGAACAATTATGGACTAGTAACAGTCAAAATAACTTTTAGGGACTAAAGCCAAAATACGCTGAACTTTCAGGGACCAAAACCATAAATAATCCAAACTCCAATGAAAATGATAGAAAACAAAAAAAAATACCATTGAAGTGTTGAACATATGACATACAGTCGTGGACTTCAACAATCATGTTTCAGTAGTAAAGCAAAAAACTTGAACTTCACCGATTATTGTGGCAAACTAAATCAAACAACAAATTATGATATAATTCATTAATAAAAAAATATATCCATGGTGAATTTGTTATTGATGACCCCAATGTCAAGCAGAGCAACAAGCTAGCTTCGTGTCTTTACGGAGGAAGAGAGGCTGCAAGGGATGGAGTTGCCGGAGAAGAAAATTGGTCGGTGGCAGATGATGGTAGAAGTGCTCCTTTGGGTTTGATGATATTCACCTCGGATGAAATGAAATGCTTGTAACTTTGGAAAATGTCTATCACGTGATTTTTTAAAAAAAATGGGAATTTTAATCCAAAGGCTGAAAATCATTCCTCTCATTCTCACATAAAATGAGCTAGTCCTCTCACCTGATATATCCCCACACACACACACATATATATATATATATATATATATATTATTTTAATTAATTGCATTACATGTCACATGGTATGCAATAAGATCTAATTTTTCAATATAGAGCAATGTGAAAGTTTATCTTCCTAATAATTTTTCGTTGTTGATAAAGATAAATGGTGAGTAAAAATGTGGTGTAAGGAAAAAGTGTCTCAATTATATGTCACGTGGGATAAGGATATATTATATAAAGAATTAAGAGACTTTTGGTTGAATGAAATTGTTTTGAAGACAAAGACAATCATGATTCCAAAATTGCTTCCAAACTCATAAGCATAAAGCTTCAAAATTACCATAAGATATACATAATAACTATTCATTTAATTTATTTTTCTTTCTTTCATTTTCCAATCACTAGCTCGACTATTATAGAGATTTGTGAATAAAAAATGACAATTATCGATGTGACTGTGGCTTATGTAGCTTAACATTAAGCCTAAATATATAATAATATCTAAAAATAAATATCATTATATTATTTGCTTCAATTGTATAAACAGGTGATCATCTTCGCTTATATGGCCATATGTAACACCCCGAGTTGACATATAACTTATTAAAATAAAGTAGAGATTTTTATGAAATAATTTTTTTTTAACCGTCATAATTCCTGCAGCTTTTTCGTAACTTTTGATAGTGAGTAAAGAGGAATCATGTTACAAAGTAATTGATTAACCAATATAATTCCAACAGCTTTTTCAAAAGTTAATAGCTTAACTTTTGATAGTGAGTGAAGAGAAATCATGTCAAAACTTTATTAGTATTTCAATTCCCAATATGGAATGCCACAAGAAAATATATATTTACATATTTTTGTTTGTTGAATATAACATAAACCAAATTCCCCAAGACTGGTATCTCATAATTATTGATTTGCCAACTTAATAAAAAGACGATAATGTTCAACCTAGCTAGACAGTACTGAGTAATGGATTATTTATATTAGAAACAGTGCTAGGAATCTATCGATATCTCCGAATTTGAATTGCGGGTTTGCATTAAACTCCTTTAGTTTTAAGCCACTGCTCACTGCAACGTGCCTGTGTTACCACCATCTATGAATTACATACATACATACAAGCAAAGAATAGAGAGAGTGAACAACCAAATGAAATATACTCATCGACGGCTCGGAATTACAACATATATAATTAATATATATTAAGACCATACAATCATGAATAGATCATATATAATATGTAATAAAAATAATATAACATGATAACATGATCACTAATTACATTAAAAATTAAGTTACTAGCACATCGACTATCATTAACACTCTCGTATACATTTCCTCATGTTCCAATCGCCTAATCGGGAAGCAACCAGGTAGTACAGGAACCTTAACCACACCAGATATCACGACACATAAAAGTAGTATTCTCGAGTAATTTTCATGAAATCATGTACTATTTGCAAAGTGGTGCCCTACCGTGTTCAGGTTCCCTCTCACTGATCCAAAATTAGTCAAGGAGGCGTTAGTCGTCATTCTAGTTCTAGATGTCGTACTTGTCACGACACTAGGTCGTATCCTAGGTCACTTGTGACACTTCTTGCCTAGAAGACTTCTCTAGGCTTCTTGACGTTTCACCGTCATTGTCCTCCCCTATCCTAATCAACGTCCTGAATACCACATAGGTAATCAATGTATCTTCCTTCTCCACTACAAAATTGTAAGTCTAACCATTAGTTAATGTCTTTTAATTCTTGTTTTAGATAATGATCGACCCAACCTAAGTCCTCTCCGACTTAGACATTGTACCCTCAGATTTAGAACCGCTATGGTCCCAATTCTAAGCGGAATACTCTTTTCAGACTCGATCTTATATTTTCTCACCAACATTATTTGAGATATTAGTTCACTGGTTAAAATCAGCCTTATTGTAATTAACATCTTTCAATAGTATGTGGCCAAATAAAGCTCATAAGTCTCTTCTTTTTTGTGTCATAGGTCTCATTCCTCTTAATCTTTCTGGTTATATAATATTATAATTCATAGTCTTCATATGCTTAATAGTGATGATCATGTGATGGTAAACAATAACTATAATTAAGCACATGGCATATCATAAACTGATGGGTAACACTTACTCATATGTATATCATGAATTAGAAGTGTATATGAGTTTATTACATATCACCAATCACATCTCATAACTCATATCCACTATCTAATTCAATTAATAACTCCGACTTTTGAGATAGTACGGAGAGTCTTAATAAAAACCTGGATACCGATGTGTCTCAGATGTTCTTATCTCACCTTGATTTAGTTCTCCCAAATGTTTCTCCGTTTGGTTTTCGGGAAATCTTTCTCGGATTGAGCTTGTACTTCCTTGAGTTCAAAAGATCGTAAGAGTTATCAAGATACGCTATTTAAAAAAATATGCATATAGAAATACAAGTCAAATTCTTAAACCGTAATAAAATTAAGTAAACTGTTTTTCCGATATGTGCACTAGTTTTGTAAAATCCGTGAAAATTAGAAAATTAGGATTCTGGATTTAGGGTTTAGAAAGAAGAATTTCTCAAAATTGAGTTTAGAGATAACATATTAAAATTGGAGATAACATATTAAAATTGAGTTAAGAAAGAAGAATTTCTCAAAAGGAGTTTATATAATTTTTGTTATGACTTACGTAATTAGACTTTTCTCGATTTGAGACTGAATTGAGTACCCGAAATTAGAAAATGCACCATAAATTATGTGTAATTCCAAAAATTGAAATATCTTATACACATAAACTATGAAGAGTAAACTTTATTATACTTTTGGTTGCACTCCTAAATTCGAAGTACATAATAAATTATGAATTTTTCTTCCAAAGTAATTGGTGTTGTCTTGACAGGAAATAAGTCTAATTACAAAAATTCTCTTTAATAAAATACTTGTAAAAAATTTACCAAAACACTGAATAATAAAAGCGTATTAAGACAGATTGAAGACCAAAGACAGAATAGCTAATTATGCAGCAATTGATCAAACCTGTGTGTTATGTAACACAGAGTTCGAATCAGTTCAGCATCTATTTTTTGACTGTACCTGGTCTGCAGACTTGATTCAGCTGGTCTGCAATTGGCTCTGTGTTCATAGATACAACACAAGATATGGGAGATGGACTCATTGGATTAGATTTGCTTTTTCGAAAAGCAAAGCCAGGCAGCAAATGATCTTTGCAGTTTTCTCTGCAATGGTGTACAGGATTTGGCAAGAACGGAATGCACGATGCTTTACAAATCAGGAACTTCAAGTTTCTCAAGTCTTTAAGCTTTCAAAGAGAGAAATTGCTATTAGATTAAATTATGTTTTTGACATTCATAAGGTATTTGACAGGGCTAAAATTTAGATTAAATGGAAAGTGATTAAGTGAAACAAACCTAGCAGCCCTAAAATTTCAGTTTGGATCGGTTTCACCCTTATTTTCTTGTCTGGATCGGTTTCTTATTTGGGGCATAAAATTCATTTTTTTTTCAATGGCAGCCCGCGGGCAGCCCTAAAATGGCCTTAAACTAAATGGGCGGGCGTGCCCAACCCTAATTAAAAAATGGGCTAAAAAACTAGGCAATGTCCTCATTTTTTGCGGGTGGGCTGGGCAGGCCCGCGGGCCTGAGCCCTAATTGCCAATAACTAACAATGACAGTGAATGATTCCTATAAATACAATCTCAAGTAATGGGCAAAACACAATTACAACTATAGTATAACTGATACAATCATACAATGTGAGAGCTAGCATATGCAAGTGCATGCAAAGGATCTTGCAACAATTCCATATTATTGTTCCGGTTTGCTAATAAGATTAAGGGTCTTACCTCGGTTCATAGTTCGTCAATGACTTGAGGGCCTGTCTGAAGTGTATAGATAAGAGATAGTGTCCTCCGACATATGAATATCTGGTATATGGTATATGTCAGCTTGTCTAAACCCAGAACACGCAAATAAGGATAATGACCTAGTCTGCAAGACTTAAACCTGAAGAGAATCTCATCAGGATAATGGTCTAATTTGTGGTGATAAATGCCAAATTATCTATTAAAATATAGGATCAACCTCTTCAAAGGAATAAAAGATTTGGGGAAGATTATCCCTAGAAATAAAAAATTGGCAAGTTTATCAACAAACCGATGTAGCCAAAGGAACATCCATAAATATAGCTTTAGATGAAGCGCAAAAGAGAGGTTTGTACACTGACCAATATACTCATATTCAAAGAGAACCTTGGGTTTATATTGTGTATACACTAGAGCCATAACTCTCCCATAACCTTCACCAGAAGGTTTAAGGCTTATTAGCATTGCTCTAATGATAGCCAAAGGCAAGAGGAGACTTCCCTCAACAACTATTAAGTCCATAGCATCGTATAATACCAGCCTTATATCCTTGTAGTCATGCTTGCTTAGTACGAGAACTATATGGTCTTGATTCTCAGAACCAAGGTTCGAGCGCGTACGTAGTACCGAGAGACTCCATTCCAACCCTTAATAAAGGTCCTATTTTAACGAGACAAAAAACATATTTTTTGTTTACGAAACTTAGGTTGTATTTATAGATCACAACTTCGTGGAAGATACCACACTGTGAGTAGGTAAAGAAAAGTTATTCCCTTGACAATAGAGGACCCCTCAACAACCAACTTGAACTGCGCTATTGCACGATAATGACCCCTTATTTTATGCTAAAGTATCAACGAAAGCTACAAATGAGATCTACGTAATCTTGAGTCCTAGACTTAAGGCTCATAATATTGGTTTCGTTAGTGGGGAAAATAAACTTCTAATCCCAACTGATGCATAATATGAAACAAAACAACAACAACGACACGAGAATGTGTAACACCATACTTTATCTACCAATAGATACCCATTAATTAAAATAGTGAATTTAAAATTTCCTTTTTAATTTATAAGAATCTGCCGTCAATCGGACGGAGTTTCCTTTGTTTATTGGATTTTCCAAAATTTTAGTTTAACCAGCTTACTTTCAGAAAAACATATTTATATTCATCAGAGGCCAGGAGGGCCCAAAATAGAGTTCATTCCATATATTACAACCTTTCCAGAAAAATAAGTCTAAATCTCAAGACTTCTAGTTTTCAAATATAAAATAAAAGAAAATACATCAAATGCTTCCCATAATACAAAGTATATGACCAAAATAGTGGTCTCCCCAAAAATACCCTACACTCCACATGATGGAATGTATTTCCTGCTCGGTCAGACTCGTGTATGCTCCTTCGGTACCTGTAAAAATATAACAAGAAGGGTAGCATTACATAGAACTTGGAAAGATAGATTCTAAGAAGCATAGCAATAAACTAAGCCCTACTTACACCCTAACAATATAAAAACCTTGTACACATTCTTATTCCTATTTCAATTCCATTTTCCCTTAACATTTTAACTAATTCAATTCCCTTTCCATTTTTAATTTCGTTACCATATCCATTATCTTTTCCATTTTCCTTTATTCCTTTTTCCATTATGGGTAACCCCAAATCAGAGATCTACGCTTTCCATTGGGTGTAACCGCAAATCAGAGATCTACACCTTACCATTGTGTGTAACCCCAAAACAGAGATCTACACACAGTGTATGCAACCACAAATCAGTGATCTGCATACACTCCATATCATTTATGTAACCTCAAACAGAGATCTGCATAAACTTCCCTTTTTCCTTTTTACCGTACACCACTAGGATTTGGATTACCCGCTAGGTAATTGGAACACCTGTCTAGGGACTTGGAACACCTGCCCAGGACTTTACACCCATCCAGACCATCACCTGTAGGACTATGTACTTTTACCAATCCATTAATTATTCCAATTATTGGTGTGGAAAATTGATCCTGTGGGTCACCCGGCGCCAACAGGGCGGTTTGGCCTGATGGGTAATTGGCTTGGCAGGTAATTGGCCCTAACAGGTAATTGGAACACCTAGCCAAGTACCTAGTGTTCTGGGCCCCACTGATCAGTTTCCACTTTAGTTGCCTTTACCATTTAAATTAACCAACAGTCCAGTTCATTAAATATAGCCATTAATAGAGTTTACATTAATACTCAAAAGCATACATGAGCTTAATCCATTCCAGCTTATCACATTTCATTTCCAATAAATACATATAAATAGCCACTTCCAAATAATCAAACATATATTCACAATACACATTTCACCATCATAAATCATATCCATTCACCAAGTATTCAAGTATAAAGTCATATTCAATATTTAACTTCCATAACCATTTTCCAAGCATTTTTATCAAGTCTCATTTTATTTAATTAGTATCCTAATCACAAATATGCACCTTTAACATTTATTCACATATATTCCCATTTAGCATATAAGCACAACTTTGCACGTTTAGCATTTAGTTCACATAATCAATTCTCACAAATATCAGACATTTAAGTCGACATACTCAGGTATGTCTCAGAGTACCATAATAAGTCAGCTCCCTAGGGTTCTTCACTTCCTACTTTTATAACACACATAAAGGGGGTTTACTTTCCAAATTAATTAGCTACACCCAGCTACCACTATAGCACCCTTAGAATCTATGTCCCAAATAAAGGTAATACAACCCCTCTTACCTGTAATTGCTTTAACTCTTAGCTTTCATACACACACTCCTTTTCGTATACCAATTCTCGAACAGGTCGTGGCCCTTCGCTATCGCTCGCGTTGTCCTAAAGCTCCTTCGTAGTCTTACTATATTATTAAATCATATAGCAATCATTTTAATGAGCCAAAAGCGACTCAATGTGAAATCACAATAATTAATATATTTCAAAGTAAAGTATTTCGTAGGTTTTCCAAATCACAAAATCAAAGGTTGTTATTTGACACTACTAATTCCAAACTGAAAGAAAGTGTTCTTGATTCAAAAATAAGTCCAATTCATAATTATATTAAAACAGTTTCACTTCCCTTCAATTTGAAATTAATGTTCAACGTCCTAACTCAAATTAACATCATGCCGACGATATTAGTTTCCTAATTAACTGAGGTATCGTTTAGCTCAGGGACAACTCAACCAAGCTAAGCGACAGCTCACTTATTTAGGAACCCAACGCATTTAACAAAAGTACTTTTAAAAATTACTCGTTCGACATAACAGTTAATTCTGCCCTAACATAAATCAACGTACTAATTAAAAATCATTATTAATAACAATATAATTAAAACCAATATAAACTATAATTACAAATTTAATTTCCAAAACAGTTTAATACTAAATAATTATTAACAATAATATTAAAATTATTATTAATATAAAAATTAAAACATAACATAGAGCAGTTAGAAAGGTACTAGGGGTTTACCCTCAAATCAACTTTTGAAGGAACAAAGGGAGGATTGGTTCGGTTCATAGGCTTCACCCATGTCCGGTTCACCGTCAAACGGGTCTGAAATGAACCCTCAACACAGTCACCCAGCAAGAGCAAGGTTGGCGGTTTGATCCGCATCCAAAGCCGACGCCGGTGACTGGAGGTGCGACGGTCGTGACTGCTCCATGGCCTCAGGTTCGCGATCTGAACCGCTGCTGCAGGAGAACCAACGAGGCGGTGGCGATTGTTCGTGCTTGCCAAGAGAAAGTCGTGATTCGCGACTTGGAGGAGAAGATGGCACGATTTGCGATCGGAGGAACAGAAATCGCAAGGCGGCGGTTCGTGGCAGCAAGAGGCGGCGAACGCTGGTCCTTAGAGAAGAAGGAGGAAACTAGGGCAAGCCAGCACACACCCACAACATGTTTTCATCTTTCTTCTTTTTTTTTCTTCCAACACATACCCACACATATACTTACTTATTCTTTTATTTTAAAACTCAAAATACCAATAATCAATTTAAATACTAGAATAAAAATTATAAAGTAAGAAACTTATAAATATTTCAAGTAAAATATTTCCATATAAGATATATCAAAAGTAAAGTATGTAATGTATATTTTAGATATGGGATAACTATTTTAAATGAATTTACTTTAGAACATAAAAGAAATGAAATATATTTTCGTAATTAACATAATGTATTTTTATAAAAATACATAACAACTAAATAATTGATTTTTAAGAAACATATATTTAATTCGATAAAATTTATAATTATTCTAGGGATTAAAATTAGGGATGTTACAGAATGCATGAACTCCGTTTGATATACTCTATATCTGGAGGAATCCCAAGATGAAGATTCGCAAACCGATCTCAAAAGACGTAAAAAATAAGCTCGATTAGTCAGGTTCCCACCAAAATCAACTAAGAGGAAATTGGAGACCCCACTGCTGACAATAAACAAATCGGACACCCAAGAAATCACTTTTCCCAATACCAATCCCATGATTATCAAAACAAGGATCACCAAAAAAAACTATCTAAATTTTTTTTTAGATCAGTTAAGCTCAACATATATCATACCTTATCAAACGTTCCAGAAGATGGGTTTGGAAATCAAAATCCTCACCCCGACCTACCAAGATCTAATCAGATTTGAAAGTATGTCAATCCAACCTTTGGGGTATGTGGAATTGTTGGCAACATTCGACTTAAGTCCATGTGATAAATCTATTATTGTTCCTTTTTTAGTTGTGGGATACCCAAAACAATTCAGCGTAATTCTTGGAAGACCAACCTTAGCTCGACTAAGAGCAATCATGTCCATGCTATATTTGTGTATTAAGTTCATCTGTGACGATGATATTTACATAGTTTCGAGAGATCATAAGCTCGCACAAGACATCAGATTGGAAAAAAAATTAGCTTTGGAAAACTAGGTCGGGAAGTTCTTTTTAAAGAGTCTCCACAGAGCTCTAACTACTCGTGGCTTCTCGAGCCCACAATTTATATTGTTCTTGGTGTAGCTAACTTGCAACCTCCTCCTCCTCATTGTTAGGGGGAATTTTTTTTTGTATAGCTTTCTTCCATCACCACATCAGATTCATAACATGAGTCACATTGTTTTCTCTTAGTTTGGTTTTTCAAAGCATGAGTAATAGATTTCCCAACCGTTCTTTCGAACCTTCTCAGTTTGGTTTTTCAAAGCATGAGTAATAGATTCACATTATGAGTAAAACTTTCTTGAAATTTAATGTTGCGACATTCAATCAATTATCAGAGTTTGAATCAATTCCATACTTTGGAAAGTATTAAAATATCAGTGTACTTGACATTCATTATAAATCATAGTACTAATTTTTTTCAAAAATAAAGTCTTGGAAAAATCTGTTGCAAAAACATTTTCATACCTTTAAAATCAGAGTACATTTATCACCAAAATATAATGTGGAAATGTTGAAGGCAATTAGGTCTTACTAAGACGACACTTAGTAATTACAGCTAAAGGCAATTGCAATGGGTTCACACCTATTCACTTCCGTTGCGCACTCTGATAAAGAATGCTCGAAGTGTATAATCTAGACAACTTCTAATACCAATCTATTCTTAAACTTAGAAAATAACTCCAACAATTATTTGATTAGATTCAAGGACTCAATGATGTCATCTATCAATGAATACAAAATGAGAGGGATCCTTCTCGATTCTACATTGCATTGGAGATAAAATTGTTTTCGTGCTACTTGAGTTTCAATCAAATAAAGAATGACTCATCTTCAATTCAAAAGAAGGCTTTGAAATTCCACCTTAAAGCGAAATCTCAGTCCCTTGTTATATTTGAAATAGACACAATTGATTCAAAACTAAGAGTTAGTCCTTCCCGGTGGGGTAGCAATTTCATGCTCTGTCCCGTTGGGAGTTTTCCTTTCCCTTAGTCTCTACTTTCTGTCCATTTCTAAATACAACAAAGTTATACTTTGAAAAATTTAGTTAGCCCACTTTAAACTGAAGATACACTCCTATGACTAATAAACTATGACTCACCCTACTAAACTATACTCATTCTCGCTTATGATGCATGCATGCATGAAACACTAAAGTGCACTACTTAATCAACTACCTATTAGTTACTCTCATGTGGAGTAACTCTTTGAGAGTAGGAAAATCCATACTCCGGGCCGAGGATTGCAACCATTGCTCTGATACCATATTGTAACATCCTACTTTTTAAACTTTAAGAAATTACTTTTAATAACATTTATTTAAAGAAAAAGTTCGAGGTTTATAAAAAAATTCTGACAGAGTTTCCTTTATAAATCGGACTTTCCCCGAATATAATTAAACCTGTCAGTCCATAACAGTTTTCAATCAAATAAAGAATATAACTTTCACATCAAACTATACAAAATTTTGAAATACTTTCCATTGACAAAAGAGAAGGTATAAATTATACATTAATAAAATACACTTAAATAAAAACATCATTTCCAATTAAACAACATTTACAAAAATCTAATTGTTGCAATATTGAACCTATGAATGGTTGCACTATACATGGGACCGCAAGGTCACCAATGCCAATATACTCTCCAGCGAGAGCACAACTTTCTCGGCCTTGACATTCGATGTGCCTGTCTCCTTGATGTACCTAATATGTCCATTGTAAGGGTGAGTACTTTGAAATCTAGATAAAAGAAAACGTTTAAAAACAATAATAAATCATAAAGAGGCACATTCATACACAAACAATAATTATACAATTTACAATTCAATTAACAATTAAATCACCACAACACTATTCAGTTTAATAACTATAAATATAGAGGGTATAATACTTTAATATAATGCTATCGTGCACAATCACATGGTTATGCCCTGCTAACGTCGCACTTAGGTGATTTAATTCTCGAATCCGATATTAAACATTTCATTTCATTTTGAACACTTTAACACTTTTGATCGGATTCGACGAATTAAACCACCTATACAATGCATTCACACTTTCCCTTTCACTTTCACACTTTTAACAATAACACTTGACAATTTAACACTTTTAACAATTGGGTACATTGTGCTTCACATTCTCCCCGAAGGAGGGTTCCTCACACAATGTACCTTAACACTTTTCCCTTTTCAATAACAATATACAACCCTCACATACACCCTCTACTCTGGGAAAAAACCGACCAGAAGTAAGTATTTCTCAACCTATAGTTGGGTGCTTCACCTCCACTTAGGAAAGTCCCTCGCTCACCCGCTTGCACAGCACTTCACCCCTCTAGGGTTCGTCATGCAATTTGGATTGATTCGCCCAAATTGGCTTTAGCAGAAATCACCCTCGACTGGCCAAAACGAGCCAAAGTAATAGAATTATCGTGGTTTGCGTAGAACCAACCCCCAACACGGGAAGCAAACCCGTGTCCTTTGGAGGATCAAAGTTCTCCACAATAATTCCAGTATTTTACTTTTGCCCTCATCTATCGTAAAACGACGTGTGTTTTTCCCCTACTCCTAACGTCCACCTTTACACCATGCATGATCCAATATTCTAAGTATTTCTCAATTGAATTCAAAGCCCTTTTTGTTCTTTAGAAAATATCATTAACTTGGTTTAAACCCAATTGAGAAAGACTTGACCCTATTTGATGCATCACTATATGAATGTAATTTACAATTTGTAATCATACACTTTACACTTGATAATAATAATCACAAAACAATATCAATTTCCAGACAATCAACATAAACATACACAATAACATATCAACAGAACCTAGGGTTTTCTAGCTACACTCTACCCTTCTACCCATTAGCCTAATCAATCAATAAATATACCTATTTATAACTTTATTACTATAATTAAACCCATTCTCTAATGCTAAACCCAAAGTACACCCCTTACCTCTTGAAGAGAAGAGGAGAAGATAAGAAATTGAGGGAGCACCGACACCAACTCGATCCAAGCTCCTAAATTCTTCCTCTCTTGATTCCTATGGCTCCCCAAGTTTCTTGGACCAATTTGAGACACCACTTGACCAATTGCACACTTTGGGGCTTAGGGTTGATTTGGGGGTTTTGTGAGAAAGGGAGGAAATTGAGAATTGAGAGAGGGAAATGCATGAGGGAGTGTTAGGGAGATGATTTGGGGTGTCAATTTGTGGATTCTTTGATGATGGCTTTGAGAAACCAAAAGCCCTAGGGGAGGAGAAGAAGAAGAATTCGTGTGAGAGGAGAGAGGGAGACTTTGTGAAAATGGCCAAAAACACGTGTTTAGAGTCTGATATATAAGTGGTTAATGGATTAACCAAAGTGGTTAATCGATTAACACTTGACAATTACAAAGGGTTAATCGATTAGTCTTTACCTTAATCGATTAGTGCCTAAATGTGGCTAAAAATCTAATCGATTAAGACACCTATTAATCGAGTAGTGGCTGAATGTTGCCCAAAATTTAATCGATTCATGCTTCAGTTAATCGATTAACTCAATGAAAATTGCTTTTCTTTCATACTTCTAAGAGTTCTAAGCTCTCACTACTCATTCTAACTTACCCTTAGCTAAATCCTACATCCTAAACGCATTCTAATTTATCCTTAATCCTTAACCTTTCACCCTTAGCTAAACACTAACCCTAAACACATACTAATACCAACACTAATTAATGCTTTTAATCGAAATCGACACTTAAGGACACTATAACACTTATGAAAATTCTACTAACTAAGGCACCTAACCGCTTAGCAAATTTGGGGATGTTACACTATGTCTTCCATCATCATTCTGTTTGGTACCTCGTAGACCTTTACCCATAAGAGAACCTGGTTAAGATCCACTTCTGACGGGTTGACATCCGTATTTATCTCCTTTAATGCTATCAAGTTCCAATCAAAATTCCATGGGCTCAATTTCATGACCATGCCCCAATCCCGACTATTGTAAAAAACGAAAAGTAAAGAGGTTTTTCCCAACATCACAAATCTGCACACCTTTCGTTGGTTTTCATACCTTGGCCATAGTGGCCTTGTCAGCTCTAGTGTTAAAAGAGTTTTGCGTCATCAGTTCACTTACTAGCTAGAAATCTTCTCCTCTTGATTGTCCTTGACCCAAATCCTTCTCAGAGAAATCAAGGACAATACCTTTATCATCAATAAATTTGATGTCTTTCAAACTTTTCATCACCAATCCATTCACAAGGGTGAGTTGTGTGAGCGTAGTCACTAGTGAAACAGGGAGTAAACCTAGAAAAACAAGGGGAAAACCTTCACATCGCCAACCATTGAAAACCCTAGCAAAGCATATTGAATGGAGATTTTCCATACACTTATACACTTATAGTTGGTAAAGTTATTATTAAGTAAAGAACTTATGATTTTAATTTTCATATTTAGTCTTATTCAAACATGATAATCTTAATCCTGGTCAGTTTCTTTTACCACTTTTTACAAACAATTGGTACATACAAAGGGAAAATGATATAACAAATGAAAATGGTTGGATTTAAATCAAGAGAAGCATAAAACCACCTTCAAATATTGAGTTCATGACCATCGACATGCCATTGTCGTTGTTGCATTTAATGTATGTCTCGCAACCACCTTCCATTCCATCGTTTAAGATCAACTTTGTGAGGTAACCAAACTTTAGATTAGATTTCGCAAGACGATGATGTCAAGAGGCCAATTTTTTTTAGAAGAAAGTTTCTCACTTTCATATACGATTCCACACTATTGTGAATGAATCAATCGTAGACAAATTGGTATTGAAGATGTTAGTTTAATATTGGCAATGAAATGATTTGCTGAAAGGTAGGGCACGATTTTGATAACATTTGATTGACGATTGAATGATTTGCTTACATTATGTGGACAATTATGGAAACATTTGATGTACAAGATGCATAACAACTACGTGGCTACTCTAGAAATGCAACTTTTTTTGGTAAACATCGAGGCCTAGAAATTCTAGAAATATATTATGTTGAAATCATTCATGGAGTAGAGACTCCCATTACATCAGTAAACATTGTCGTTGAGATAGTATAAAACATATGCTCATAAATAATATGACTTAGCTGAGCCTAATTTGGAAAGGATATCTGCAAACTTATCTACTTCTCTATATACATGCATAATTTTAATCTCTTCAAACTCATCAGGACATCTTGAAATATGAACAATAAGATTAGAGGCACCGCTAATACCATGTGTTGTTCCTTTAAGAATCTACACCGCAACCCTTTTCAATATACGCCATCACCTTTGAAAGCCTTCTCGCTTACCCGATGAAAGACCTTCTTATGCTCCCCATAACTCAGCCATGAGAACTGGGTCCAACCAAGAAATTGTGCATAACCTTTTAACCATTTCTCGTCACGGTCACGGAATAAGCCCCCTCAACTTGCAATTCCAGACTCCTGACGCCAGAAATACATCATTTTAAAATAGCGAAATATGAAAAATAGTTCAGGCCAAGATTTCTTTTCCATTGAAGATAAATTGCCAGACAAAACATGGATCAAGAGAATGTCATCTCAATTAGAACAGAAGGGTGATTAATTTTTGATATATCATTTCATGTCTTGATGTTGAAGTCAATATCAAATACCAATAAATTGAGGAAAAAATAAAGAGAGAAAAAGAAAATAAAAGGCAGTGCTTGACTGCCTGCTAAGCCCAAACACACACCATAACCTCAATTAACAAAGAGCAAAACAAAACAAAACCTTTTTGCTCTCTCAAAAAAATCCGACGAATCAAATTCTCTTCTTTTTATTCAAGCAAATCAAATTCACCCAGAAAACCCTACAACCTACCATCGGATCAAATCCGAATCCAGCTACATGATTTGTTTCACTCTTGATTCTTCTCTCATCCTTTATTCATCCTAATTTCTAACCTCATCATCGTTAATTTCAATCCTTGACGCTGGGAGTAACTCTCTCTCTCTCTCTCTCTCTCTCTCTCTCTCTCTTTTCTGTAATGATAGTGAGCCTTTGCTCTGCGGTAAGGTTGACGCATTGTGATTTGGAGGTCGCAAGTTCGAATTTTGGAAACAATTTCTCTGCTCGTGGGGGTAAAGCTGCGTATATTAGCAACCCCACCAGGTAGAATGTGTAAAACATGCTATTATCTGATTTTATGTTTGGTGCAAAATTTTGTATTTTTTAGAAATTCTTAAATCTATTATAAGGTTGAATTGAATTGTTCTTGTGCCTTTTCTTTGGTTCTTTGTGAATGGTTTTTTGAATGTAGTCTACTTAAAAGAGTTTTTTGTATGCCTTTTCTTGGAGTTAGAGTATTCTTGGGCTTAAGGAGTATGTTGTATCCTCCTTATTGGATGAAATTGAATTATGATACAACGCGACTGAATTAAAGCCTCTTCTAAACTTGCGATATTAATCCGAGAACAAAATTTGATATTAAATTCTCTTATATGGTTGAATACTTCCCCTGGTGCAGGACTACTGGTGATATTCCCTCTTGCTACAACATTGATGATAAAGTTGATCGGGATTCTGGAATGGCGATGAAGTTCCCTTCAAATGTTAATAGCGGAGATATTCCTGCGGCAAATATTTCACATGTGGACCAGAGTTTCCGTGGCTATTTGCAACAACCTACTTTTGTGAGTGGATGGATGTATGTGAATGAACAAGGGCAAATGTGCGGTCCCTATATTAAGGAGCAGTTGTACGAGGGCTTAACTACTGGTTTCTTGCCACACGAGCTTCCCGTGTATCCATTGATTAATGGCACGTTAATGAACCCTGTACCATTGAATTATTTCAAGCAGTTTCCTGACCATGTTTCCACTGGGTTTGCATATTTAAATGGGGGCATCTCGGGCACAAGGATGGCTACAAATTGCTCCACCTCCTCTTGTAAGGATATGGAAGTATATGGGCGAGATAGATCTTTCACGCATGCTGCTCCCCTGGATGTTAACTCTGATTCACAGTCACGCCTCAATCACTGCTCTAATGAATCCAATCATCCAAGTTCAAACTCCGAGGCGTTCAACAGTATGATATCTTCTCAGATGGTAGTGGAATATCTGCTCTATGTTTTTATTTTATTTATATTTTTATATAAGCCAGTTTGACTTTCCAGTTTGTTTTTTTGATGGTTGTGTTATATTTCTTGTTTCAGTTAGGTAAAGAATGCTGTTGGCATTATGTGGATGAAAATGGTGTGAAACACGGGCCACATTCTATTTCAGAATTGATTTCCTGGCACCGTCATGGATATCTTCAAAATTCATTTATGGTAAGATGCAAACATTAATTCAGTGAAATATGTGAGCTGCCAATCTGTTTTTTTTTTTTTTTTTTTTTTTTTTTTTTTTTTTAAAAGAAATGAGAGTTGATTCAGTGAAATATAGATCGGACATTAGTTCTGTCGTATTGGTGCTTTTCTCTAATAAAATTAAATGTATACAGGGTTGTTGGAACATAATTTATAGCCTGGGTTTATCACTGATATGTCTGATGCTATTCCGGCAATACTTTTTGACTGGTTTATGTTTATTCACAGATCTCGCATTGTGACAATAAGTGTGCCCCCTTTGTGCTGCTATCTGTTGTAAATGCATTGAAAGGAGATATGTCTGGAACCATATGTGGATCAGGTTCCAAAAGCAATGAGGTTGGTGGTAGGGTAAACTTAATTTGTGAAATATCTGAGAACATCTCTTCCCAATTGCACTTGGGTGTCATGAAAGCTGCCCGCAAAGTTATGTTAGATGGGATTATTGGCGATATCATTGCAGAATTTGTTACTGAAAAGAAACTTAAGAAGCGTAAACTTGAATCAGCTGAACAGGCTTCTGTGGCTTGCTTGTTGGATACCGAAAAGGTGATGTTTTATCGCTTTCCAATTAGAATTGTTGAAATTATCTAAAGCTTAATAAGATTTTGTATTTTTTTTTTAAACAGTCCAAGGTTGCTGCGGAGATGCGTGATGGTGCTGCCATTCCAAGTGGACCTGCATCTTCCCATATTTTAGATGATCAGGCATGTCATGAAATTTCCAGACCATCTTCAACAGCGATTATTAAATCAGTTGGAAGCATCGAAAACTTTTGGTGGTCATATTCTGTTGTTCGTAAAGTAATTCTTGATTATTGCATGCAAGTCATGTGGAATGCAGTGTTTTTTGACACTCTTGATGAGTACCTTTTTTCCTGGAGGAAGAGGAAGCGTTGGTCTAATCCTAAGCCTCAACCGTCTGTTAATGGTTGTAGAGATTATGTTAAAAAGATTAAGTCAGAAGCTGTGAGTACCTTTCCTAATCTAGGTTTTGTTTTAATTATACCTATAATAATCATACAATGGCTCTATTCTCTAATAAAAAAATCATACAAATTGTTCTTCAGTTGCTTCTCAGGTCACGTTCCTCTGAATACACTGCTGATGGCTGTAACCATCAGTTTGGAGTGCTTGCAGCCAAAAGGGATTACCTTGCTCAGCCATCTTCTTTATCTTCTAGTGGCCTGAAAGATGGACACTTAATAAAAGGTCAAAGTTTTTCGCTCACTCATCATAAATCTAAAGATTTGGCATGCATTCTTGAAAGTGTGGAGAATGAACTTCATGTCTCTTCAATGGGGTCGTTAGCCGAATACGTTCAAAGTTTTGTTGAAAAGGAAGTTAACATATTAATTCATTCCCCAGAAAAGAAAATGAACGAGGTAATGTGATTTTAGAAGTTTTCATATCCTTTTATCTGTCTAGACACTATTATGCTGAAGAATCCTTTAATTGTTTCAGGTTGCTGTTAGTGACTCTGGTTTTCCGGAGATACTTACTGATAAAACATCTGTGAAGGAAATTCTAAATGATAAGTCTGTGGCTCCTGCAAAAGCAAGAGATTCATTTTGCCATTCTCCATCCAAAAACCATATGTCTGATGTTTTTGCAAATGCATTTAAGGAGTTGTGTGGATCTGTCGATGATGTAGTTGCTGAAGAGGAGATTGGTGACCTTCCCCCTGGATTTGAAAGCAATTTTCAAATAAGTTTGCCTCACTCTAGTTCTAAATTTCGACCTTCAAGGTCAGTCGAATGTAATCCTAAGATACCAGAATATGTTGCAACTGCACTGTGCCGACAGAAGTTGCATGATGATGTTCTAGATGAGTGGAAGTCATTGTGTCTTGATTCTGCATTGAATCAAGTTTTTAAATCTTGTACCGTGAAGAAACGTTTTCAGATCGACAGTCATGAGGTATGAATTCCCTTCATTCAAAATTTATGAAAACTTAAATACTGCATTTCACCTTGTTTTCTGACTGTTAGATGTCTTTGTTATCTTGTTCAGAAAGGGAAAGCATTCAATGCTAGCAAGGAGCATTCGAGTGATTCTACTTCTAGACTGGGAAGAATAATGGAAGGAGCGAAAAATTCTTCTGGAGTTCCACTGGTGAATGGAAAGCATACATATAACCGCAAGAAGTTGTCACGGAAAGAGTTGTGTTCCTCTCAATCGGTAGCAGTAGATGATTCTGGTCCAGGGAAGAAGCCTGCGGCTAAGTTAAGAAAGCATGCTTCTGGTGATTTGGATAAGACTGCAGAAGTTAAACTAACCCCTACTATTAGTGGAAAGAAAAGGACAATTGAAAGGAAGAAGGATGCACTTTCCCAAGGCAGGTCTTCTTTGGTCAATGTCAGTGGTAGCTTGCACAGCGACCAGTCATCCTCGAAGAACAAAATTGGTCGAAAAGCATTGAAGTTTTCGCATACAGTTCAAAGTATATAACTTTCCTTGTTAGTTTGTCAACACTGATTTTATAATTATAAAGCTTAAATATGTTTTTGGTCCCTAAGAGTATAGCACTTGTTGGTTCTGGTGCATCTTTAATGTTTTTAGGTTTTGGTAGTTTTCAAAAGTTTTATTTTTAGTCCCCGTGGTTAGTGAGCTAAGTGCTGATATAGCAAACTGAGCCACTGACAAGTGGCACTTGTGAGTGGGACTTCTGTTTGCCTCATAAACACATAATGGTGCTTTACTAATGTAATGGCAAGGGCTTAAACCAATTATTATTATTATTATTATTATTATTATTATTATTATTACTTTTTTTTTTAATACTTGGACAAAAACCATTAGAAAGGAAAGTGATAACGAGGGTTAAAAAAAGGAGGGACACAAACTGAAAAATGTTATATTGTCAGGGGCCAAAATATATTTAAGCCTGATTATAAGCTTTTATGCGAATAACATCAAGCTGTTTTTCCTTACTCAGATGATGCTGTGGATCTCATAAAATCTAATGTAAAGAGGATTTCAGCATCAATAGATTTTGGTGTTGGCATGACGAAGAAGGTTAGAAGTGATGACCATGAAGGCTCCAGAGAGATACTTAATGGTAGGTTTATTCCATTATTTTACTGGATCTTGTATGTTATCAGCATCTTGTTCATTGTTGAAACTTACCCTACTGTATTAGATTTCTATACTCTATGGTTTGGTTTTAGGCTAGATTCATATTTATTTATGGGTTGCCTGTTCCTGTTTGCAGCGAAAAGTACAGTATCAAAATCTAAAAGGAAACATCCGATACAAATGGATGGTATGACATCCTCACAGCCTGCAAAGGTTTTGAAAACTTCAAAGGGTGGGAAGCAGGGGGCTAGCAAACAAATTACTGTAAAAAAGAAGAATTCTGCTAAATCCAACCAGTTGGATTTTTGTCCTAGATCTGATTTATGTGCCAGGACTTCTATTGATGGGTGGGAATGGCATAAGTGGTCTCAAAAGGCCAGTCCTGCACTTAAAGCACGTGTCAAGGGCCTTCCAAGTGCGCAGAACAAGTCCACAAATTCTGATAATAATTTTACTCTGTTGTCGAATTGTAAGGGCCTTTCTGCAAGAACAAATAGGGCAAAATTGCGTAACCTTCATGCTGCTGCAGAGGGTGCGGATCTTCTGAAAGTGCCTCAGTTGAAGGTGATTGAAGAATGAATAGGTTTTTGAAGTTTCTTATCTAGAGCATCGGGATACATCAAATTTTAACTATTTGTTTTGCATTTTTCAGGCAAGGAAAAAGCGTTTACGATTTCAAAGGAGCAAGATACATGACTGGGGTCTTGTTGCCTTGGAGCCAATAGAAGCAGAGGACTTCGTGATTGAATATATTGGAGAACTAATCCGCCCTCGGGTATTAAAAATAACCACTGTTGCTAAGATGCATATGTCAAGGCTATAGTATTCACAACATGATTTAATATATCACGGGAGTTTGTTTTTACCAAGTGAATTTTGAATTGGATCTCATATATAATATTACAAAATGCATTAAGTAGGTCAAATTAGGCACATTTCTCTTTATGATGTTTCCAATTTTTTTTTAATAAATTAAGATGTGTTGCTTTTTTGTATATCTCATTACAACCTGGCGCTTATATTCTGGTGGAAGATTTTTTATCATCTTTCCATCCAGTGGTTGTATTGATGGGTGATAGCCATAAAATCATTATTCTGTACACTGCTTGACAAGATTCTTTCTCATTGCATATGTATTGATATAGTCAGAAACAGTTTTTTATGCAATTGCTTTTTGATTGGAACAATTACCTTGTATGATTTTTGTTTCTAACAGATATCTGATATACGTGAACGTCAGTATGAAAAGATGGGAATTGGAAGCAGTTACCTTTTTAGAATTGATGATGATTATGTGGTTAGTACTTACAATTTCTACATCCTTTATATTTTAGACTTTGTAAGTTTTATTTATGTTGCTCTCTAAGGTTATTTTATAGTTTACAATCGTGGAGTCATTTCAGATGAATCAGGTCTTTTGCTCTCCCTATCTTGGTATTGAATGATATTATTACTCCTGGTCTCTTGCAATTGGAACATAATGAAGTTTGAGGGCTAAGCATAGTTGGAGAGAGTTAAACCTTTTATCCGTGTCTTGATTTGGAATTTTGGGGTCTTAAATGTTTATGTGGATTCATACAGTCCTGGTCATGCTTCTAGTATGGTTAGACATATTGAAATTCATGAGCGGCCTATCCAAGTCCATTAGTGTGGGGGTGTGCTTTGTAAACCTTCAATTTTTGCTTTTAATTTGAAGTGCTACTTTGTCCAAAATGCCTTTGCTTCATTGGCATTTAGGACTTGTAACATCAAGGCTTATATACCCTTTAGCTTCTTGATAACCCACCAATGTGGGACATCCTTTCATATCCAACACACCCGCTCAAGTTCAACTGGTTTGACCTAGTTGTAACTTGCCTTTCTTTCTTTGCTTTAGCTTCTTGATAACTCACCAATGTGGGACTTCCTTTCATTTCCAACACACACCCTCAAGTTCAACTGGTTTGACCTAGTTGTAACTTGCCTTTCTTTCTTTGTTTGCCCAGGCTTGTACTTCAAGTGAGCTTCAGAAGGTCTGTCTTCATTTTTTGGGGATTGTGCTTCTTTCTGAACTTGAGTCTCAGAGGCCTCAGGTCTGCAATATTTCCCGTGTCTTCCTCACCCATCCTTTTTTGCCATTCTTTTTCATTTGTGTCATTTAACTTTGGGTCTTGGGCTGCAGGTCTACAACCCTTTCATTATGGGTCAAAAGTTACACTGTGTCTGGTCTGACATGCTTCGTGGGAGGGGTTGTGTTGGAAATCTCACATCGCCTGCCTCATTCTCTGTGGTATGGTTTAAATACCTATTCCTATTGGGCTACTCCTCTTGTTGCCTATTGATTTTGAGATTTAACCTTGTTGCTTCAACTACCAAATTGCTTCATTATTCTTCTTCAAATTCCATAAATCCTGACACTCATACTTCTATTCCTGTTTATGCTCCTCCTTCAAACTCTCATTCTATGGTTACCAGATCTAAATCTTGTGCTATTAGACACCAGCTTTGTGCCAATGTTGGCAATACAAAGCCCAAATGCTAAGCTAGCTTTGACTTTACTTACTTAGAAGGCAGCTATAGACTCAGAATATCAAGTTCTCATGAATAATCAAACCTGGACATTGGTTCCTTTGCCACCTAATAGGAAAGCTATAGGTTGTAAGTAGGTTTTTAAGGTCAAAGAGAATCCAGACGAATCCATTAACAAGTATAAAGCGAGGTTGGTTGCAAAAGGGTTCCATCAACAACAAGGTTTTGATTACAATGAGACTTTTTCACCAGTTGTAAAACCAGTTACTGTCAGGGTTGTTCTCATTCTTGCACTCACTCACGAGTGGGATATTTAGCAGATAGATGTGAACAATGCCTATGGTGTATTAGATAAGAAAGTGTATATGCAGCAACCCGAGGGCTTTCATTAAGGTGATAAGTATGGTTTGTAAATTCCATAAGGCAATCTATGGGTTGAAACAAGCACCAAGGGCTTGGTTTGAGAAACTAGCCTCTACTCTCAACAGTCTTGGCTTAAGAAAGTGTTAATTTGATCATTCTCCCTTTGTTTAGATCACCTCAACAAACTCACACATACACTTGGACGGGTCCGCTCATAAATTTCAGTATGGTATCAGAGCCCAAATGACCTCACAGCCCATTGATAATCCAAGGACCGATATCAAGTTGAGAAAGAACCTGCAGCCCAAGACCTGAAGCCAAAAAAAGAAAAAAGGCTGGGTGAGGAAGACCCAGGAAAATGTTGCAGACCTGTGATAAGACAGTAGAAGATAGATGTATAGACTTGTAGCTAGAATCTCGGATATCAGACATATGAGATGGTTGACAGTTTTTGCAACTAGGGTTAAAGCCAACATTTTGACGAATGGGCCAATGGGATGGTTAGCAAAATAGGTTTTTCGGGCTTCTTTCTTGTTCTGATCTGATCACTGGGGGATTCACCAAAACATTGTCACCCCTTGACCTAGAAAACTAAAGCCGCCCCTTTTAGCATGTTTGGTTTATTTGGCTTGCATAAGGTCCTTTTACACTGTAATCCAAACACATTATATCTTGTTATATAAGAGAGATTCTTAGGTTCTCCAAGAGTAAGAAAAATGTCTTGGGTCATTACTGTTGAGTGTGTTCTTATCACATCTGCTTTGTGGTTCATTACTGTCTCCCACTATAAACACATTTTTAATGGTGTAATGTAACTGTTGTGTTTCTCATTGAATGATACATAGTAAGATGGATATTTTGCTCAAGGAGCATCTAAGAGTTTCTTGCCTTGTCATTGGTTATTCCTCTTGGCTATAGATAAGCTTAAAAAGATCTAACCCACAAAAGATTATCTTAATAGAGCCTAAATTATATGTAGCTTTTCATATCTCTTAATTAAGATCCTCTAAATGGACATATGTTGATGAATTAGAATTTAGTGTTAATTGTTAATTGATATATTTTCTGTTCCTGACTGTTTGCAGGTTGATGCTACAAAGAGAGGTGGGATTGCAAGATTTATTAACCATTCTTGTGAGGTACTTGTTTAGTATTACTCTCTCTGGTTCTTATTATAAGTCACCTTTAACCGAATTACAAAGGCCAATAAAATTAGTTAAGGTTAGTTATGTGTCTTCATCTTTTAAAGAAAATACTATAACTTGACACTTTTACCCTCCTTTAATACTGGAGTATTTCACAATTGTTAGGATTGGAACTAACAAATTTTTAATTTAATCCCACTGTCTATTTACTCTTGATTTATCCAATTGATTGTTCGTTAATCAATGACAAAAATAGTAGATCTAATTAATAAGAGCAAATATGAGAGGAAAAAATAAATGTTACCTAGAAATTATAGTGACTCATAAAAAGGACTATCAAATCCTTCTAGAATATGACTTATAATAAGGACCGGAGGGAGTATTATATTTAGAAATGCATGCTTCTTATTTGGTTCGGTTGTATGTATGTGTTAGTTCTAATCTTGATTTCATGTTCTTCCTAACTTGGACTGAATTTTTGGCAGCCCAACTGCTACACAAAAGTTATATCTGTCGAGGGTCAAAAGAAGATTTTCATATATGCAAAGCGGCATATAGCTGCTGGTGAAGAAATTACATACAATTATAAGTTCCCCTTGGAAGAGAAAAAGATAACCTGCAACTGTGGTTCCAGAAAGTAAGATTATGAGGCTTCAATTTCTTAGCTTATCATTAGCCTGGTATCACCACCAGTTCTTTGAATTGCATTGATTTATCTTAAAAGTACTATTCGTGTTTTCAATGAGTTGCAACCATGGGATTACTTGCATGTTTCTTGGAACCACCTTTTTTTGTTTGGTCGGAATCTTCTTCAATTTGATTCCTTGCTGTTACGTTAAATTATATCAGAGCTTATTCAAAAAGGAGTATGCAATTATGTACAGTCAACTTCTGAACTTGTAAATCTTTTTCAATTAAAGCCCATATTGTTTATAACTCGTGAATCTGTCAAATCTATGGAAACTTAGTTCGCAGTATTCTTTCACAATTGCCATTTCATTGCTATTGGTAGTTATATACACAAATCATAACATTTGTTTACATATATTGCAGATGTCGTGGATCAATGAATTAGGCAGCGATTGACTCTCTAATCCTGGTATGCACTGACTGCTGATGGTGAGTTGTATTACAGGATTGCAGCTTCACTGTAACTTGTTCAATGTTTTTGTAGGTTGTTATTTTCAAGGTCTGCCTGTTAAATTGTTGAATGGACAAGACCGTTGGTATGGATTTTTTTCCTGAACATTTTTTCTGTTTAGCGATGGCATCCAACCTTAATTTCATTATGTGTGTCTGCACTCTGCTGGCTTGCTGTGGCCAAGTGTTTATTTATTATCCTGATTGCATATCATACTTATCTTCTCTGGTGCAAATGTTGTCCGTTTTCATGTTAACTGGCCAATTGAATAAGGATGAAAATAATCTCCTCCACTTTTCTGTGGATAGTTAATCATTTCGTTTCTTAGGTTGCTGCCCCCCTCTCTCTCAAAATGTTTACATTTTATAACACTCTCGTTTCAGGGTTATGTTTAATGATGTACCGTCAACTTTTGAACTTGTGAATCTGGTTTCAAGTAACTAGACACGTGGAAACAAATCTAGTTTTTTTTTTTTTTTTTTTTTTTTTTTAATTTTTATGCCCCAATGGCCCAATCTAATGTTTGTATCTTTTCCCAATGAATTCCCATGGCTGGACCACAGAAAATTATCAAGAAAATACATGATCTTTTTTTAAGTTTCTTGAATCTCCGTGTCCTTTTCAGCTTGTTGGCATACCTTCCTTTTACGTTTTCCTCACAGTTTCTGTTCTTCTCTCCAACAATACCAAACACATCTCCATTCATGATTGAACAATGAATGGCTCTCTAGATTTTGGGAGCTCTCATACCAGTTGGTAGAACTGGACCAGGTCTGATGACAACAATGGTGTTTATTGATATGAACTTTCTTCCGGACTAGTCGAAAGTGTTACTTTTGACCCATAACTAAGGGACATCTTTTGGCTCGTGACAACCGGAGAGAAGTAGGGCTTTGTCTCTGATACCATTTCAGAGTTTCATCTCAAAACCAATTGGCAATGAGAGGAGTAGCCCAACATGTATCACGTATGACTTACTGACCACTTTTGGTATTTGACATACCTATACTCTCCCCCCCTCACTCCTACCCTTGTATGCAATCAATAATCCCTCACTTTCTCCCCGTAACCCACTTGTAACCACCTAAGCTGTTATACTCATTAACTGCTACAACAACAACCAAGCCTTCGTCCCACTAGGTAGGGTCGGCTACATGGATCAAACTCACTAACTGCTATCTAATCAAAATTCATACTAGTTACTGTTTTTTTATTATTTATGTTTCTAAGGTATCCAAACATGTTAAACGTGATCATTCGGCGGGTGCAATTCTGCTTTGATTGGAGCATATATAGCATGCTTTGTATTGATGTAAGCTTAATGCGGTTGCCTTCTTTGCAGGATTGTGCTCCCAAAATAGTCGGATTTTGCATTTTGAAGATTTGAAGACTCTGTTAGCTATATATTTCCCCTGACATCAAATTGGATGTGTTGCAAGATTGCCTTTTGATCATACCTTGTACGTTTCCAACTTCATAAAGTAATCTGGTGTTCGTGGGGGTTAATATTTTAAATAATTCTGATACTTGAAATGGACAGGATGTTTTTACCTCTAGATAAAGATAGGAGACGACCTAAAAAAAATTTTGAGGGGAATAGTTCTATAGAACTACATATTCTATTCTGCCTAAAGACTTGATGTTTTTACTGTTTACAGATTATATCAGTACATGTGTTGTTTTATTTTCGTTTGCTTGACATCTGAAACCTACACCACAATGTATGCCACTGGCATTATGTTTTTAGTTATCCCATGCCTAGGAAAATGAGAGGGGCCCCGGTGTCAGACACAACTCTGACATGTGTCGAACACATTCGGTGTCCAATTAAAAAATATTTTATGTTGGCTTGGGTCCTAGTCGACACCACAAATTGGCTGGATATCGCCACGAATACAGCTTGTCTTGCACATTTTCAAAATGTTTTTTAGGCAACTTTCAGAAAGTAAAATATAAAATGGTAGATGGTTTTTTTTCTCTTTAATAAATTCGTCACTTGATGTACCGGAGCCAGAGGCTGTCTTTTTCAACGATGATGATCAAGAAGGTCTTAGGTAAATTAAAGATGAAAGATATAGTTTGTCTTTCATTTTGCAATTTTTCTCATTAAGAGATTTAGTGCTTCAATTCAAATCTTTTGTCGTCTCGCACATATAATTTTGTTTGACATTATACATATAGTGTTGTGTCCACATGTCCTATGTTTTTTTGGTCATTGTCTGTGTCCAAGTATCCATGCCCTGTCTGGAGTCTCTGCTTCATTGTCCCATTCCTAGGATTTGCCCCAACTACATGCCCCAGCTTCGTAGTCTCTTTACATTGGGCATTTCTGTTTGACAATCTGATGCTGTTTCTCTCCTTGCTCATACAATTTTTAATATTTGTACAAACTAATAATTTAGCTTGAACTACCGATGAATAAAGTTCCTTTGCATAATTTAGAAAGTCTAACTTGACATTCTTGTATTTTAAATTAGTTAGAGAAAAAACATGCCTTTTATTGATTTCTCAAATATATTTTGAACAACCAATTTGATCCATGTGGCAAGCATGTGTAGAAGTTTAGATGCTTGGTTTGCTTTAGGTAAACTAGTTTTATTAAATATGGGATGTGAAACCAAATTAAGAAATGTCGGGTTATACTTGTGATCTAGAATGCAGGAAATAACTCATACCTTTCTTTACCAAGGTGTCCTGGTGTTGAACACGTGTCGGTGTTCGACAATCCTTAGACACTACTTCAGCGCATGTCACGCACTCATGTCCAAGCGTCAAATTTAAAAAAAATAAATATATTTTTTGTTGCCTTGGACATCGGCTCGACATGGTTTGGAAGACACCTAGTCGGCAATCCTAATTGGCAAGATGCCTCCATGGACACTACTTGTCTAGATAATTTTCAATTTTTTATTAATGCAACTATGATAAGGTGAAACATAAATATTACATGATTTATTTATTTTTATAAATTTGTGACAGTTGGAGAGGGGTGTGTGACATGTGTCGGAGTACTGTATGAGGCATGTCAATGATTAATGGCTATTCCAATTGCTAGAGGTTGAGGAAGACCAAGAAAAACCATAGATGAAACAATTTAGAAGTATTTAGAGATTAACGCTTTATCAATGAATATGATTTATGACAGAGCATTATAGAGTTGTAGCTGACCCCACCTAGTGATCATAAGGCTTGATTGTTGTTGTTGTGACTTGATGAACTGGAGTTAGACACTGAATTTTTCAATGATGAAAGATATAGTTCATCTTTTGTTTTGCAATCTTTCTTATTAAAGAGATAAAGTGCTTACATTGCGTAATGATGTCTTAGTATTTTTTTTGTGGGGCTCATTCATTATCATAGGGGAATATATAAATGCCGACTTTTAATTTAGATTTTCTCATGTTGCCCATATAATGCGCGCACGTATATATATAGTACCGTGACTTTGGTGTCCTTGTCTGTGCTTCATAGCTTGAAATAGCTATCGAGTCTTTTGATGCTAAGAACTTGATTGATGTGTTGTTATTAATACCGAAATGAAACAAAGAAATGCCATGGATGAGTTCTTGGTATTGATTTAGGTATTATGGTGTTTTTCAGGTTATGGATCAGCATAATTGACCGTAGGCTGAGCTAAAGACTATTGGTGATTGGTGTCAAATTTGGGTTGCAGTGATGAAATAGCTAACTCCTGCACTCTTGTAGACTTTTTTTGGCAGTTGAGTTTCTCCTCTTAGAAGCTGTAAATAAATAGTTTACTTTTTCATATGACATAGGAAGGAATGATTGGTACAAAAGATGCTTAATTCATTCGAGTGAAAAAGCTTTGGAAAATTAGTGCATGCTGAACCGCGAACAGTTTAAGGCTCTTTTCTTTGTTACACCTTTCTATAGCTATAACCGACGAAATTGTGGTAGTGGCTGCGCTGAATAACTAGCAACAACTTGATGTATCTACGATCCAACAATAATGGTATTGAAATTCCAATTTTACAAGTGGATTGTGATATTGTTAAACATGAATTTCAACCCTTTTGCTGTTGGACCGTTAGATATTTTTAATATTCATGTGCTGGAATTTGTTGAGCTGTATGATGGATTTACTTCCTTGTTTTATTGCCTCAGCGAGATTACTTACCTATACTAATTATAAAGTTGCAATCCTTTATTACTAGGAAGATATAAAAAGTTTGTAAAATTAGGAAATTGGTAAAATTTCAATGAAATAGCTGATTGATACGATTCATCATGTAGTGCACTATATACTCACGAGCATGCCAAAAGTTATCTTTTTTTATTCAGCTATCAAACATCTTTAAAAATAAGAAATTAAGGGTATCGGGTTAGCTGAAATTTAAAAGCTTCTCTGGACTCTATTTTTAAATTAAGAAGTTCATTACAATATGTTAGTCTGACTAATGTGATCATTATTCTATTTACATTTGTGTTCTACCTAAATCAGTGTTTATTGCTAAATTAGTCGTGATTAAAGAAGCATCTAATGGGAAATGTGACAAGGAGTATCTAGCAAGTTCTATTTTGTTGTTATCGGTGCCCTTTTCACCTTTATTTATTTTGCTCCAATTTAATTTCCATGGTTGCAGGGGTAGCTCAAGTAGGAAAAACCATATTAATTTGCTGAGTTGGATTGCTTACCGGTATGTTTCTCTTTTCTGTCCCTTGTTATAGTCAATGATAATAAGTAAATTTTATTTGTTCTCTAGTGGATAGTGATTCCAGTACGGATACCACAATTTTTCAAAAATTTAAGGTACGGTAAATCAATATAAATTTTAAATAATAATAATAATAAAAAAAAAAAACTATGTATGTGAAAGATACCAGGAACAACACCGACACAAAAAGAGGAGTATCTCACGATTGATACCCAAAGCTGGCTTAAATATGAGGATGAATGATTGATCATGTGACTCAATTCAGTATCATGGTGTGACTAAGATGCTAAAAGGAAAAAAAAATGTTGAATCCCTGCCCAAATTGACGTAGTTTTAGAACAATCCACACTAATGGGGTATCCACAGGCACCTAATTTGTGTAGCCAAATTAAAACAATAATTATAATTATAATTATTACAAGTGTTACATACCCGGTACGTAACCACGAGTACCCAACTTGTACCGATGCTTGTCACCATTTTTGAAATATCAATGTTCCAATCCATAAGCCAAAATCCCTCAAGAAATAAAGTGAGAAGCTACGTAAGTTATTTAAAAAGGTAAATTCATCCAAATATCATTACAATTTGGGATTCACGAAATGGTGAACGGGGATTAGTAGAAGTGTCTTTCGATTTATTCTCTTGAATTGTCTCGTAATCGACGTTTTGTTTACCTCCCTAATTGACTAATTGAAATGCTCAAACTTTTTACAACAAACTCATTGACATTTCTATTTCCATGTTTTCTTAAAACCCTATTTGTTTAAAGAGAAGTAACAAGTTTAACAAACAATATTATACAGGCTTCTTATAACCCTATTTGTTTAAAGAGAAATGAGCTTTTAAAAAATAGTGTTTTTCAAAAGCCAAGTTTGTGAATGGTACATAATGTGCATGTGTATAAAATTGGGAATATGAAAGACATTATTTTGTACAATTAGATTTGTTGAGTGTTTCAAGTGAGTTAGATGTGGTTGAAAAGTTTCATACCGAGTAATGGTGCATTTGTGCATATTAGTGATAAGATCCATAAACTTAATGCTTTAAAATTTTGGGTTAAAATGTGGTGTCAAGTCTACTTGTGTGGTTCTTCGCTTAGCCCATTTGTTTGAGATCTTCTTATGCTTTGGGCTCTCCCGGTCCTTATCGGAAGTATCAGAGTCGATGGTTTGACTGAGGCCGAGTATTTGAAGGAGTGTTATTTGCGGATCTATGTGTGAGGTCTCTTGTACTAAAATCTTCTTAGCAGTACATTGTGGTTACGTGGCGTGTTCTGCTAGATACTAAGGACAATTGTTGTAAAATATGAAGAAGAGCATTTGTGACCCGATTTCTAAGCGCGGGCTTCATAAACGAGGCTCTTGGGAGTGTTAGTGTAATTTAGCTTTTTGGTGACATTGTCAATTACTCGAAAAGGTTGTGCTGGAGAGGGAGTGTTCGTTTATTGGAATTCCAAGTGATGGATAAGTTGAAACGAAACAGGTGATATGACCCATAGATCTATTGTATTATGGTCTTTGGGTCAAGATATGATATCACTTCACTCAACCCATTTGTTCAAGATCTCTTTAGGCTTTGGGCTTCCCCAATCCTAAAGATTTGCATGTTATATCTCATCAAAATATATAAACATGGATTTTCTTAACCTTATCTCATCAACATGTTATATTTGTATTGAACTATTAAAATTTTAAGACTTTGAAAAATAGTGATTTATCTTTCTTATACCATTTTACTCTTTTTTGATTACTTATTTTCGGCATTCAAGGTAGAGGTTATTAAATCCCTTTAAATATTAATCTTCTTTTTTACTAGTTTATTAAAAAAGGAATTCACATGTAATCCAATTATTGCTTTCATCCTCTCCTTTGTTCGTCTTTAGCATTAGCAGTTGGCTTCCTTCAAAAGAAAAAAAACATAAAATTAGATAAGGACCAAGCATACAAATTAGAATATATGACCAATAATCCTGCCTGGTTTGAAAATTGTCCCCAGCCCGGACAAAGGAGGGTGGCAACTGGCAGGGTTCAGGTTTCCGTTATGTAGACCTCATTTAACTTAAACTCATGATCATGATATGCCCTCTTGGCATTTTTGAAACTATTTCACACGTTTAAAAGTGTTCTTATGATAATTCCATCAATGTAACCACTAACCAGCGTCCATGCCCTAATTTGGAAAGAGTCAACTTACTTCGAATGATAATCGAAAAGGGAATTAATTTTTGGCCCCCATTATCTAATTTTCGGACCCCTATATTTTTCTATAATTCCTAATATATCCCTCATTCAAATCTCTTTCTACTATCAACTTCTCCTTCATCTTCATGACGCATTCATTGTGTTACTCTCAACTTTCCAAAATTCACTCACCTCCTCCCTTTCCAACTTCCTTCCAAACCCCGCAACTCCTTATTCTTCTCAAACCCGCTCACACCAACACTCTTCTTCGTCCACTTTCACTCTATGTCAGCCACTCTTCTTCGTCTGCTTCCATCTTTCTTCCGATACTGAAACTTCGGAACACATTTTCCGTTCGGAAGCACAAGGAATTTATTAAAAGATGCTGAATAGCCTCTTTTTTGCTGAGTAGATGCTATAAATCATATGGCAGATAACAATTCTAATTAAAAAAATTAGAAACATAACAACATCCAGAATTTATCAATTTTGTCTTCTGATTGAAAAGGCTTTTGTAGCCTTTGTTATAATAGGACAATAGGTATTCTTTATGCCTCTAATTTTTGTAAAATATTCTTTATAGTTGTAATTTTTAGATATACATTATACTTGTTTTAGTGGCCACTAACTTTTGAAGATATTCTTTATGCTTTTATGCTTAAGGAATGAGTCAATGTGCACATAAATGATCAGTGTCAGAAGTGTAAAAATGTGCACTTTTCACATTTATGAGTCGGAATATATAATTTTGACATGGATATGTACAGCGTTTTTTTTTTGTTTTTGAAACTTCGAAGTCAAAAATTATTTAACACAAAGGATATTTTAGTCTTTTTTACCAAAAAATGGGGGCCAAAAATTATCATGGGGCCAAAAATTGAAAATCATCGATGACTAGTTAATATTAATTTAATAATAATAATATAAATTATATACAATACATTGTTTTGCTATGCTGAATTTGTTCGTTCTTCATTGAAGTACATTCATGATAAGTATTAAAGATTTAAATTTTGGTCTATTGTCATACATACTAATACAAAGGCGAATGCTCAAATTTTCTTTTGATTTTCCATGCAAACTATTTCGATGTCTCATATATAGTCTTATTATAGGAAATGTCCAAAAAGCCCCTTGAACTTTAATGATGTGTGAATTTTTTTATCGGCCTTCAATGGGTGATTTAGTCCGTAAATTTCATAAGTGGGTAAACCCAGCCCCGTCTAACTTATAACCAATGTACTATGTAATTCCTAAACTTTAAAATTGGCAAAAACAACCTTTAATGTCATGTTCAGGGTGAAAAGACCCTAAACTCCCTAAACTTGGGTTTGGGTGTGAAAACACCCCTTAAACTCAATTTTGTATGCGAAAACACCCCTTAAACTTAAAAAATTGTGTAAAAACACCCCGTGGTCTGCTCTGCTTATTCTAAATTCAAAGAGATAAACTTCAAAATCAATTGAAGTGCTTTGTTGAGTTCTGATGCGTTTCTTGGATTTGCATATGTTTGATGTGCATTGCATGAGTCATATCAAATTCTTCAAACTCTACATGGCTTTCTCCTCATTCGTTGTTGGTGTTTTGACCGTGTTTATGCCTAACCATGGTTGTCAAACTCGAGAGTTCAAGTAAACTCGAATCGTAAATTCGACTCGTAAATACGTAAGTGTTTACAAATCTTAAAAATGTTAACTAATAATATATTTTATGTAGGGCTAACCAATAATATTGATAACACCGGTTGGACAGTCCTAGTTGGACGAACCCTGGTCGAGCAAAAGACCCATCTATCAAGGTACCAACTCGACCTCTCGCGGGTCGGAAGGGTCTCAATCAACCCAACCTTACACAGGTCGGAAACGTCCAACTTAGCCCGACCTCCATCAGGTCGGACCCGCCTTACATGGTCGCTAACCGATCATTCGCTCGGCTTCTTCTTGGAGTGTTTTGAGTGGCCCAACTATTGACGGATGCCACGATCCGGCCTCGGGACGCCGTACAGGCCACATGTCATCCATCCCCAACGTCCTTAAACGAGCTAGACATGAGAAGGGACATGCTGAGCTGTCCAGGTTCTAGAACATGCTGCGTTGTCCCAAATCTGGAAACATCCTAGATATTTTGCAGATATTTCCTTGAACTTGACGTCAGCATGGAAACCCTAAAGGGCCTCCCCTTTGGGCCCTATCCGTATGACCCTGTAAAAGGCATAATGTTGCCTAGGGCTCAGGTACGTTCTCTCATCCCTAAGCTGTCACTATAGCACACACTTTGTTGACAAAGGGAGACCCTGGATATCCCAATATTTTCCATAACCGTCACACATAAACCCTTGATCTCACTCAAATTTTAGGACCACTAGTCATTGGTTTTACGGTCTCCTAGGTCAAGGACATTCCCATTTTCCATATCCACTACATTTTAGGACATAAACATACTTAAAGTCTTACCCAAAAATATTTTTAAACATTCAAATATAATAGTAAAGCAAATAAAAATATAAAGTATAATCATAACTTAATATTTGTCCATCTGTTATATGGTGTTTAGTTGATCACTTACTTTATTTTGTGGTTGGATACAACAATACAAAATAAATTTATTATATATTGTAAGATATATGTAATTCAACCTAAATATCAGACAGTAGTAAGAAAAAATTACTTTTTGACAAAAAATCAATGTCTAAATGTAGATTCGTAACTCGAGAGTCAACTTGAGAGTTTATCGATTTTGTTAGAGTTTACTTAAACTCGTATGAGTTTATTAAAAAAGAGTTTACATTAGTGTCAGTTCATTTTTGTGATCTAGAAACGTGAATTTGTAAAAGTTCAAAAGTTAACTCAAGAGTTTAACAACCATGTGCCTAACATTACCCTTCTTGTGAGCTAAGGGTAGTTGGTTGTTATTGAAATATTGTTGCGTAATTGGTTTACTATATTTGTTGTAAGTTTGACCATGCCGTAATTCTCTTACATATTGGGCTATTTGCCCATTAAGGCTTTTGGTGGTGCTTTCTATTTCATGAGATGTAGCGATTGCGGTATTTATTAGTTGTGAGGCTAGACCTATGAACTATATATAGTTTTTAAGGCTAAACTGCTCAGTTGGTCACTTATCTTAATTTTTTGTTATCAAATTGGTTCTTCACGCTTTTTTTATCATATTGGATCCTCACATTTATTTTCATTTGCATCGTTTGCCCTAGAGTTACTGTTAATCTTATGTGTACGTATCATATTGATTCATGCCGTGTAACTGGGGTGACTAATTCGTTTGCACATTAATTGGGCCCTTTCGGAGGTGGCGCTTTCAGCAAGGTAATCTCCATTCGCATGAGTCAAGGATCGAACCCGTGACCACATACCTAAAGAACACAGACCCCGTCCATATGTGTCAGCCTCTACTGGTGAATGTGTATCATATTGGTTCATATAGGATGAATAATGACTTTGGGACGAATGGTGCAAACAGAAATAAACGTGAGGGACCAATATGATACAAAAAAATGTGATGGATAAATTTGATAGTAAAAAATAAGATAAGAGAACAAATGAACAATTTAGCCTAGTTTTTATCTACAAGGGATAAACAGATGGTTTAAACAAAAGAAGTTGTGAAGAAGTTGGAGGACTCAGTTCAATTTTCTAGCTGAATGTTAACTCTATGCTATGCACTGCCGTATTTCTTGAAGCTTTAGCTTTTGATGTGTTGTTCTCAATTTGCTACCGATTTCATGCAGGTAATGAAGATGACAATTGAATGCCAAAAATTAGGGGTTTAAGCAATTCTGGTTTGAGTAAGGAAAGTGATGAAACCGAACCAAACCAAATTGGAAAAGGTGGTTGAGTTCGGTTTAACTATTTAGTTTGATCCATGGTTTCATAATTTTTGACACCATTCAAACCAAACAAAATTATATTAGACTACTTTTTTTTTATTGCAAGGCCTATCATGGTTGTCAAACTCGTCACTTTAGTTAAATTAGCGAAGTTAGGTAAACATGATTCGTGAACTCATGAGTTTATCCATTTGAAAAAATATAGTCCCTCCGTTTTACAATATAAGAAAAAAATATACTTGGTTTATGATATATGAAAAAGTTAACTAAATTTTTTAAATATTGTTTTATCTTCAATGCTACTTTCCTAAAACATCCATTAAAAGTGGTTGTCATTTAATATTTGTTTTATTCACAATGATATTGTGCTAAAACACCTTTATTTTTTTTCTTTTATAAATTTGAAAACATTAAATACAATCAATTTTCTTTAATAAACTTAATTTTAGATTTTTTTTTTCCTTATATTGTAAACCCGAGGGAGTGCTAACATGATATATACACGTAATAATATTGGGTGAAGGACGACCAAGTAGATGAGAGATTGATAGAGAAAATGCTAACAGGCAAGAGTGAATGAGGCAAATAACTTCCGGACAACGGGTTTTATGTGAACCTTAATTTCATACAGTCACACGGAATGTTTCGATGATTAGACGGGAAGTGTCATTATTTTAAATGCTTTGGTAATGAAATGTCGTTTCGCATGTTTAGATAAGTTTTGGATGTTTAGATAGAGTAGTTGGATTGCATGAGTGGAACTGCATATTTAGTAGTGAACTCACGAGTTTATCCCAGTTTATGCGAGTCTACTTGAGCTCATTCGGGGCCAAATTTTCATGCTTGTTGGCTAGATTTAATCACTTATACTCGCAAACTCGAATGAGTTAATTCTATAGTTTAATAAGAATCGCATCTATGCATTTAAGAACTTGTCGAACTCAAATTAGGGAATGTATGTTATTTCAGTCTTAATCATTGATCTGCATCTTTCATATAATATCTTATTAAAATTGATTTAAATTGATGGTTAAGATTGAAATTGCACCTATGCCTTAATCTGAATTTTATATATTTAAGAATTTAAGAACTTGTCTAAGTATGATATGTTCTTAAATGTATCAAATTCAAATTAGGGCATGCATGTAATTTCAATCTTATTCCCTGATTTGCATTTTTTATATAATATTTTTTTTTTTAAAATTGATATAAATTAATAGTTGAGATTGAAGTTGCAACTATGCCTTAGTTTAAATTTTATGCATTTACGAAAATATCAAAGTTTTTGGGCGGATATGACATAGTTTTGAAATGATGTATATTCAAAATATAGTTAGACATATCTTATGTGTACCCGATATGACAATATGTGTATCTCACTTAAAATTAAAATAATAATAAATTGATATGTACCTAAATATACTATATGTATACTGGTACATAATATGTACTGACCTATTTTAAAGTATCTCATGCTTCAGAGTATCTTAGTGTAGTATTATACTTTGCTGTTTTTATATTACTCAATGCACATCATTTCAAGTCTCTTCCTGCTTAAAAGAACTCTTTTTTCTTTTTTTAATTTGTGTATGACGATGATATTAGGTTGAGTAGTCTATTTTGACTTTTCAGGTTTTTTAACTTTTCAATAGATGTAAGTATACGGAAGTACCCACTTTGAAAATATTTATATATATATATATATATATATATATATATATATATATATATATAGACACAAACACCGATGAACTAAACCGAACAATATCATATGTTTGGTTCGTTTTGGTTTTTGTACCATAACAGAGTGAGAGCTAAACTAAACCAAATTATTTTTTGTTTGGTTCGGTTTCTTATTTGCCTTTAAAACCGAAACGATACCACAAATTTTACCCCTATCCAAATCACATACAAGTAAAAATGTAAATAACATCATGTTTAAGTGTATGTATGGCCAGTATGGGTTCCGTCAATTTTTTAACATTTTGGACCATTTGGCATCAGAACTTGAGTTTAGCTATTTGAACAATTTTAAAGTTTAGGGATTAAATTGTAAATTGAGTAATGTTCGGGGAGTATTTTTAATTTTTTTTCTTATACTTTTTCCTCTTATTATTTCAGCCTAAATTTGCCATCGGGGGCGTGATGTCTGTAACTCTCTCGGCAAGGGTTTGTATTTAATTGAATTTTGAACATATATTATGAATTCTATTTATTTTTAAGACAAATATTTGTTATGTTTTTTTGCTAACACATCACAATATCATGCCACCTCAATACTATTAAAGTTTTCAATTTTACCCGTTCACTGAAATTTTCCTTTCTTCTTATTTTCTCCACTTTTCTAACCTTTTTCCCCCTCCACCCAAAAAAACCTTTTTTCCCCTATAAAACCCTTCATTTCTATCAAACACTTTAGCATGCAAAACCCTTCACCCTTATCACTCCGATCTCCATCACACCTACTTTACAAATTTATTGTCAAAGCCTTTTTGTTCTCATTGGATGGAGCTGAATCGACGATGGGTTACGTGAGGGACAAGGTACAATAATCATAGTTGGTGTTTTTACGTATAGGTTGTGAGTGACCCTAATGACCCAAAATTTTTTTTCGTTTTTATGTCAAACTAAACCACATGTGTTAGGTAACTTATTAATTTATATTCGTTGCAAATGATTGACTGTACTTAAAACATGAGCATTAGTACTATATTTGTATGTGATAACTTAAACGTAACTTTTCAATGTTTTTTTTGGGGGTCCTTATCTGGTCTTATGACTTTTTGCTCGTGAGATAGTTTCATGACCTCCCCATTTTTTTTAAAAAAAATTATGTTTTCTATTGTCTCATTCATTAATTATTTTGTAGATTACAATTGTAGCTTTGCACATGATGATGTGTTCTTTAATAGAGATGAATTGATTCATTGGGTTCAAGGTGTTAGGTGCAATTCGTAAGCATCCTTTATGACCCCTATGTAAAATTGAGTTGGCAAGACTTGTGATTTTTCTCCTTTTTAAACAAGGGTTGTAAAGGGTGCTTACAATTCTCAAGTCGAATACATCCCCTATGACGAGTGTTTAAAATTTGAGAAAGCTCAAGTTTACACATGGGTCATATGGGTAGCCTATGAGTTGAAAGTCGTAAGCACCCTTGACAACCCCTGTTTAAACTTGAGTTTCCCAGGTTCAAACACAAGCCATAGAGGGTGCTTACACTTGCAAGCCGTAGGAAACCCCTACGAACCATGTGTAAACTTGAGTTTTCTCGGTGTTAAACATGAGTTGTAAGGGTTGCCTTCGACTTGCAAGTTGTAAGCACCCCCTGCGACCTGTGTTAAAGTGGAGTTTTCTCAAATTTTAAACTTGAGTTGTAAGGGGTGCCTATGACTTAAAATTTTCTAAGCATTGTGTACGACACATGTTTGAACCTGAGAAAACTCAAGTTGAGTTTCAAACAGGGGTCGTTGGGAGTGCTTATAACTTGCCACAAGTCGTAAGCAACCTCTAAGACCCCTTTTTGAATCTGATAAAAATCTATAAGGTTTGATCACATTTGAAATGATAAATATGATTTTTTCTCCCAAATATGTTCACCAAAATAGGGTATATATATTAAGCTTACCTCATATATATATATATATATTAATCCTATACATGATAAGCGAGTCTATAATCATAATAATAAGATAAACCTAATACATGAATCTTACACATAATAAAAGAGACTTACACTTAATAACCAAATCATAATCATAACTAGTAAACAATACAAGTTTATAATAGTTCGTGTCTTGTGCAACATACTCTACGTTACCCATGGCTAGCCCTTGCATCCCCTTGGCTTGCTATTGCATCCTTCTGAATAGATCTACAACCAGTCCTCCTTACTCGCAACTGTTATAGAATATGACTCATCTTTGAAGTATATTCAAACATCATGATGTCATGTGTATTGTCTAGATTGTAAGCTTGCTCCTCATGAGCCATTTTGGTGAGATGAATTATATTACACATCCTATGTAATATGCGACTTTGCATATTCAAGTAAAAGTACAAACTGGTCAGTAAATCGGTTCAATGGTCCACGCTCCTGCAAGTAAAAGAACAAATTTGTTACTTGTTTGGAGAGTGTCTCGAATTATCTTGATTGGGTCCATCAATTTTCCCATTCGTATCTGCTCCCAACCTCGACATGGGTTGACCATGACCTTGTGCTTGTTAACATAAGAGGCTTTTCTGTCTTTATATAATTTTAATAATTTCACATTTTACATTTACTTAATGTTATTTACTTGAACAAGAAGAGTCGCTTATTAAGTAGGATGCGTAATATAGTGCGTCTTATCGAAATGGCTGATAAGGAGTATTGCTACAATCCAGACATTACACATGACATCAGGATGTTTGCATCTAGCTCGATATTTAGTCCTGTCCCATAACGAGTGCGAGTAGGGAAGACTGGTCGTAGATCTACTGAGGGGATGTTGGACCAAGACCAAGCCAGGGGAATGATTATAAACTTGTATTATGTTTACTAGTTTTGATTAGGACTTAATTATTATGTTTAAGACTCTTTTATTATGTTTACTATTATGATTATAGACTTACTTATCATGTGTAAGACTCTCTTATAATATGAGGTAATCTCAGTATATATACCCTCTTTTTGTGAACATATTTGGGAAAAAAGTCATATTTATCAATTCAAATGTGATCAAGCCCTATAGATTTGAACAAGGGTCGTAGAGGTTGCCTGTGTGAATTTTAACTTGAGTTTTCCCAGGTTCAAACACGGATCGTAGATGGTGCTTACGACATTTATGTCGTAAACGGTGCCTACGACTTTTAAGTGGTAAGCACCAAGAGTTGTAAAAATGGGCCAACTCCGATTGGCCAGCCCGTTTAACATAGGCCGTAGGGGATGCTTACAACTTGCAAGTCATAGGCAACTCCTACGATCCATCTATAAAATTTAGAAAACTCAAGTTTACTCTTGGGTCGTAGGTACGACTTGCAAGTCGTAAACACCCTCTACGACTCGTGTTTGAACCTTCGAAAACTCAAGTTTAAGCAAGGGTCGTAAAGGGTGCTTTTGACTTGCAAGTTGTAGTCGTAGACAATCCATACACTCGTGTGTAAACTTGAGTTTTATCAAATTTTAGAAATGGGTTGTAGGGGTGCCTACGACTTGAAAGTTGTAAGCATCGTCTATGATCCGTGTATAAACGTTAGTTTTCTCAAATTTTAAACACGGGTCATAGGGGGTGCCTAACGACTTGAAAGACATAAGCAGCCTTTACGACCCCTGTTTAAACTTGAGAAAAATCACTGTTATTTCAAACTTAATTTTACATTGGGATCGTAAAGGGTGCTTACAGGTTGCACCCAACACCTTGAACCCAACGGTTCAATTCATCTCTATTATTGAACACCTCATTCGTGTGCAAGGGTACAACTATTATCTTCAAAATGATTAATGTATTAAACAATAGAAATATAATTAAAAAAAAAAATATGTGTGGGTCGTTAAACTATGTCACTACCAGAAGGTCGTAAGACCAGTTGATGACCGCAATGTAAAACCTCAAAAATTGGAAAGTCACGTTTAAGTTCACACATACAAATATAGTACCAATGTTCACGTTTTAAGTACATTCAACCATTTGCAATGAAGATAAAATAAATAAGTTACCCAACTTGTGTGGTTTAGGTTTACAGAAAACGAATTTTCTTTTTTTGGTCGTTAGGGTCACAACCTGTACGTAATAGTACTATGGATGATGATCGTACCTTGTCCCTCACGTAACCCATCATCGACAGCAGGTTCAACACCATCCGTTGAGAGTAAAAAAGTTTCAAAAATGAGTGTGTAGAGTAGGTGTGATGGAGATTGGAGTGATAGGGGTGAAGGGTTGGTTTTGGAGGAGTTGAAGGGGTTGATATAGGAATCTATAAACCCATACCCTTGCTCATTACTTGCAAATCTAACATAACCCGCCAAAAAGTTTCGTCTAACAAATTTAACATAAACTCTTCTTTTAACGAATTAGAGTACCGCTTGAACTCTTCATAGTTATTTTAAATACTTTCAACATAGGACATAATAAATTGAACGATTGCAAAGGCAAATAATTTCATTCTATGCAATGTCATATTTTGGGTGAAATAGTGATGAAAAACATGGCACGACGATAATGGATAGTAATTTGGATAATGAAGATGGAGATGTTAGCTTAAAAAATAGAGATATATATAGCGTCAAACTTAACGTTGAATATGTTAGTATATTATCAATTGGACGTGTCTTAAAAATTAGGGATTTGATTGATATTTTCCATAACAACATATTAGTTTCTAATATCTTCTATGAAAAAAATTAATGATTATATACATGTGAGTATGGGGCGGGTTGGATAATATACTATCCATTCCCATATTATTTCATCGGTAATTATCCTGTCTCACACTCTTTCCCATTTATTTTGCAAATCCCCTTCATGTTGAAAATAATTTTTGCGGGTAATCACCGGTCTAGGTCCAATTGCCATCTTTATTTTAGAGGGGAAAACTGGGCAAGAAAATCAATTTGAATTCTGGATTTAGTGATGCAACTTTGCCGAGTTTCATGATTACTTATGATCCTGTTATCCTAGCAATGGAACCTTGGATTAGTACTTTAGCTGTTTAGCAGTGGTTTTGGGTTAAATTGGTATAATCATACAGGGAAGCAGGGAAAAGTAATGGATACACGTTAATGTTGAGTGGTGAGAAATACAAATCTTCGTGATTTTTTTTTTTTTTTTTTTTTTTTATGTTTCTGATTTTGTTTTGTGATTTTTTAAGCGTTTAAGTTTTGAAGAGAACTTTAATGGCAATGATCAAATCAACTTTTAAGTAATCAACAACCTATCGCAAAAGTCGGGGGAAGAACCAAAGTCTATCCTTTCTATGCTAGAGCATGCTATGTAGGAGAGGAGTATAAGATAAGAGAAGTGTGTATATTAATAAAATCATAATAAAAATCAAGTGCATTTTTTTATTTTTTATTTTTTTATTTTTATAATCTAACGGGTTAAAAACCCGAACACAACTAAAACTAAAAAAGTACAACAATAATCACTATCATGACCACAATTCGCAAGAAAATCTGTACATTGATTAGCTTATCTTTAAATGTGATTGAGGGAAATATGTTAATCCAGCCGCATGAGGTTCCGAATTTCCCGAACCAGGGGAAAACAATGATGAGAAGCTTCACAATGATTGGTGACAAGAGAGATAGCCACTCTAGAGTCCATCTACACCTCCAAAGCCGTAATATTTAAATCCCTAGTCATCCTAAGGCCCCATAACAAACCCCATAACTCTGCTTTAGTTGATGAGAAGCCATGCATATACTTGCCTGATACGTCTCGAATGATGGCACCACAAGCTGAAGCACGAAAATGAGAGGAACATATACAGATAGTCAAAATAAAAAAGTTACATAATGTAATATGTTCACTTAGAAAAGTCATATGCACGTGTCTTTTAATTGACCATTCGTGTTAAAAAGAAAAAAAAAAGTTGACCATCCAAATAATATAATGGTCAAGATTCACTTTTCTACGATTGATATGATCACCGATGAGTGTAAATATAAGGTGTTAAGCTGGATTGGTAATTTTGGACTTAAGTATTTTATTAATCTTTTAACAGTCCATCTAAGGCTAGATGCATGCATCTAAAAAATATATATGATATTTTGAAGATATATAAACTCTGTTGTGACCCTTCTCAGAAACAACATTGTTAAATTTTGCTGTGTGCCTCTTAGGCGTGGCTTCAAATTGGAAGGTGGCAGATGTAATAAACAAGCAATGGAAGAGTTGGAGTTCAGAATGTGAAGTTCCAGGTAATTTTAACGTATGGAAAATGGAATATCAAAGGAAAATAAAGCAAGATTTGGCTTATAAAGTTTTTTTTTAAAAAAGGGGGGGGGGGGGGGGGGGGGGGGGGGGGGGGGGGGGGATGCTGGATTTGACTTATAAAATGGGGGACATTGCAGTCACCAAGGTTTGCAATTATGACACATATTTCCTATGGTTTTGGAAATAACACTCATCTTCTCTCCTTAAGATTTAGCATTACAATTATATCTCCTACATGTAGTGAATTAACTCTAATGAAAATGTTTTTCCTCGGACTGAAAATCACATTTATGCCCTCAAGGAGTGTCTCCATCACTGGCACAAATTTCAAGTGTACTCAGTGCATTTTTTTCAACAATAATATGGTAAAGTTAAATATTTTTTTATGAACAATTAATTTTTTTTACAAAAAAATGTATTAGTTTTCTACGAGAAAAAATAATTTTATTTAGGAGAATAGATATGCCTCCCTTATCTTAATGAACTCTGGCATGAGTTACGTTCCCTTACAACTGAGACTTTTTTACGGCCACCTTGCCTTTTTCGTCTCCTTGGGGGAATCATCACCTTAGAACATTCATTAAGTTAGAGAGGATCGTAGCATGGATCATTAGTCTGATGATTTCTGATACACAAGTTCCTCATAAGAGGCGAGTGTAGAATATACTCCATCTCTAAAAGATAGGATTCATACTTGTTTCATGACTGAGCTTTAAGGAAGAACTTAAAAGTTTAGTTAGATTTCATATCTGGATAACACAAAGGTTTATTGATTTCAACTTGGTTTTTTACAACTGAAGAGGGTCTCTATATATAGAGCTCGGATATCATACATCCACACCAAATCGGATTCTAAGCTTCTTATGTCCGGACTAGAAGACACGAAGTAACAATACAACATACTTTAATTATTACACATCATTATCATACTTTTAATAAAGTGATTTTAGCTTTTGATTCTATCCAAGCCTTTATTAAAGTTGTCTGCCACTTGGCTTTAATAAAGCAAGACAAGTCTTCTTCAGATGGTCCACTAGCTTTGTCTTTTCGCAATCACAGAGTTGGTAGGTTGTAATTGTTCCACGATTCAGAAGCAATAGAATCGTACATCCTATTCCACCATGGCCTGTTGTCTTTATCCAATTGTTTTTCTTTCAACAAATCTTCCATTAATTCTTCATTAGGATCTTGAGAATCTTGCATCATGTTGTCTGGTGGTTGTATTTCAACTAGACTTTTTGTGGGACTCATATTTTTTGGATCTGGTTTGCTAAATTGTTCTGGACAATTATTGAGAGAGCACAGATGTTTAAAAAATCTGTATCAATATCTTTCAGTAGTGGATAGGTGTCAACGGTGTTCCAAATTTCAGCATGTCCTTCTGAACAGAGATTAAGTGTTGTAGGATGTTGTGAACATGACTTGTTGATGATGAAGATGGTATTAATCTTGCCAAGTACTCTCGTGGGAAATTTAGTTGTTTCAGCATACAGTTGGGCACGCCACCAGTCCAGGGTAGAAAACCAATTAAAGATGACCCAAAAGGAATAGAAAACCAATTAAGGATGACCCAAAAGGAATGAGTATGGTTTTCAGGTGTAGTTAAAAACTCATAAGAGGCCTGGGTATCCAAAACTAATGGAACTTTATATAGGACGGTTAAGCACCAGACATATCATAAAAGTTCATTTGGAAGGTCAAAGTGTTTTGATGGTTTAAGGCGGATGAGAGTTTTAAAAATATAGTTTGGATGAAACAGCAGTTCTTCATTGGTGGTATGTGTGTATGGTAAGGCTTTGTGAAGAAAATAAAAGATATGACTCTGGACATATTCTTTTATTTGACTGGGTGTTGAGGAGATAGAAATACCAGGTGGGAATAAGTTGGTATAAGAGGGTGGAGTACTGGAAGTACATGCCATGAAGATGAAGGGAATCGTGGAAGTTTTTGTGATCATCTGAATTGGCCTAGCTGGTCGTGATATGAAATTAGGGACGAGATTGTCTTTTTCCTTTACATGCTTTACTGTGAAGTCATACCGATCAAACCATGCTTTTAATCTTAGAATCTGAGGGTCAGGAGGCATCTTGTTCTTAAATTTAAGGATTTTTGGGAAAGAGGAGTTATCCATCCAAACTTCAAAAAAATAAGGTCTTAAATGAAAATCAAACCACTTAATTATTTATATTTGACTGCAAGAGCTTCTTTGTAAGTAGTATGGTAATGCTTTTTAGACTCCTTGAATTGTCCGCTAGCTTGTCCGCAGTAATGATTCTTTTCTTGATCTTGTTCAATAAGGACGGCACCCTAGTAATCATCACTTGCATCGTTTTGGAGGATTCTTTTCCCATTTCCTAAAATTTTCAAAGTTGGAGGACTTTGTGCAAACTCCTTTAAGTGTTTAACACTTTAACTGCATCAGTTTGAATATTGCCCCAAGGAGGCGCATTCTTCCTGAGCATTCTGGAGAGAGGACTGATCCATTTAGAAATATGAGGAACAAAATCTCTGATATAATTCACAATTCCAAGAAACTGTTGGATTTGTTCTCTGTTGAGATTTTCATTAGGGAAATTAACCAGTTGCTCTACAATATGCGGTTGTGGTTGATATCTTCCTTGAGAGCACCTCATGCCTAAGAAATCTATCTCAGGTTGTCCAAGATAAATTTTCTTTTCAGCAAGCATAATGCCATGTTTGTCTGCTATAGAGAAGAACTCTTCGAGGAGGCACTCATATTCTTCAGGGGTAAAAGAGAACATCAGAATGTCATCAATGTAGATTAGGGCCCGGTCCAAGATGGGCCGGAAGATCCTGGTTATGGCTTTCTGAAATAATGATGGGGCTATCTTGAGACCAAAAGGCATGACGGTCCTTTGGTAATGAGCAGTTTTGGGCCGGTCTGTTGGTTCAATTCCAAATTGCCGGAATCCCGACTTCAAATCAAACTTAGAAAAAATCTTTGCATCTTTGATTAGAGTAATTAACGTTGCAGATTTTGGAGTAGGGAATTTGTCATCCTTGAGGATGTGATTGAGTGGCCTATAATCAATTACGAGCCTCTTTTTTCCCTGAAGTTTTTTTGACCTTTTTTGACATAAAAAGCTTGACAGGGCTACTCAGAATTCGTGGGCTCAACGAGGCCAAGCTCGAGTAACTGAAGACATTCCTTCCTGGCTTCTTGTAATTCGGACGGAGTCATTCCAGGATGAGTAGCCTTGGTTGGATTGATGTCTTTGTTCAGTTTGAATGGAAGCTGGAAAAAAAAGCTTTATTCTTCCAAAGAGGATTAGGATGTATGAATTTTCCATGATTATCAACACAGAGAGTAGACAACTTGATTTTGATATCTAAGAATCTTGGAGGAGCATCATCCAATGCCAATAGATCTCCTTCTATGATAAACAAGTTTTGTATCTTTGTGTTTGGTTTTAACCAAATTTTGAACTTCAGTCCTCTGGGAAGATTCTGTAGGCTCTTTGCCTTGACATAAATGTCCATATAGATAAGGATATCCTTATCTAGGAGGTGACTGCCGATCACCTTAGCCCAAACAGTACAGGTTGAGAAAAACCTAATTCCTACAAGATGCCTGCTTATCAACTCAGTTTTGAAAATCTTCCCACTAGCTGCATGGAAATACCGAGTATGAGGTTTACAATCTTATGGAGGGGGAGAATCCTAGGATTCATGATGGAATAAGCAGCTCATGTATCCATGTATGCTATGGCCTTCTTTGGATGAGCATATTTATTTGACAGAATTTGGACTGGGAAATTTCGCTTTGGTGGAGTAGGCAGAATACTGTTGATACCTTGGACAAGAGTTATTGGGAAGATAGGGAAATTGTCATCTTCTTCTTCCGTTTATATGGTAAAACTTGAGTCTGATTCTTGCAATGCAAAAGCAGTGTCTTCATCAGCTTCGCTTTGTTATGAGAAGAGAGACTCTTTCACACCCTCAAAATAACCCAAGTAATTAATACAAAATAAAGGCTATTACTTGAGAATATATGGACTTGTTGAATATTAGATAAACTGGATTCAAAATTTTCCTTTATATTTTCTAAAGAGTCGGGTGCACAAACCAAAACCTAGGATGTTTGGAGAATAGTTTATGTATTACTTTTAAAATCGAATTCGACATTTGCTTTGTTCAAAAGATAGCTTCGCAAATCTTGGATAGCATTCTCTTTGAAGATAGATGTAATGTATTTCATATAGAGGAACTTAAGTAATGCCATCCAGTTTTCATCAATCCAAGTGATACCATTTCCAAAATGTCATAGCCGAATTCTTTTTAATCAATATCAGAGTAAGCGGAAATAACGGGACTATGAAATACACCATAATATAAACGCCGATCTTATATATAACAAAGGTTCGTAATGCATAGTCCAGTGGTAAAGATCTCCAAAATTCCAGTACAAGTCCATAAGGCTAAGTATTTATATGTACATCAAAATAGACCATGACTTAAGAGTTTCCAAAAGAAATTCCCACAATATATAAAACTCCAAAGCTGGTCTCATAGCACTGGTAGCAGCAGTAGTAGTAGTAGAAGTCTTCCAAGAAGTAACAGCAGTCTTCATCCAACATCTTCAGCAGCAAATTTCCTCCACAGCATTCACCACATCAGATCCCTGATCCTCATCATCTACCTTATGCACATACCTAAGAATCATTGTCCCTCCACTGAGTCCCGATAGAACTAACGACAGGCTCGCCTCCGCTCTCGTCTTGACAGGATTCCTCCTCGATCTCATTTGAAGGAGTGGGTACCCTTCCACTGGGTACAAGGTCTGATGAATACGTGACCTTAATAGAACTCCTTGAAATAGATGAGGAAGTCTCCTTTCGACGACTCTAGGAGTAAAAGAGTGTGAGCGAATAGATTGGAATTTAAAGCTGTGATATGAGCGAGCTGGTCGAGTGGGAGGTGATCCATGGTAATTATAAAAAGAGGGTACATGCATAGCGTATATGATGAGAAAACTAGACCTACGAGGACTGAACCGGATCAGTTGTTTAGGGTGATAAAAAGGAAATCTCTACCTCCCTCTCATATTCCATCCGGAGATCCTCGTAGATCCATATGCCACTAATAAGTGGGCGGATCTTGATGCAAGCGATGTGACGTGACATCACCTACAAGGGCATAGGGGTAAGCAAATCTATACACATAATCAATAGAGCATAAATGTTGAAGTAACATGATTATGCACGGATAACCCCAAATCAGTTAACAGCCATATTTAACACTTAGCAAACACTTAATGCAAATAAGATGTTCACACACTCATTCCTGATATCCAGCCTTAACTAAATTAAGGGTAAGTGGCATGATGCCTGACATCCTTATTTTTCTGAGATTCTCCCTCTAATGTCCTCACGGACGCCAATCCAAATTCAACAATGTATTTCCAAATCACGAATACGTTACCAAAACGTATGGCGTACTAGCTCGGAAGTGATAAAAACGTCACACTACCTGGTGAACGTCACGTCGCCCAAGGACGTAAACCTATCACTTCTCAATATACAATGGGTGTGATAAAAAATGTCACCACATCTGATGAACGTCACGTCGCCTAAGAACGTAAACCTTATCACTTGTGATACACAACAGAGGTGATAAACAACGTCACCATGTCTGATGAACGTCACGTCGCCAAAACGTAAACCTTATCACTTTTGTGCATCCCACCCTTCTCAACAAACAACAGGTGTGATAAAAAAACGTCACCACATCTGATGAACGTCACGTCGCCTTAGGACGTAAACCTTATCACATGTGATACACAACAGAGGTGATAAACAACGTCACCATGTCTGATGTGCATCACGTCGCCAAAACGTAAACCTTATCACTTGTGTGCATCACACCGTTGAAACATCAAATTAACAGTATACCACATACTGCCCACATTGTTCACCTTAATGTGTCATCGAGCTAGTAGCAACTTTTAATATTTCCAGAGGTCCTCCTCATGTCACCCGAACATGAGTAAACGATCAAATATCCAAACTCAAAAACGAATGCAATATCTTAACTTAAAGAAATTGATTGATATATCTCAATATGTAACGTGCCACCCGAGCAACGTCCCGTCATCCAAACGGAATAACCATATCATCAATCAATTCCTTTTAAGTTCTAAATCACTTGGATTATTGTTATTTAATCATTAACCAATTGATTCAGAATTAAAAATGATATTTTAATATTCTGGGTGAACTACTCGAGTGTTCTTCAGAATACTCGAGTGTTCTTCACTTATTTCCAGATTACTCGAGTATTCTTCAGGATACTCGAGTGTTCATGTCTTTCTGGGGATTTGGGTTTCAGCTTCATAAAAATACTCGAGTAGTTCATGAGTACTCGAGTGTTCTTCATCAATTCCAGAACACTCGAGTGACCCCTGCATTACTCGAGTGGTTTACTTTAAGAGATCCCCATGAATCAGCTATTACTCGAGTCCTGGGCCCGATACTCGAGTGTTTTAACACAAAATACACTGGTTTATCATAATTTTACTCGAGTATCAAGCCAAGTACTCGAGTCTTTTCTCACAGAACAGACTGGAAACTTGGTTTTAACATACCATTTTCAATTCTAATCATTTCTAGTCCAATCCAATGATCAACAGAGCTTACATTATACATATTAAACGTGTTTCAACACAAAAACCGCAACTTATTACACTGAAACAAATCTGAACAACAATTATGCACAAAACACATTTTTAGCAACTCAACATACCAAATTCAGTTCCAAACACTTTTGCCATGAAAACAACTTGCATATAGTTCACATGCAACATATAGAACTTGCTCAGAACAATATTAAAACACAGTTTGGTCTCCAAACCAATTTCCCTATTCAAACTAAGCCCTTAGAGCCTCTTGGTGGCTCTCTAATCAAATGCATGCAATTTAAACTCTATCTAGTGAATAGAGAGCTTCCCCCTTACCTCTTAGACGTGAGTCAACAGAGACTTTACCCAAAACGTAGCTTCCCAGCTGAATTCCCCAAACTCCACACTGAAACAGAGCAGTTTCAGCAGAGCACCAAGATTGAATTGGTTGATGCATGAAACAGCCATAAAAATTGGGGAAATTAGTCTCTATAAACTCTCTACAATACGTACTAGCTAAAGAAAGAAGATTTACATGGAAAGGTTGCCCGAGCTTACCAAAATCGAGCTCCAAAGTAAGCTCCAGGAAACCTTACACAACAAACGGACTCCAACTTCCAAGCTTCGATTCTTCCAATCTACGAACTCTCAGCTCACAATCTTGGTATATTTGTGAAGCCCTGAATGTGAGCTTCACAATGGTGTATGATTTGTGGTTCGAATCAACCCAGAGAGGGATAATCGATTGAATCAATTCAGAAACCCTAACACTCGGATTCTACACGAAATTGGGCAAATGGGTTGGTTGATTCATCAACCATGGCTTAAATAGCCATTCATGAAGCTCATGCAGCTCGACACGAAAGCCATGGACGTGTTGAAGGCTTGATTTCGTGTCAAACGGCGGTGACTCGTTGGTGGTGACTCACCAAACGCACTCACTCGTCAACTCTGACCAAAATACTCGAGTACTCCAAAAATACTCGAGTATTTTGCCCAGTTTTTTTTGAAAAATATTAATTTTATTTTATTTCCCTCCAAAATCTTTCTAAAATTACTTCAAGGTCCCAAACAGGGATTAATGTGCAAAATATTTATTTTCTCATATTAAAACTCTCTAATATTATCATTCATAATAAATTACTTTGAAACCAAGAATAAAAATGATTAATTATAAATGAGCTTTATAATTATCCTTTTATTAATCAGGGGTTAAAAATCTAGGATGTTACATACTCAATATCTCCTTCAAGTGGCCCGAGGTAATGGATCATCTTGGCTGTCTTATTAGACTTGCTAGGACATTCTTTGGCATAATGTTCTTTTTTACCGCAGATAAAACAACGTTGCCCTTTTGCCTTTCCTTTGTGGTCCTTTCCTTTGTGGTCTTTTCTTTTGAAGAATTTTACATTTTTCTTTTTATTTTTCTTCCTTGAAAAACCATCGACATTCTTCTTGTGATTTTTATTCTTTGTCTTACAATCACAATGCTTATCTTTACATTTTATCTCCAAGTATGATTTTTTGCAAGGCTGTTTGAATTTAGCCTTTTGATTGATAACATCTGTAAACAGCTGGTGCTGCCTGCAAAATTTCTCATGAGCTTCTAACGTGCACTGATGAATTTCTCCCAGAGTACAAGTGGATATTTCTTTTATTAAATTGGCTAAGTCCATCTTAGGAACTTCTGGCTGTATCTCTTGGGGAAGTGAAGCTACATAAGTGTGCTTGAGACTGAGATCATTAAAGCCGTTGAGAAGGTATAATATTTGCGACTCAGATCCTTTATCTTCAAGGAACAACATTTTATAACAAAATACTCGTCTTAGTCTTTGCTCATGAATAGAAACATTTCCGATGAATTCAGCATGAAGATGTCCAATAAATTCAGATACATCTCTTGATCTGAGAAGCTGATCTTGATTCACAGCTCCTAATGTGATGTGCAATTCTTTCATAATATCAGTCATTCTAGAACAAAATTCTTTTATGATCTTGTAAGAATCAGCAGTAGGACTGAGGAACTTGGTGTCTAACCATGCCTTAAAATCCAGTAGTCGTTTCATCAATTTGTCCGGTGGAATATCATCAAAGGTGAAGAAGGGGGGTCCTCCATTACCTTTTTTCTTAGATCGAAGAGGGTTTCCTTGATCTTCTTCCATACTTTCAAGGGGAGATTCTTAATAATAGGGATAATCTCCTTCCTCTCCTTCTCCAGCCATCAAAATTTGGGAGAGATCAGCAAACTCCTTTTCTGAATTCTGCTCAAAAACTTCTATAAAAGAGTCTGTAACCTCTGTGGTCAATGAAATGCTGGATAGATCTGATATTTCCCCTCCTGTGCTGGGTGTAATGAGAGCTTCTTCCTGTGAGATTGCTCCTTTACCATGAGGCTTAGGAGTAGGAGGCTTTGAATTTAGCTCTTCATTTTCTGATGACAAAGAGACAACCCTCTATGTCTTTTGATTTCTTTATCTGATAATAGGCTTTAAGGATGACTGAGGTGCCATATGTGTCAAAGGTCTTTGTGAGAAGATTGGAGATACTCGTGAGATATTATGTGAGACCAGCCCTGGAGTTTCCTTGAAGATAGGGCTAGTATATACTGGAGGTTTCGTGGGAGTCAAAGAGGGACTCCACCGAGACTGAGCACCTGGGTTTTGTTCTGCAGAGGCTTTGGATTGAGTTATTTCATCCATCTGCTTTATCTCTTCCTTTAGGCGTCTCAGTTCTCTTTCTTTCTGGACAAATTCATCTCCCCATGTTCGGCTTTCAAGTATCTCTTGTAACCGCTGCTCTATCTATGTTATCTTCTTCTTTTTCTTTTCATAGAGCTTTTGGAGAGTTGAAGATAAATATTGGAGTTTTTGGTTATTGCTTCCAATTTCGTCAGCAATCTTGTCCACTTTTGCATCAATTTTATGGAGAATAGCGTTCTGAGCTTTACTGTTCTCAGTGTGCCAGTTAAGTACTTCTTCAGCTTGACTAAGTGGTTTGTACTTGCCTTATGGTTGGATCTCTGTACTTTGTACAAAAGGTTTGGAGGCTCGACTTCCAGAAGGGTCTACAGTTCTTTCCAATGGAGGAAAATCTGTAGATGTGAACATCATACATGGAATGAGAATATATTCTATTATGGAAGACTTCATAGAAGATTTAAATCTTTTGTAAGAATCTTTTGGAGACCAACTGATCAAGTTGAGATCATTTGGTGGTTGAGGATCCAACAATCTTTCCTTTTATAGTATGGAAAGAGCTTCATGGTATATGGAAAAGGTAGGCTGCTTTTTTTGAATTCCTACCCAAGGGCCATTGTCAGGGTCTGATCCCCTCTACGGAGGAGAGGGAGGTTTGCATCTGGTGCTTTTTCTTATGCGGTTTTCTTCTTCTTCTTCATCAGAATCCCAGAAATAAGAATACTTGCATTCACAGTCAGGGTGACACATACTAGGGTCTAAGTCCCAGATAAAGTGTCCACCTATCCGATCTGTAAAGATTGTACTGGCATCAGACTTAAGTTTTACCACAGAAACGGAAGAAGAAGATGACAATTTCCCTATCTTCCCAGTAACTCCTGTCCAAGGTATCAACAGTATTCTGCCTACTCAACCAAAGCCAAATTTCCAAGTCCAAATTCTGTCAAATAAATATGCTCGTCCAAAGAAGGCCATAACATACATGGATACAGGAGCTGCTTATTCCATCATGAATCCTAGGATTCTCCCTCCAGAAGATTGGAAACCTTATACTCAGTATAATCTTTACAGATCGGATAGGTGGACATTTTATCTGGGACTTAAACCTCAATATGTGTCACCCTGTCTGTGAATGCAAGTATTCTTATTTCTGGGATTCTGATGATGAAGAATAAGAAAACCCCAGAAGTAAAAGCACCAGATGCAAACCTCCCTCTCGTCCGTAGAGGAGATCGAACCCTGACAATGGCCCTTGGGTAGGAATTCACAAAAAGCAGTCTACCTTGTCCATATACCATAAAGATCTTGCCATACTAGAAAAGGAAAGATTGTTGGATCCTCAACCACCAAATGATCCCAACTTGATCAGTTGGTCTCCAAAAGATTCTTATAAAGGATGTAAATCTTCTATGAAGTCTTCCATAATAGAATCTATTTCCATTCGATGTATGATGTTCACATCTACAGATTTTCCTCCTTTGGAAAGAACTGTAGACCCTTCTGGGAGCCGAGCCTCCAAACTTTTTGTACAAAGTACAAAGATCCAACTAGAAGGCAAGTACAAACCACTTGGTCAAGATGAAGAAGTACTTAACTGGCACACTGATAACAGCAAAGCTCAGAACGCTATTCTCCTGAAATTGATGCAAAAGTGGACAAGATTGCTGATGAAATTGGAACCAATAACCAAAAACTCCAATATTTATCTTCAACTCTGCAAAAGCTCTATGTAAAGAATAAGAAGAAGATAACACAAATAGAGCAGTGGTTACAAGAGATGCTTGAAAGCCGAACATGAGGAGATGAATTTGTCCAGAAAGAAAGAGAAGTGAGACGCCTAAAGGAAGAGATAAAGCAGATGGATGAAATAGCCCAATCTAGAGCCTCTACAGAACAAAACCTAGTTGTTCAGTCTCGGTGGAGTCCTTTTTTGACTCCCACGAAACCTCCAGTATATACTAGCCCTATCTGCAAGGAAACTCCAGGGCTGGTCTCACATAATATCTCACGAGTATCTCCAATTTTCTCACAAAGACCTTTGACACATATGGCACCTCAGTCAACCTCAAAGTTTGTTATCAAATAAAGAAAGCAAAAGACACAAAGGGTTGCCTCTTCGTCATAAAAAAAACGAAGAGCTAAATTCAAAGCCTCCTAGTTCTAAGCCTCATGGTAAAGGAGCAATCTTACAGGTAGAAGATCTCATTACACCCAGCACGGGAGGGGAAATATCAGATCTATCCAGCCTTTCATCGACCACAGAGGTTACAAACTCTTCTATAGAAGTTTCTGCGTAGAATTCAGAAAAGGAGTTTGCTGATCTCTCCCAAATTTTGATAGCTGGAGAAGGAGAGGAAGGAGATTATCCTTATTGTTAAGAATCTCCCCTTGAAAGTATGGAAGGAGATCAAGGAAACCCTCTTCGATCTAATAAAAAAGGTAATGGAGGACCCCCCTTCTTCACCTTTGATGATATTCCACCAGACAAATTGATGAAACGACTACTAGATTTTAAGGCATGGTTAGACACCAAGTTCCTCAATCCTACTGCTGATTCTTACAAGATCATAGAAGAATTTTTTCTAGAATGACTGGTGTTATGAAAGAATGGTACATCACATTAGTAGCTGTGAATCAAGATCAGCTTCTCAGATCAAGAGATGTATATGAATTTATTGGACATCTTCATGTTAAATACATTGGAAAAGTTTCTATTCATGAGCAAAGACTGAGACAAGAGTATTTTGATATGTAGTGTTGTTCCTTGAAGATAAAGGATCTGATTCGACATTATAAAAGAATGTCGCAAAGATTCTACCTTCTCAACGACTTTAATGATCCCAGTCTCAAGAACACTTATGTAGCTTCACTTCCCCAAGAGTTACAGCCAAAAGTTCCTAAGATGGCCTTAGACAATTTACAAAAAGAAATATCCACCTGTACTCTGGGAGAAATTCATTAGTGCACGTTAGAAGCTCACGAGAAATTTTGCAGGCAACACCATCTGTTTACGGATGTTATCAATCAAAAGGCTAAATTCAAACAGCCCTGCAAAAAATCATACTTGAAGATAAAATATAAAGATAAGCACTGTGATTGTAAGACAAAGAAGAAAAATGACAAGAAAAATGTTGATGGTTTTTCAAGGAAGAAAAATAAAAAGAAAAATGTAAAATTCTTCAAAAGAAAAGACCACAAAGGAAAGGCAAAAGGGCAACGCTGTTTTATCTGTGGCAAAAAAGGACATTACGCCAAAGAATGCCCTTGCAAGTCTACTAAGGCAGCCAAGATGATCCATTACCTCGGGCCACTTAAAGGAGGTATTGAGTCTCTCTTCTGAGAACAAAGCGAAGCTGATGAAAACACTGCTTTTGCATTGCAAGAATCAGACTCAAGTTTGTTGGGTTTGACATCAAAATCTCGAGAGGGGGGGGGGTGAATCAAGTTTTATTAATTTATTGTGAAATCCCTTACAATTAAAAAATTGTTTCGCGTTGGAGAGATTAGACGTTTGAGAAGGAGAGCGAAATCGATTGATATAAAAAATTGAGTAGCGCAGAAACGTAAAAAAAATGTAATATGCAGAAAGTAAAGAGATAGGGATAGAAAAGCTTGCACCAGGAATTTTATACTGGTTCAGCCTTCCCATGGAAAGGCCTAGTCCAGTCCCCAAGCGACCCGCTTGAGAGTTCTATAATCAGCAATAGAGCCGCACCCTATTACACCCAAGAGCACCCCGCACACTACTAGGAACCTCCGTTCGCTAGGGGCCTCAAGATCACACAGCAGGGTTCCTTGCCCTACGACGTATCACATGTCCACTAAGGGATTCTCTCCCTAACCACTAAGGTTTCAAATACAAGAATGTGATAGTGATTACAATAGCTTTGTGTATTCTCAAAACACGGATACAACAATATGCTCTTCTATGATAATGAAGTTCTTCTTGATAAGTTAAATGGCCAACAAGGTTTCTTAGAGTTCTTCAAAAAGATTTTTCGATATGATCAGAGAAAAGTTGGAGAAGGAGAAGAACGTGAATTTCAGAAAGAGAATGAATGGATATCAGAGTTCTAATGTTGTGTCTAATGTTGGAGTGAATTTTCTGAAATACTTTTATAATTCAAAAAGATTCAAAATTAGTAAAACAAAATCAAAACAAAATAAAATAAGATTTTGAAATAAGTTTTAAAATCAAAACTAAATCAAAACGATTTACGAAATAAAATAAAGATTTGATTCTTAAAACGAAAAAGGAAATAATTCAAATTTAAAATCATTTTCGAATTTTGTAAAATAAATCAGAATCTTATATATAAAAACAAATCAGGAAATAATCAAAATGATTCTGACACGTTTTTCAATAAAAGCTGAAGTAATCGATTACTTTATGAAGGTAATCGATTATTCCTTCAAAAATAGAAATTCTTAAATACTTTTGAAAAACAAGTAATCGATTAGTCCAATAGTGGTTAATCGATTACATCACCCATGTTCAATATATGATGCAACTCATTTAATCGATTACTACTCATCAAATAATCGATTACTGAGTCTCTGTTAATTATGTGATGCAACTTTGTAATCGGTTACTACACAGCATGTAATCGATTACTGTGCCTCTGAAAAATATATGATGCAACAATTCTAATCGATTACTTGAGCCAGGTAATCGATTACTCTCATAAGAAAGTAATGGATTAGCAAAGTTCACTTAATCGATTACAACCTCTCTGATTTTTCTATGATGCAACAAAATTAATCGAATAACTCAAGCAAGTAATCGATTACTCTCTCTTGCATACATAAAAATATTCAGAGTTTTGTAACATCAGGTATTTTCACAAAAACTAAGATATAAAAACAACTTTTCATGAAAACACATTTTTCTTCTCCTTTTTAAATGAAAAACTCATTGGCCTTTTAAACTCTTTAATAACAAGAACTTCATTACCTTACACATGTCCTAAAGGAAAAGGCTTCTAGGCTATATCTTGCTTGAGTCTTCAATCTTGAATCTTGAAGATACTTGAGAGCTTGAATCTTGAGTTGGTTGTTATCATCAAAACCTTGGCTTGATATCTGCTTGAAGTCCATAAGAGAGTTTGAAGCAAGTCTTCCAACACTAGCTTGACTTCCAACACTCCCCCTTTTTGATGATGATAAACAACTATTCTGATCTGTAGTTGACTATCTGCATCACAAGTGTTATACAAGCAAAATATATATATAATTGAAATTTTAACCTTCCCTATAACAATTACAAAATATATACAAAATCATCTCATGGTATCTCCCCCTGAGAAGATGCAATCTCCCCCTGTATTGATGCATAAACATCAAATAATCTAAAATAATCATCAGAATATCTCTCCCCCTTTGTAATCATCAAAAAGCATGTGCTAACTCCCCCTGAAACACTGAGTAAACACATCAATAATAACAAGAGAGATAATAATCACATACTTAAAACAGGTGAGAGGCAGAAGTTAAACCAATTTCTCTACGAATGAAAAATAATTTTTATTTTGGAAGCGGTTTCGTAAAGATATCAGCTAACTGCCACGAAGTATCAACATACTCAATAATACAATCATCCTTTTGAATATGATCACGTATAAAATGGTGACTAATCTCAATATGCTTTGTGCGAGAATGTTGCACAGGGTTTTTGGTAATACTAATTGCACTAGTGTTATCACATTTGATGGGAATGTGATCTAGACTTACACCAAAGTCTAGGAGTTGCTGTTTTAACCATAAGATTTGTGCACAACAGCTACCCGCAGCGACATATTCAGCCTCAGCTATGGATAGGGCTACACTCGTCTGTTTCTTGCTAGCCCAAGACACTAAAGAATTACCTAGGAGGTGACAAGTGCCGCTCGTGCTTTTCCTATCTACTTTGCACCCAACAAAATCAGAATCGGAATACCCAACAAGGTTACAAGTGGAACCTTTGGGGTACCATAAACCCATGTCAGTTGTGCCAGAAAGATATTTCATAATACGTTTGGCAGCAACCATGTGCGTTTCTTTTGGATTCGCTTGAAAACGTGCACATAAACATATGCTAAACATAATATCCGGCCTACTTGCTGTTAAATAGAGAAGGGATCCGATTATACCTCGGTATTTAGTGATTTCCACGGATTTACCTCCTTCATCTTTATCTAGATAGCAAGATGTGCTTATCGGTGTTGCTACTGCCTTGGCCTTATCCATGCTGAATCTTTTCAATAATTCCTTGCAGTATTTAGTTTGGCTAATGAAAATCCCATCCTTTGCTTGCTTGATTTGCAATCCTAGAAAGAAGTTCAGCTCGCCCATCATAGACATTTCGAACTCTTCCTGCATCATACTTGAAAAATCCTTGCAAAGGGTTTCAATAGTAGCACCGAAAATAATATCATCTACATAAATCTGGACTAAAAGAATGTCCTTTCCTTTCTTTTGATAAAAAGATTGTTAATAACCTTCCCTCTTTCAAAATTATTTTCAAGTAAAAATTTGCTAAGATGGTCATACCACGCTCTAGGAGCTTGTTTGAGTCCGTACAAAGCCTTTTTCAATTTAAAAACATAATCCGGGTGTTCATAATTTTCAAAGCCAGGAGGTTGACACACATATACTTCTTCATTAATAAAACCATTCAGAAAGACACTCTTTACGTCCATTTGGTATAATTTAAAATCTAAAATGCATGCAAAAGCTAATAGCAGTCTAATGGCTTCCAACCTAGCAACAGGGGCAAATGTTTCCTCATAATCTATCCCCTCTTCCTGGTTGTAACCTTGTGCAACTAACCTAGCTTTGTTTCGAACAATTAAACCAGCCTCATCGAGTTTATTTTTATAAATCCACTTAGTTCCAATAATCGGATGAGACTCAGGCCTAGAAACAAGTTCCCAAACCTGATTTCTTTTGAACTGGTTTAATTCTTCCTGCATATCCAGCAGCCAATGTTCATCAAGCGTAGCCTCAGAAGTATTCTTTGGCTCCACTTGAGAGACAAATGCAAAGTAGTTACACAGATTGCTAATAGAATTGCGAGTACTTACGCCTTTTGTGATGTCACCTATGATTTGGTCAATTGGATGATGCCTTGATGTTCTCTATTCCTTAGGCAAATCAGAATTGAGTTCCATGGATTGTTCTTGATTTTTCTCCTCAACTGATTCAACTGATTTTTCATTGCATTCGGAATTATCCTTTCCTTTATCATTAGGCTCCTCATCCTCATCAATGTATAAATCTCCAAGGATACCTGAAATGTCATTCACAGATACATTTCCCAACTTTCTGGGATCGGATTCATCAAATGATACATGAATTGATTCTTCAATAGTATTACGAGATTTATTGTAAATCCTATATGCTTTGCTCGAAACAGAATATACAAGGAATATGCCCTCATCAGCTCTAGCCTTAAAACTTCCTAGATTGTCTCTACCATTATTATGAACAAAACATTTACAACCAAAGACACGAAGATGGGAAATATTTGGTTTTCTCCCCTTGTACAGCTCATAGGGGGTTTTCTTTAAAATAGGCCGTATTAAAACACGGTTCATAACATAACAAGCTGTACTCACTGCATCGGCCCAAAAATATGCAGGCAAATTCATGTCATTAAGCATTGTTGTAGAAAGCTCTTTTAATGAACGATTTTTCCTCTCCACAACCCCGTTTTGCTCCGGAGTTCTTGTAGCTGAAAAATAATGCTTAATTCCATGTTTTTCGCAAAATTTTTCAAAAAATTGATTTTCAAATTCTCCACCATGATCAGTCTTAATGGATGCAATGCTCATATGCATTTGGTTTTGAACTATCTTAGCTAGCTTTTTAAATTCATGGAATGCATCATTTTTATGAGTAATAAATAATGTACATGTATACCTAGAATAGTCATCCACAATAACCAGGCAATAATAGTTGCCACCAAAGCTTTTTGTTTGAAGGGTTCAAAAAGATCCATATGTAAAAGTTCCAAGGGCCTTTGAGATAAAACAAGATTTTTAGAAGGAAAAGATGCCCTTGTGAGTTTTGATTTTGAACAAGGATCATATTTTTCAGAAATAGAAAAATTTTGCTTTGGTAAACCAACTACTAAGTTTTTAGAAGAAATTTTATTCAAATGATTCATGTGGATGTGACCTATTCTACGATGCCATAGCCAAGATTCATCCTCTTTAGATAATAAACATTTAACATCATTTGAGGGTATTGAGTTAAAATCAATAACATAAACATTGTTTATCCTGCGAGCAATTAGCTTAATAAGTTGATAATCAATAACATAAACATTGTTTATCCTGCGAGCAATTAGCTTAATAAGTTTATCAACTTTACCCTCGATAATACATCTATCAGAATCAAAAATAACCCTATTGCCTTTATAACACAACTAACTAATACTTAGCAAGTTATATTTCAGGCCCTCAATATGTAAGACATTTTCTATGTAAGGGTTAGGAGGTGTACCAATTTTACCGACTCCAAGAATCTTTCATTGGTTGTTATATCCGAAAGTCACATGTCCTTGGTCCTTTGGAACTAGATGCGAAAATTTAGATTTGTCTCTCGTCATATGTTTTGAGCATCCGCTGTCCAAGTACCACCATGATTTCCTTTCTTCCGGAGTAACCTACAAACATAAGATTCAAGGTTTCTTTTTAGGTACCCATACCTTTTTGGGTCCTTGAACGTTAGCATAGCCATAGTTCCAATTGTGCCACCTTTTAGTTTCATTGTTCGGTTTAACGAACTTCACTTTCCGGTGTACACACTCAAGTGCACCATGGCCCTTTTTACCACAAATATGACATATAATTAATGGTTTCTTATGATTGCTAGCAAGGACAAAAATGGTACTTAATTTCTTTTGATGCCTACCGGGTTGATAACCTAGCCCGACTCTATTAAAGAAACACTTTTGTCTCCCTAGCATTAAATTTAAAGTATTTCTACCTTTCGTAAATTTTGAAAGTGTTTGTTTTAAATCTTCTACTTCATTAACCAGGTCCTTGCAAAACTTACAAGAAGAAGAACTAGCTTTAAATTTAACTTCATTACTAGAGGTGTTTGAAGAATTTTTCAAAGTCAAATTCAGCTCCTTATTTTGATTTTTCAAAAATTCATTTTTTTTAATAAGATCTTTATTCTTTTCTAAAAGAGAAGCTGAATTTTTCTTTTCTAAAGAAATCAATAAAGATAACCTCATTGATTCCTAATGCAATTCTTCAAAAGCCTCTTGTAATTCATCATAAGAATGTTCTAGAATAGAAGTTACCTCATCTCCATGTGCCATCAAGCATATGTTGGCAGTCTCCTCTTGTTCGTCTGAATCTTCATCAGAACTTCCCTCGTTGTCTAGCCATGCCAGGTATGCTTGCTTCCCTTTCCTTGGATTGGAGGTGCTTCTTTCTGAATTTTCTTTCTTCTTCAGCTGATAGCAGTCAGCTCTGATGTGACCAGGCTTCCCACACTCATGACATATAATGGATGATCCTCCACCTTTGTTGTTGTCCTTTCTGTTATGGGAGTTGAAGTTGCTTTTCTTCCTCAGAAACTTCTCAAACTTTTTGACCAGGAGACCCAAGTGTTCATCATTGATCAGTTCTTTGTCCGAGTCACTTTCTGTTGCTGGAGCTTCAGCCTTGAATGGCAGACTTTTGACCTTTTTGTTCTCCTCTTCATGTTGAGCCAATCTTTTCAGTTCGCTTTCATGCTCTTGTAACTTCCCGAAGAGAGTTGCCAACGTCATGGTTGAGAGATTCCTTGATTCAGCGATCGCCGTCACTTTGGGTTGCCATTCTCTTCCCAAGCATCTTAGAACCTTATTGATGAGATCCTCATTGGTGAATTTCTTTCCCAATGTTGTTAACTGATTGACAATCATCGTGAAGCGTTTTTGGATCTCTTGAATAGTTTCTCCATCCTTCATTCTGAATAACTCATATTCACCAGTCAGCGTGTTGATTCTCGACCTTTTCACTTCAGTCATACCTTCATGTGTGACTTCTAATGTATCCCACATTTGTTGCGCAGTCTCACATGTAGATATCCTGAAAAACTCATCATAGCTCAAAGTAGATGTTATAATATTTTTCGCTTTCAAGTCGTACTGGACTCTACGTTCCTCCTCCTCCGTCCACTCAGCCATAGGCTTTTCGACGGTATTACCATTAACCACATAGGTAGGAACATAGGGACCATTTATGACGGCATCCCAAACCTTTAATCCAACTCCTGGAATTACTCCGTCCGAATTACAAGAAGCCAGGAAGGAATGTCTTCAGTTACTCGAGCTCGGCCTCATTGAGCCCACGAATTCTGAGTGGGCTTGTCAAGCTTTTTATGTCGAAAAAAGGTCAGAAAAACTTCGGGGAAAAAAGAGGCTTGTAATTGATTATAGGCCGCTCAACCACTTCCTCAACGATGATAAATTCCCTATTCCAAAATCTGCAACGTTAGTTACTCTGATCAAAGATGCAAAGATTTTTTCTAAGTTTGATTTGAAGTTGGCATTCTGGCAATTGGGAATTGAACTAACAGACCGGCCCAAAACTGCTTTCTGTATACCGACGACCCATTACCAATGGACTGTCATGCCTTTTGGTCTCAAGATAGCTCCATCCTTATTTCAGAAAGCCATAACCAGGATCTTCCGGCCCATCTTGGACCAGGCCCTAATCTACATTGATGACATGCTGCTGTTCTCTTTTACCCCTGAAGAACATGAGAGCCTCCTCGAAGAGTTCTTCTTTATAGCAGAAAAACATGGCATTATGCTTTGTGAAAAGAAAATTTATCTTGGACAACCTGAGATAGATTTCTTAGGCATGAGGTGCTCTCAAGGAAGATATCAACCACAACCACATATTGCAGAGCAACTGATTAATTTCCCTATTGAAAATCTCAACAGAAAACATATCCAACAGTTTCTTGGAATTGTGAATTATATCAGAGATTTTGTTCCTCATATTTTTAAATGGACTAGTCCTCTCTCCAGAATGCTGAGAAAGAATGTGCCTCCTTGGAGTAATATTCAAACTGATGCAGTTAAACACTTAAAGGAGTTTTCATAAAGTCTTCCAGCTTTGAAAATTCCAGGAGATGGGAAAAGAATCCTCCAAACTGATGCAAGTGATGATTACTGGGGTGCGGTCCTTATTGAACAAGATCAGGAAAAGAATCATTACTGCGAGCATGCTAGCGGACAATTCAAGGAGTCTGAAAAGCATTACCATACTACTTACAAAGAAGCTCTTGCAGTCAAATATGGAAACCAGAAGTTTGATTTTCATTTAAGACCTTATTTTTTTGAAGTCTTGATGGATAACTCCTCTTTCCTAAAAATCCTTGAATTTAAGACCAAGATGCCTCCTGACCCTCAAGATTCTCAGATAAAAGCATGGTTTGATCGGTATGACTTCACATTAAAGCAAGTTAAGGGAAAAGACAATCTCATCCCTGATTTCCTATCACGACCAGCTAGGCCAATCCAGATGATCACAAAAACTTCCACGATTCCCTTCATCTTCATGGCAGGTACTTCCAATACTCCACCCTCTAATACCAAGTTATTCCCACCTGGTATTTCTATCTCCTCTACACCCAGTCAAATAAAAGAATATGCATAGGGTCATGTCTTTTATTTTCTCCACAAAGCCTTACGATACACACACACCACTGATGAAGAACCGCTGTTTTATCCAAACTTTATTTTTAAAAATCTCATCCACCTTAAACCATCAAAACACTTTGACCTTCCAAATGAAGTTTTATGGAATGTCTGGTGCTTAACCGTCCTCTATAAAGTTCCTTTAGTTTTGGACACCTAGGCCTCTTATGAGTTTTTAACTACACCTGAAAACCATACTCATTCCTTTTGGGTCATCCTTAATTGATTTTCTACCCTAGACTGGTGGCGTGTCCAACATTATGTTGAAAAAACTACTTTTCCCACCAGAGTACTTGGCAAGATTAAAACCATCTTCATCATCAACAAGTCCTGTTCATAACAACCTACAACACTTAATCTCTGTTCAGAAGGACATGCTGAAATTTGGAACACCGTTGACACCTATCCACTACTGAAAGATGTTGATACAGATTTGTTTAAACATCTGTGCTCTCTCAATAATTGTCCAGAACAATTTAGCAAACCAGATCAAAAAATACGAGTCCCACAAAAAGTCCAATTGAAATACAACACCAGACAACATGATGCAAGATTGTCAAGATCCTAATGAAGAATTAATGGAAAATTTGTTGAAAGAAAAACAATTGGATGAAGACAACATGCCAGGTGGAATAGGATGTACGATTCTATTGGTTCTGAATCGTGGAACAATTACAACATACCAACTCCATGATTGCAAAAAGATAAAGTTGGTGGACCATGTGAAGAAGACTTATCTTGCTTTATTAAAGCCAAGTGACAGACAACTTTAATAAAGGTTTGGATAGAATCAAAAGCTAGAATCACATTATTAAAAGTATGATAATGATGTGTAATAATTAAAGTATGTTGTATTGTTACTTCGTGTCTTCTAGTCTGGACATAAGAAGCTTAGAATCTGGTTTGGTGTGGATGTATGATATCCGAGCTCTATATATAAAGACCCTCTTCAGTTGTAAAAAACAAAGTTGAAATCAATAAACCTTTGTGTGTTATCCAGATATGAAATCTAACTAAACTTTTAAGTTGTTTCTTAAAGCTCAGTCATAATACAAGTATGAATCCTATCTTTTGGAGATGGAGTATGCTCTCTACACTCGCTTCTTATGAGGAACTTGTGTATCAGAAACCATCATATTAATGATCCATGCTACGGTCCTCTCTATCTCAATTAATGTTCTATGTTGAGGATTCCCCCAAGGAGACGAAAGATGCAAGGTGGCCGTAAAAAAGTCTCAGTTGTAAGGGAACTCATGCCAGAGTTCATTAAAATATGGGAGGCTCCTGACTAGCGTGGACAAATATCAAAGGTGATGAATGCAATTTCTTTGTAAAATAATTAACAAAGTAAATTTATTTTTTATTATAATATTTAATAACTTATTTTTATATTGTTAGTTCAAAAACCAAATAATATAAAATATCAAAACTTTTTGCCATCAACCATATCCTTTACAATTGAAGCTTGAAACCCCGGTCATGCATGTAAGCCCAAGAGATGAAAAGGTGACTAATATATATATATATATATATCTTTTAAATTTTATTTTATTTTACTTTATACTTCCACGTTCTTTATTAACTGTCTTTTTTTTTTACAATTTTTTTGTTTATTTTTATCAGTCTTTTTGAGGTTTTCAAGAGTGTAATAAATGTTATTTTTCCATGTTTATCCCTGTTTAATATATTTGGCTTACGTATGTAGCGAAGAAAAATTAATGATTATAAAAGGAGAAAGGGTATAATGGGAAAAATATAATTAATGTATTGGAAATTTAAGTAATGATTATATTTCTTAGGCTTAAATATGTCAGGGGTCATAGTAGTTTGGGCCTGTTTTGTCAGGCACCCGTGTTCTTTTTTTTTTGAATGAAATTACCCCTAAACTATTCTTCGGTTTGAAATATACCCCTCCATGCCATTTTCGGCCACTAGTGTTGACGTGGATGACCGAAAAATCATGTCATCCACTCGTTTTTTGACACGTGGATATTATTATTTAAAAAAAATATAAAAGTAATTAAAACTTCCCCAATCTGAATCTGTGAAGCCTTGCAATTTAAGATTCGAATCAGAGAGAAAGAAAATGCCTTGGGATGGTGACCTCTTAATATATTTGATAACCCTTAGTGCAGCCTGATAGTGAACATTAGTAGGATGTGCAATGAAGCGACTGAGAATACTGACTGCATAAGCAATGTTAGGTCTGGTATGAGTAAGATACAATAGTCTACCAAGTAATCGTCTATAACGAAATGGATCAGCCAATGATTCACCAGAACTCTGAGATAATTTTTCTGAGGAATCCATAGGAGTTGGAGAAGGTTTGGCAATCAATAATCCCGTATCATGAAGCAAATCAAGGGCATACTTGAGTTGATACATGACAATACCTCTCTGTGATCGAGCAATTTCAAATCCCAGAAAGACTTTGAGAGCACCAAGATCCTTTATATTGAACGTCACATCAAGATCATGCTGAATATGATTAATTTCAGTGATATCATCTCCTGCAAGAACTAAATCATCTACATAAACAAGTATGACAGTAAATCCAGAAGCATAAGATTTAGTGAATAATGGGTAATTAGCCTTGCACTGAGTATATCCTAATTCAAACAAAGCCTGAGTGAGCTTAGCATTCCACTGCCTACTTGCTTGTTTCAAACCATTTAGAGACTTTTGTAGTTTGCAAACTACATTAGGAATTGAACTAGTCAGTCCAGGAGGCAATTTCATATAAATTTTAGTATCAATATCTCCATGTAAAAATGCTGTATTGACATCAAGTTGATGCAAATGCCAATTTCTTTGAGCAGCAATAACAAGGAGTAGCCTGAGTGTAGTCATTTTTACAACTGAACTGAATGTCTCATGATAATCAATACCTTTAGTCTATGTAAATCCCTTAGCAACCAGCCTTGCTTTGTGTCTTTCAATTGATCCATAAGCTCTATGCTTGATTTTGAAAATCCACTTGGTATCAATAGCATCTTTGTTAGGAGACAAACTAGTGATTGTCCAAGTATTGTTCTTCTCTAGTGCCAATAGTTCAGCATTAATAGCAGTTTTCCAACAATTATGCAACCCAACTTCTTCATATGAGGTAGGTTCATTTGTGGTTGATATGGCTAAAGTGAAGTGTTTATGGTTAGAAGAAAAATGATTAATGGAATGATAAAATGATAAAGGATATGTAACACTCTTTCGATAACTTTCATAATATAAAATAATTGAGTACATTTAAAATAGATTCTCATTTCTATACTAAAGATTTCAATGCTAAAAAAAAAATTTCATTTCCTGAAAGCTAGGCCATATACTTAAGGCTAAATCTGGGTTCAAAATAGATTTGAGGGTTATCCTGATAATTTAAAGAAAAGTAGGAGTTTCTAAGTTATAGGGTGCTTAATAAATTCAGAGTTGGTGGTAAAATATCGATATCAGCTCATAGCAATATATTTATCATTGAAAATGGTTTCAACTGAAAATTTTGTACTATTAAAATAAGATGGTCGTGAAAGGAACATAAAATGTCATCTTTGGTTATCATTTTCAAAATATAATCCAGTCACTAATACAAAAATATCTTAGAGCTGATCCAGGTTCTTAGTTCCATCATCTGTTCCATTTGATTTCTGACTGCTATGCACGAAGATGCTAATTCCCTTTTCCTCTGTTCTCCATTACACTCTAAGGGTCTCCTATCCTCGCTCGTCTGTGAGGATATTATAATGTTGGTTCTTAACCTACAAGGGCACGGGAGTAAGCATATCCATTTGCATAATTAAATGAGATAGACATAAGAAAATAGTATTATCAATCACAACTATTCAATTAGAATTTAAGATGCAAGTACATATGAGCACACCCCTTTTCAATATTCCAATTCTTGTAATGCAGGTGGCATGATGCATGATTCCATCCACATCCGAGGTCTCCACAAACATTTCGATATCTGGCAAATGATATCTCGGTGTTCCCAGAACACCACCAAACGTTCCCAGAACGAATGGCAAACCATACTTGGAAAATAAGCACAACTCCCAGAGGGTGCATCACGTTCCCAGAACGCCTACGTTCCCAGAACGCATAAAACCAGGTCGCGGACACTGGCCACATATCTATAATGTGTCATCAAGTAGGTTATAATTTCGGTACTCCCGGAGTACCCTTTTCATATTCCCAGATTATGAGAATTATTCCTTGCCAACCTATTCTCCATTTCTCTATGAATGAATGCACCACTTCCAAGGTTGGTTTTTATATTTGATTTAATCACTGTGATTTAGGTTCGTCTCGCACTTCCCTTAGAATGATTGGTTTGAGGTATAATCTTTGGCGAGATAAAGCATACTCAAATTAGTTTTAATCATGCCAGTTAACTTGAATTGAGTAGACTTAACCAATGGTAACCACTCATCTTATTAAGAATTTAACTTTCATTTTTCAGTTTCAGGTACTAACCGGTTACAATCTCAGGCTAACCGGTTAGATTTTCAGACCTGAAACTGTTTCACCATTGTAATTCAAGAAATCCCTTTCTCTTGAACTCTCTACTCAACTCATAAACAAACTTTATCATGGCTTTATACCTCAAACCTCTTGTGCTCATCATTCACGGGCCTAAATTCACCATTTGTTATTAATGTAACATAACTTAACTTTTAAGTTATATTAAAACCTCAAGGTATGGACTTCTCTTCCACAATCCAAAAGAAACAGTGATTAATCACCTGTTTTTCAGATTGATCTTTGTTGAAATTAGAGTTAGATTTGAGTAAGAATAATAGGAACATATCACCAATTTTCAAAAACTTATTCTTCTTTGAAATTTACACAGCATCTAACCGATTACGAAAATCGACTAACCGATTACATTAGACAGTCTGCATACTGAAAGATAGGATTTTCAAACATTTCCTTTCAATACTCAATTCTAACTAATTTCAACATTCTTATGAGTCCATATATCTCAATTAGATTCTGTTCAGCCACCACACACAATCAATCTTGCATACATGTCATTTAGAGCATCAATGTAGCACATAACCACATATATTCACACATAGCACCAAATATTATCACATGGCTCATAATAATACATGTAAACTAAGATTGTTCCTTCTATATTACTTGCATGCACTTTTTAGATCTGTTACAGTCAGGATTCAATTGTTCATTGGCCTCCAAGCCTTTGTTTACCATATACTATGCCCTTTGTGAGTCTCATGGTGACTCAACCTATTATTCCATGAAATCTATTCTCACTCTAGCAAAAGGAAACTTCTCCCTTACCTCAGGTTTGTGTTTGATGAAGATCAACACTAAAACTTGAAGAAAATCCACAAATTCCTCACCACTCCTATGTTCTGCTTTCAGCCACGATTTTCATCAACAGGGTTCAAAGACCAGAAGATTTGACATAGCAATAGACCAAAGAAATTGGGGAAAACAATCAGAACTCAAACTAGGTAACATGCACCAGCTTTAGAAACAAATTTGAGGCTTAAAGAGTGCATGTACTTACCAAAATCGTAGCCTAAAAAGAGCCTCACGAACTGGTTTCTGGTTCTAGACAGATTGACTCCTAAATCTTCCAAGACTAACCACCTCTTCAATACTCATTCTCAATTCACTCTCCATACCTCAATACAAAGCTGGAAGACTCAGCTTTAATATGGTGTATCTCACTTGGTTTAACTCTAAAAGATCAGAGAGAATTTGACAGATTAATACAGAAACCCTAATTGAGTTTCCACAGCAGCCCTTCATCAGAAAACCCTTGGTTTTGCCCTCAATTCAATCATTTATAGAAAAATTTGGTGAACATGGAGCACGACACGTATTCCTCACTGGAAATCGAATGGTGTTCGTGGCAATTTGTGGTGGAAATGGGTTGATTACTTATCAAAATCCACTATCCAGGTTTCCTGAGTTCATCGTGTAACCGGTTACAAAGCCTTTTTAACCGGTTACATACTGGTAAATTTTAAAAATTAATGATTTAATAATTATTTTCCCAAACAATCCTTTTTAATATTATATTTAGGTCCTATTCCAAGGACTAAAATACAATATTAATATTTTGTTATTCGCTTACCAAAAATTACCTCTACCTATATTTTGTATATCAATACGGAATAGAGCCAGAATATACACTTGGAAGAATTTAATAACAAGCCTTTATTATTAATTTTCTAATTATTCGGAAGACGAAAATTAGGGGTGTTACAGGATACCTGACTGAAGAAGTAGGTGCTGCCGTGGATGCCATTAAACAGTGATAATCCTGCTAGTAAATAGGACTAGGAGGATTGTGATTATCAATTGCAGGAGCTAATGGTTCAGGGTTAGGAATTTCTTGGCTAGGTGAATATGGATCAGTTTCAGCCTCTTGTGTAGAAAAATTTCTACGCACAACTTCAAAAATATCAGAGACAAAAGATGCATTATCAAATGGAACAATATGTATAGTATGAGCTTACTGATGATAAGGAAAAACATGCTCATAAAATACAACATTTCTTGACACTAAACATTCTCTGGTTTTAAGGTCAAATAGAATGAATCCTTTTGTTCCTTGTTTAGTACCAAGAAACACACATTTTCTAGATCTAGGATCCAATTTCTTTCTGTGTGAAACCAGAGTGGAAGCAAAAGCCAAACAACCAAACACCTTTAAGTCATATATATTTGGCAATTTATTATGCATGACTTGAAAAAGTGAAAGGTTTGTGAGATAAGGTGTTGGCAATCTATTAATCACATGAATGGCATGAGCAACTGCATAATTCCAGAAACACTTAGGAATATTTGATTGAAATATTAAGGCTCTTGCAACACCTAAAATATGTTGGTGTTTCCTTTCAATAATGCCATTTTGTTGAGGAGTCTCAACACATACCTGCTGATGCGTAATGCCCTTACTGGCATAGAATCACACATAATAATCACACTCCACATTTTTATCACACATAAACCTGTCATCAAGCAGGACGTGTTTGGCGCTCCCAGCGGCCCTCCTCAGGTTATAAAAATAACCGTGACAGTTCGATCTAACATCCAAACTCCATGCATGAATGCATCACAATAAATTTTGTTGATGGGTACTTTAAATTACGTGATAATAATATCCAACATTATATTCAAGTAATTAAACGTATTTCATGAATATTCTCAAGAGAATAACTAAAATACCCAATCAGACATGTTTAAGTCCCATATGCATTCCATGATATTTATTTATATGTTAAATTAATAGTTCAGAAATAAAAATGACATTTTAAAGTATTTTCAGCACTGGTAATCGATTATCAGGATCTGGTAATAGATTACTACGTTTATTTTCAACGTTTTGTATCAGTCATGGTCTGGTAATCGATTACCATGACAGCAGATACACTAAAAATTGGGTTTTAATATACCATTTTCATTTCTAACCAAATTTAACTCAAACCAAGCATTCACAAAGTTGACATAACATATTTTGAACATGCTCAAGTATTGAAATCACATTAAATCACAGAGATTTCACAATTTCACATAATTATGCATAAAACATGAAAATCAACAACTCAACATACCAAAACTCAAATTACTCAATTAATTCATGGTTTCAGGTTCTAATTAGTTTGCATGCATCAATTATGACTTGCTCAAATCAGTTTTAGAGCATGTATTGGTCTCCAAACCAAAAGTCTATTATCATCTAAGCCCTTAGAACCTCTTGATGGCTATCCAATTAAAATCATTCTCTTTAATCTCAAACTAGTGTAGGTTAAGCTTTCCTTTTACCTCACAGACGTGATCAATCAGAAACTTCACAGAAAACAAACTTCCAAATTCGATTTTCCAAAAATCCTTTGACAGCAGCACATGCATCGCAGTTTTGAGTAGGGTCACAAGATCAGAGTTTTTGACAAGTCAATCATGCAAAATAATTGGGAAAAATGGTTAGGCTTTATTCTTTGCAACAAGTACAAGAGAATGGAACAAATTTGGAACTAAGAGAGTTCATGAGCTTACCATAATCAACCCCTAAAGTAAGCTCCAAACCTCAGGTTTTCAGTTTTGCAGAATTGAAACCTCAACTTTTAGGCTTCGATTCTCCTTGCACACTCACTCTCAGCTCACGATTTTAGTATCTTTGTGAAGCTCAGGATGTAAGCTTCACAATGGTGTATGATTTGTGGGTTGGTTCTCAGAATCGAAAGAGAACGAAAGAGGGCAAATTAAGAACCCTAACTCAACCAACACAGAGCAATTCTTTAGAAATTGACCAAAATGAGTGTTGATTCAACACAATCGTGGTTTATGTAGCAAATTTAGGCACTCATACAAGGCGACGCGTGCATTAGGATGTGTTTAAGGCATGATTTCGTGTCAAAGCTAGGTTAATTCGTTGATTCGTCATCAAACGCACTATGAACATGTGCTACTGCACTATGGTAATCTATTACCGCATCGTGGTAATCGATTACCACGACTGAAATTTTCAAAAATTTATATTTTATTGCATTTCCCTGCAAAACATTTTCTAATATTACTTTTAGGTCGTTAAACATGGACTAAATTGCAAAACTCATATTTTCAAATAAAATAATTATCAAATCATTTTTCATGCATTCTCACTTATCAAATACACACACAAAACACATAATTAATCGAAGATTAAATTAAAAGTAATTAATTATAAATAAACTTTATAATTAAACTTTCATTAATCAGGTATTAAAAATTTGGGGTGTTACAAGAAAGACACATCAATTTAATAACATCAGTTTCCCTCGTAAACCTACTCATCATGAATTTTTTAAAATGTGCTAGATGGAACACATTATAAAAATACTTTAAAAAATTAATTGTAACAATTACCAGAGAAGGATGGCAAAATAGTCCAAGTGTTAGTGGAGAATCTGACACTAACAACCAAGGGAATTCTGTTGAGGTCAGAGGACACTTGACAGCAGCTAATGATAGCAACAACAACCAGAAAAAGGTCACACGTGAGAGGATGCCAAATACACGGTTGAAGGGCTACCAATGGGGCAAGAATTAGAGTATATTAGCTATTGTAAGAAAGGGGTGGGGTATGCAATGATTAGAAAGAATCTTCTCTCTCTGAACCTTATTTTCTTGCTGCATTTTCTTATTCATCTGTACTTATCTTTTCTGCACTTTCTAATTCCCTAATTCCCTATGATCCCGTTTGATCTCATAGGAGGAGGTATATATCAGTGATTTTTCCTATTTCCTGTGTTAGAAGCTATCTGACTCTACTGCATTATTTTTTTCTCTCTTAATTTCCTCACTGTTACACTGGTGCTTTCATTCTCCACTATGGCTGAGTATAGATCCTCTATTGAGCTGAAACATATTTTGGATCTCATGGAGAAACGAGATCGTAAACATGCCTTAGAAATGGATGAACTACGAGCTGCAATAGAGGATTTGCAATCAAAACTACCTAGTGGAGTTTGGAATTCAAGAGGGTTTGGACATTTTCTCCAAGTGAGGAACGTGAAATTAGACTTTCCCAGGTTTGATGGTATTGAAGTTCTTCAGTGGATATTCAAGGCAGAGCAATTTTTTGAGTATTATGATACTCCAGATGAACAATGCATTACAGTAGCAGCAGTGCACTTTGAGAAGACAGTTGTTCCCTGGTTTCATATGGTGCAACGAACAAATTCAATTGTCTCTTGGAGCACACTAACCAGGTCTCTAGAACTTGAATTTGGCCTTTCCCCTTTTGACTCACCTAGATCTACATTGTTTAAATTTTCACAAACTGGTTCTGTTAGTGACTATTATATTGAATTCACTGCCTTAGCCAATAGAATATATAGAGTGAGTGCTGAGGCCTTGTTAGACTGTTTTATAAGTGGATTAAAACCTGACATCAAAAGGGAAGTTATAGCCCAAGCACCAAATTCACTTTTAAAAGCAATCTCTCTTGCAAGACTATTTGAGGAGAAATACACTTATAGAACCAGATCTACTTATGTTAATCCCAACAGAGGCCAAACCAATACTCAGATGAGCCATTCATTTACAAACCCTGCTCAGCAACCCTTGCTGGAAACACCAAATCTGAGACCTAACAATGCTAATTTCAGAAACAGTAGCATTAAAAAAAATGGCTCCAGCTGAAATGCAATCCAGAAGAGAAAGAGGTTTATGTTTTACTTGTGATGACAAGTTCTCTGCTAATCACAAATGTCCAAATAGACAATATTTTTCATGCAGATTGACAATGAAGAGGAAGAGGAACCTGAGCCTATACAAGTCCCTGAAGAGCTGACTGAGGATTTAGTTCCTCATTTGTCCTTCAATGCACTGAAGGGAGAATTAGGGCTAGGTACAATGAGGTTTATTGGTATAATTGCAGGCAAGGAGGTCCAAATTTTACTTGATAGTGGTAGTAGTGACAATTTCTTGCAGCCCAAGTTAGCCCACTACCTCAAGTTACCGGTAGAACTTGCAACAGATTTACATGTTTTGGTGGGGAATGGCAACACACTATCCACTGAAGGAATGGTTAGAGAATTGCAGGTGATGGTTCAGGGTCAGATTTTACAATTACCAGTGTATGTCCTACCTGTGTCAGGAGCAGACCTTGTGCTTGGTGCTTCTTGGCTTGCCACTATTGGGCCTAACATAGCTGATTATAGCTCACTGACAATCAAATTCTATAAGTACATGAAGCTAGTTACATTAGCTGGAGAGACACAAAAAAATTGCTACTCAAGAGGTTACAACATACAAAGGCCATAGCTGAAGTTTTCACTCTTCAGATTCTATTAGACTTTAATGTTGCAGATCAATGGAAAGACATTCCTGATAGTGTAGAACCTGAAATTGCCTTATAGCTTCACTAATTCAGGAAGATTTTCTCTAAACCTGTTGGATTACCACCACCTAGGTCACAGGACCACAAGATCCCATTACTACAAGGCAGCAATACAATTAAGGTGAGGCCATACAAGCACCCTCACAATCAGAAACAGGAGATTGAGAATATGGTAAAGGAGATCCTGCAAGAGGGGATTATTGTGCCAAGTTCAAGGCCTTTTTCCTCTCCTATCGGCCTGGTTAAGAAGAAGGATGGGGCACGGAGGTTTTGCGCTGACTACAGGGCCCTTAATGCAATCACAGTCAAGGACAACTTTCCAATTCCAACTGTTGAGGAATTATTGGATGAGCTGTTTGGGGCCAAGTATTTCTCTAAATTAGACTTAAGGTTTGGTTATCACCAGATTTTAGTCAATCCTGATGATAGATATAAGGCAGCCTTCCAGACACATCAAGGGCACTATGAGTGGTTGGTTATGCCCTTTGGGCTAACCAATGCACCTGCTACATTTCAAAGCGTAATGAATGACATATTTCAAGGGCTGCTCAGAAAATCAGTATTGGTATTCTTTAATGATATACTCATCTACAGCCCTTCTTGGACAACACACTTACAACATCTTCACAAGGTTCTACAGATTCTTGAAGACAATGAACTCTGTGCCAAAATCTCCAAATGTTCCTTTGGGTTCCAACAAATTGATTATCTCGGACACACAGTCTCAGGTAATGCAGTTGCAATGAAGGAAAACAAGATACAGGCAGTCCTACAATGGTCTTTTCCAACTACCATCCAACAACTCAGAGGATATTTGGGGCTTACAGGATATTATAGAAGGTTTATTAAAAGGTATGCTGCCATTGCCAACCTTCTAACCAATTTGTTGAAAAAAGATAGTTTCAAATGGTCAATTGAAGCTGATAAGGCCTTTAATGAACTAAAGCAAGCCATCACTACTGCACCAGTGCTAGACCTACCTGACTTCACCAAGCCATTTGTGTTAGAAACAGATGCATCAGGCAGTGGTATTGGTGCTATATTGAGCCAAGATAAGCACCCCATAACCTATTTTTCAAAGAAACTTTCTCCCAAACAAACCAAACAATCAGCATATGCCAGAGAGTTTTATGCCATTACAGTAGCCATAGCTAAGTTTAGACACTATCTACTTGGCCATAAGTTCATAATTAGAACTGACCAGAAAAGTTTAAAAAGCCTCACTGATCAAACCCTGCAGACACTTGAACAGCATGCCTGGCTTCACAAGCTGCTAGGCTATGATTTTACCATTGAGTACAAATCAGGAAAGGATAATCAAGCAGCTGATGCCCTTTCCAGATCCTACCTTATGGCTTGGTCACAGAGCACAACTGACATTTTGCCAAGAATCAGATCAGCACTGGCCAATGACACTGCACTACAACAAACCATTCAGGATTGCAAGCAGAACAAAGCACCTCAGTCATACTATACTTGGCAAAATGAACTACTTTATTGGAAAGATAGAATTGTGATTCCTGAGGATCATGCCTTAATAGATCAAATCCTCACAGAATACCACTCCTCACCATTAGGAGGACAAGCAGGGATTACTAGAACTGTAGCCAGAATTTCCTCTCAGTTTTTCTGGCCTGATATGCAGAAGGACATTACAAAGCTTGTTCAACATTGTCTCTGTAACACCCCGCAAATTCCTCGTATTAATTTAAAATACTAAAGATAATTATTTTTGGGAAAAGTGTTTTGGAAGGGGTATTTTCTTAACTGATCATCCTAATTCACGTTTTAAAGTAAAGAGTGATTTTAAAGAAAGGATTTTCATGAACAAAATGTTAAGAGTTGAGAATTGAGTTTTTAGAAAAGATTTATGTACTTGACATTTTTATGTTTTAAAGAAAATTGTGACTTTTATGTATGAGTCATTTTATGAGAAAAAGATCTATTTTCTATGTGTGTATATATGTGCTACGTGTATGAATATGTATGTGTGTATGTTATGTATGCATGGGTGCATATGAATATGCTTCGGATTACATAGAAATTTAATTAGTGGAAAAAATAAAAATATAATGCATGTATGAATGTATATGTGTATGTGTATGCAACGTGTGTGAGTATGTGTATGTGCATATGTGTGTGTGTGTGTGTGGCGCATGTATGTGTGAAGGGAAGCCTAGAATTTTCCTAAGTAATGAACAAGTAACCAAAGGAACCAAATTCTTAACCAAGACCTAACCAAATTAGTGGAAACCCTAAGGAAGAGCCAACAAGTCTTTGCACCTAATATGACCTTAGCACCTAATCCACCCTACATTGTCCCCTTCATTTGATAACCTCCACCCATGCAACAAATTGAGTTACCAAAATTGCCCCTCCCATTTACACCATGGCCGAAACCCACAAGGTCAAAAGAGGAAGAACATGAGTTGATTATATAAGCCACAACACTTAGTTCCTTTCACCCACTTCCCATTCATTTCTCTCATTCCCATTCACTTTCCAAACACATTTGTTGAGAGCAAATATCAAAGCTCTCAACACATAGAGAAATAGAGAGGGTGGCCGTGAATGAAGAGGGAAGAAGGAGGAGGAAATCAAGCCAAAACCTAAGCCCTTCCTTGAAGATCCAAGATCCCAAAAGCTAGGAGATCAATCTTTTCTTAGGTGGGTGGACCGAATGAGCAAGAAGAAGTTGTAATAGTATAGATTTTCTTTTGATTTTGTAATCTTTCTTTCTTTTCTTCCTTTGCATGTCTCATTTATGTTGGATCATGAACTTTCTCAAAGAAACTTGTAAATCTCTAACTAATGGACTCATAACTCGTTTAAGGTTTTCCATGAAAGATCCTAAAATTTTTCAAACTAAATCCTAAAGATCTAAAGGTTTGTTGTGATCTTTGTAAAACTTTGAGTAAATCTCTTTGCATGTTAATTTTTCCTTCTTAAAACCGAGAGTCATAATGTGTTTAAGAGTTTATTGGATAAATGAATATGTGATCTTTAACTATGCACGTTGATTTGATGTTGATCTTGGTGTCTTGTGTACTTGCATGTGTTATTTATACTTGGATCTTGAAAATGAACTTATAAAACACTAGATCCTAAACTAGGTAATTCGGCCATGAGTAGAAAACTAGGTCTTGATGCTTTTTAATTTGATCTAAGTAGTTGCATGATGATCTCATGCTTAGAAAAGTTAATTTGAATTGTTAAAATGTTTGAATTTGATTTGGTTTTGATAAAACTTTGATTTTTGGGTCTTGACCTTTGAAAGTTTTAAATCTTGTGTGGATCTATGAAAAGTTATGCTCTTGAAGCTATGCATGTTGTTTTAAACCAAAAAGACTTGATTTTCTTCAATAATCCATCACGGTTTTGACTTCTTCTTACTCAAAGAAACTTTTATTTTTGAATTGTGCTTCAATACTTGATTTCATGACTTGATCTACAAGATCTAGGAACATGCATGTGGTTTTTGAATATAAAGATTTTATTTTCTTAATGATCATCACGGTTTTGTAAAAGAACCAAAGGAAATAAGTTTTTGAAAAGTGATTTTTGCCTTGATTCATGTTCTATGTGCATGCATGTGAAAGATTTGAAAATAAAATCTTGACCTATAATGATGTGCATTCGGCCTAAGCCTAGAGTTAGGAAATCATGCCTTGTCTCCAAGAAAAAAGACACATGCATGTTAATTTCTTTTGATTTAAGAATTTTGTGCTTTGCATGTTGAAAAAGTGAACCTAAAACCTTATTTTTGCCATAATAAGATTCGACCTATGCATATAGAATAGACTAGGATTCTTTTTCCTTAAAGTGACATGAAAATAATAAGTGTGTTTTGTGAAACATTGTTAAGATAAATTGTTTGAAATGGTGTTGTGAATGTTTGATTTTTGTTCGGTTTCTGGATTTAAAAATAAAGGAAATAAATGAACTAAATGATTTGAAAGAAAGTGTTGTGTTTAAATGAATCTATATGTGTGTGTGAGCATTCGGTTGAAAGTAAAAGAAAGAGTAAATAATTTGGTTGCATGAAAAAGAAAGTAGAATTTAGGTGCTTTAAATAAATCAAGTTGATTTATGTGATTTAAATTTGTGATGTTTGATTTGTTTTCATGGATGTCATTCGGCCATATAGTGTAAATAAGTCTAGAGAATTTAGTTGCATTAAAATAAACTCATGCAGCGATTTTTGAAAAAGAATTGAATTGTTGTGTTTGATTTATATCTTTGTGAGTGAGTGAATGTCTAAGCGTTTGTTTGAATTATAAATAAATTAAATGATTCATAAATTACTTGTATGACTTCGTTTATCTAAGTGTTGTTGTGATTGTGTGCAAGCTTATGTTTGAAAAACATTTGAGTGTGTCAATGGCTTTGAAATAAATTGGTTTTAAGAAAATTCCATTTAATTTAATTGAGATTTTTTTTATTATGTTTATGGCTGTCCAAAGTCTATTTTATGATAAAGATTTGAGTTTTAAAGTGTTAATTTGAATAAAAGGGATTATTTAAAACAAAGAGTATTTTTACGATGTTTTCGGAGTTTTATCAAAACGATTTTTGTAAAATAATTCTTTGCTGTCCATAATTAATTATAATTGTCTCTTAACTTTAAAAATGTATTCAAGTAATTTAAAGTAAAGTTTTTAAGTGATAATTGATTTAAGAAAAACCCAGACTAGAAACGGTTATGTTTTAAGTCTTCCGACGAAGAACGAAAAGTGTTTTGAGATGTGAAATTTTTTTCTTATTACACGTTAATAACATAAGCGTATTTTATTTAGTACGAGGAATAATCTTAAAGACGAGGGATTGGGGCAGCCGGCAGCACAAAGGATCCGAGGCAACGGTACGCACTAAATTGCTGGACCTCAGGTGAGAGAGAAGCTTTCCTAAGACACCGTGGTAGTTAGGTGATATATTAGGACGTTCTGTATCATCTCAAAGATCGGAACTAAGTGGTTCGGAGTCAGTTGTATAAGTGGCAATTGTCTGTGTTGTCTGGCCACTTATACGAAGGTGACAAAGGCCACAATGTTGTTGTGTGATGAGTGTGTGATTGATAGCATGCTTTTATGTATTTATTTCATTATGCCTGATGATATTTATTGTTGTTAAATTAAATGAGTAAGATGCTGATAGACACATTCTGAATGAGAAATGAAAACGAAAGGAATAAGTTGAGAAAGTAATGAAATTGAAAGTAAAGACACAATGGGAAAGATCTAATGATTGGAAATAAGGTATGTGCTGGAAAGGAAAGAAAGAGTTGAGAATTGGGGAATGAAATTGAGGATAATGATGAGAACGAGGCAGAGCTGGGGAGAGTGATGTGAATTTGAGCGGAGCTGGGCTCCTTTTGTTTTTGGTTTTAGACTGGGACTAGTGTTGAGTTGAGCTTGCTCCTCCATTAGCGCTCAGCAAAGATGTGATTCTTGAAAAGGTTTTTGAAAAGCAGTTTTTGAAAAGAGATTTTCGAAAAGATTTTTGGAAAAAGAGATTTTTGAAAAGATTTGTGAAAGGAAAGTTTTGAAAAAGATTCGTGAAAAAGAGATTTTGTGGAGAATGGTGAAAACAAATTCTTTTGCAAATGTTCTTGAAAAGAGGTTTTTGAGAAAAATATTATAGAAAGTATTTTTGGAAAAGCTTTTGAATTAAAATTTTGTGAAAGGTTTTAAAAGGAGATTTTTAGAAACTTGAGAAAAGAGATTTTCAAGGGAAGTTTTAAAAAGAGATTTTCAGAAGATGTGAAACCAGATTTTTCAGAAAATTTACGAGAGGGAACTTTATGAAAAAGTTCATGAAATATTATTTTGTGAAAGTTTATAAAATGGATTTTTGAGATAGTTTTTGAAGAGATTGTTATAAGAAGAGGATTTTAAACGAAATGATTACGAGAAATGGAGAATGTTGAGAAAGTTTGAGAAATGAGAATTGAGTTTGTTGAGGTGATCCAAGCTCTGTGCTATGTGAGAAATGATGAGAGAAAGATTGTGCCAAGTTAGTGGTCGGGACTCATTGAAGGGATGCACGAAGGATGGGACGACCTTAGGATTAATTAAAAAGATAAAAGACTTAAAAGACATACGCGGTGAGGTATGAGAGTGCGAAGTAGTGGAGAGGAAGGAACCATAAGTATCTGCGGATACTTAGGAGGAGATTGCATTAGGGGAGGACGATGATGGTGAAACGTCAAGAAGTCTAGAGTATGTTTCTAGGCAGAACAAACTCCACATGTGGCGTACTAATGTGGTAGGGACTGGGCTAATTCCGTGGTAAGTTCTGCGGGCCCACTAGAAACATACTGTCGCCCCCTAGATTGCAAATCTAGAACAGTGAGAGGGACTGGAGTGGGGCATCTTGATTGCCACTGTGAGACAGTGTGCCTTGTTATATATGAATTGAATGAATTGAATTGATTTGAGGCTGAGTCCTCCTGGTCTGGGACCATTTGTTGTTGAGACGGCTGTCGTGCCCGCACGGTAAAGGTCCTGTACTCCTGTTTGCTTCCGACTAGGTTGGGTGGATGACCGAGGAGATGTAGACGTGAGTGATAGATGAGAATGGAATGGATTTCCCGACGATATCTTATGATTTCCCAAGTAAAGTAATGATACGAATTGATAAGATTGGAAGAAAAAAAGTTCTGAGTATGAAAAGGAAAAAGGATTGAGAAAGAAAGAATAATTAAGAGCAGCGAAATTAAAATTTAGAAAGAAATTGAAGAACAATAACAAGGACAATAAGACTGATAATGTTGATATTGATGTCATGCTTGATTGTTGTGTGTTTGTATGTTGTATGCTGTATGGTATGTTTGTATGGTCCTTCTATCTTGCCTATCGTAATTCCACACCGTCGACGATGCGTCGTCCGGATCGCTTACTCTCTCCTGTTCGTTGGCATATCGGTGCTGCTGGTATCTCAACGGGCAGATGGAGTATTGTATGGATATCACCAAGTGGAATAAGTACGGAAGAGGTTGGAAGCACACCCCATGCGGCTGGGCATGGACCGGCTACACGGAGATCGTGATCCAAGATCCGGCGCATCAACTGAGTGGAGCTAATCTAGAATAGCACTTGGGACAAGTCACAGTACGAGGATTCAGCAGCTACGAGGAGAAGGCACGGTATGAGTAGCGGAGGAACATTACTACATCAGATGGAGGGATGCTGGAATCCAATAACAATGAGGGGACAACCACACGGGCGGTATCATCTTCGAGAACGAGGAGAGGATGTAAGAAGGAAAAGGAACTACGTCCACTTGCTTTCAATAGGAAAGTTTAAGGATCGTGTAGTTAACTTAGGTTGTTGTGAGTGTTTAGAGTTAAGGATTACCTAAATGATGAATCATCCATGTAACTTAATATTGTCTTGCAACATGCCCTATTTTTATACCATCTTGTGAAGAATGTTCAATGGCCTTTTTCATGAAATACAAAGAACTGCTTGAAATTGGAACTAAACCTTTTTCTGAAAAATGTTTTTGTAAACTCAAGTGGATAAGTTTTGGTTTTAATAACAACTCGGTTTTCATTGAAGGGGTTTTGTGAACACCAAGACTTTTTCATGACGTTTTCAAATACTTCAACAATGTTTTACAAAAAAAAATAAAATTTGGCCTCATTTTTGCAATATTAATGAATAAAAGTCAATTATTTTGGTTTACGAAAACCGGGCTGTTACAGAATGGTATCAGAGCTTATGGTAATCCTTAGTGGCCTTAAGTATGGGCTTACATGCTTTGTTTGTGTGACTCTGTGTGTTTGCTAGTATAAGGATATGAGCATGAGATTAGGTTCTTATCTTTTTAGGATGTAAGGATTTGTTTGTAGCTTAATGTTGGTTGAGATAGTCTAAGGAACCTGTTCATCCTATAGTTTGAAGAAACGTAGACTAAAGCAGACAGTGAATAGATTCTAAGACTGAGACCCCTACCCTTTGATGTTCCATTAGTGCTCGTAAAACTTAAGTTTGTTAACCTTAGCATGCCTTTATACAAGGATAGCTATTACCTTCAAGGATGTAGCTTGTTATCTCTGTAACACCCAGCTTTTATTTAAAACTATCATTCAAAAGGTTTAATAATTTAAAATGTAGAACTTAAAATTTTCTTTTCATAAAACAACTTTACATATAAAATTGGGTATTTCAATTACAATATGAGTAGCACAAACAAATAAAGTTTTCCTTCTTTCCAAATTCTTCCACTGCGACACTCTGATCCTCAAGCTCCTTGACTTTCACCTAAAATGTTAACCACATAAGGGTGAGACCTTTTCACAACACAGTGAATTAGAAGATAATAAAAGGGCACATAATAAAGACTAAAGCATCATAATCAAACCAAGCCATGAATAATAAAATGCTTCACACTCTCATTTCCATTTAAACATACCCCTTTTTTTTATCCATCTTTCAATAACCCTACTCATTTCCTTAATCCTTTCCATTATCGTTACGTTACCTTTTCCATTATTAATTCCTTTTCCATTGGGTGTAACCTCAAGCAGAGATCTACACCTTACCATTGTGTGTAACCCCAAACAGAGATCTACACACAATGTATGCAACCACAAACAATGATCTGCATACACCCCATCTTATTTATGTAACCTCAAATAGAGATCTACATAAACTTCCATTTTTACTTTTTACCTATCCATTATTCATTTTCCATTAATGTGTGTAACCCCAAGCAGAGATCTACACACACAGTGTAAGCAACTACAGACAGTGATCTGCAAACACTTCCATTTTTACCGTACACCACTAGGATTTGGATACCCGCTAGCTAATTGGCACACCTGTCTAGGGACTTGGGACACCTGCCCAGGACTTTACACCCATCCAGACCATCACCTGTAGGACTATGTACTTTTACCAATCCATTAATTATTCCAATTATTGGTGTGGAAAACTGATCCTATGGGTCACCCGGCGCCTACAGGGCGGTTTGGCCTGATGGGTAATTGGCCTGGCAGGTAATTGGCCCTAACAGGTAATTGGAACACCTAGCCGGGTACCTAGTGTTCCGGGCCCCACTGATCAGTTTCCACTTAAGTTACCTTTACCATTTCTATTTAATCAACAAACCATTCCATTCATTTATAATCCATAATCACAAACATACATTCATAAATAACACATATCATCCATCATCAAAATCATTTCCAAAGATTCACATTTAGAGTCACATTCCACAATTAGCATTTAACCACACTTAACATTAACACTTATAACTATATTCTATCACATTCAACAATTAGTCTTTACGACCGTTTCTCCTTTATTATCATACAATCCCTTCATAACCTTAATTCCTATTCAAAAATACACATTTTAAACACCGCTTACTTCCCTTATTATTTCCATTATATTTAGTCATTTACATCACCCATTATCCACCATTAAATCAAGATAACCCACATAGAACACTCAGTGAACATAACAACTATCAGCAGATAAAAACACACTTAAAAATCAACATATATCAGTCGACATACGCAGGTATGTCTCAGAGTGCTTAAATATAAGTCAACTCCCTAGGGTTCTTCACTTCCTACATTTACAACATACATAAAGGGGGTTTTTAACAAATTTATGACATTTAAATTAAATGATTAAATTAAATCAAATACATTCAATTCTCCATAACCAACTCTAACAGGTGTTATTTTACTACCCACAACCCAATTTAACTACTTAGCCCAAATCCTATTATATACCCCAACTATCCCTAACTCAAGGTGTGGAAAAGAGACTCCCCTTACCTTGGAAAAGGAGAGAGCCCACACAAAGCTCCAGGGACCATGAATCTACCCCGAATCTACCTTGATTCCTATCCTCTTGACCGATTCTCCACTCCGTTCTTCAAGATTGGAGGAGAGAGAAAGGAAACCCTATATGAGAGAGAAAGCTTGGATTCAAGGGATGGAGGATTTATGTGTAGGATCTAACCTAAAAATCAAGATTAGATCCATGGGTGTGGTATAAAAATGGATTTTGGGTGCTTGGGCTTGGTTTGGTGTATGTGGGTGTTTAGAGAGAGAAATCCATGGAGGTGAGAGAGAAGGAGAACCACCAAGGAAAGGAAGAAAAGGAGAAAAAGAAGAAGGAGAAGAGAAGCTTGCCATGGAGGAGGATTGGAGGATGAGCCATGGAGGATTGATGGTGTTTGATGATGGTTTGGAGGAGGAAGAGAGGAAGAACACGTGAGAGAAGAGGGAAGAGAGAGAGAAGCGTGAACATGAGAGAGAGAGAGAGAGAATGTCGAATGAGATAAGGGAAGAAGGAGGGTGTGGCTGAAATAGGGAGATATAAGGGTGAAAATACGTTTTTTCCCCTTACTTTTATTTTTATTTTCTGCATCAGACCTAGAATAATCGATTACTTGACCCAAAGTAATCGATTACTCTTCAATGCAACATTTCATTGTGTTTCTGACAGAGGGCAAGTAATCGATTAATTCACCTAAAATAATCGATTACTTCACAAGATAATCGATTACTTCCATGAGTTAATCGATTATCAATGCTGCAACATTTAAGTGTTTTCATCAGAGGCCTAGTAATCGATTAACTCCTACAGAATAATCGATTACTCTAATAAAAACTCCTATTTGGCCAATTCTAACTCTAAGACACTACACTTAGCTCCTAACCATGGTTTTTCCTATGATTCCTATCAATAATTCTAGCTTATGCTTTCCTAATTAACTTGGGATCAAATTTTGGGATGTTACAATTCTCCCCCACTTATTGGAATTTCGTCCCCGAAATTTCGCTTAAAATCCTTAATTGGAGAACCATGCATCCCGAAAAAGGGTTTCTAAACTACACTACCTACTTCACTTGGTTCTACTCCCCCACTTGGGATTGGCATATCATTCAACATGAATGTGCCACAAGATTCTTGCACTCATTGAAGAGTGCCGACTATGGTTTAATTTGGGTCAACCTCTAGGCTACAATTCTAACAGATTTCTAAGGTTAGTAGGCTTCCCTCCGGAATCCTACTTCGAAGGTTGGGCAGGGCACTTAAAAACACTCTAAACACTATTACCCTAAAGGGTTGGTTATACTCTAACTCCAAATCTACCACTTATGTCCTAAATCTAAACTCTAATCAAACACATCCATCATTCACACAACATAAATTATGTAAACATCATTCAAGGGTCAAACATTCACAACAGCAATCCGCAACATCTTACACCTTAAACCTAAACACGACTCAACTTGGCTTCCTTCCTAACTATTCCTAGCCTACTTGGGACTAACACTTACCTCTACAAACACATGCACAAATATCATCACATATTTTAAAAAGCATTTAAAAAGGTCTTTGCATAGCTTGCACCCAAAATTCATTTTATAAATTCAATTTCCCAAGGCTTTTGAAGAATTGGAAGATATCGTCCCTGAACATAATAGAACATTATGGTAAATTCTCAAGTCAATCAGAGTTCATTAGGTTCACTTTTGACCCTATGTCCACTTTGGTAAAAGATTTGTAATGGTCGGGGTGAACCTTTGTCAAATCAATTTAAAAATAGTAAACAAACTCCAATTGGCCTCAAAATTTGATGGGACAACACCTAAACTTAGCCCACGGTTGTGTAAGATTGTCAAACCGATTAGAGCACATTAAATTCATTTTGTTAAAAACCGATAACTTGCTCCAATTGGCTTGAGGTGTTTCATAAAACATTAATTCAACCTTAGGATGTCTATATCAATTCTTCCAAATCAAACAAATAGCCTAAACCCAAAAACTAAGTTTTCCCGTTATATAAAAACCCTGACTACCCAAAAACACTTAACTACAAACACATAAGTCTTTTAAAACCTTTGGTTTGAAAAATCACTAGGTATGGGGATTTAAAATTTAGGAAGAAGGATCCCATACTAGTGGAAACGTTTAGAAACAAGGATACATTTATAAAAACAAAATTCTTTTGCAAATTAGGTTCCTCTCTTGATGAGGAAACCAATTGTTTCATTTTGAAAATTCAATAAAACTTTTAATCATGCACCTTACCATGAAGAGCTACCTTCATCTAATTTTATGAGATCCTAGATGAAGGAGTGACAAATCACTCAAGATGGATAAACTCAAAGAAAGAGGGGATGTGCCTTGGACTTGGAAAAATTTAATTGTAATTCATCTTCAAAAGTTGAGACAATTATATTCCCTTCTTACTTCAAGTTTAAAATTTGAGTTTTCATCCCGAATTGATTTGAGTCGCATAACAAGGGTTCCTATTTGATCGATGTGTGACTTGGTTACAATCAGTTAAGTTAATTTACTACTCGATCACTTAGAAATCCTTGCTTTTCTTACTAGTTCTTGAAAATTTGTTGTGCGACCTCACGATCCATTTAAAATGATTGTGGTTCGGTGCTAACTTTTGAAATTCATTTTAAACACTCTCAAGCATCCAATACAAATTTCACTTTACACAAAGACATATCAAGCACACATATCAATCGAGCATACACAAACAAAATTCAATTTCATCAAGAACACAATTTTCAAAGACAACACTTTTAGTCAATGCTTTGTGGAAAGTAATTTGGGACTTCAAACATAAAGAGGCAATTGAAAATTTATTAATCCCAAATCATTTTGAAAATATTTTCGAAAGTTCAAATTCATTTCCACATAAACATAGACTTTTTATATATACCAAATACACTACCGATGATGTAATCAAAAGTGAGGTAAGAACTTCTATGTCGAATTTTAACCCCATCCTCGATTAGATAAACTTCTTTTCGTTACAAAATTTTATTATGGTAACTCGGGGTTCAAGTTCAATCATTAGAAGCTTCACTTAACTTTCGATTAATATTAAAGTCACCGGAATCAAATTAGTGGTGGAATCAACCACAAGTTCAATAAAGATGTTTTTTTTTGTTGTTTTTATGAATTCTAATCTAACCGGTGCAACCATGTCATTCGAATAGATTAGAATCGAGGTAGTGAATCATTTTGATTCTCATGATTCCACTTCTAATTTTGTCCACTTACTTTAACACTACACCATTCCACATATAAGCATATTTCGAAAACCTTTTGATTGAATTCCATCCACTTCTCAATTTGGGCAAATGTTTGTTTTTATTGGTAACTCAAATTAATATGGTTCAGTGGTTTAAATCCAATCGGTTAGTTCTCAATGCCTATTTTCATTTGATGCCTCGATCACTTGAATCAAGTTTAGTTACAGAACCGCTTATTAATTTAGTATAAACATTATTTTTTTTTCGTTCTCTTGAATACTAATCAAATCCATGTGACCTTAATCACTTAGTTGGATTAGTATTCGAGGTTCATAATTCATTTATTCCATGCGGTTCCATTTCTAATCCCGGTTCAATTACTTTGACACCAAATTACTTAACAAACATACATTAAGATCACACACAAAGCACTTAGCAACGAAAACAAGCATAAAAGAATTAACACATAAGTTTTATACACAAAAGATCCTTTACTAATTCACGATTATGCACAAACTCCTAGATTTCGACGGCATCACCTCCCGATAAATGCAACATCGGATTGGCCAGTTCTGACACTACATCTTATCAGCGGTAATAGCCTTCGTTATCCAGTTAAAGTTTCGGTACTTCATTATAAGTTAGCAAGATTTAATTTGTAAGAAACTTTGACTTTTAATTAACTCAACTTGGATTTTGCATCCCTTAAACAAGAAGTAATTTGCACCTTTGAAGTTTTCTGCTTACAAACGTGCCACACTTATAGGATGTAATTCTTTGAATCCCTAAGGGATCCTGCTTAGGTTCCCAAAGAATCACATTCTATTCTCCTTTACTATCAAACATGTGCACAATTTACCAAACATTAAAATTTTCACTTAAAAGGGTCTCACCTCTTGAGAAGAAGCTTGAGATGAGAGTGTTCGCAGGGAGATCGGAACCACTTTCCCTCAGGTCGGAAAGGAAGGAACTGCTTTGATACCATAAATGTAACACCCAGCTTTTATTTAAAACTATCATTCAAAAGGTTTAATAATTTAAAATGTAGAACTTAAAATTTTCTTTTCATAAAACAACTTTACATATAAAATTGGGTATTTCAATTACAATATGAATAGCACAAACAAATAAAGTTTTCCTTCTTTCCAAATTCTTCCACTGCGACACTCTGATCCTCAAGCTCCTTGACTTTCACCTAAAATGTTAACCACATAAGGGTGAGACCTTTTCACAACACAGTGAATTAGAAGATAATAAAAGGGCACATAATAAAGGCTAAAACATCATAATCAAACCAAGCCATGAATAATAAAATGCTTCACACTCTCATTTCCATTTAAACATACCCCTTTTTTTATCCATCTTTCAATAACCCTACTCATTTCCTTAATCCTTTCCATTATCATTACGTTACCTTTTCCATTATTAATTCCTTTTATTTTAATTCCTTTTCCATTGGGTGTAACCTCAAGCAGAGATCTACACCTTACCATTGTGTGTAACCCCAAACAGAGATCTACACACAGTGTATGCAACCACAAACAGTGATCTGCATACACCCCATCTTATTTATGTAACCTCAAACAGAGATCTACATAAACTTCCATTTTTACTTTTTACCTATCCATTATTCATTTTCCATTAATGTGTGTAACCCCAAGCAGAGATCTACACACACAGTGTAAGCAACCACAGACAGTGATCTGCAAACACTTCCATTTTTACCGTACACCACTAGGATTTGGATACCCGCTAGGTAATTGGCACACCTGTCTAGAGACTTGGGACACCTGCCCAGGACTTTACACCCATCCAGACCATCACCTGTAGGACTATGTACTTTTACCAATCCATTAATTATTCCAATTATTGGTGTGGAAAACTGATCCTGTGGGTCACCCGGCGCCTACAGGGCGGTTTGGCCTAATGGGTAATTGGCCCTAACAGGTAATTGGAACACCTAGCCGGGTACCTAGTGTTCCGGGCCCCACTGATCAGTTTTCACTTAAGTTACCTTTACCATTTCTATTTAATTAACAAACCATTCCATTCATTTATAATCCATAATCACAAACATACATTCATAAATAACACATATCATCCATCATCAAAAACATTTCCAAAGATTCACATTTAGAGTCACATTCCACAATTAGCATTTAACCACACTTAACATTAACACTTATAACTATATTCTATCACATTCAACAATTAGTCTTTACGACCATTTCTCCTTTATTATCATACAATCCCTTCATAACCTTAATTCCTATTCAAAAATACACATTTTAAACACCGCTTACTTCCCTTATTATTTCCATTATATTTAGTCATTTACATCACCCATTATCCACCATTAAATCAAGATAACCCACATATAACACTCAGTGAACATAACAACTATCAGCAGATAAAAACACACTTAAAAATCAACATATATCAGTCGACATACGCAAGTATGTCTCAGAATGCTTAAATATAAGTCAACTCCCTAGGGTTCTTCACTTCCTACATTTACAACATACATAAAGGGGGTTTTTAACAAATTTATGACATTTAAATTAAATGATTAAATTAAATTCAAAATACATTCAATTCTCCATAACCAACTCTAACAGGTGCTATTTTACTACCCACAACCCAATTTAACTACTTAGCCCAAATCCTATTATATACCCCAACTATCCCTAACTCAAGGTGTGGAAAAGAGACTCCCCTTACCTTGGAGAAGGAGAGAGCCCACACAAAGCTCCAGGGACCATGAATCTACTCCGGATCTACCTTGATTCCTATCCTCTTGACCGATTCTCCACTCCGTTCTTCAAGATTGGAGGAGAGAGAAAGGAAACCCTATATGAGAGAGAAAGCTTGGATTCAAGGGATGGAGGATTTATGTGTAGGATCTAACCTAAAAATCAAGATTCGATCCATGGGTGTTGTAACACCCCAAATTTCGTCTTCCGAATAAATATGTTAGTAAAGTGGTTTTATACATAAATAATAATTTCATGTTTGATTTGGATATATATTCATTATAAGTATTATGTGAAAATATTTTATGATGAGGTTTTTCCATAAAATATTAAAGTTTGCAATTAAGTCCTTGGGAAGGACCTAAAAACAATAATGGAAGGTCTTTTTGGGTTAAAATTAATTAAACAAAGGTTTTAGTGAAAACTGGTCAAAATACTCGAGTATTTTTGAAAATACTCGAGTATTCTGGTCAGTGTTGCACGAGTTAGTGCGTTTGGTGAGTCACCACCACCGAGTCACCGCCGTTTGACACGAAATCAGTCCTTCAACACGTCTAAGGCCTTCGTGTCGAGCTGCATGAGCTTGGTGGAGGGCTATTTAAGCCATGGTTGATGAATCAACCAACCCATTTTGCCAATTTCGTGAAGAACTTCACATGTTAGGGTTCTTGAGTTTCCTCTCTCAATTCGTTTTCGTTTCTGAGTCTTAACACATAAACCATACACCGTTTCAAAGCTCACATCTAGAGCTTTGAAAAACACCAAAAATCGTGAGTTAAGGCTGAGTGTGTGAGGAGTAGTGAGCTCTGCAAGTTAGAGCTTCAAATCTGCCAAAAACAGAACTCAGTTCAGACCCGTCAACTTCGTGGCTTCGATTCTCTCTCCTCCTTGAGAGTTACCTCACGCCTGAGATACCATTGGAAAGCTCTTTCAACGAGCTTCGATTTGATATCAAGTTTGTGAGATTTGAGTTCCTGGATGAAAAGTTATTGGCCTGTGAAGTTAGGTGTTGAAATCTGCCAAACTAGAATTTCAGATCCAGAGAGCCGACTTTGAGCTTCAATTGTGGTAAGCTCAAGCTCTCTTTTGGTCTGAAACTTATTGGTTTTCAAAGTTCATGTTATAGATAACATAATCTAACCAATTTCCCCAATTTTTATGCATGATTCGAATGTCGATTAATGTGGTTTTGAACCCCTGCTGAAGCTGTTATGCAAGCTCGGGTGGGAAGTGGTTAGAGCAATTGGTTGCTGTTCTCTGAAGAGTTTTTGTTCAAGAACGACCCTAAGGTATGGGGGAAGCTTACCATTTGCTAGAATAAGAGTAAATTGCATTAGAAAGTAGGAGGAGTCACCATGAGACTCTAAGGGCATAGATTGAAATAGGAATATGGCTTGGAGGCCAATCTGAGGCATGCTACATGCTAAGGCAAGTTTATTTGGTTGCATGTGAGCTTAATCAATGCTGAAATTATGCCAAAAATGAATAGAATTGAAATTGGTACTTGAAGTTGCATAATATGTGATTTTCATGCATAATTGATGAATGATTATGATTTTCTGTGAATTGATGCGATCTCTGTGTTGATACATGTTTAATTTGTGTATGTAAAGCTTTGTTGATCATTGGTTTAAGTTGGAATTGATTAGAATTGAAAATGGTATGTTAAAACCAAGTTGTAGTGCATCTGCTGTCAAAAATACCTGAGTATTTGGTAAAAAACTCGAGTATTTGGTAAAAAACTCGAGTATTTTCTGATGCAAGCTTCCCAGAAGATCACGAAATACTCTAGTATTTTGTAAAATACTCTAGTATTCTGGGCTGCAAAATACTCTAGTATTCTGTGAAATACTCTAGTATTTTGGGCTGAAAAATACTCTAGTATTTTGTGAAACACTCAAGTATTTTGGGGCTGAAAAATACTCTAGTATTTTGTGAAATACTCAAGTATTCTGAACGGTAAACTACTCGAGTATTTTGTGAAATACTCGAGTATTCTGGGCAGTCTGATACACAATTTCATGAAATTGAAGAACTACTCGAGTATTGAAGCTACTACTCGAGTCTTTTACTAAAATCTTGAGAAAACACCATTTTTAATCTAACCACTTCCATTTAAACCTAATGACACTTAAAGGAAATAATGTGATACTTCCTTAAATAAATCTCATCATTCTAAGCATGAAAATTGATATATCTCATTGATGAATTCATTACATATTGTATATAATGAGATTAATGAATAATCTTAAAGGAATACTTGCATGCATTCATGAACAATGAACGGTGATGAGTTATCGTTGTGTCATGTTCATGGAACATGAGGAGGGCCTCTGGGAGTGCCAAATGTTGCTGCTTGCTCGATGACACATTGAAGTGGACAATGTGGGCAGTATGTGGTATACTGTTGGTTTGATGGTTCAACGGTGTGTTGCACACAAGTGGTAAGGTTTACGTTTTGGCGACGTGACGTTCATCAGACATGGTGACGTTGTTTACCACCTCTGTTGTGTTACACAAGTGATAAGGTTTACGTCCTTAGGCGACGTGACGTTCATCAGATGTGGTGACGTTTTTTATCACACCCGTTGTATGTTGATAAGTGATAGGTTTACGTCCTTGGGCGACGTGACGTTCACCAGATAGTGTGACGTTTTTATCACTTCCAAGCAAGTACGCCATACGTTTGAAAACGTATTATTTGTATTCTGGGAATACAATGGTGTTATGGAAGGACGTTCATCTGAGTGATTAGTTGAGGAATCTCAGGAATCGAGAGATGGGAAGCATGCATCATTCCACCTATTTGGAAAGAGAAATAAATGAAATGGCGGGTGCTCATGTTTATGCATTTCTATCATGATGGGTGCTTACTTGTGGATGTTAGGACTTTATTCTTATTTGATAATGCGAATGTATAAGCTTACCCCCTGCCCTTAATAGGTTTTGACCAGGTACCTAGACTACCTAAAGATTAAAGGAATGGGATGACCCTTAAGTTCATGAAGTACTAAGTCATCATGGGATAGAGACTCTTTTGTACAACTCTGAGGACTCAACCAGACGAACGAATGGATGAAGAACCAGTGACCCGCTCTGGAACGTCTCTAATTTTGATATGGAAACAATGTATATATTTTGAGAGATGTATCCAAGAGGAAACCTAGTTTTCATACTTTAATATAATTATGGTACACATCAAATTTATATACCTGATTTTATGAGTCAATGAACTATTTTAATATATTCCGCTCACTCTGATTTTATCGTTCGACACGAAGGAAGTATTGTTAAAGTTGATTTCCTGGGATGACCTAATGACTAAATTATTTTCGAAAGCTATTTTGTACTACAAAGGTTATCTCAAAAGGATTCTAAAATGTTCAGCAAATAATTACTCCTTCTACCGAATTTAGTTCCAATACATGGTTTAAATTTGAGTACCACATTCAAGGAAAAATTTTCATACTCAAACTTTTCCAACACGTTTCAATAATAAGTGAAATTCTTTTTAAGAAACGAGGGATGTTACAGGTGTGGTATAAAAATGGAGTTTGGGTGCTTGGGCTTGGTTTGGTGTATGTGGGTGTTTAGAGAGAGAAAGCCATGGAGGTGAGAGAGAAGGAGAACCACCACGGAAAGGAAGAAAAGGAGAAAAAGAAGAAGGAGAAGATAAGCTTGCCATGGAGGAGGAATGGAGGATGAGCCATGGAGGATTGATGGTGTTTGATGATGGTTTGGAGGAGGAAGAGAGGAAGAACACGTGAGAGAAGAGGGAAGAGAGAGAGAGAAGCGTGAACATGAGAGAGAGAGAGAATGTCGAATGAGATAAGGGAAGGAGGGTGTGGCTGAAATAGGGAGATATAAGGGTGAAAATACGTTTTTTCCCCTTACTTTTATTTTTATTTTCTGCATCAGACCTAGAATAATCGATTACTTGACCCAAAGTAATCGATTACTCTTCAATGCAACATTTCATTGTGTTTCTGACAGAGGGCAAGTAATCGATTAATTCACCTAAAATAATCGATTACTTCACAAGATAATCGATTACTTCCATGAGTTAATCGATTATCAATGCTGCAACATTTAAGTGTTTTCATCAGAGGCCTAGTAATCGATTAACTCCTACAGAATAATCGATTACTCTAATGAAAACTCCTATTTGGCCAATTCTAACTCTAAGACACTACACTTAGCTCCTAACCATGGTTTTTCCTATGATTCCTATCAATAATTCTAGCTTATGATTTCCTAATTAACTTGGGATCAAATTTTGGGATGTTACCATCTCTAAATTCCCATCTCTAAATTTTGCCTTGATTCATGTTCTATGTGCATGCATGTGAAAGATTTGAAAATAAAATCTTGACCTATAATGATGTGCATTCGGCCTAAGCCTAGAGTTAGGAAATCATGCCTTGTCTCTGTAACACCCCAAAATTTTAATCCCCGATTAATGAAATGTTAATTATAAATTAATTATAATTAATTATTTCCATATTAATCCTTGATTAAAATATGAGTTCATATAGTTGGTATATGTGTGTGAATTGATTTAGTAAATATAATAAATGCCTAAAATGAGTATTTTGCATATTAGTCCCTGGGTTGGGACCTAGAGGTAATTATAGGAAAGATTTTGGAGGGAAAGTAAATAAAATAATTATTTTTCAAAAATTGGGAAAAATACTCGAGTATTTTCTGAAAAACTCGAGTATTCTGGACAGAGTTGCACGAGTTAGTGCGTTTGGTGAGTCACCACCACCGATTCCCCTTCGTTGACACGAATACTCCTCCATGAACACATCAACAGCTTCGTGTCTCTGTGCATGATCCTTCAAACCTAGTATTTAAGCTCAAAACCGAGTGACGAGCAACCATTTTGCCAATTTGTTGATGAGTTTGTATGTTAGGGTTCTGCAATCGTTTCCTTCGATTCTCCTTGTGTGCTTAGATTCAAGTAACAAATCATACACCAATACAAAGCTCACATCACGAGCTTTGTATAGACATAAAGTTTGTGAGCTGAGAGTGAGTGTGCTGTTAGAATCAAAGCTGAGAAGTTGAGGTTTGGGTGCTGTCATCAGTTCTGGGAGCTCACTTTGATCATTGATTGTGGTAAGCTCACGAGTCTCTGAGTCTCAAATTCAGTTTCTTTAGTTAGATTATGTTGCATAGAGTCTAGAAAACCTAATTTCCCTAATTCTATTCTCTGTTTCATGTGTGAACCAATTCCACTTTGGTGTTGCACTCAAAACTGCTCTGCATGTTGGGTTAAAGTGCTTTTGGTGCTGTGGAGCTTTTCTTTGGGGAATTTCTTGTTTGATTCACGTCTGAGAGGTAAGGGGAAGTAATTATATTCACTAGATAGAGTTAAATTTCATTAATTGTGTTAGAGAGCCACCAAGAGGCTCTAAGGGCTTAGTTTGAATAGGAACTTTGGTTTGGAGACCAATCCATGCTCTATGATTGTGATGAGCAAGTTTTATATCATGCATGCAAGCTTAAATGACCATTGTTTTATGAGTGTTATGCTTATTTTGCAATTTGAGGTGTTGAGTTGCTAAATTGTGTAAATTATGCATAAATGGTTGATTCTCTGTCAAATTGGTTATTTGATATGAAATGAGTATTGCAACATGTTCAATATATGGTATGTGAACTGTTTTGATCTTTGGTTTGGGTTAAAAATGTTTAGAAATTGAAATGGTATGTAAAAACCAAGTTTCAGTCTGGTCTGTCTGCAAATACTCGAGTATTTGGCTTAACACTTGAGTATTTCGTGGTGCACTAGAGTGAAAATTGGCGCACCAACTTGGGAATCAGATTGGACACTCGAGTAATGTATGAACTACTCGAGTATTCTGGGTAATGGAATACTCGAGTATCTCAAGAATTACTCAAGTATATTTATGAAGACCTGAAAACCTAAATCTCTGAAGAGACATGAACGACTCGAGTGGAATTATGAACCACTCGAGTAGAATCTGGAAAATGATAAACTACTCGAGTATTTTGGAAAACACTCGAGTATTTTTAGTCAGACACTTAAAATACCATTTTCAATTCTAAGTCATTTTGTTACTCTTAAAGGGCAATAAACCAAGTGATCCTGGACTTAAAAGAAATTGATTGACGTTATGATGTTTTCATTTGAATAATGATGATACGTTGCTCGGAAGGCACGTAGTGTATTAATAAAAGGACGGAACATCAATCAATTCCTTTGTAGTAAAGTTAATGCATTCATATTGGAGTTTGGATGGTAGGACGTATATCATGTTTTTGGTAAACATGTGGAGGGCCTCTGGGAGTGCCAATACGCTTGCTTGATGACATGTCGTTGACGTGGTCGGCTGAGTGGATGCCGATATGGTTATACCGTTTGGATGACGGTCCGTTTGGATGACGGGATATGCTCGGGTGGCATGGATACCAAGCTTGTCGTGTACATTCTAGGTGAATGTACGAATTGTTGTATACCTAGGAATACAACGCACTGTTGAGTGCTGGGTTGTCAGGGATGGACGTCAGAGAGTGACATAGTATGATGGAGATAGGCTTGAGAGCTAAAGTCATGCATCATGCCACTCATTTAAATTAATGGTGATAAATGAAATAAGTGTGAGCATCCTATGTGCATTCATTAACTGCTAAGTGTTATATGTGATTGTTGTTAATTGATGCATATTTACATATTAATATTGCACAATTTATTCTCTATTGGTTATGTGTATAGAATTGCTTACCCCTATGCCCTTGTAGGTGATGTCTCGTTACATTGCTTGCATCGAGATCCAGCCACTTCCTAGTGGCACATGGATCTATGAGGACCATCGCGCGGTGTTCGAGGGAGAGGTAGAGGTTACCTTCTACCACCCGAACCCGTTGATCCGATTCCGTCCTCGTAGATTTAGGATTCCCATCATATACACTATGCATGTACCCCCGTTTTACACTTACCATGGACCACCTCCCACGCGACCAGCTCGCTCTTACCATAGTTTTCGTTTTCGACCTACCCGCTCTCACCCTTTTATTTCGAGAGTCGTCCGCGAGGAGATTCCCCCTTCTGATCCGAGGAGCCCAGTCAGGGTTTCACCATCACCTGACCCGGTACCCAGTGGTAGGGTACACTCTCCCTCGGATGAGATCGAGGAGGATCTGGTGGAGGACGAGAGTGGGAGCGAGCCTGTCGTGCATTCTACTAGGAGTGATTGGAGGGACGATGATCCCTAGGTATATGCATATGGTATGTGATGAGGATCGGTGGATCCGATGTGCGGATGCTGTGGAGGAGACTTGCTGCTGCTGCTGTGTTGATGATGATGCTACTACCTTACTACTTATGTTTCTTGGAGACTGCTGCTATCACTACTACTACATCTGATGATGCCAGATCTACGTGACCACCCTTGGAGTTTATGTTTTGGCTATGTACATATATTGTAGATATACTTTTGGAGTACTCTAGGGGTTTAGATACACTATTATGTAGATTTGTTTATGGGCTTGTATATGTTGGATCTTGGAGACTTTGATCATGGGACTATGTACTCACTACTCTTCATATATATATATATATATTGAAAACTTATGTTTATCTTACCAATAAATCGTATAGTCCGATAAATTCCGCTTTACTCTGATTTAATCTACTTAAGAGCTCGACTATAAATATTATTTGATGGTATCAGTTTTATTGAACAAAGCATGGGTAACTTTGATTACTTGTATGATACAAAGATGTTTCCAAAGAGCGAATGTTACCCTATTTGTGAAAAGGTTTTAGAGATCGCCGAACTCGATACAAATGTTTTGAAATGGTTTAAAGTTTATTCTCCAAGAATTCCAAATGACGGTTTGTGCACCCGCTATATAAGAAAATTTTATTTTCCACATTTTCTTCACACTCACAAGTCCATATATTATCCAATATAAAAGCTTAATTACTATATTATATTTGGGTAATCCGGAAGGGTGTCACACTGAGTGGTATCAGAGCAAAAGTCAGATCCTGTGGTAGTGGAAGTAGTTCAGAAAGGTAGCCATCAACATCAAGCAGGTATCTCCAGGGCATGCACATTATTTTGAATGTTATTATTTTGCTTGTTGAGCTTTAGATACCCTTGATTTGGTTTGTATCTTGTCTCATTAGAGTACAAGACACAATTGATTGTAGATTTAAGCGTTAAAAATATAGCTCTAGTATAGGTGGTGTTGTGAAAGTTTCTTTAGTTCAGCATATGTGACCATAAGCCCATAGCGCAGGTCTAATATGGCAACTAGAAACCAAAATCACACCAACGCGATGTTAGAAAGGATCACCACGGTGCTGGAAGCCATGCAGCGACAATCTCAACAACCATCTCAACCGGTCAACCCGTCTCATCAGTGTAATGTGGGTAACGCTGAGGCGAAGACTTTGGCTGATTTTAGAAGCTGTAATCCGCCAAAGTTTGAAGGAGGATTTAAACCGGAAGAGGCGAACAAGTGGATTCACACCATGGACAAGATCTTGAGAACGTTGGAGTGTTCTGATGCTCAAAAGGTGGCGTATGCAACCTACATGTTAGAGGAGGAAGCTGAGAACTGGTGGAATCACACAATGCAGCTTCTGCAATATGAAGGAAGAGAGGTAAGTTGGGGAGTATTCATGGAGAAGTTTCTCCAAAAGTATTTCCCTGAGGACTTGAGAAGGAAGAAGGAGGTGGAGTTCTTGCAGCTGAAGCAAGGAAACATGAGTGTGGATGAGTACGCAGCTAAGTTTGAGGAGCTGATGAAGTACTCTCCATACTATCAAAATAATCCAGATGAGAGAAGTAAATGCATTAAGTTTGAAGGAGGCCTGAGGCCAAAGTTGAATTCGATCTTCAGTTACCAGCGGATTCAAAGCTTTCCTGCACTGGTGGACATGTGTAGGATGTATGAAGATGATACAAAGGCTGAGGAGATGCAAGTCTCGGAGAAGAAGGACAATCAAGGCTATGGACCTCCGAGGCGTAAAGGTTTCAACAACCGAGGCAAAGGTCCGTATGATCGCCGAGGAAAAGGTAAAGGAAAAGCTGGTAGGTCTGATAGAAGGAATTATCGGAGCGAGGCTCCATTCTGTGACAAGTGCAAGCGCAATCACTATGGCCGTGTTTGTTGGGGGACAAGTGGTTGCTTTAACTGTGGAAAGCCGGGACATTTTGCAAGGGACTGCAAGGAACCGGCCAAAGCCAATTCAAGAGGGGCTGCTGATAGGCCTATGGCTCAAGAAAGAGTTTTCACCCTTAGTGGTGTGGAAGCAAGTCGGTCTTCTGATCTGGTGCAAGGTAAATACTTGCTTAATGGTCAGTCTTGTTATGTTTTGTTTGACTCTGGTGCAACGCATTCATTTGTTTCATATGAATGTGTAGACCGTATAGGCTTAATTATGTCTGAAATGCCTTATACTCTCAAAGTAGAAACCCCTGTCAATGCTCCTGTTGTAGTTTCTAGAGCATGTCTTAACTGCTGCATAGAAGTGTTAGGACGAACCTCTAAAGTAGATTTGATCTGCTTACCCTTAGTACAATTAGATGTGATCTTGGGGATGGACTGGTTAAGTCAAAACCAAGTAATCATTGATTGTAATAGAAGGATAGTAACCTATAGAAACCCAAAACCATCCGGCTACGTGTGTCTGTTCAACACTGAGGTGGAGGAGAATGGTCCAAGGATGGAAGAAATCCCTATTGTCAGAGACTTTCCGGAAGTTTTTGCTGATGAGATCCTTGGTCTGCCACCAAGGAGAGAAATTGAATTCGGTATCGACTTAGTTCCGGGAGCTGGTCCCATTTCTATCGCTCCCTATAGAATGGCACCACCGGAAATGGCGGAAATGAAGAAGCAGATTGAGGAGCTGTTACAGAAGCAGATGATTCGACCAAGCGTGTCACCTTGGGGTGCTCCGGTTTTGTTTGTCAAGAAGAAGGATGGCAGCATGAGGATGTGCATCGACTACAGACATTTGAATAAGGTCACGATCAAGAACAAGTATCCATTGCCGAGGATATATGACCTTATGGATCAAGTTCGTGGAGCTTCAGTATTTTCTAAGATCGATTTGAGGTCAGGATACCATCAGATCAGGATAAGAGAAGAGGATATCTCTAAGACTGCATTTCGATCTCGATACGGACATTATGAGTATGTCGTGATGCCGTTCGGATTGACTAATGCACCAGCCATTTTCATGGACTACATGAATCGAATCTTTAGACCTTATTTAGATTCGTTCGTAGTTGTGTTCATTGATGATATTCTCATTTACTCTAAGAGCCCGGAGGAGCATGCCAAACACTTGAGAATAGTGTTGAGCATCCTAAAGGAGAATCAATTGTACGCCAAACTTACAAAGTATGAGTTCTGGCTGAAGGAGGTCAAGTTCTTAGGGCATGTGATTTCAGACAAGGGAATAGCCGTTGATCCGACGAAAGTGAGTTCGGTTTTGCAATAGGAGCAACCAAAGTCGGTCACAGAGGTGAGAAGCTTTCTTGGTTTGGCTGGGTACTATAGAAGGTTTATAGAAGGTTTCTCGAAGATCGCACTGCCTTTGACGAAGTTGACTCGGAAAGATCAACTATTCCTATGGGATGAGAAGTGTGAAAGGAGTTTTCGAGAATTGAAGGAAAGGTTGACATCGTCTCCTGTATTGGTTTTGCCCGATACACAGAAGAGTTTTGATGTGTACTGTGACGCGTCGAAACAAGGTCTTGGGTGTGTTTTGATGCAAGAAGGGCAAGTCGTCGCCTATGCCTCGAGACAACTAAAAGTTCATGAAATGAACTATCCAACCCATGATCTGGAGCTGGCAGCTGTGGTGTTTGCATTAAAGATCTGGAGGCACTATCTCTATGGCACTACGTTCCGAGTGTTCAGTGACCATAAGAGTTTAAAGTACCTCTTCGATCAAAAGGAGTTGAATATGAGGCAGCGTCGATGGATGGAGTTTTTGAAAGATTATGAGTTCGAGCTCCATTACCATCCGGGGAAGGCCAATGTTGTGGCAGATGCATTGAGTAGAAAGGCAATGCACATCAGTGCAATGATGGTCAGAGAAGCTGCACTGATAGAGGAATTCCGGGATTTGAGTTTGACGATGCAAGTGGAGCCGACAAGTATCAAGATGGGAATGCTGCAGATTGCTAATGAGTTTCTACAAAGGATTCGGGAATTGCAACACAAGGATGGGAAACTCATGGAAAAGAGGAAATCGATGGAAGAAGGCAAGGAATTGGAATTTCAAGAAGGGAAGGATGGAATCCTTCACTTTAAAACAAGGATTTGTGTGCCTGATGATTTAGAAGTAAGAAGGATGATTCTGGATGAAGCGCATCAGAGTAAGATGAGTATGCATCCGGGAGCTACCAAAATGTACCAGGACTTAAAGAAGCTATTTTGGTGGCCTGGTTTGAAGAGAGACGTAGCTGAGTATGTGGCATGTTGTTTGGTATGTCAGAAGGCCAAGGTGGAACATCAAAGGCCAGGAGGGGAGTTACTTCCTTTGGAGATTCCGTTGTGGAAATGGGATAGCATCTCGATGAATTTTGTGTCGGGATTTCCAAGGACATCTACTGGTCATGATGCAATCTGGGTGATCGTGGATCGTTTGACCAAGTCAGCGCATTTCATTCCCGTGAATATGCGCTATTCGTTGGAAAAGCTCACTCAGTTGTACATCAAAGAAGTTGTTCATCTGCACGGTGTACCATCAAGCATTGTGTCAGATCGCGACCCGAGATCTACATCGAAGTTTTGGGAAGATCTGCATAGAGCCTTGGGTTCAAGATTGAAACTGAGTTCTGCATACCATCCTCAGACTGATGGCCAAACGGAGAGGACTATTCAGTCATTGGAGGACATTCTACGAGCCTGTGCTTTGGAAGGACAAGGGAATTGGGAGCAGATGTTGCCACTCGTGGAGTTCACTTACAACAACAGTTACCACACGAGTATTGGAATGACACCATTTGAAGCTTTGTATGGGAGAAAGTGTCAGACGCCGTTATGCTGGTTTCAAGTGGGGGAGAATTCTCTGGTTGGACCAGATTTTGTGCAAGAGACCACGGAACAGATCAAGATGATACAAGAGAAGATGAGGGCAGCTCAAAGTAGGCAGAAAAGCTATGCTGATAGGAGAAGAAAACCTTTAGAATTTGCCGAAGGAGACCATGTATTCATTAGAATAGTACCAACCAAAGGTGTTAGTAGGGCCTTGAAAACTCAGAAACTATCACCTAAATTCATTGGTCCCTATCAAATCCTCAAAAGAGTTGGCCCAGTAGCTTATCAGTGCCCCCGTCATTAGCTAACCTTCATAATGTATTCCATGTGTCTCAACTAAAAAGATATGTCCATGACCCCACCATTGTCCTTAGAATCCAACCTGATGACTTAGAAATTCAGGAGAACCTAACCTTCAAAGCTGTGCCAGTTCGTATTGAAGATTGAAGACTCAAGCAGCTTAGAGGGAAAGACATTCGCCTGGTCAAAGTAATCTGGGTGTGTGGCGATGTAATGGAAGCATCGTGGGAACTAGTGGATAAGATGCGTCAGGATTATCCTGATTTGTTTGTATGAGTTGAATTTCGGGGACGAAATTCCTTGTAAGTGGGGGAGTAGTGTAACACCCCAAAATTTTAATCCCCAATTAATGAAATGTTAATTATAAATTAATTATAATTAATTATTTCCATATTAATCCTTGATTAAAATATGAGTTCATATAGTTGGTATATGTGTGTGAATTGATTTAGTAAATATAATAAATGCCTAAAATGAGTATTTTGCATATTAGTCCCTGGGTTGGGACCTAGAGGTAATTATAGGAAAGATTTTGGAGGGAAAGTAAATAAAATAATTATTTTTCAAAAATTGGGAAAAATACTCGAGTATTTTCTGAAAAACTCGAGTATTCTGGACAGAGTTGCACGAGTTAGTGCGTTTGGTGTGTAACATCCCAAATTTAATTCCAAGTATAATCTATGTTGGGATGGTCTTAGGGTAGAAGAAATGGAGATATAAGTTAGAATCTAGCCAAAAATACATGTAGAACTAGGGTTAAAAACATAGAATCTTAGGAAATTCAAAATAAAAGATTTACAACTCTAAACACAAATTCCACCGTTGGATGTGAAGATTAGTATGTGGGGAAGCTTGCTATAAATTTGAGGAAGATCCAACGGGTAACGAAGAAGTTATGGCCTTTCAAAGTTTGGATACTGCAAAATTGTGCAGCTTAATCGCCTCTTAATCGATTAACCTACAATTTAATCGATTAAATCGTGCTGCTGCTGAAAAAAATAAAGGCAAAACACACGTTCTTTCCCTTCCAAATTTGAATCTCTCTCTTTCTCTCCCCTAGGGTTCCATTCTCTATCATCAAATCCACCAAGAGCAAGTGAGATTTCTTCATTTCATCAACACATCTCTTCCTCCTTGCTCCAAGTAAGTATTCAAGCCTTTGATTCCTTCCCTCTCTCTCTCTAATTCGAGTTTTCTCTCTCCTCCCTCTCATGGAGGTTTTCAATTCTAAGCTTAGAACCTTCAAGTTTTCCATGGGGTTTAGTTTGAGCATCATGGAATGAGCAATAATCCTCCTTTTTGTGGCTTTATAATAGGTTCTATCACTCTCTTGTGGATTTTGAGCTCTTGGTGGGCAAACTCAAGCATAAGACACTTGGACTCTCCTTATCCTTAAGTGTTTGAGGTAAGGGAATGGATATAGTGAGCTTTGCCTTGTTCTAGGGAGTAGGCTCTAGTTAGTATATAATGCTTGTTAGGGTTATGTGTTAGGGGATAAAATTAGATTATAAAACCTTAGGTTATTGAATATAAAATCTTAATTAATTAAATATGCATGATGATTGGATGTTAAGACTAGGAAAAGGAAACCCAATAATATGACAATGAATTATTTGATAAATGAAACTTGGATAAGGATTAAATTGAAGTACATGAGGAATTGGGTAATATGATAGTGAAGTTGACATAAATGAATTCTAAGATTATTGATTTTAATGGTAAAGTCTTGTATTAAATGATAATTCACTGCTATTGCAAATATGTGTATGTGTTATGGAATAAATTAATATAGGAAGAAAAGGGAATGGAAACAATTATATGTGATGAATGTGTGTATTTGTATCTAAATGCTAAATGAGTATAAATGTTAAGTATTGTCAATTGTGAACAAAGGTCATGGCTTATGAATTGAACTTGTGAATATCAGAAATGGAAGCAAATGATTTTGTGTAAACAAAATGTAAAAGGTGATGTTATTATGTGGTGACAAAGAAAATATGTGAGAAGGTGAAATATGTAATTTGAAATGAAGTGTAATACAAATGTTGGACTATGAAAGAGAATACTATTTAGTATGATTGTGATAACTGAGAAAGGAAATGAATAATTCTTGGCCTCTGAAATGAGGCGCCAAACATTGAGAATGTGGTATATGCGTTGGCCTCTGATTTGAGGTAACGATTAATGGAAAGATTTGATAATTGATATAGGGAATGAGTATGGAAAAAGAATGAATGGGAAATGTGTGTAAGTGTATTTGTGATTGTATATGTTAAGTTGTTTGTGTAGGAAGATGAAAGTATGATTTGGCCTCTGATGTGAGGTAATGTGAAATGAAAATGTAATAAGTGAGTTGGCCTCTGATTTGAGGTGACGATTAATGGAAAGTGATGATTAGGCTGACCTCTGTTATGAGGGGCACAAAATGAATTAAAGTAATAAAGTGTCGACCTCTGACCTGAGGGACACAAGATGAGATGAATGTTAATGAGTGTTGACCTCTGACCTGAGGGACACCGGATGAGATGTGTATTGGTGTGTTGACCTCTGACCTGAGGGACACAAGATGAAATGAATGTTATTGGGTGTTGACCTCTGACCTGAGGGACACCGGATAAAATAAAGAACTGAGTGTTGACCTCTGACCTGAGGGACACATAATTTAAATGTGGAAAAGTATAAGGGCCTCTGTTTTGAGGTGATAAATGTGTTGAATGAAAATTGTTCATTGGCCTCTGATTTGAGGTGATGTATTAAAATGAAATGAGTATGTGAAATGAATAAAAAGAAAAGGAAATGAATGTTGATTGGATGTTGAAACGAATAAGGAAAATGGATGTTGAACTGAATAATGGAAATGGACATTGAAATGAATAATGAATATGGAAATGTTGAAATGAGTATGGTGTGCAATATGTGAATATATGCTTATTTGCTAATTGTGTTTGACCTAGCGGGTTGTTATGTCTAGTTAGAAACTGCTTTCTATTTCATGTGCAATGCTCACTCCCTTACATTTTCAGGTACGGAGATTGAGCTGGCACAGCCCCCGGCCGAGCAGGAGTACTTTCCCTTACAGGGAGAGTAGGGTGTTATGGGTTTAGAGTATATTATGAACTTAAGCCTCCTACACTATTTTGATGTAAAATTTGTTATTCATATTTTAAGTGAGGCTTAGGATGTTTTATTTTGACAAAGTTATATGTTTTGGTTACGACACTCAAACTTAGTATTTTCCGCTATTACTCTGATATATTTGGAGCCCATGAGGCCTTGATATGATTTATGAATATCATCTGAAGCCCTGCTGGCTATTAGTTGTTTATTTGAAATTGATTTATCACAGGTTAAATTTTGGATTAGTCCGAAAAACAAACAAAACTCCGCCCGTTTGACAGTTGATTTTAATGTAATAAAAATGAATTTTCAAGTCCGTATTTTATTATAAGGGGAATTATGGGTAAAAATCCTAGGGTGTTACATTATGGTATCAGAGCAGTTTCCCTCGGCCTTTGGAGTATGAACTCACTACTCCTATGGTTACTCACCGAGCGAGTAATCCAAGTACTTAGTTTAGTGTCTTAGTGAAGTTATAGGATATTAGTAGTTTTATTTAATTATTCTATCATTAACTGGTTTCCCTTCCATGACTCAACAGTATGGCAGTGAGACGGGCTGATAATGATAGGATTGCTGCAATTCTCGAAACTCTGGTTCAATTGCAGCAGAACCAAGCCCAAGTTCAGCAGCAACAAGCTGATAATCTTGCAAACCTGCAGCAGAATCAAGCCCAGAACATTGCTGTAGCTGCAGCAGCTGCTGCTGCAGCACTTCAGCCTCCTCCACCACCACCAGTGGAGATTGACTGGATGGGCCGCTTTAGAAAAAGCGATCCGCCGAAGTTTGAAGGGGGTTACAATCCCGATGGAGCTCAAAGATGGCTCCAGGAGATGGAAAAGGTGTTTAGCTCACTGCAGCCACCAGGTGACCAGTATATGCGACTAGTGGAGTATGTTCTGATGGGTGAGGCGGAACATTGGTGGGACCAACAGAGGAGAGGTCTGGAAGCAGTTAATGAGCTTATTTCATGGGATCTTTTCAAGATCCATTTTCTGGGAAAGTACTTTCCGGAAAATGTAAGGAGGGAGAAGGAAGTGGCTTTTCTTGAGCTGAAGCAAGGGAGCCTCAGTGTTGGAGAATATGCAGCTCAGTTTGAGGATCTCATTTGTTATTCTGGCAGCTATCGGGATGCAGATGAACACACTAAGTGTATCAAGTTTGAGGCTGGTCTCAATTCCAAGATCAAAACTGTCTTTGTCTATCAGGGAATCTCTAATCTCTCTCAACTAGTGAACATGACCAGTGCTTATGAAGATTCTCTCAAGCAGGAACAAGCAGGGGAGCGAAGCAGGGCATCTCAGAGATTGTCTGGTCCTATTAGGGGCAAGGGACCGATTCAGAAGTCTGGTCCATACTCTCATTCCGGGGTCACGTTTCCTAGGGAATCCGGACCAACAGTGAATGCTTATGGTCCAATACCGACTTGTCAGCACTGCGGCAGGATGCATAGGGGAGTGTGCTGGACATTGGGTCGAAAGGAGAGGTTATGCTTTCACTGTGGACAACCCGGACATTTTGCTTCAAATTGTCCTAAGAACACAATGAAGAAGGAAATTAATGCTGCTAAGGCACAGAAGACCCGTGGTGGTCCATCATTGCAGAAGGGGAAGTTATTCACCGTCGAGGGTGACGAGGTGGACCCATCGGATATGGTCGCAGGTAACTAATGTTTTCCAAGTCCATGCGTAATGTTTCTAAGTTCGATTGTGGTGGAGATAGTTTTCTCCTTAGTTAGCTAAATAGGGGATTAGTAATGTCTTAGGTTAGAACTGCTTAAAAACATGTTGGAAATCTGCCTTTCCAAATACAATCATGTTCTTATAGAGAACGTATGAAAGACCTTATAAGGAATTCTTTAGTTTGAGAATTCTAGTATCAAGTAACCAATATTATGTTGTGATGTTGTTATTTGATGTAATGTAAGGTTAGAATTGATCACTCTAATCCTTGCATTTGTTAAATGATGACATTACTGATAGAACCCGACAGTGATGTGTTGTTGGTAGACGTGAGGATGGGATTGATCACCTCAATTCTTGCATCTATCAATAAATGCTATCATTGTAACCTTTAAAGTGAAAGTAGACAACCAAAGAAGTGACATCCAAGGAAAATAATTCTTGTAAGTGAAGCCAACCTTACCCCGAAACATTCGTTCAAAAGCTTCATATAGAGTTAGAGAGTAGATAGAAAATAGTTCTAAAGAAAAGAAGTCTTGGTATATGCTACTTGTTCCAAAGTACTATAGCTAAGTGCTAATCCCTTGGATGAGTTAAGATAGCTCTCCAGAAGTTATTCTTAACCATCATATCAACTAAATCAATCTTGAAGCAATTTGACAGTTGCTTCGAATCTTTTCCCGGTTCTTAGATAACCACTCATAAGAATAGCCGGTTTTGCCGAATTTGTAAAATCCCTGCGTTGATACCAAACATCTTAATAATTGACTCAGCCAACGGCAAGTTGCCGTACCCTTCACATTTGGTAGTTGGGTAAATCTTGAAACTAATGTGGACTTCTTCCTTCCTAATCTTTTTAGTCGATTCATGGAAGAAGTTGATTGTGGGGCATTTAGTAGGAATTGTGTCTGCTCTAATCAACTAAGCATTGGGGTGCTTCTTGTTCATGAATGCTTGTGTTTTTGAAAGATCCTAAACCTTACCGGTGCTAGTCAATCCTGATGAGAAGATAAACTCTAAGGCGTTCTATCCTACAAAAATCTTCGCATGCCTCGATCCCAGGGTATCTATTCTGGGAAAGATTCTAAAACTATTCTGGAAATGCTAAATATTTCGATTTTTCCCGTATCTAGCTAATGCAACTCCTGTCTTGCATCTATCCGAAGGACGATCAGAGGCGGATTAACCCGATCCCACACCCTTTAGCAAAGCGGTAATTGGGTATGTTGATGCCAAGTGGGGGAGCACTTCCTACCCTAATTTAAATTCTGTCGAGGTAAGGGCAAATCGAAGGACTGACGGAAGAAACCAAAGGGGATTAAAGATAGGAATCGCGAGTCCTATCACCGGGGTGATTCTCCATTTACATAACCTAACGGAATTTCGGGGACGAAATTCCAATAAGTGGGGGAGAATTGTAACATCCCAAATTTAATTCCAAGTATAATCTATGTTGGGATGGTCTTAGGGTAGAAGAAATGGAGATATAAGTTAGAATCTAGCCAAAAATACATGTAGAACTAGGGTTAAAAACATAGAACCTTAGGAAATTCAAAATAAAAGATTTACAACTCTAAACACAAATTCCACCGTTGGATGTGAAGATTAGTATGTGGGGAAGCTTGCTATAAATTTGAGGAAGATCCAACGGGTAACGAAGAAGTTATGGCCTTTCAAAGTTTGGATACTGCAAAATTGTGGAGCTTAATCGCCTCTTAATCGCCTCTTAATCGATTAAGCTGCAATTTAATCGATTAAATCGTGCTGCTGCTGAAAAAAATAAAGGCAAAACACACGTTCTTTCCCTTCCAAATTCGAATCTCTCTCTTTCTCTCCCCTAGGGTTCCATTCTCTATCATCAAATCCACCAAGAACAAGTGAGATTTCTTCATTTCATCAACACATCTCTTCCTCCTTGCTCCAAGTAAGTATTCAAGCCTTTGATTCCTTCCCTCTCTCTCTAATTCGAGTTTTCTCTCTCCTCCCTCTCATGGAGGTTTTCAGTTCTAAGCTTAGAACCTTCAAGTTTTCCATGGGGTTTAGTTTGAGCATCATGGAATGAGCAATAATCCTCCTTTTTGTGGCTTTATAATAGGTTCTATCACTCTCTTGTGGATTTTGAGCTCTTGGTGGGAAAACTCAAGCATAGGACACTTGGACTCTCCTTATCCTTAAGTGTTTGAGGTAAGGGAGTGGATATAGTGAGCTTTGCCTTGTTCTAGGGAGTAGGCTCTAGTTTGTATATAATGCTTGTTAGGGTTATGTGTTAGGGGAGAAAATTAGATTATAAAACCTTAGGTTATTGAATATAAAATCTTAATTAATTAAATATGCATGATGATTGGATGTTAAGACTAGGAAAAGGAAACCCAATAATATGACAATGAATTATTTGATAAATGAAACTTGGATAAGGATTAAATTGAAGTACATGAGGAATTGGGTAATATGATAGTGAAGTTGACATAAATGAATTCTAAGATTATTGATTTTAATGGTAAAGTCTTGTATTAAATGATAATTCACTGCTATTGCAAATATGTGTATGTGTTATGGAATAAATTAATATAGGAAGAAAAGGGAATGGAAACAATTATATGTGATGAATGTGCGTATTTGTATCTAAATGCTAAATGAGTATAAATGTTAAGTATTGTCAATTGTGAACAAAGGTCATGGCTTATGAATTGAACTTGTGAATATCAGAAATGGAAGCAAATGATTTTGTGTAAACAAAATGTAAAAGGTGATGTTATTATGTGGTGACAAAGAAAATATGTGAGAAGGTGAAATATGTAATTTGAAATGAAGTGTAATACAAATGTTGGACTATGAAAGAGAATACTATTTGATATGATTGTGATAACTGAGAAAGGAAATGAATAAGGTAATTACATGAATAATTAGTTGTTGAATGTGTGTTGTTGTATTTAAATGTGTTAAAATTGATTGAACAAGAAAGTGAATAATTCTTGGCCTCTGAAATGAGGCGCCAAACATTGAGAATGTGGTATATGCGTTGGCCTCTGATTTGAGGTAACGATTACTGGAAAGATTTGATAATTGATATAGGGAATGAGTATGGAAAAAGAATGAATGGGAAATGTGTGTAAGTGTATTTGTGATTGTATATGTTAAGTTGTTTGTGTAGGAAGATGAAAGTATGATTTGGCCTATGATGTGAGGTAATGTGAAATGAAAATGTGATAAGTGCGTTGGCCTCTGATTTGAGGTGACGATTAATGGAAAGTGATGATTAGGCTGACCTCTGTTATGAGGGGCACAAAATGAATTAAAGTAATAAAGTGTCGACCTCTGACCTGAGGGACACAAGATGAGATGAATGTTAATGAGTGTTGGCCTCTGACCTGAGGGACACCGGATGAGATGTGTATTGGTGTGTTGACCTCTGACCTGAGGGACACAAGATGAAATGAATGTTATTGGGTGTTGACCTCTGACCTGAGGGACACCGGATGAAATAAAGAACTGAGTGTTGACCTCTGACCTGAGGGACACATAATTTAAATATGGAAAGGTATAAGGGCCTCTGTTTTGAGGTGATAAATGTGTTGAATGAAAATTGTTCATTGGCCTCTGATTTGAGGTGATGTATTGAAATGAAATGAGTATGTGAAATGAATAAAAAGAAAAGGAAATGAATGTTGATTGGATGTTGAAACGAATAAGGAAAATGGATGTTGAACTGAATAATGGAAATGGACGTTGAAATGAATAATGAATATGGAAATGTTGAAATGAGTATGGTGTGCAATATGTGAATATATGCTTATTTGCTAATTGTGTTTGCCTAGCGGGTTGTTACGTCTAGTTAGAAACTGCTTTCTATTTCATGTGCAATGCTCACTCCCTTACATTTTCAGGTACGGAGATTGAGCTGGCACAGCCCCCGGCCGAGCAGGAGTACTTTCCCTTACAGGGAGAGTAGGGTGTTATGGTTTTAGAGTATATTATGAACTTAAGCCTCCTACACTATTTTGATGTAAAATTTGTTATTCATATTTTAAGTGAGGCTTAGGATGTTTTATTTTGACAAAGTTATATGTTTTGGTTACGACACTCAAACTTAGTATTTTCCGCTATTACTCTGATATATTTGGAGCCCATGAGGCCTTGATATGATTTATGAATATCATCTGAAGCCCTGCTGGCTATTAGTTGTTTATTTGAAATTGATTTATCACAGGTTAAATTTTGGATTAGTCCGAAAAACAAACAAAACTCCGCCCGTTTGACAGTTGATTTTAATGTAATAAAAATGAATTTTCAAGTCCGTATTTTATTATAAGGGGAATTATGGGTAAAAATCCTAGGGTGTTACCTGGTGAGTCACCACCACCGATTCCCCTTCGTTGACACGAATACTCCTCCATGAACACATCAACAGCTTCGTGTCGCTGTGCATGATCCTTCAAACCTAGTATTTAAGCTCAAAACCGAGTGAGGAGCAACCATTTTGCCAATTTGTTGATGAGTTTGTATGTTAGGGTTCTGCAATCGTTTCCTTCGATTCTCCTTGTGTGCTTAGATTCAAGTAACAAATCATACACCAATACAAAGCTCACATCACGAGCTTTGTATAGACATAAAGTTTGTGAGCTGAGAGTGAGTGTGCTGTTAGAATCAAAGCTGAGAAGTTGAGGTTTGGGTGCTGTCATCAGTTCTGGGAGCTCACTTTGATCATTGATTGTGGTAAGCTCACGAGTCTCTGAGTCTCAAATTCAGTTTCTTTAGTTAGATTATGTTGCATAGAGTCTAGAAAACCTAATTTCCCTAATTCTATTCTCTGTTTCATGTGTGAACCAATTCCACTTTGGTGTTGCACTCAAAACTGCTCTGCATGTTGGGTTAAAGTGCTTTTGGTGCTGTGGAGCTTTTCTTTGGGGAATTTCTTGTTTGATTCACGTCTGAGAGGTAAGGGGAAGTAATTATATTCACTAGATAGAGTTAAATTTCATTAATTGTGTTAGAGAGCCACCAAGAGGCTCTAAGGGCTTAGTTTGAATAGAACTTTGGTTTGGAGACCAATCCATGCTCTATGATTGTGATGAGCAAGTTTTATATCATGCATGCAAGCTTAAATGACCATTGTTTTATGAGTGTTATGCTTATTTTGCAATTTGAGGTGTTGAGTTGCTAAATTGTGTAAATTATGCATAAATGGTTGATTCTCTGTCAAATTGGTTATTTGATATGAAATAAGTATTGCAACATGTTCAATATATGGTATGTGAACTGTTTTGATCTTTGGTTTGGGTTAAAAATGTTTAGAAATTGAAATGGTATGTAAAAACCAAGTTTCAGTCTGGTCTGTCTGCAAATACTCGAGTATTTGGCTTAACACTCGAGTATTTCGTGGTGCACCAGAGTGAAAATTGGCACACCAACTTGGGAATCAGATTGGACACTCGAGTAATGTATGAACTACTCGAGTATTCTGGGTAATGGAATACTCGAGTATCTCATGAATTACTCGAGTATATTTATGAAGACCTGAAAACCTAAATCTCTGAAAAGACATGAACGACTCGAGTGGAATTATGAACCACTCGATTAGAATCTGGAAAATGATAAACTACTCGAGTATTTTGGAAAACACTCGAGTATTTTTAGTCAGACACTTAAAATACCATTTTCAATTCTAAGTCATTTTGTAACTCTTAAAGGGCAATAAACCAAGTGATCCTGGACTTAAAAGAAATTGATTGACGTTATGATGTTTTCATTTGAATAATGATGATACGTTGCTCGGAAGGCACATAGTGTATTAATAAAAGGACGGAACATCAATCAATTCCTTTTTAGTAAAGTTAATGCATTCATATTGGAGTTTGGATGGTAGGACGTATATCATGTTTTTGGTAAACATGTGGAGGGCCTCTGGGAGTGCCAATACGCTTGCTTGATGACACATCGTTGACGTGGTCGGCTGAGTGGATGCCGATATGGTTATACCGTTTGGATGACGGGATATGCTCGGGTGGCATGGATACCAAGCTTGTCGTGTACATTCTAGGTGAATGTACGAATTGTTGTATACCTAGGAATACAACGCACTGTTGAGTGCTGGGTTGTCAGGGATGGACGTCAGAGAGTGACATAGTATGATGGAGATAGGCTTGAGAGCTAATGTCATGCATCATGCCACTCATTTAAATTAATGGTGATAAATGAAATAAGTGTGAGCATCCTATGTGCATTCATTAACTGCTAAGTGTTATATGTGATTGTTGTTAATTGATGCATATTTACATATTCATATTGCACAATTTATTCTCTATTGGTTATGTGTATAGAATTTCTTACCCCTATGCCCTTGTAGGTGATGTCTCGTTACATTGCTTGCATCGAGATCCGGCCACTTCCTAGTGTCTATGAGGACCATCGCGCGGTGTTCGAGGGGGAGGTAGAGGTTACCTTCTACCACCCGAACCCGTTGATCCGATTCCGTCCTCGTAGATTTAGGATTCCCATCATATACACTATGCATGTACCCCCGTTTTACACTTACCATGGACCACCTCCCACGCGACCAGCTCGCTCTTACCATAGTTTTCGTTTTCGACCTACCCGCTCTCACCCTTTTATTTCGAGAGTCGTCCGCGAGGAGATTCCCCCTTCTGATCCAAGGAGCCTAGTCAGGGTTTCACCATCACCTGACCCGGTACCCAGTGGTAGGGTACACTCTCCCTCGGATGAGATCGAGGAGGATCCGGTGGAGGACGAGAGTGGGAGCGAGCCTGTCATGCATTCTACTGGGAGTGATTGGAGGGACGATGATCCCTAGGTATATGCATATGGTATGTGATGAGGATCGGTGGATCCGATGTGCGGATGATGTGGAGGAGACTTGCTGCTGCTGCTGTGTTGATGATGATGCTACTACCTTACTACTTATGTTTCTTGGAGACTGCTGCTATCACTACTACTACATCTGATGATGCCAGATCTACGTGACCACCCTTGGAGTTTATGTTTTGGCTATGTACATATATTTTAGATATACTTTTGGAGTACTCTAGGGGTTTAGATACACTATTATGTAGATCTGTTTATGGGCTTGTATATGTTGGATCTTGGAGACTTTGATCATGGGACTATGTACTCACTACTCTTCATATATATATATATTGAAAAGTTATGTTTATCTTACCATTAAATCGTATAGTCCGATAAATTCCGCTTTACTCTGATTTAATCTACTTAAGAGCTCGGCTATAAATATTATTTGATGGTATCAGTTTTATCGAACAAAGCATGGGTAACTTTGATTACTTGTATGATACAAAGATGTTTCCAAAGAGCGAATGTTACCCTATTTGTGAAAAGGTTTTAGAGATCGCCGAACTCGATACAAATGTTTTGAAATGGTTTAAAGTTTATTCTCCAAGAATTCCAAATGACGGTTTGTGCACCCGCTATATAAGAAAATTTTATTTTCCACATTTTCTTCACACTCACAAGTCCATATATTATCCAATATAAAAGCTTAATTACTATATTATATTTGGGTAATCCGGAAGGGTGTCACAGTCTCCAAGAAAAAGGACACATGCATGTTAATTTCTTTTGATTTAAGAATTTTGTGCTTTGCATGTTGAAAAAGTGAACCTAAAACCTTGTTTTTGCCATAATAAGATTCGGCCTATGCACATAGAATAGACTAGGATTCTTTTTCCTTAAAGTGACATGAAAATAATAAGTGTGTTTTGTGAAACATTGTTAAGATAAATTGTTTGAAATGGTGTTGTGAATGTTTGATTTTTATTCGGTTTCTGGATTTAAAAATAAAGGAAATAAATGAACTAAATGATTTGAAAGAAAGTGTTGTGTTTAAATGAATCTATATGTGTGTGTGAGCATTCGGTTGAAAGTAAAAGAAAGAGTAAATAATTTGGTTGCATGAAAAAGAAAGTAGAATTTAGGTGCTTTAAATAAATCAAGTTAATTTATGTGATTTAAATTTGTGATGTTTGATTTGTTTTCTTGGATGTCATTCGGCCATATAGTGTAAATAAGTCTAGAGAATTTAGTTGCATTAAAATAAACTCATGCAGCAATTTTTGAAAAAGAATTGAATTGTTGTGTTTGATTTATATCTTTGTGAGTGAGTGAATGTCTAAGCGTTTGTTTGAATTATAAATAAATTAAATGATTCATCAATTACTTGTATGACTTCGTTTATCTAAGTGTTGTTGTGATTGTGTGCTAGCTTATGTTTGAAAAACATTTGAGTGTGTAAATGGCTTTGAATTAAATTGGTTTTAAGAAAATTCCATTTAATTTAATTGAGATTTTTTTATTATGTTTACGGCTGTCCAAAGTCTGTTTTATGATAAAGATTTGAGTTTTAAAGTGTTAATTTTAAATAAAAGGGATTATTTAAAACAAAGAGTGTTTTTACGATGTTTTCGGAGTTTTATCAAAACGATTTTTGTAAAATAATTCTTTGCTGTCCAGAATTAATTATAATTGTCTCTTAACTTTAAAAATGTATTCAAGTAATTTAAAGTAAAGTTTTTAAGTGATAATTGATTTAAGAAAAACCCAGACTAGAAACGGTTATGTTTTAAGTCTTCCGACGAAGAACGAAAAGTGTTTTGAGATGTGAAAAGATTTTCTTATTACACGTTAATAACGTAAGCGTATTTTATTTAGTACGAGGAATAATCTTAAAGACGAGGGATTGGGGCAGCTGGCAGCACAAAGGATCCGAGGCAACGGTACGCACTAAATTGCTGGACCTCAGGTGAGAGAGAAGCTTTTCTAAGACACCGTGGTAGTTAGGTGATATATTAGGACGTTCCGTATCATCTCAATGATCGGAACTAAGTGGTTCGGAGTCAGTAGTATAAGTGGCAATTGTCTGTGTTGTGTGGCCACTTATACGAAGGTGACAAAGGCCACAATGTTGTTGTGTGATGAGTGTGTGATTGATAGCATGCTTTTATGTATTTATTTCATTATGCCTGATGATATTTATTGTTGTTAAATTAAATGAGTAATATGCTGATAGACAAATTCTGAATGAGAAATGAAAACGAAAGGAATAAGTTGAGAAAGTAATGAAATTGAAAGTAAAGACACAATGGGAAAGATCTAATGATTTAAAATAAGGTATGTGCTGGAAAGGAAAGAAAGAGTTGAGAATTGGGGAATGAAATTGAGGATAATGATGAGAACGAGCCAGAGCTGGGGAGAGTGATGTGAATTTGAGCGGAGCTGGGCTCCTTTTGTTTTTGGTTTTAGATTGGGACTAGTGTTGAGTTGAGCTTGCTCCTCCATTAGCGCTCAGCAAAGATGTGATTCTTGAAAAGCAGTTTTTGAAAAAGGTTTTTGAAAAGAGATTTTCGAAAAGATTTTTGGAAAAAGAGATTTCTGAAAAGATTTGTGAAAGGAAAGTTTTGAAAAAGATTCGTGAAAAAGAGATTTTGTGGAGAATGGTGAAAAGAAATTCTTTTGCAAATGTTCTTGAAAAGAGGTTTTTGAGAAAAATATTATAGAAAGTATTTTTGGAAAAGCTTTTGAAGTAAAATTTTGTGAAAGGTTTCAAAAGGAGATTTTTAGAAACTTGAGAAAAGAGATTTTCAAGGGAAGTTTTAAAAAGAGATTTTCAGAAGATGTGAAACCAGATTTTTGAGAAAATTTACGAGAGGGAACTTTATGAAAAAGTTCATGAAATAATATTTTGTGAAAGTTTATAAAATGGATTTTTGAGATAGTTTTTGAAGAGATTGTTATAAGAAGAGGATTTGAAACGAAATGATTACGAGAAATGGAGAATGTTGAGAAAGTTTGAGAAATGAGAATTGAGTTTGTTGAGGTGATCCCAGCTCTGTGCTATGTGAGAAATGATGAGAGAAAGATTGTGACAAGTTAGTGGTCGGGACTCATTGAAGGGATGCACGAAGGATGGGCCGACCTTAGGATTAATTAAAAAGATAAAAACTTAAAAGACATACGCGGTGAGGTATGAGAGTGCGAAGTATTGGAGAGGAAGGAACCATAAGTATCTGCGGATACTTAGGAGGAGATTGCATTAGGGGAGGACGATGACGGTGAAACGTCAAGAAGTCTAGAGTATGTTTCTAGGCAGAACAAACTCCACATGTGGCGTACTAACGTGGTAGGGACTGGGTCTAATGCCGTGGTAAGTTCTGCGGGCCCACTAGAAACATATTGTCGCCCCCTAGATTGCAAATCTAGAACAGTGAGAGGGACTGGAGTGGGGCATCTTGATTGCCACTGTGAGACAGTGTGCCTTGTTATATATGAATTGAATGAATTGAATTGATTTGAGGCTGAGTCCTCCTGGTCTGGGACCATTTGTTGTTGAGACAGCTGTCGTGCCCGCACGGTAAAGGTCCTGTACTCCTGTTTGCTTCCGACTAGGTTGGGTGGATGACCGAGGAGATGTAGACGTGAGTGATAGCTGAGAATGGAATGGATTTCCCGACGATATCTTATGATTTCCCAAGTAAAGTAATGATACGAATTGATAAGATTGGAAGAAAAGAAGTTCTGAGTATGAAAAGGAAAAATGATTGAGAAAGAAAGAATAATTAAGAGAAGCGAAATTAAAATTTAGAAAGAAATTGAAGAACAATAACAAGGACAATAAGACTGATAATGTTGATATTGATGTCATGCTTGATTGTTGTGTGTTTGTATGTTGTATGTTGTATGGTATGTTTGTATGGTCCTTCTATCTTGCCTATCGTAATTCCACACCGTCGACGATGCGTCGTCCGGATCGCTTACTCTCTCCTGTTCGTTGGCATATCGGTGCTGCTTGTAAGGTCCTGTATTTTAATAAATAAATAAATTATTTAAATAAATAAATGTGTTGCATAAAATAATGATTTTTCTGAAATTAAGACATTTTACTCGAGTATTGTAGAGGGTACTCGAGTATAATCACTATCTGTTTGAAAATTTGAATTTTGAGCCAAAAGACTCGAGTATGTCAGAGAAGACTCGAGTGTTCTTGAGTTTTTGAAAAATACTCGAGTAGAAAGAAAAAGACTCGAGTAAATCGAGTAGTCTGGCTAAATGTATAAGTCGGTTTTACAATTAATTTCGCACCAAAACGCGGTTTCTTGACATGACAAGCATAGAGCTGAACCTTACTTCGAGTTGAAGTACTCTTAGGCTATAAATTGATGCTTGGTTGAAACATCAACACCTCTGAAGTTCCAAAACCCGAATTTGACCAGAAATTTCCCTGTTTTACAGAGTTCACTTTGATCCCTTCGTTCTCTCTCAATCCTCACTCATTTTCCTTGAAACCTAAACACAAACTGAAGTTCTGATTCCATTCTTGAATTAGAACTCGAAATCACTTCAAATAGCCTTCTGAAGATCAAGTTCTAGGCCTTCAAAGTTGGAGGTTCAAAACTGAGAAAACAGAGTAACATTCAGTCTCAAGTATTCATCTTCATTGAAATCGTTTGGTAAATTCATGGATTCTTTTCGTGTCAAACTTGTTTCTGATTAAAGTTAGTATATCCTAGTTTCTGAAACTAACTTGTTTCATTCTTTTTCATGCCAAATCCGTGGTGAAATCTGTGGCCAAAGTCAGCCTGTTCAACTCTTTTTCACCAAGTCCAGAATTTGGATTTTTGATCCAACCGATTTCTCTGTCGTTTTACTTGTTGATTAGCTTCTCTAAGGTAAGGGAGGAGTTATCTAAATACTAGAATGAGTTATTTCAAGCTGGAAATGTAGGAACCTCATATGGTTCATCAAGGGGTGAAGTTTGAATTGGGAATATGACATAGAGGTCATAAACCCAAGTTTTTATAAACCAAACATGTCTAAATGGACCTAATGATGCTCACTGGATCAATTTTCGAAGTTAAAAACAAAAGGAAATGAAAATCATATGTTGAAATGGTTATTTGCTAAGTTTATGTTGATTCTGTGATTTATTGCATTTGATGTTGTTTCAATATTGATTACATGTTCTAACATGTTTATTTTATGTATCTAAGTTACTGTTTTGCATAAAAATGGAAAGGAAAGGCTCTGAACTCGAATTGGCATTATAAAGTGCAGAAACTGGTGCTGCTGCTGCTAAAACACTCGAGTGATTGAAGAAAGACTCGAGTATTCTGGAAAATGGGAAGAACACTCGAGTATTTCTTGAAGGACTCGAGTAATTTTACATGAACACTCGAGTAGGTGAAGAACTACTCGAGTAATTTAAATAATTTTCAGAAAATCTTTACTTCTTTATGAAGTAATTAAAGATTAACTCGTCTAAACTCCTATATGCTTAAATTTTAATTTCTGCTCTTAATATCTATAGATTTAATCCCATTGGTTGATTTTATCCTGGATGAGTCCTACTGGAATTTTATTCAGTGGTTGACATATTCGGACAGGATGTCCCAATGGAGGTGCGTACACCCATTTGGTTGATTTTATTCCCACGTCCCAGTGGAAGTTTTTACCCACTTGGTTGATATTTTGGGAGTCCTAGATGGGGTCGTTGCACAAATTAATGACAACGTAATTAAATTCCTATTGTATAAAACCATCACAAAGTGGCTGGGCTGCTGATGGAATTTTTGGAAAGCACAAGCACCAGTTAATGCAAAAATGAAAAGATGGTTTATAAGCAAGAAGGATTATGAATTTTGGGTCTCTATATTGGAGGCATGATATTCAAAGATATGAATTAAAAGAGAAAAAGACAATGAACAATTATGTGACATTGACATGCATGGAGATGCTCCGATTTTGATTGTGGAATCTGGTATAGGTAGAAGTATTCCGCAGCCCTGAGATAGCTGTGATGCCATAGCACGAAGATGCTGTGATGATTTGGATTCCGTAACATGAAAATGTTATGATGGCCAAATTCCCAATCAAATCGTGACGCCTGGGTTGTGAATACGCTCCGGTTTGATGAAATATAGGATTGAGAATATCCCGAGCCTGAGATACTCGGATGCCAAACCGCGTAGCATGAGTAAGGAGTAGGCATGCATCACGACGCTAATTGAAATATTATAAAAGACAGCTTGAGCATATACATATGCATTTATTATTGCTATTTGAGAACTTGTGCTTGTTATTTCTAGCCACTGTTATGCTCATTTGTTATTGTATTTAGCTATGACTCACTCCTAATCCCTTGTTGTAGGTCATGGCCAGGAACATGATTTGCGTGGAGATGAGGCCGCTCCCTAATGGGGAGTGGAACTTTGAGGATCATCGGGCTATCTATGAAGGGGACGTGGAAGTCACTTTCCGTCACCCAAACCCATGGTCCCGAATGCGTCCGCGTAGGACGAGAATCCCAATGATGTACATTATGCACATTCCGCCAAATTTTGTGTTTCGACATGGAACACCATCTCCACCGCCAAGACGTTTTCCGAGACGCACCCTTCCACCAAGTCCATCACCCTCTGAGGAAAGAATTATTTTGGAGGTTCCTGCTCCCTCTCGTCCTTCCACTAGAGCCCGATCTCGGACTCCGATATATGTGCCATCTGAACCGGCACATGAAGAGGAGGAGGAGGAGGAGGATCCGATAGAGGATGAGGATCCGATGGAGGATGCCGATCCGGTGGCTGATGATGATTTCATGGACAACTCAACCGGTAGTCAGTGGGGAACTGATGATTGAGTTGAGTTGGGATGTGGGAATGTGGATAATGCGACTCATCAGGTTTCTCTTATCTATTTTATATTTTGAGTTTTGAACCAGTTGCTCTAGGTTATTATAAATTTTGTTGTAAGATATGTAATATAATGAAATGACCTAGAGTACTTAAGTTAAACCTAGTGTTGATGGTTTTGATGTAATGGAAATGTACTTTCCTTTTTATGAAATATAATATGAATAGTTTCTTTCATGATAATTGATTTTATAATTTCCGCAAAGACTCGATAATGTATGATGACTGACTTTTAGTTTCAAAAAAAAAATGGTCGAATTTTCTAAAAATGAATATTAAGTTTTGGAATAAAAGTTGGGTCGTCACATTTAGTGGTATCAGAGCAATGGTTCAACTCTCGGGCTTGGAGTGTGGCCTTACACACTAACCATTGCATACTCTAGAATCATGTTTGCATTTGTGAGAAATAGAATAACAGAATCTACTTAAGTTTTCCCCTTTGGATTCTGTAGGATAGATGGTTGGACGTAATAACGCTAACATTGCTGAGGCTTTGACACGTATGGCTGCGGTTCTAGAAAACTTGCAGCAAACCCGTTTTCCCAGCAATGGAACCCCGGCTGAATTTCAAGGACTAGATTCGTTCCGTAGGTGTAAACCCCCTGGCTTCTCGGGAGGTCGCTGCCCTGAGCAAGCCCAATTCTGGTTAGCCGAGATGAATAAGATTTTCCGGACGCTGACTCTCACGGAAGCTCAGAAGGTCACGTTCGCGGCCTACATGCTAAATGGGGAAGCTGCAACTTGGTGGGAGCAGACCCGCCAGTTTTTGGAGTATGATCATCGCGAACTTTCTTGGGAAATCTTCACGGAGAAATTCTTGGAGAGGTACTTTCCGGATGACGTCCGAATTCAAAAGGAGATGGAATTCTTGGACTTGAAGCAAGGTAGCATGACTGTCGACCAGTATGCTGAAAAGTTTGAAGAGCTGATGAAGTATTCCCCGTACTTCCAATACCATCCTGACGAATACTCGAAGTGCACCCGGTTTGAGAATGGGCTGAGGTCAGACATCAAGCTAGCTGTAAGCGTGCAAAGGATTCGTCACTATCCAACCTTGATCAGTGCCTGTCGCATTTTCGAGAAGAACAATTTCAAGAAGGAAGTCAGTCAAGGAGGCCCTGGACCCCACCGACATCAGCACAAGAATAATCGCGGAAATCGTGGAGGCCCTTATTGGCACAAAGGAAAGGGAAAATCGCAACCCTCTGGAGTAGCAAGTCTTCCAGCTCCGGCAGAGATTTGTAGCAAGTGTCAACGCTCTCATCCTGGCCTGGAATGCTGGAGGGACAAGCAACCAGTCTGTTTCAATTGTGGAGGGACCGGACATATCGCCCGTGCGTGTCGCCAACCCCCGCGCCAAAGCAATCAAAGACAAGGAAGCAAACCTTGGGTCAATGGAAAGGTGTTCACAATGTCTGGAGAAGAAGCAAAGCAGGCCGACAACCTTGTGCAAGGTAACCATTTCCTCACTGGCATGCCTTGTCGCTTTTTATTTGATTCTGGGGCAACGCATTCCTTCATTTCGGAGGCATGTGTCAAGCGTTTAAGTTTGTCTGTCTCGGAGACCCCATTCAATCTAAGTGTGTCTACCCCCACAAATGTTCCTGTTGTTGCATCAAGAGCATGTGTCGGTTGTGTTGTTAGCATAGGAGATCAGATTTCTCGGGTAAATCTGATTTGTTTGCCGTTGTCCAATCTCGATGTTATTTTGGGCATGGATTGGATGGCGTCCAACCATGTAGTAATCGACTGCAAGGTTCGAACGATCATCTTTCCTGGTGAGAAGTCGCTGGCCAAGCAACCTGGAGGTTATGTGTGCCTATTTTCGGCCATCGCTGAAGAAAAGAAGGAGGAAGCAAAGATCGAAGACATTCCGGTCATTCGAAATTTTCCCGAGGTATTTCCCGATGAAGTACCTGGTTTGCCGCCGCATCGAGAGATAGAATTCAGTATTGACCTAGTCCCCGGTACTGGTCCTATTTCTATCGCCCCTTATCGTATGGCTCCGGCAGAATTAGCTGAATTAAAGAAGCAAGTGGGGGATATGTTGGAAAAGCAGTTCATCAGACCGAGTGTGTCACCTTGGGGAGCGCCAGTTTTGTTCGTGAAGAAGAAGGATGGGTCAATGAGGATGTGCATTGACTATAGGCAACTCAACAAGGTTATCATCAAGAACAAGTATCCGTTGCCAAGAATCGACGATTTGATGGATCAAGTGAGAGGAGCATCGGTATTTTCAAAGATTGATCTGAGGTCAGGTTATCATCAGATCAGAGTTAGGGAGGAAGATATACCAAAGACTGCCTTTCGGTCACGATATGGACACTACGAGTATGTAGTGATGCCATTTGGGTTGACCAACGCTCCAGCAATATTCATGGATTACATGAATAGAGTGTTTCGACCCTACCTGGATTCCTTCGTTGTGGTGTTTATCGATGATATTCTCCTCTATTCGAAGAATCTGGAGGAACACGCTAGTCATTTGAAGATTGTTTTGGAAACCTTGAGGGAGAAGAAATTATATGCCAAGTTGACCAAGTGCGAATTTTGGCTTGAAAAAGTCAATTTCTTAGGTCATATAATTTCAAAGGATGGTGTGGCTGTGGACCCGGCCAAAGTGGAATCAATTTTGCAATGGGAAAGACCAAAGACGGTGACTGAGATAAGAAGTTTTCTTGGGTTAGCTGGATATTATCGAAAGTTCATTGAAGGTTTTTCCAAGTTGGCTCTTCCGTTAACCCGTTTGACCCGAAAGGAGCAACCTTTTGTCTGGGACGAGAAGTGTGAAGTCAGCTTCCAGACGTTAAAGGACAAGTTAACATCGTCTCCAGTGTTAACTTTGCCCGATCCTAGTAAAAGCTTCGATGTGTATTGTGATGCATCTCGACAAGGTTTGGGTTGCGTCCTGATGCAAGAAGGGAAAGTTGTCGCCTATGCATCTCGTCAGTTGAAGGTGCATGAAGGGAACTATCCTACTCATGATTTGGAATTAGCTGCCATTGTCTTCGCCTTGAAAATATGGAGACATTACCTGTATGGTAATACGTTCCAAGTATTCAGCGACCATAAAAGTTTGAAGTATCTCTTCGACCAAAAGGAACTGAATATGAGGCAACGTAGGTGGATGGAATTCCTGAAGGATTATGACTTCGAATTGCATTACCACCCCGGCAAAGCTAATGTTGTAGCCGACGCTCTCAGTAGGAAGATGCTGCACGTGAGTACGATGATGGTAAAAGAAGCTCAGCTGATTGAAGAATTCTGAAACTTGAATTTGGCAATTCAGTTCAAGCCGAATTGCGTCAAGTTAGGAATGTTACAAATCACAAATGAGTTTGAGGGTCAAGTCCGAACCCTACAACAAGCGGACGAGGAGCTTCGAGAGAAGAATAGATTAGGGATGGAAGGAGTAGAACCGAATTTCCAATTAGGATCCGATGGTATTTTGAGATTCAGGAATCGAATCTGCATTCCGGCGAATCAAGAATTAAGGAGAGCTGTATTAGAGGAAGCCCACAAGAGCAAGCTAAGTATACATCCTGGATCAACGAAAATGTATCAAGACCTGAAGAGGATGTTTTGGTGGCCCGGACTAAAGAAAGATGTCGCGTTTTATGTAGCGTCTTGCCTTGTCTGCCAAAAGGCGAAGATCGAACATAAGAAGCCCGGAGGTGAACTGCAACCATTAAGCATACCGGAATGGAAGTGGGAAGGAATAGCTATGGATTTTGTAAGTGGATTTCCAAGAACAAGAGAAGGATTTGATGCAATTTGGGTTGTGATTGATCGCTTAACAAAATCTGCACATTTCATTCCCATCAGCATGCAATATCCATTGGAGAAGCTTGCAAGATTGTACATTAAGGAGATTGTAAGATTGCACGGAATTCCCTCGAGTATCGTATCGGATCGTGATCCTCGTTTCGTATCCCGGTTCTGGCAGAGTTTGCATCAAGCTTTGGGATCGCAGTTGAGGATGAGTTCCGCTTATCACCCTCAAACCGATGGTCAATCGGAAAGAACGATTCAGTCTTTGGAAGACCTGCTGCGAGCATGTGTCTTAGAATATCAAGAAGGTTGGGACCGATTATTGCCACTTGTGGAGTTCACCTATAACAATAGTTACCATGCGAGCATTGATATGGCTCCATACGAAGCTCTCTATGGAAGAAGATGTAGAACCCCGCTATGTTGGTTCCAAGTGGGGGAGAATGCTCTCATCGGACCTGATCTAGTTCAAGACACGACTGAGAAGATAAAGATTATCCGAGAAAAGATGAAAACTGCACAAAGTCGTCAGAAAAGTTACGCCGACCAGCGAAGATCCAAGCTCGAATTTCAAGAAGGAGATCATGTATTCCTGCGAGTCGTGCCAACGACTGGAATTGGAAGAGTAATGAAGCCAAAGAAGCTGTCTCCTAAGTTCATCGGCCCTTATCAGATTTTGAAACGAGTAGGCCCCGTCGCATATCAGATCGCCCTACCTCCTTTCTTGTCCAACCTGCACAATGTTTTCCATGTCTCTCAACTTCGCAAGTTTATCCAAGACCCATCTTCAGTCGTGCAGTTGCAACAAGACGTGATATCGCTGAAAGAAAACCTCACGTTTGATGTTGGACCCGTGAGAATAGAGGATAGAAGGATTAAGAAGCTACGAGGGAAAGAGATTCCGTTAGTACGAGTTCTCTGGGGGCAAGGTGGAGTGTCTGACTCCACATGGGAATTAGAGTCTAAGATGAGGGCTGAATACCCGCATCTGTTTATGTAAATCGGAATTTCGAGGACGAAATTCTATTTAAGTGGAGGAGGATGTAAGGTCCTGTATTTTAATAAATAAATAAATTATTTAAATAAATAAATGTGTTGAATAAAATAATGATTTTTCTGAAATTAAGACATTTTACTCGAGTATTGTAGAGGGTACTCGAGTATAATCACTATCTGTTTGAAAATTTGAATTTTGAGCCAAAAGACTCGAGTATGTCAGAAAAGACTCGAGTGTTCTTGAGTTTTTGAAAAATACTCGAGTAGAAAGAAAAAGACTCGAGTAAATCGAGTAGTCTGGCTAAATGTATAAGTCGGTTTTACAATTAATTTCGCACCAAAACGCGGTTTCTTGACATGACAAGCATAGAGCTGAACCTTACTTCGAGTTGAAGTACTCTTAGGCTATAAATTGATGCTTGGTTGAAACATCAACACCTCTGAAGTTCCAAAACCCGAATTTGACCAGAAATTTCCCTGTTTTACAGAGTTCACTTTGATCCCTTCGTTCTCTCTCAATCCTCACTCATTTTCCTTGAAACCTAAACACAAACTGAAGTTCTGATTCCATTCTTGAATTAGAACTCGAAATCACTTCAAATAGCCTTCTGAAGATCAAGTTCTAGGCCTTCAAAGTTGGAGGTTCAAAATTGAGAAAACAGAGTAACATTCAGTCTCAAGTATTCATCTTCATTGAAATCGTTTGGTAAATTCATGGATTCTTTTCGTGTCAAACTTGTTTCTGATTAAAGTTAGTATATCCTAGTTTCTGAAACTAACTTGTTTCATTCTTTTTCATGCCAAATCCGTGGTGAAATCTGTGGCCAAAGTCAGCCTGTTCAACTCTTTTTCACCAAGTCCAGAATTTGGATTTTTGATCCAACCGATTTCTCTGTCGTTTTACTTGTTGATTAGCTTCTCTAAGGTAAGGGAGGAGTTATCTAAATACTAGAATGAGTTATTTCAAGCTGGAAATGTAGGAACCTCATATGGTTCATCAAGGGGTGAAGTTTGAATTGGGAATATGACATAGAGGTCATAAACCCAAGTTTTTATAAACCAAACATGTCTAAGTGGACCTAATGATGCTCACTGGATCAATTTTCGAAGTTAAAAACAAAAGGAAATGAAAATCATATGTTGAAATGGTTATTTGCTAAGTTTATGTTGATTCTGTGATTTATTGCATTTGATGTTGTTTCAATATTGATTACATGTTCTAACATGTTTATTTTATGTATCTAAGTTACTATTTTGCATAAAAATGGAAAGGAAAGGCTCTGAACTCGAATTGGCATTATAAAGTGCAGAAACTGGTGCTGCTGCTGCTAAAACACTCGAGTGATTGAAGAAAGACTCGAGTATTCTGGAAAATGGGAAGAACACTCGAGTATTTCTTGAAGGACTCGAGTAATTTTACATGAACACTCGAGTAGGTGAAGAACTACTCGAGTAATTTAAATAATTTTCAGAAAATCTTTACTTCTTTATGAAGTAATTAAAGATTAACTCGTCTAAACTCCTATATGCTTAAATTTTAATTTCTGCTCTTAATATCTATAGATTTAATCCCATTGGTTGATTTTATCCTGGATGAGTCCTACTGGAATTTTATTCAGTGGTTGACATATTCGGACAGGATGTCCCAATGGAGGTGCGTACACCCATTTGGTTGATTTTATTCCCACGTCCCAGTGGAAGTTTTTACCCACTTGGTTGATATTTTGGGAGTCCTAGATGGGGTCGTTGCACAAATTAATGACAACGTAATTAAATTCCTATTGTATAAAACCATCACAAAGTGGCTGGGCCGCTGATGGAATTTTTGGAAAGCACAAGCACCAGTTAATGCAAAAATGAAAAGATGGTTTATAAGCAAGAAGGATTATGAATTTTGGGTCTCTATATTGGAGGCATGATATTCAAAGATATGAATTAAAAGAGAAAAAGACAATGAACAATTATGTGACATTGACATGCATGGAGATGCTCCGATTTTGATTGTGGAATCTGGTATAGGTAGAAGTATTCCGCAGCCCTGAGATAGCTGTGATGCCATAGCACGAAGATGCTGCGATGATTTGGATTCCGTAACATGAAAATGTTATGATGGCCAAATTCCCAATCAAATCGTGACGCCTGGGTTGTGAATACGCTCCGGTTTGATGAAATATAGGATTGAGAATATCCCGAGCCTGAGATACTCGGATGCCAAACCGCGTAGCATGAGTAAGGAGTAGGCATGCATCACGACGCTAATTGAAATATTATAAAAGACAGCTTGAGCATATACATATGCATTTATTATTGCTATTTGAGAACTTGTGCTTGTTATTTCTAGCCACTGTTATGCTCATTTGTTATTGTATTTAGCTATGACTCACTCCTAATCCCTTGTTGTAGGTCATGGCCAGGAACATGATTTGCGTGGAGATGAGGCCGCTCCCTAATGGGGAGTGGAACTTTGAGGATCATCGGGCTATCTATGAAGGGGACGTGGAAGTCACTTTCCGTCACCCAAACCCATGGTCCCGAATGCGTCCGGGTAGGACGAGAATCCCAATGATGTACATTATGCACATTCCGCCAAATTTTGTGTTTCGACATGGAACACCACCACCGCCGCCAAGACGTTTTCCGAGATGCACCCTTCCACCAAGTCCATCACCCTCTGAGGAAAGAATTATTTTGGAGGTTCCTGCTCCCTCTCGTCCTTCCACTAGAGCCTGATCTCGGACTCCGGTATATGTGCCATCTGAACCGGCACATGAAGAGGAGGAGGAGGAGGAGGATCCGATAGAGGATGAGGATCCGGTGGAGGATGCCGATCCGGTGGCTGATGATGATTTCATGGACAACTCAACCGGTAGTCAGTGGGGAACTGATGATTGAGTTCAGTTGGGATGTGGGAATGTGGATAGTGCGACTCATCAGGTTTCTCTTATCTATTTTATATTTTGAGTTTCGAACCAGTTGCTCTAGGTTATTATAAATTTTGTTGTAAGATATGTAATATAATGAAATGACCTAGAGTACTTAAGTTAAACCTAGTGTTGATGGTTTTGATGTAATGGAAATGTACTTTCCTTTTTATGAAATATAATATGAATAGTTTCTTTCATGATAATTGATTTTATAATTTCCGCAAAGACTCGATAATGGATGATGAATGACTTTTAGTTTCAAAAAAAAAATGGTCGAATTTTCTAAAAATGAATATTAAGTTTTGGAATAAAAGTTGGGTCGTCACACTGCTGGTATCTCAACGGGCAGATGGAGTATTGTATGGATATCACCATGTGGAATAAGTACGGAAGAGATTGGAAGCACACCCCATGCGGCTGGGCATGGACCGGCTACACGGAGATCGTGATCCAAGATCCGGCGCATCAACTGAGTGGAGCTAATCTAGAACAGCACTTGGGACAAGTCACAGTACGAGGATTCAGCAGCTACGAGGAGAAGGCACGGTATGAGCAGCGGAGAAACATTACTACATCAGATGGAGGGATGCTGGAATCCAATAATAATGAGGGGACAATCACACGGGCGGTATCATCTTCGAGAACGAGGAGAGGATGTAAGAAGGAAAAGGAACTACGTCCACTTGCTTTCAATAGGAAAGTTTAAGGATCGTGTAGTTAACTTAGGTTGTTGTGAGTGTTTAGAGTTAAGGATTACCTAAGTGATGAATCATCCAAGTAACTTAACATTGTCTTGCAACATGCCCTATTTTTATACCATCTTGTGAAGAATGTTCAATGGCCTTTTTCATGAAATACAAAGAACTGCTTGAAATTGGAACTAAACCTTTTTCTGAAAAATGTTTTTGTAAACTCAAGTGGATAAGTTTTGGTTTTAATAACAACTCGGTTTTCATTGAAGGGGTGTTGTGAACACCAAGACTTTTTCATGACGTTTTCAAATACTTCAACAATGTTTTACAAAAAAAAAAAAAATTGGCCTCATTTTTGCAATATTAATGAATAAAAGTCAATTATTTTGGTTTACGAAAACCGGGCTGTTACAGTCTCATCTGTCAGGAAGCCAAAACGGAGACCATCACACCACAAGGGTTACTGTAGCCACTACCCATTCCCCCTCAGATGTGGACAGATATTGCAATGGTTTTCATAGTAAGCCTACCGGCTTTAGATGGTTACTCAGTGATCATGGTCAAAGTGGACATACTTTCTAAATATGCCCATTTTTCACCTCTTAGAGCAGACTTCACCAGCAAGAAAGTAGCAGAAGTATTCATCAATATAGTGGTAAAACTACATGGCTTTCCTAACACTATAGTATCTGATAGGGATAAGGTGTTTACTAGTCAATTCTGGCAACATCTCTTTAAATTGAGTGGCACAAAAATCAATTTCAATACTGCATATCACCCCCAATCTGATGGGTAGTCAGAGGTTCTTAACAAGTGTTTGGAGATGTATTTAAGGTGCTTCACATTTGATAATTCAAAAAGATGTATCAAGCTGCTGTCGTGGGCAGAATTTTGGTACAACACAACATACCACCACAACACTCATATGACACCATTCAAGATTGTATATGGCAGAGATCCCCCAACAATAATCAAGTACACTTCCTTTCCTATGGATTCTATGACAGTTCAAGAAATGCTGTTGGAAAGAGACCTAGTCCTGTCTCATTTGAGAATGAATTTACTTAAGGCTCAAGAAAGAATGAAAAAATATGTTGATATGAAAAGAAGACATAAGGAGTTCAACATAGGAGATATAGTTCTGGTCAAGCTCCAGCCTTATAGACGACACTCAGTGTAAGAGTGTGATGTTTTGATGACAACAAACCAACATGTGTAAACCTCAAGCATCAACAACCTTCAAGCCAAGCAGCACTCAAGTTCTTAGATAGCTCATATGATATTGTATTCATTTGTATTATTTTATTTTATTTCATATGAGAGTGGGTGGTAGCTTAGGTCTTATCTCAATTTAAGTAAATGAATTGTTGATTATGGGGTGATATGAGATTAACTTGATAGAAAATACCTCACATGAAATTAGAAATCAAAACATATTTGAAAAGCTATTTTTTAGTCACTTTAACAGTGGTTAATTGATTAGCTCACAAGGCTTAATCGATTAACACATAATTGACTGATTTAATTTGTTTGATAAACAGTGGTTAATCGATTAGGGTTTTACATTAATCGTTTAATAGCTGTTAAATCATAAAAATTATTTTATTTAAAAGCTTTTCATTGTGACTTTGATTTGGTTACTTACTTTCACAATTTCAAGATACGAAAAAAGAGACTTTCATGCTATTACTTTTCAAAGAGAGCTATTCAATTTCATAGAATTCTATCAAGATCAAAATCTTATTCTTCTCAATCTCATTCTTCACTTTCATATTCTTCAATCCATATAGATATTGAGATCATAGTTTTTAGTGTTACAAAGTTTGGTTGAATCAATCTACAACAAAGGGTTGTGCATTCAAGGATTCAACAATTCAACAAAGTGAAGATTCACACCTGGAAGTCTTTGAAGATTCAAAACAAGAAGAAAGGAATCAGTTGGAGAAGGTGCTTCAACAAAGAACGATTCAAGAGATTTAGAAGAACAATTGTTGGGGTAGATTTTCAAGAGCTTGGTACTCTCTTGAAGGGTTAGGATAATTTGAGTGAGGTTTTATCTTTTATCCATTGTAATCTACACAATTGTTTTCTAGTGGAAATATCTCTATTGCGATATAGGGGACTGGATGTAGCTCTCGGTGGTTGAGAGTGAACCAGGATAAAATCTCTTGTCTTCTATCGTTTACTTTCATTAGGGTTTGAGTGATGTAATAAACCAATTGAATAATTAGGTTAGATTTGGGGCTTTTCATAATTCATAGTGAATTAACACTAATTTGGCTTGGTAAATTTAATTAGTGTTGTTCTTAATTCATTAGATATCTGTTCTTGCATTCTTGACATTTGGTTTCTGCTGTGATTCTGATTAAAAGTGATTTTTACTATTTCTGCACATAATTAATCGATTAACTGTTTCATTAATCGATTAGTCTAAAATCACTTGTCAGCCATTAATCGAATAACTGGTTTGTTAATCTATTAATTGTTTTCTAAGTTTCAGGCATTAATCGATTAGTCTGATCTATTAATCGATTAATTGTTTTCATTTTGTTAGAAAATCAGTTTTCTCTTTACCATTCTCAATAGCAATCGAAAATTTGATATCAACGCTCCAAAACACTACTCACCCCCCCTGTAGTATTTTTTGAGCCGCTTGTTGGTTTCCAACAAGTGGTATCAGAGCTCGATCGAAAGATCCGAGCATTAAAACGCTTTTTCGAAAAGATCCGTTTTGGAAATCATGGGCTCAAATATTAATCCCTTTCGAGGTGAAGGAGCTTCCATAAACCGTCCTCCACTATTTAATGGTGAAGGATATGCTTATTGGAAGGTTCGCATGAAAATTTTTATTGAAGCTATTGATATTGTGATTTGGAATGGCATTGAGAATGGACCTTTTATACCTATGACAAGAGTGAATGACACTGTTTCTCTAAAGCCTAAAGCTAGCTGGAATGATGATGATAAGAAAAAGGTTCAATTTGATTTAAAGGCCAAGAACATCATCACTTCGGCTCTTTCCTATGATGAATTTTTTAGAGTTTCCCAATGCACAAATGCAAAACAAATGTGGGATACACTTCAAGTCACACACGAGGGCACAAATGAGGTTAGACGTGCTAGGTTAAACACTTTCATGCATTAATATGAGCTCTTTCGCATGTTTCCTAGTGAAACTATAAGTGACATGCAAAAGCGCTTTACACATATTATAAATCATCTATCTGCTTTTGGTAAAAATTTATCTAATGGTGAAGTTGTTAACAAGGTTATGAGATGTCTTAGCAGGGAGTGACAACCTAAGGTCACCGCTATCATGGAATCCAAAGATTTAGATGAGATGGATTTGGCAACCTTTTTTGGCAAGCTTCAAGAGCACGAAATGGAATTAGGAAGGCTAACTATGAATGAGGACTCCGATAGAAAGAAGAAGGGGATAGCACTCAAGTCAAGCTCAAAATCCTTAAAAGCCCAAGATGAGTCTTCACAAGTTGATGAATCCGATTCCGATATTGATAATGAAACCCTTGGTCTATTGGTTAAGAAACTTGGTAGATTCCTGAAGAAGAAAAACAACTTCAATAGATTTAAGACAAAGGACACCAAGGATACACAACAAAGACAAAAGAACCATAAGGACAAGGTAATATGCCATGAGTGTGGGAAACCCGAGCATTATAAATCTAATTGTCCACAAAATGCAAAGAAGCCTGAAAGTGACAAATGGAAACCCAACTACTCAAAAGGAAAGAAAGCCTATATAGTTTTGGACGAACCGGAAGATGAAGCCAATACAAGCACATCGGAGGATGAGGAGTTAGCCAACTTATGCTTGATGGCCAAAGTAGATGAAGAGGCTTCTTCAAGCACAAAATCTAATGACAAATCTAATGAGGTAGACTATCTCTCCGATTCTAGTTCAAATTTGAATTCTCCCTCTTTTAATGAACTATATTGTGCTTATGTGGAAATGCATAAAGAATTGAAAAAGTTAGCTAAAATAAATGTACAGAGAAAGAATTTCATTTTGAAGCAACAAGAAAAGATTTTAAAATTGCAAAACTCTCTTGAGGAATTGAAGCTTCAAAATGAAACTCTAGATCTCATTTATGCTAATTCCACATGTGATTGTGCTTTAAAAACAAATGTTGTCACAACTTGTGAAAATTGCAAAACCCTTGAAAAAGAAGTTGCAAATTTGAAAAATAGAATTGCAAGGTTCACAAGAGGTGATACGCGTTTGGATTACTTGCTAGCAACTCAAAGAAATAATGGAAATTGAGCTGGACTAGGATATACAAAACCTAAAAATCAAAATTTCAGCAAATTGGTACTTTTTCTAAAGTTGATTTTTCTAAAACTCCAACTTGCTATTATTGTGGAATTTTTGGACATATTTCAAATAATTTCAAAATCAAAAGATTTGGTATACCTAGTGGCAACTATATGTGTATTTTGAAGGAGACCATACCCCAAGCTAACATGAAAGGACCCAAGACTACTTGGGTACTTAAAACTAGTAAGTGATGTTTTGTGGTAGATGTGCCTTCGGACAAAGGAGCGAAGATGGTATCTAGATAGTGGTTGTTCGAGGCATATGATGGGCGATCAATCACATTTTATTGAACTAACTACCAAGGAAAGTGGTCACGTCACCTATGGAGACAACAATAAAGGCAAGATACTTGGAGTGGGTAAGATTGGTAATATTTCTAACTAGTCATTGAAAATGTCCTTTATGTAGAAGGCTTAGAACACAATTTGTTAAGTATAAGCCAACTATGTGATATGGGCAACAATGTTACTTTTACCTCAAAATTCTGCTTTATTAAAAGTGATGTTGATCATAGTGTCAAATTTGTGGGAAATCGCTCTAATAACACATATTTAATTGATTTAGATGAAATCACCTCATTATTTTCTAAATGTTTTAAAAGTTATGATGATGAGGTTAGAATTTGGCATAGGCGAATAGCTCATGTAAATGTAAATCATTTAAATAAGCTACTACGCAAAGAACTAGTAATTGGCCTACCAAAACTCAATTTTCAACTTGACGGTGTTTGTGACTCTTGTCAAAAATGCAAACAAGTTAAAAACTCTTTTAAACCTAAAAATGTGGTAAGCACAACAAAACCATTGGAGTTAATCCATATGGATTTGTTTGGCCCATCACAAGTTAGAAGTTTTGGTGGTAATTACTACGGCTTTGTTATGGTAGATGATTTTACACGATTTATATGGACATTGTTCTTATCCACTAAAAGTGAGACTTATAAATGATTTAAAAAGTTTGCCAAACTCATCCAAAATCAATTAAATTTAAAAATTTTGTCTATTAGAAGTGACCATGGTAATTTCAAAAAAAAAAAGAAGTGACCATGGTGGTGAGTTTGAGAATTCTAAGTTTGATGCCTTTTGTGAAAAGTATGGCATAGGTCATCAATTTTCAGCCCCTAGAACTCCAGAACAAAATGGAGTTGTAGAAAGGAAAAATAGAGTATTAAAGGAACTAGCTAGAACAATGCTTAAAGAGTCTAAGGTTCCCTCTTATTTTTGGGCTGATGCGGTAAACACCACTTGTTATGTGATCAATCGTATTCTTATTCGTCCTCATTTGAATAAAACACCTTATGAATTACTCAAAGGGCGAAAGTCAAATATTTCATATTTCCATGCTTTTGGATGTAAGGTGTTTATTTTGAATAATGGTAAGAGTCATGTCGGCAAGTTTGATTCTATGGCCGATGAAGGTATTTTTCTTTGTTATTCATTGCATAGCAAAGCATTTCGAGTTTTTAATAAAAGAACTTTAACTGTTAAAGAATCAGTCCATGTTGTATTTGATGAATCTCCGAAAGGAGAAAATAGTGTTTCTTGTGATGATGAAGATGTAGGTACAATCATTGAACATGAGAAGCCTATACAACAAGAAGTAGAGAATCAACTCGACAAAGGAGAAACACAAGCACAAGAAAAGGATCTAGAACAAGAACAACATAGCGATCTACCAACCTCATGGAAACAAAATAAGAACCACCTGATTTCAAATATTCTAGGTTATATTGCTAAGGGGGTGGTAACCTGAAGCACACTTAATAATTTTTGCTATTATTTTACGTTTGTTTCTCAAGTAGAACATAAGAATATAAATGAAGCTATAGATGATGAGCATTGGGTATTGGCCATGCAAGAGGAATTGGACCAATTTGAAAGAAACCAAGTTTGGGAGCTTGTGCCAAAACCTGATGATCATCCCGTTATAGGAACTAGGTGGGTCTATAGAAACAAAGCTAGGCTAGTTTCCAAGGGCTATAGTCAAGAGGAAGGTATAGATTATGATGAGACTTACGCCCCAGTAGCTAGGTTAGAATCTATTAGAATGTTGTTATCCTTTGCTTCAATTATGAACTTTACTCTTTATCAAATGGATGTGAAGAGTGCCTTTTTAAATGGTTATATTCAAGAAGAAGTTTATGTATCTCAACCTCCCGGTTTTGAAAATTTTGAATACCCAAACCATGTTTTTAAACTCAAAAAGGCGCTTTATGGATTGAAACAAGCTCCTAAAGCTTGGTACGATCGATTGAGTTCCTTTTTAATTCAAAAGGGGTTCAAAAGGGGAGTTGTGGATAAAATACTCTTTATAGACCAAGTTGATAAAGATATTTTGTTGGTACAAATTTATGTTGATGACATTATATTTGGTGCTACTAACAACGCTTTGTGGAAGAAATTTTCAGATTTGATGACAAGCGAGTTCGAAATGTCGATGATGGGAGAATTGACCTTCTTCCTTGGACTTCAAGTAAAGCAAATGGATAATGGCATTTTCATTCATCAAACCAAGTATTGTAAGGAATTACTCAAGAGGTTTGGAATGGATAAAGCAAAAATATGCGTCTACACCAATGGTTACAAATTGCTATTTGGATGGAGACGAATGCGGAAAATCGGTAGAGGTAACCGAGTATAGAGGCATGATAGGGAGTTTACTTTATCTTACTACATCTAGGCCCGACATCATGTTTAGTGTATGTATGTGTGCTAGATTTCAAGCAAACCCTAAGGAGTCGCATTTATCTTGTGTTAAGCGAATAATGAAATATTTGAAAGGTACTATTAATACCGGATTATGGTATCCTCGTGATGCCTCTCTTTATTTAGTTGGTTATAGTGACGCCGACTTTGTCGGTTGTAAGCTTGATAGAAAAAGCACAAGTGGCACATGTCACCTTTTTGGAAATTCTCTAGTGGCTTGGAATTCCAAAAAGTAAGCATGTGTTGCGCTTTCAACCGCCGAAGCGGAGTACATAGCGGCCGGAAGTTGTTGTGCACAAATTTTGTGGATGAAACAAAAATTTTCAAATTTTGGAATAAAACTTGATAAAATTCCAATTAAATGTGACATCACTTCCGCCATTAACCTAACTAAAAATCCAGTATTACATTCACGAACTAAACATATTGAAATAAGGCACTATTTTTTAAGAGACCACGTTCAAAAGGGTCATTGTGTTATTGAATTTGTAAACACGTCAAATCAATTAGCGGACATATTCACCAAGCCTTTGCCAAGAGATACATTTTATTTTATAAGAAGAGAGCTTGGCATTCTTGATGAATCTAGTCTTAACTAATTGTATTGGATGTCATTTTTATCGATCATCCACCATTGTGTCTTATTTGAATTTGTTAAGTTTGTGTAGTTTTGTTTGTTAAATTTTACCTTTCATTATTTGCTTAATTCATAGATTTTTTTGTTGCTCTTTATGGTTTTAGAATTCCCTTATTAACTGCTCTTTGGTTGTCTATAAGTGTTTATGTGTATATGTGCTAGTTGCTAAATGAAAATTTTGTGTTTGTCAATGTCAAAATGTTTTTAAAACTGTCAAAAATTTTGTTTTTCATAGATTAATCAATTAGGAACTGTACCTTAATCGATTAACGTTTTTGACCCTTTCAGGGGTTACTCGATTAACTGTACATTTAATCGATTATTTTTTAAACACTCATCAGATGCTAATCGATTAGTTTCTCAGACTTAATCGATTAAATTTTTGGCAAGCATCAGATACTACTCGATTAAATTTTTTAACAGTTAATCAGACTTAATCGATTAACAAGGGTAATTAATCGATTAACGTGTATTAGATAAGTTTTTTTTTAAAACGAATTTTGACTCATTTTGACCAAGTTTTTCAGTTGTTCTTTGTCTTCTCTCTTCTCTATCTTCACAAAACTTCCAAAAATCAACAACTAACGCTCAAATCAAGTGGTAAACCTTCAATATTTCATCTTCTCCTTCATTATTACAGTCAATTTCATTATCATTTCCCTCTATTTCTCCAAATTGTGTTTTTTCCCTCTTTGCAAACCCTAAAATCGCGATTTTGGTTCTCTCCCTCATAAACCCAGAAATTTCTTTCATTAATCATAAATTTTGAGTCCCATGGCTTCTTCCTCTGCTACTCCACACAAGAGATTGAAAAGAAGAGCACATCCTCACCCCGACAATGAGTGGTATTCATAGGTGGAAAGAGATGCAAGAGCACCGAAATTTGTGGCTAGACCTTTTGGAGTTAGGCGCTATTTGAACCTTGAATGGCTTCATAAGAATCATTTTTCTTTTCATCCTTTATTGGTTCAGCAGAAATTAAAGAAGTTTTTGGAATTTAATTGTATGGCTTACCCTAGGTTAGTCCGACAATTTTATGCAAATTTTACTCTGATTGATGGTGCTTTCCAGTCCATGGTGAGAAGTCACCATATTGTACTTAAGCCGGTGGATTTTAATATAATGTTTGGGCTAGTTGATGAAGGAACTTTCTTTGAGGATGAGACCTCTACTGTTTTCAATGTAGACTGTGCAACAATTTTTACTGAGGCTCTTCGTGATAAGGAATCATGGAAAAGTGGCACTAAGAAAGTTACTTTTTTATTTGCTGATGATCGCATGCTGTTGTATGTTATTGCATATTGTTTGTATCCAAAATCATCACAGAATTATGGCCAAGCACAAGAGGAAGATTTGAAATTGTTTTATGCTATTAAACATGAAATTCCTATAAATTGGTTTAGGGTTATGATGAGTAGGATGCTATCTGCTACTAGATCCAATCCCCCGCATTACTTGCCTTACTCGATGGATGTGAGTAAGATTCTACATCATTATGGGGTTCCGATTGCAAATGATGAGGAGGTTGAAAAATTTCCTGAAAAGAAGTATTGTCTGAATTCTAATCATCTTAACCAGATAAAAATTGTATTTGATAAGTCAACTAGATCATGGATTTGGGATGAGCAGGCTGATAGGGTAGCAGTAGATGATGAAATGAGGGATGCAGAACAAGGGCAAGAGATTAATCCTGAGGATTACATTGATTTTACAAACTTTGATGTTCCACCGCCGCAATAGTCTTCTTCTGACTTTGACTACCATGCTATACATGGCTCTTTGATTGCTCACTTGGATAGTGAGTTTGCTGATCTTAGAGCTGATATTCGGGCACAACAACAAGAGGATCTTCATGCCTTGGAGCAACGTTTGCTAGTTGCTAATCAGTCCATGGATCAGCGAATTCTTGATTCATTCAGCCGCTTGTTTCACCATCCACCACCTCCTTGATTATGAGTTGTTGTCATTGTTGATCATCTTTTGGAAATTTTTTCTATGTTTCTTTTTGGACTTTTCTTTATGGACTCTTTCGACTTTAGTTCTTTTAGTCTTTTAACTGCTTTGTTTATGCATGGACATTGGTTTTATGTGGTTTATATGTAGTGGCTATGGACATGGGGTTCTTATGATACTTATGCATTTTATTATGTTTATTTCCATTGCTACTTGCCATATATATTATTATCAATGTTCACTTACCTCTCATCTTTTGGCAAAGCTTTTCATGATCAATTATTCTTTTTAATGATGCCAAAAGGGGGAGAAAAGGTTGTTTTATGTTGTGTTTTGTAGGTTTGGTTGTTTTTATGTATTTTTCCTAAGTGTTTATACATTTAGGGGGAGTATATGAAAACTTGAAGCTTATAAAGTAAAGATGGTTTATCATCATCAAAAAGGAGGAGTTTGTGAGAGTGTGATGTTTTGATGACAACAAACCAACATGTGTAAACCTCGGGCATCAACAACCTTCAAGCCAAGCACCACTCAAGTTCTTAGATAGTTCATATGATATTGTATTCATTTGTATTATTTTATTTTATTTCATATGAGAGTGGGTGGTAGCTTAGGTCTTATCTCAATTTAAGTAAATGAATTGTTGATTATGTGGTGATATGAGATTAACTTGATAGAAAATAGCTCACATGAAAGTAGAAATCAAAACATATTTGAAAAGCTATTTTTTAGTCACTTTAACTGTGGTTAATCGATTAGCTCATAAGGCTTAATCGATTAACACGTAATTGACTGATTTAATTTGTTTGATTAACAGTGGTTAATCGATTAAGGTTTTACATTAATAGATTAATAGCTGTTAAATCAGAAAAATTATTTTGTTTAAAAGCTTTTCATTGTGACTTTGATTTGGTTACTTACTTTCACAATTTCAAGATACGAAAAAGAGACTTTCATGCTATTACTTTTCAAAGAGAGCAATTCAATTTCATAGAATTCTATCAAGATCAAAATCTTATTCTTCTCAATCTCATTCTTCACTTTCATATTCTTCAATCCATATAGATATTGAGATCATAGTTTTTAGTGTTACAAAGTTTGGTTGAATCAATCTACAACAAAGGGTTGTGCATTCAAGGATTCAACATTTCAACAAAGTGAAGATTCACACTTGGAAGTCTTTGAAGATTCAAAGCAAGAAGAAAGGAATCGGTTGGAGAAGGTGCTTCAACAAAGAACGATTCAAGAGATTTAGAAGAACAATTGTTGGGGTAGATTTTCAAGAGCTTGGTACTCTCTTGAAGGGTTAGGATAATTTGAGTGAGGTTTTCTCTTTTATCCATTGTAATTTACACAATTGTTTTCTAGTGGAAATTTCTCTATTGTGATAGAGGGGACTGGATGTAGCTCTCGGTGGTTGAGAGTGAAGCAGGATAAAATCTCTTGTCTTCTATCTTTTACTTTCATTACGTTTTGAGTGATTTAATAAACCAATTGAATAATTAGGTTAGATTTGGGGCTTTTCATAATTCATAGTGAATTAACACTAATTTGGCTTGGTAAATTTAATTAGTGTTGTTCTTAATTCATTAGATATCTGTTCTTGCATTCTTGACATTTGGTTTCTGCTGTGATTCTGATTAAAAGTGATTTTTACTGTTTCTGCACTTAATTAATCGATTAACTGTTTCATTAATCGATTAGTCTAAAAGCACTTGTCAGCCATTAATCGAGTAACTGGTTTGTTAATCGATTAATTGTTTTCTAAGTTTCAGGCATTAATCGATTAGTCTGATCTATTAATCGATTAATTGTTTTCATTTTTGTTAGAAAATCAGTTTTCTCTTAACCATTCTCAATAGCAATCGAAAATTTGATATCAACGCTCCAAAACACTATTCACCCTCCCTCTAGTATTTTTTGAGCCGCTTGTTGGTTTCCAACACTCAGTGGCTTTGAGAAAGAATCAAAAACTGGGTTTAAGGTACTTTGGGCCATTTCCTGTTATGGAAAGAATTGGCAAGGTTGCTTATAAACTGTTACTACTTGCTCAAGCCAATATCCACCCAGTATTTCACATGTCTCAGCTGAAGGAATACAGAGGCTCTATTGATTCAACCTATGTACCCTTGCCTTCGACTACTACTGAAGAAGGTCCAATTTTAGCCCCTCACAAAATTCTTAAGTCCAGGGAAATCATTAGAGGCTCCACGGTGGTGCCTCAGTTGCTGGTTTAGTGGGAAGGCATAAATGAAAAGGAAGCAACATGGGAAGACACAGCAGAATTGCGAACCAGTTTTCCTAACTTCAACCTTGAGGGCAAGGTTATTTTAAAAGGGGGGAGTATTGTAACAATTACCAAAGAAAGAGGGCAAAATAGTCCAAGTGTTAGTGGAGAATCTGGCACTAACAACCAAGGGAATTCTATTGAGGTCAGAGGACACTTGGCAGCAGCTAATGATAGCAACAACAACCAGAAAAAGATCACACGTGAAATGATGCCAAATACACGGTTGAAGGGCTACTAATGGGGCAAGAATTAGAGTATATTAGCTATTGTAAGAAAGGGGTGGGGTAGGCAATGATTAGAAAGAATCTTCTCTCTCTGAACCTTCTTTTCTTGCTACATTTTCTTATTCCCCTGTACTTATCTTTTCTGCACTTTCTAATTCCCTAATTCCCTATGATCCCGTTTGATCTCATAGGAGGAGGTATATATTAGTGATTTTTCCTATTTCCTGTGTTAGAAGCTATCTGACTCTACTGCATTATTTTTTTCTCTCTTAATTTCCTCACTGTTACAGTAATTTGTCTAACACATTCACATTTTAAAAAAATTGAATTATTTCTAAAAGTTAGTGATTTTTGTTCTTAAAAAAATAAATTTACATTAATGAATTGCAAATTCATTCATACGGTCCATTAATAAATTGAATCCATTTTGTAAGGCATAATTGGTTAATTTGAACTCTTTAAAGTTTATATTCATAAAAAATATTAGGAACTTTTATTTTTTTTTAAATTTTTAAATTACTATTTTTTACATACATCATAAATTTCAAAAATTAATAATTGTCTTTTATGATTTATTTTTTCAAGTATAGGATAATTTATTAAAATTAGTATTTATTTTTGAAAAATTATTTTAAAAAACTTAATCATGAATTATCGGCAAAATTCATGTTTTGGTATTTTAAGTTATTTTTCGTTGGATTTTTCATTCATAGAATAAGAGAACATAAATAGTAAAGTCTTATTTAAGTTTTTAGTTCCTGAACTCAGGTGCTCTTTTGAAATTGGTTCTTAAACTTTTTTTTTCGATGCTTTGAGTCCCTAAACTTTGCTTAAATTTTAGAAATAGTCATTTCATCACTTAAGTGGTGATATATATGACCGAGACTATGCCATATTACCTTCGACAAATCGATAGGTAACATGCCAGATGATGTCACGTGAATTTTTTAAAATAAAAAAATTCAAATTTATAAAAAATAATTATATATATATATATATATATATGTATATTAAAGAAAATAGAATCTTTTAATGATTTTTAAAAGTAACAATTTTTTTAATAAAAAAAATCATGTAGTGTCCGTGACTTTACATAACAAGTCACTCGTCAATATTGTGAAAGTGATATGACATGTCGTCACCTATATCATCACTTAAGTGACGAAAGGACTATTTCTAAAAATTGAAAAAAGTTCAAGGACCCAAAGCATCGAAAAAAAACTTTAAGGACCAATTCCACAAGAACACTTAAGTTCAAGGACTAAAAAGTTAAATAAGCCAAAAGTAAAATTTTATTTGAAAACTAAATAATAATTTATTTAATTTATTAAATGTTTCAATTTCCAACAAACACTTAATTAAAAATTTAATAAATTCATATATACTCCCTCTGTTTCATATGTAGTGTGTTTTAAGGTTATGCACGAGTTTTAAGAAATGGTTAAATGATGTAAGGATTTGTTGTATTTTGACTATAATGCCCCTATATAATCATTATTGAAAAGAGAAAAGTATTGGAAGTGAAAAAGATAGTGTAATAAATAGGGGTGTGTTTGGAAAAATAACATTAATTATCTATTGAGTTTATAAAAGAATAAGACTTATGAAACATGGTATAAATGCTAAAACATTACATATGAAACGAAGGAAATATTAATTACACAACAAGTTATAAGTATACACACTTGTTCAATTCAAACACAAATACATATACGGTTCTATAAAATCAAAACCTAAAATTTATAAACATATCGGTGTATGTATACAGCTTTAACTCATTTTTTTGTTACAAGAACAACAACACAATTCACTTTAAGGAATGAAAAGTATCTACCATAAGGAATGTATGTACGTTGAGCAGTTTTCCAAAAGGAGAGAATCTATAAGCTCAATAAGATCGACAATAACAGTGAAGAATCTGGCTTCAAAAGGAACGAAGGTAAACATTATCAAAGGGATTTCAAAAGGGAAAAAAAGTGTGCGTTATCAAAAGTGCCTCAAAAGGAAAAGATACTGGTCTCTTTTTTTTTTGGTAATGAAAAGATACTGGTTTCAAAAGGAAAAAGTATGCGCACTATTAGCAGCATTTCAAAAGGGAAAGAATTTGATCTCAAAAATGAACTATCTATTGACATTTAAGAAACACGACGGTCTCACCATATGTGTAAACAAATTCGACCACGCAAGCCTCTATTTTTAAGAGGTCTTAGATTATACTATATATACTTCTAAATATATAATAATATTTAGCACTTATTGAACAAGGACCAATCAAATAAAAGAGCTAAATCTAGTTATATATACATTTTGGGCCTTGGGAAGATGATGAAGAGGTGAAAATAATTATGTAATTAAAATTAAAAGGAAGAAAGTGATAATGATCTTAGATAAAAAGTGAAGCTAAAATCATAGAAAAATGAGCTAGGTGATTTTGAGTTTTTGTTTGCACTAATTTTTTAATTTGAAATATTATATGTAGTTAATTTGGTTAACAATCTCTTACGATTAAAGGCTATATGTTTATTGATGTTGCTATTATAAAAGTAAAATGGCTATTTTTTTTAAGTACCGTAAAATTGATTTTTTGCTGAATTTCATCGATGTTGTTAAAAAGGTGATTTTGAGTTCTTGTTTGCACTAATATTTTCATTTGAAATATTATATGCAGTTAATTTGGTAAATAATCTCGTAATGTTAAAAGATATATGTTTATTGATGTTGCTATCAAAAAATTAAAATGACAAAGTTTTTTTTTTGAAAATAATATTATAAAATTGATTTTTTGGAAAAAATTCCATCACTAAATTGAATGTTGACATGGAATTTGCCAAAAGGTGTGAAATTCGAAAACAAATACATTTTATGAGAATTCAAGTGATGTATACCTTTGCAATCTATAGAAGAATTATATAAGATGAATTTTTTTCATTTACATTGTTGATCAAGAAATTGGGTCTCAAACAAAAAGGTTTAAACAATACCAAGAATATGAAAATATTTTTGATTTCCTCTTTATTTCTAAGAAGTTGCTTTTGTTGAATGCTATGAACCTAAAATCTTATTGTACTCATTTAGAAATTGTACTTAGAACAATAAATCTGATGTAAATAGAAATAAATTAGATTTGGAGCTAAAGTTACTTGGAGAATTCTTACCTTGATAAATGACAAGAGTAGTATTTGATATCTTGAAGCTTTTGAAATGGGTAGATTGTTTGGTTGATGCAATAATCATTTTATCAAATTTTGTTGATTATTCTTATTATTGTTGCATTCCATAGAGAAGTTTCTCCAAATTAAAGTTAGTTGTTGAAGTCCCACTTGCGGCTTACAATGTCACGGAAAAAACTAAATGGATTAGTGTTGATAACAATTTAGAATGATGTTTTGGAGAAAGTTGAATACAAAGATTTAATCAATATTATGCTTCTAATATAATAAAGTTCGAATGATAACACTTTCCAATTGAAAGTTCAACTTCAGTTGTGAGAGTGAGTTTTGAAACTGTCTAAAATAAAACATTTTTTTTAATAAAAAATCAAAATATGCAAATTATAAATTTTTACTTTGATTATTTTACACGTTTATATTTTTAATCAAGCCTAATTATATATTTTTACATGGGACCTCCAAAATATTTAAAACGATCCTTTACAAAAAATGATTGCTGCATAAACACAATGTGCCACATATAACATTGCAAAATAATTTTTGGCCCCGAATGAATGAGCACGTAAATTTTTTTTTTTTTTTTTGTGTACCAACCGGTACCCGGATCTGATTTACCCAGAATCCGACTCATCCGGTCCGACCCAACTGAGCTCGCACTAAGTGGTAGGGATCTCCCAGCGGGGGTTTCTCCATATCCAAGGCTCGAACTCAATACCAGTTGGTTAAGAAACCAAGTGAGCTACCACTTGACCAACCCCACGTTCGTAATGAGCACGTAAATTAAAACCATAATGACTTTGTAATTTGTAGCGTTTGATAAAAATTGAGTAACTCGGATATAAATTTGGATTAAAATATAGGTTATAATCTAAATCAGTCAAATTTTAATCCAGAACTGACAAAATTATTAAAAATCACCGCACCAAAATCATGGAATCGAAGCCAAAATGAAAGAAGGTGAAAAGAACTCGAAGGAATAAGATGAAGGTATGTGCCGTTTCTAGGATATTGCTACAATACATCCTCCTTAGGTAAGGTATAAATGATGAAGGCATAACCTCCTTATTCTTATATTACCTTCGAAACAAAAATAAAAACCTCCTTAATACTCCTTCTATTTTTTAATATAAGCATATATTAGAAACTTTTTTTTAGCTTATTTATAAGCTTATTTATTTTTTTTATTTTTAATGACACTAATTATTTCTAATCACAACATTCTTTTTTTCTCAATATTTTTTAAAGACACAATAATAATTTTAAGAATAATTTTAAAAAAGTACACAAAATAATATCAATTTTTATACCTTTAACAATATTTTTTTATAAACATATCACTAACAATAATATTAATTAATTTGTCATGAAACTCTACACTAAAAGATTACATTAAAAAAGGAAAATAGTATTACTCTCCCGAACTAAGAAGGGTCACTAACTTGAGATAAACTCTCCTAGTTGAATTTTCTCCAATTTTTATTATAGGTCACATTCTAAAAAAAAATTTAGTCTTAATTATAAGTCACTTTATATTTCTTATGCATCATTTATTATTTTTTCTTTTCTGCCCTTATTATATACTTTGATTATCTATGTTTTTTTTTGTTGTTATTCATTAATGACTGTGAATTTTATAAAAAAGTTTAGAGAGTAAAATTGTAATGTTATAATATATTGTTATAGAATTCATAAAACTAACTACTTTCCTTGATATGTGTAATTCGATTAAGTATACCCTATAATAAAGACCAGATCGAATATTTAAGGCTGTCTTATGTCCCGCTTCATATATCACAACCATGTGTTATTTATTTTCATTTCTATAAGTAAACAAATATAATTTCGTAATTTATTTATCAATTCCTTAATTATACTCCAAAAAATTCATTTAGCAGCATTTAAAATCAACATTTTACGGGGTTTGTGGGCGCTGTAAATTCATGTGCAATAAAAAGTTGCACAATAAAAACAACGGCACTTCCCAAACGCCTTTAAATATAAGGGCTTTACTTCAGTACTCTTTGAAAATAGAGAGTTTCTGTACCCTTTTGACGTGACTCAATAGATAAGAGAATCTGCAACTAGACTCTCATGAAGACAAATTGCTCGGTCCATGCCGAAGACCGAATTTTGAATAATACAACGTGCTCGGAAAAAGTAAATTCAGATCAACACCACAGATCCACAAGATTCCGAACTTACAATCGTGAGTAGCTCAGCATGAAGTTGCTCGGCAAGACTTCAAATGCAAGCTGGACCTTAGCTTCAGTTGCAAGCTCAGCAGGATGCAAGCTCGGCCAAAGCAAGATTGTCAAAGATAAAATCATGCTCAAACCTTGAAGCTCGGCGCGTGCTCGGAACTCAAGCTAATACTCAAAGCTCGGTTCACAAAGCTCGGCCTAATCTCGGTTGAAAAATTTGAGCTCGGCTCAGAGTCAAACTCAATATACAAAGCTCGGCAAAGGCTCGGACGTCAAGTACACTCAAGCCAGAATGCAAATGCTTGGACAAAGCTCAGAGTTAAACTCAAGTCAGAATGCAAAGCTCGGCAACAGCTCGGAAGTCAAAGGTCAAGGTCAAGCTCGGTTCATACTTGGTCAACAACAGTGCAAGCAATCAGCTCGGTTCAAGCAACAAGCTCGGTTCAAGTCAAGTCATCAGCAATGAAGCATCATCAAGCTCGAAGCTCGGCCATCAGCAGTGGAGCATCATCAAGCTCGAAGCTCGGTCATCAGCAGTAAATTATCATCAAGCTCGAAGCTCGGCCTCATGTCGTGAAGCATCATCATTGCTCTGATCTCGGATAAGATCAGAAAGGCAACTCATCAACGGAATCAGTCTATAAAAGGAATTGGCAATAACTATCAGATTCGAATATGGGTGTTGGAGAGGGAATCTCGTCAATCAATTCTTTTCATGGAAAAATTGATTCTTTCCTACTCTATAGATGCCTCGTGACTAAATGGCAGTTGGAGAGGAAATATCGTCAATCAATTCTCCTAATGGCGAAATTGATTCTTTCCTTCTTTGTAGAAGCCTCGTGTCTAAAAGGGCATTACCTCCTCCAACACAAACTCTGGACACATAACGGTGAAATTAATCTACATAGAAAAATTCCTTTTTTGAAGTCCGAAAAACGAAGTTGTTCACACACTGTCACATTCTCCAGCGATCAGTGTTCGGAATTAGGAACAAACTCTAAAATCATCACTCTAGTTTTTATTGTCGTAGAGAAGGAGTCCTTAAAGGTTTTAAGGAAGTCTCCAGTGCAACGAGTTGAAGACGTTCTTCAACCGGCAAAAAGATCATTGTGTTTGGAGTAGTGTCGATAGTTTGGTACACTATCTGACATATAGGTGTAGTTAGAGAGGATCTCTAATCCTATTGTAACCCATTTTTTTTCTTGAGTAAAAATCTCCCTAAGGTTTAGGGAGGACTAGACGTAGCTCTCAATGGTGGAGAGTGAACCAGTATAAAAATCATGGTGTTCATTTTTTTACATTCTGCATTTTCAATTTTCTGCATTAGTTAGTCGCTTAATCAGTTTCTGCATAATTTCGTTCTCGGTTGAAATACTTTTGCTGTGATCTGCTTCAAAACCCGACTACGTTTGCTTAGCATTTTATTTAAAACCAGCAACAGTATTTCACTCATTTTCAATCAAGTTCGAAAATTTGGTATCAGTGACTTCAAATTACTATTCACCCTCCCTCTAGTAATTGTTAGACCGCTTGTTGGTTTTTAACAAGTGGTATCAGAGCTCGGTCGAAAGATCGAGCTTAACAGCTTTTTCAAAAAAGATCCAAAAGAAACCAAATGGCATCTAACAATCCATTTGGAGGGGAAGGCTCATCAGTAAACCGACCACCACTATTTAATGGTGATGGTTACGCTTATTGGAAGGCCAGGATGAAAATTTTCATCGAAGCCATCGATATAGATATTTGGGACTCAATTGAAAATGGTCCTCATGTTCCAAAAAGAAAAATCGGAGATAATGTTGTAGAAATCCCAAGGACAAGCTGGGATGATGATGATAAACGAAGAGTATCTTATGATTTTAAAGCCAAAAACATCATCACCTCGGCTTTGTCCTACGACGAGTTTTTCTGAGTTTCGCACTGCAAAAATGCGAAACAAATGTGGGATATTCTACAACTCACTCACGAAGGAACGAGTGAAGTTAGAAGGGCCAGATTAAATACTCTGATGCATGAGTACGAACTCTTTCGCATGCACTCGAATGAATTGATTAGTGACATGCAAAAGAGATTCACTCAAATTATTAATCATTTAATTGCATTAGGAAAGACTTTCTTAAACTCTGAAATTATTAACAAAGTCTTAAGATGTTTAAGCAGGGAATGGTAGCCCAAAGTCACAGCAATCATAGAATCGAAGGATTTGGACTCACTGGACATTGCAACCCTGTTCGGAAAATTGCAAGAACACGAGATGGAGCTCGGCCGCTTGACGATGCTTGAAGAATCAGACAAGGAGAAGAAAGGAATTTCACTTAAGGTCTCGGCTAAGCATTCAAAAACAAATAAAGAATCATTGGACAATGAATCAGATTCTGAATTGGATGAAGAAAGCTTCGGCCTCATGGTGAAGAAGTTCGGGAAATTTTTCAAAAACAAAAGGAACTTCAGAAACCGAGGAAAAGAAGTCAGAGACGAACACCACAAGAGCTCGAAAGAAAGAATAAAGTGTCATGGGTGTGGTTAACCAGGGCACATCAGAGCCAACTGTCCCAAGGCTCAAAAGAATAGTAGTGCAGAAAGAAAGAATGGCAAAGATCGAAAACCGAAGAAAGCATATATTGTTTGGGATGCTCCCGAGGACAGTGATCGGTCAGAATCAAGCTCGGCTGATGAAGAGGAAGAGGCAAACCTCTGCATAACAGGAAACCAAAAAGTGCAAGCACTACTAAGCCGAACAGAAACTGAGCAAGAATATGTTCCAAGCTCGGATCAGACTTCAGTTCTCGACTCAGATGGGAAAACTCGACGAATAGTGAATCTGTGTTTGATGGGCAGACACAACGAGGAAGCCTCACCGAGCCGAACAGATTCCGAGCGAAAATCCGAGGTAACCTCCGACACTGAAACTGATACAGAATCAGAATTTGACAATTATGAGGAGTTATATACTGCATATACTGAAATGCACTCTGATTTCAATAAACTTGCAAATGTAAGAACCTACAATCGGTGGTTGAAATAACTAGGAAACACTAGGAGAACACCTAGAAGGGGGGGTTGAATAGGTGTTAGATAAACCTTGAAAGATTTTCGCAAGAAACAAATCAAAACGATTAAAACAAATGGTTTTCTTGAAATTTTCTTCTATTAATTGATTAACAAGTCAACTAATCAATTAATGCCGAATGATCACTTCAAACTAATCGATTAATGAAACCAATTACTCGATTAATCAATGTTAAAATTGAAAAATCACTTTTCAATCAAATACGAAAATCAATCAATTAACACATATGATCAGAGATAAAGCGGAATTGATTAACACCAATATTCTTATTGATTACCTAGGTTATGAAAATGATTTTCCCCAAATCAATTTTGCACAATTAAGATTCAATTCAATCAATTATGAAAAATCACTTTTTCAAGGTTTTCAACCAAGAACACAATTAATAACAAGAATTGTAAAGAGTAGAGAGTTTAGAGATACGACACAGTGATTTATCCTGGTTCACTTTCATCCACTTGAAAGCTACTCCAGTCCCCTCTTCAACCAAGAGAGATTCTTCACTATGAGGAATTAGAGTTTCTCAAATTACAAGTAAATGCCTCACAAGACTCCCTTCTTGCTAGCCTACAAGAGATACCACACCCTTGCCTTGTAACCCTATTGATATCTAATCTAACCTCTTCTATTTTGCTTGCCGATACCCCACAACAAGACTTCCAATGCTTTGAGATTCTTCAAAGACTTCCACTTGCTTGCTTCACTACAAGACTTCCAAGTGCTTGATGATATGCCACACCAAGGCTTCCAAATAACTTTGCTTGATGAATAACTTCTTCAAGACTTCCTTTGTTGTAGATTGTTTGCCTTCTTTGCAATTATTACAACTCAAATGAAAAAAAAATAACAATCCTATGAATCTCTTTCAAAAGCTATGAAAATATCAACATGAGAGATTCAAGGTTCTTGATCAAAGAATGTAAAAATGAGAACTTTGATCTTGAGAAAGTGAGAGAGAATAGAGTGTCTTGATTCTTTGTAAAATGAATATCAAAATGATGGAATATGCTCACAAAGGTTAGAAATAGGTTTATATAGAATACCCAAAAGTTAGGAATGGTTAAAAGTGCTTTTGAGAAGTGAAAAACGCATTTTAAAAACCAGATCTGTGCGTGTTACTCGAGTAAAATAAGTGCTAATCGAGTAACCATGCCTTAATCAAGTAATGCCGCAAGCCTGTAAAAATTTACTCGAGTAAAAGTCAAGATAATCGATTATCAAAAGTTGTTAATCGATTATCAGTTCAAAATATACTGTTAATCGATTTTCAAACCTGTTAATCGATTATTTTGATTAAAAATCACTTAAAACTTGTTTTCTCAAAAACTAAACCTTTTCTTTCAAACCTTTAAGCCACCTATTGATTTTAGGCAAAGTGAATACTCAAAATATGATATAATCATGACTATGATAGAGATTCACTACCCTCTAATGACTCTACCCAAACTCAAACTAAGAGACTTGAGAGGCTAAAGATAAAACAATAAAACATAAACTACCAAACTAAGTCTTCATGAGTTGGCTCTCTCTTTATAACTTGATGTTTGTTGTTGCTTGTTGAACTTGAACTTGATCAACACATTTGTAGCTTGTTCAAAACCTTTTGGCATTTATCAAAACATTCTTCATGGATCTTACAATCTCCCCCTTTTTGAAAATGACAAACATGTTTTGAATTTGTGAAGTTGTTGATGCTTGAACCATTTTATCACTTGGTGAGACTCTTGCTCCCCCTCAATTTATGCTTTTGACATTTGAAATCTAATTGAGATAAAAGCTTGATTCTCCCCCTATCTCCAACAACTTTGTTCAACCTACATAAAAACAACAAAACAAACCTTTCTCCAAACAAATATACCATTTCTCCACAAAATAGTCAAAACATACTATTTCTCCCCCTTTGGCATTATCAAAAAGAAATATATACCAATTGAAATATAAGATCTAATCCAAAATGAGAAATACTATGTCATATATAGAGATATCTAAACCAAAATAGAGAAATTAATAACCATACTATCTCTATACCAAACATTTCTTCAATAGCATGATAATCATCTAATAATCACTCAATGATACCAATTGAAACAATTTGTATACCAATTATAATACTAATTGTAAGAATTTGATACCAATAGTATTTTCTCAAAAGTATAAACAATATCACATCAAGAGAAATAATACTAATTGTAACTAAACAAATACCAATTGTATAATATCAATTGAGAATAGTACCAATTGAGAGAATTATGAGTAATATCTAACAATATCAAATGTTACCAATTTGTAGGATCTTTTCTTTATACCAATTGAAGATGCAAATGAATGAATATCACATGAAAGTCCTTTTGCTCTTCAATCATACCTACAAAAACAATCATGTTTTGCTTTTTGGTATCCAAATGGTTTTGGATCCATTTTTGTTAGTGTAGGGACTCTCACCCTTTTTCACCCAAACAAAATCTCCTTTAGGTATACCATGCACTTTAATATAACACACATTTGAAGTATGTCCATGAGTACCACAATAGAAACATGTTGGTGCATTTGAAAAATCAACTTTAGAAAAACCAACAACATTTCTATGAGATTTACTCTTAGCATTAGTATAACCCAAACCAAACTTGTTTGAATTTTCTCTTTGAAAATTTAACAATGTGCGCAATCTAATATCACCATTTGTGAAACTTGCAAGCTTATATTTCAAAATAGCATTTTTTTTTAATTTTTTTTTTGGTAAATGAAAAATTGCATTACCAACGAACAAATGAGTACACATTAAGGCAATAATCTAGCTCCATAGCCACCTTCTAGGAAGGGTTCAAAGGGCTAGAAAATTCCAAAAAAATAAAGAAAAACAATAGTAAAAGGCCTAAAGCATAACTCTTATTCTATCTAAAATGGTGCCGAAAGGCCCATTATTTCTAGCCCAATTACAACTATAGTAAATCTTAACAGATAACTCATGTTGGATTAAGACCAACACTTGTTCAGGGGTAAGCTTCCTCTGTCTGAACACCCTCCGATTTCGTTCCTCCCAAACAGCATATATGCATGCAGCTACCACCGCCGTGACAACTCGCCGGCGTTGCTTCTGATTGAAGCCAAAATGAATCCATCTGATCCAGTTAGGCATCCTATAGTGTTTTACCTCCACTCCAATCCAGTTCCCAGCTTGTTCTAGAAGCCTCTTGCTCCAGTCACATTCAAAGAAAATAACATTTTCATCTTTAAGCAACTTGCAATTCTCACAATCAACCACATTATTCAATCTATTAGCACAATCACAAGAAGAACTAGCATATATAAGATCAAGGGTTTCATTTTCAAGATTAAGCTCATCAACTTGTTTTTGAAGTTCTAAAATCTCTTGTTGATGTTTCAAAATGAGCTTCTTCCTTTCAATGTTTTTCAAAGCTAGTTTCTTAAATTGTTCATGCATTTCTTCATAAGCATTATGCAACAATTCATACTTAGAAGAAATTTCGGATTTAGTAAGACTTACATCGCTTTCGTCGCTTTGTTCACTTGATTCATCATTTGAACTTTCCTCTTCATTTACTAGAGCTATCAAGTTGAGACAAGCGGCATCTTCATCATCCGAAGAACTATTCGATGTGCTTTTCTTGTCTTTTTCATCATCACTATTCCAAACTATGTATGCCCTTTTAGTTTTCTTTTCTTTCTCCTTCTTCTTGAGATACTTAGAGCATGAGTACTTGAGATGACCGGGCTTTCCACATTCATGGCAAACTATACCTTCTTTTGATGTCTTGGTCTTGTAGTGTGGGGGATTCTTCTCTTTACTTTTGTCTTTGTTCAACCTTCCTTTTCTCCTTAGAATCTTATTGAACTTTCTTAGTAGAAGCTTCATCTCCTCTTCATCAATGTCCGAATCGGAATCTTCATTATCATCATTATCGGAACTCTCTTCCTTCTTATATGACCTTTTAGCTTTAAGAGCAATTCCTTTTCTCTCTTTGTACTTATCCGACTCTTCATGCATTTGCAAACGTCCAAGCTCCATTTCATGTTCTTGTAGCTTTCCGAAAAGTGTTGCTAAGTCCATGGTATCCAAGTCCTTTGATTCAACAATTGCGGTAACCTTAGGTTGCCATTCCCTACTTAGACATCTTAAAACTTTGTTAACAAGTTCACAATTCAAGAAAGTTTTACCAAGAGCAATGAGATGATTAACAATATGAGTAAAACTCTTTTGCATAAAACATATAGATTCATTAGGCAACATACGAAACAATTCATATTCATGCATCAAAGAATTTAATCTAGCACGCCTAACTTCACTAGTGCCTTCATGTGTGACTTGCAAGGTGTCCCACATTTCTTTGGCATCACGACATTGGGAGACTCTAAAGAACTCATCATAAGATAAAGCGGAGGTGATGATATTCTTAGATTTTAAATCATATTGAATTTTCCTTTTATCATCATCGGTCCACTTATCTTTGGGAGGAAGTGTAAGCACACCTTCTACATCTTTTGAGGGAATATGAGGACCATTTTCAATGGCTTCCCAAATGTTCACATCTATAGCTTCTATAAAGATTCTCATCCTAATTTTCCAATAACCATAACCCTCTCCACCAAACATAGGAGGGCGATTTATTGAAGCACCTTCACCACCAAAGGGTACGAATCCCATTGTAGTTTCCTCAAGGATCTTAACGAAAAAGCTCTATGCTCGTGTCTTTCAACCGAGCTCTGATACCAATTTTAAGAACCTACAATCGGTGGTTGAAATAACTAGGAAACACTAGGAGAACACCTAGAAGGGGGGGTTGAATAGGTGTTAGATAAACCTTGAAAGATTTTCGCAAGAAACAAATCAAAACGATTAAAACAAATGGTTTTCTTGAAATTTTCTTCTATTAATCGATTAACAAGTCAACTAATCAATTAATGCCGAATGATCAATTCAAAATAATCGATTAATGAAACCAATTACTCGATTAATCAATGTTAAAATTGAAAAATCACTTTTCAATCAAATACGAAAATCAATCAATTAACACATATGATCAGAGATAAAGCGGAATTGATTAACACCAATATTCTTATTGATTACCTAGGTTATGAAAATGATTTTCCCCAAATCAATTTTGCACAATTAAGATTCAATTCAATCAATTATGAAAAATCACTTTTTCAAGGTTTTCAACCAAGAACACAATTAATAACAAGAATTGTAAAGAGTAGAGAGTTTAGAGATACGACACAGTGATTTATCCTGGTTCACTTTCATCCACTTGAAAGCTACTCCAGTCCCCTCTTCAACCAAGAGAGATTCTTCACTATGAGGAATTAGAGTTTCTCAAATTACAAGTAAATGCCTCACAAGACTCCCTTCTTGCTAGCCTACAAGAGATACCACACCCTTGCCTTGTAACCCTATTGATATCTAATCTAACCTCTTCTATTTTGCTTGCCGATGTAACACCCCAAATTTCGTCTTCCGAATAAATATGTTAGTAAAATGGTTTTATACATAAATAATAATTTCATGTTTGATTTGGATATATATTCATTATAAGTATTATGTGAAAATATTTTATGATGAGGTTTTTCCATAAAATATTAAATTTTGCAATTAAGTCCTTGGGAAGGACCTAAAAACAATAATGGAAGGTCTTTTGGGGTTAAAATTAATTAAACAAAGTTTTTAGTGAAAACTGGTCAAAATACTCGAGTATTTTTGAAAATACTCGAGTATTCTGGTCAGTGTTGCACGAGTTAGTGCGTTTGGTGAGGCACCACCACCGAGTCACCGCCGTTTGACACGAAATCAGTCCTTCAACACGTCTAAGGCCTTCGTGTCGAGCTGCATGAGCTTGGTGGAGGGCTATTTAAGCCATGGTTGATGAATCAACCAACACATTTTGCCAATTTCGTGAAGAACTTCACATGTTAGGGTTCTTGAGTTTCCTCTCTCAATTCGTTTTCGTCTCTGAGTCTTAACACATAAACCATACACCGTTTCGAAGCTCACATCCAAAGCTTTGAAAAACACCAAAAATCGTGAGCTAAGGCTGAGTGTGCGAGGAGTAGTGAGCTCTGCACGTTAGATCTTCAAATCTGCCAAAACAGAACTCAGTTCAGACCCGTCAACTTCGTGGCTTCGATTCTCTCTCCTCCTTGAGAGTTACCTCACGCCTGTTATACCATTGGAAAGCTCTTTCAACGAGCTTCGATTTGATACCAAGTTTGTGAGATTTGAGTTCCTGGATGAAAAGTTATGGGCTTGTGAAGTTAGGTGTTGAAATCTGCCAAACTAGAATTTCAGATTCAGAGAGCCAACTTTGAGCTTCAATTGTGGTAAGCTCAGGCTCTCTTTTGGTCTGAAACTTATTGGTTTTCAAAGTACATGTTATAGAGAACATAGTCTAACCAATTTCCCCAATTTTTATGCATGATTCGAATGTCGATTGATGTGGTTTTGAACCCCTGCTGAATCTGTTATGCATGTTCGGGTGGGAAGTGGTTAGAGCATTTGGTTGCTGTTCTCTGCGGAGTTTTTGTTCAAGAACAACCCTAAGGTATGGGGGAAGCTTACCATTTGCTAGAATAAGAGTAAATTGCATTAGAAAGTAGGATGAGTCACCATGAGACTCTAAGGGCATAGACTGAAATAGGAATATGGCTTGGAGGCCAATCTGAGGCATGCTACATGCTAAGGGAAGTTTATTTGGTTGCATGTGAGCTTAATCAATGCTGAAATTATGCCAAAAATGAGTAGAATTGAAATTGGTACCTTAAGTTGCATAATATGTGATTTTCATGCATAATTGATGAATGATTATGATTTTCTGTGAATTGATGCGATCTCTGTGTTGAGACAAGTTTTAAATGTATAAACACAGTTCTGTTGATCATTGGTTTAAGTTAGAATTGATTAGAATTGAAAATGGTATGTTAAAACCAAGTTGTAGTGCATCTGCTGTCAAACAAACTCGAGTATTTGGTAAAAAACTCGAGTATTTTCTGATGCAAGTTTCCCAGAAGATCACGAAATACTCTAGTATTTTGTAAAATACTCTAGTATTCTGGGCTGCAAAATACTCTAGTATTCTGTGAAATACTCAAGTATTCTGAACTGTAAACTACTCGAGTATTTTGTGAAATACTCGAGTATTCTGGGCAGTCTGATACACAATTTCATGAATTTGAAGAACTACTCGAGTATTGAAGCTACTACTCGAGTCTTTTACTAAAATCTTGAGAAAACACCATTTTTAATCTAACCACTTCCATTTAAACCTAATGACACTTAAAGGAAATAATATGATACTTCCTTTAATAAATCCCATAAATCCCATAATTCCTAAGCATGGAAATTTATATATCTCATTAATGAATTCATTACATATTGTATACGATGAGATTAACGAATAATCTTGAGGGAATACTTGCATGCATTCATGCACCGTGAACGGTGATGAGTTATCGTTGTGTCATGTTTTTGGAACATGAGGAGGGCCTCTGGGAGTGCCAAATGTTACTACTTGCTCGATGACACATTGAGGTCGACAATGTGGGCAGTATGTGGTATACTGTTGGTTTGATGGTTCAACGGTGTGTTGCACACAAGTGGTAAGGTTTACGTTTTGGCGACGTGACGTTCATCAGACATGGTGACGTTGTTTACCACCTCTGTTGTGTTACACAAGTGATAAGGTTTACGTCCTTAGGCAACGTGACGTTCATCAGATGTGGTGACGTTTTTTATCACACCTGTTGTTTGTTGAGAAGGGTGTGGTGCACACAAGTGATAAGGTTTACGTCCTTAGGCGACGTGACGTTCATCAGACATGGTGACGTTATTTATCACCTCTGTTGTGTATCACAAGTGATAAGGTTTACATCCTTAGGCGACGTGACGTTCATCAGATGTGGTGACGTTTTTTATCACACCCAGTGCATATTGAAAAGTGATAGGTTTACGTCCTTAGGCGACGTGACGTTCATCAAATGTGGTGACGTTTTTTATCACACCCAGTGCATATTGAAAAGTGATAGGTTTACGTCCTTGGGCGACGTGACGTTCACCACATAGTGTGACGTTTTTATCACTTCCGAGCAAGTATGCCATACGTTTGATAACGTATTATTTGTATTATGGGAATACCATGGTGTTATGGAAGGACGTTCATCTGAGCGATTAGTTGAAGAATCTCAGGAATCGAGAGATGGGAAGCATGCATCATTCCACCTATTTGGAAAGAGAAATAAGTGAAATGGCAGGTGCTCATGTTTATGCATTTCTATAATGATGGTTGCTTACTTGTGCATGTTAGGACTTTACTCTTATTTGATAATGCGAATGTATAAGCTTACCCCCTGCCCTTAATAGGTTTTGACCAGGTACCTAGACTACCTAGAGATTAAAGGAAATGGGATGACTCTTAAGTTCATAAAGTGCCAAGTCATCATGGGATAGAAACTCTTTTGTACAACTCTGAGGACTCAACCAGATGAACGAATGGATGAAGAACCAGTGACCAGCTCTGGAACGTCTCTATTTTTGATAATGGAAGCAATGTATATATTTTGAGAGATGTATCCAAGAGAAAACCTAGTTTTCATACTTTAATATAATTGTGGTACACATCAAATTTATATCCCTGATTTTATGAGTCAATGAACTATTTTAATATATTCTGTTCACTCTGATTTTATCGTTCGGCACGAAGGAAGTATTTTTAAAGTTGATTTCCTGGGATGACCTAATGACTAAGTTATTTTCGAAAGCTATTTTGTACTACAAAGGTTATCTCAAAAGAGTTCTAAAATGTTCAGCAAATAATTACTCCTTCTACCGAATTTAGTTCCAATACATGGTTTAAATTTGAGTACCACATTCAAGGAAAATTTTTCATACTCAGACTTTTCCAACACGTTTCAATAATTTATGAAATTCTTTTTAAGAAACGAGGGATGTTACATTTATGGTATCAGAGCAATGGTCCTGACTCTTGGTCCTTGGGTGTGTGGTTCAATACGCTGGTCCTCAAGAATTGTAGAGTTTCTTGTGAAGTATGCTCTTACATACTTCTAATTGGAGTAAAAGGTTCTATCCCTTGACCCTGGGTATGTGACTAAGTACCTGTCTAGAGTGTTTAAAGTAGCCTAAGTTGAAGTATGATAGTGATGTACTTCTTTTAGGTTAATTCCAACCTTAAGCTCAAAGTGCTGACCCATTATGGCATCAAGGAATCAACAATGGGTGATTCCAAAGGATCTAAAGGCAAGCTAATATCCTCTAGGGAGGGTATTTTCCTCTAGTATGAAAACTAACAAACCCCGAAGTTAGAACTAGGAGGTTATTTTCCCTAGTGGTTTGCTTTACAGAGTTGTAACTCTGAAGTTAATTAACCCTTGGTGAGGACGAGAATCGATTGCGTTTTCTTGTGTTTGATCTACCCTGCTACCTCAAGATCAAACTCCTACAAGTTTTCTTGTAGTTGTTTCTCTCGTATGATTGAGCTATTCTATTGAGCTATCTCTTTAGAATAAACTTGGTCTACTCATTTTTCACAATTAGGTGTGATCTTGAACTTGGATTAGATACCCAAGAATCAAGTGAAAACTAATTGTGATAGAGAGGCGAGAATCCGAAACCCAAGACGTTTGAGTGTTGTTCTCATAGTGGGGTAAAGGAAGAGGGGAATTAAAGAGATCATGGTTACGAAGAATCTCCCGGATATTCTCCCTTGAAGTGTTGAGTTCGTTAAAGCAAAGTCAGATCCTGTGATAGCTAAAGTAGTTCTAGAAAGGTGGTTATCACCATCAAGCAAAGTATCCACAGGATGAGATTTATATTAGTATTCTACTTTGATCAAGAAATGGATACGAGTTGGATGTACCGTTTGAAGCTACAGCTTTAGTATAAGTTGTGTGATGAGTGTTTCTTAAGTCCACCATATATGACCACACGTCCATAGTGCAGGTCTAATATGACGACAAGAAACCGAAATCATACTAATGCGATGCTGGAGAGGATCACGACTGTGTTGGAATCAATGCAGCAATGACAACAGCAACAACATCAACAATCACCACAACCAGTTAATCTGCCACATCAATGTAATTTCGGTAATGTTGAGGCTAAGATTTTAGCGGATTTTCGAAGTTGTAATCCACCTAAGTTTGAAGGAGGATTTAAGCCAGAGAAGGCTAACAAGTGGGTTCATACTATGGATAAGATTTTTAGAACATTAGACTGCACGGAAGCTCAAAAGGTGGCATATGCAGTTTATATGTTAGAAGGAGAGGCTGATAATTGGTGGAATCACACGGTTCTGCTTTTACGCTATGAAGGAAGGGATATTAACTGGGGTGTGTTTATGGAGAAGTTTCTCAATAAATACTTCCCAGAAGATTTAAGGAGGAAGAAGGAAGTTGAATTCCTGCAATTAAAACAAGGAGATATGAGTGTGGGCGAGTATGCAGCTAAGTTTGAGGAATTGATGAAGTACTCTCCATACTATCAAAACAATCCGGATGAGAGAAGCAAATGCATCAAATTTGAAGGTGGCCTGAGACCTGAACTGAAATCTGTTTTCAGTTATTAGAAGATCCAAAGTTTTCCTACGTTGGTTGACATGTGTCGGATGTATGAGGATGACAAGAAGGCTGAAGTAGCAGCTGATCAGGCAAAGAGTAACCAGCCAAGTTATGGACCACAAAGAAAGAAAGGATTTAATCATCGGAAAACGGATCCATATTTCAACCAAAAACGAGGCAAAGGTAGAGTTGAAGACAGGAATCAGGTTAAGTCTCGCAGCAATGCCCCTTACTGTGAGAAGTGCAAGCATCATCATTATGGAAGAATCTGCTGGGCAACAAGTACTTGCATCAACTGTGGGAAGCAGGGTCATATTGCACGTCACTGCAGAGAACTTGCGAAGAGTGACCCCACCAGATTTGCTAGCAAACCAATAAACTCAAGGAAAAGTGTCTACCCTGAATAGAGTAGAAGTTAACCAATCTCCTGATCTCGTGCAAGGTAACCATTTATTTCAAAAGCAACTTTGCATGATTGTGTTCGATTCGGGAGTTACCCATTCTTTTGTTCTATATATTTGTGAGATTAGGTTTAAGTCGGATTCACCTAATTGTTTTAGAATTAGAGACTCTATGAAATTCCCCAAATTAGTATCGAAGTATTCGATCACGACACTAAGTTAAAATAGATCTATTATTCTTTATCACATTTGGATGTGATTTCTAGGAAAGTTAGCATTTCCTCTTGTGTTACTTCCACTCGATTCATGCCAAAGTATTGGAGCATACTTTCATGTGTCGAGACCCGGACTTGGAAGGAGGAAGTTTTATTAAAAGAAGGCGGATGTGTATACATCAAGGTGATTGAATACACACAAGGTGATACAATTGACTCATTACTCGAGTCTTACAACGATCATGGTTGTTTGAGGATTTGAGGCCTTTCCTCGTGTCACTATGCTTTAAGTGTTAATGACCCTGGAAAGTCGAAATAGTTGAGCAATCCAGAGGAGTTAAACAAGGGGCAACGCCGAGGGACAGAATTTTAAAGGCTCATGATCGGAGACTCTATCGTCGTCATGACAAAGCAAAGGAGGTAGCAATTGGGCCGAAGGGCAGTTCATGTGAGCCCTATGGGGATTAAGGAAGTGATTTTAAGGAATCTAATAGTTTCAAGATTGATGATACAATCAGACGACGGGAAGTAAGGAGGGAAGGTTTCTAATCACAATAGAACTCCTAACTCGAATTCATGAATTGTAACAAAGAACTGAAGAACTAAGAACAAATAGGAGATTGATTTCGAAAGAGAAGAAACCTAAGTTCCATAGGGGATGTTATCAGGACAAGAATTTGGATTCCGAACGATTTGGGAGTTGAAGGATTGTTTATGGGATCAAGCAAAATGGATGAGTAAAGGTTATACAACTTATATGATAAATGATGAAAATAAGACATAGTGGAACTATGTAAATTTGATATTGGAAGCAAAAGAATGGCATGTCACTTGAGAATTATTCAAGGATGAAATCTTGGAAAACATTACCAAGTTCAAAAGATTAAGGAAGTATATTTCATTGCAATTTTGATGGAAGGTTCAAACATGCGGAGTCCGAAATGAATAAGGTTTGAATTCCAAACTAGATATCAACTCTTGAGGAATAAGTGAACTAACTATGGGGACCAGAATTTCATGCATAAGGGGTTAAAGAAATCTCGATTGCATGAAAATAACTGAAAAGCCAATGGGAGGAAATCATTTGTCAACTTTAAGGTGGGAAGGTGAGGCGCATCATCATGGACTGAGTGGTGATATACAAAAAGGGATATTTGATTTCAGTCGCATGAAAAATTAAGTCGTATTCGCCGGATTAATTGAAGAAGAAATGCAAGACGGGAATGGTCAATCAGCAAATCAAGAGTGGAAGAGTTTTCAATCCTGCTAGGATGCGAGTTAGATTCGGATATAGGTAATCTGAGCTTATTCTTCCTCTGATCTAGATTAACGTAATCAATGATTTCGATTGCGTTAATTAAATCGTTCTGTGATCTGAAAATCTGAGCAGGTCTTTAACTTGAGTTTCTGTGATCAAAACCCTTATCACAGTTGGATGTGATAAATGTCTTTGGGCGCTACAGAAAGGGAAAGATCAGTTAAGACTAGAGATATTAACAACCACCGGGATAGGACAAGCATTTGTCTCCCCAACGGAAATATCTCTAGAACTTGACAATCGGACTAAATCTGATGGCGACGATAAAGTTCCTTATCTTTGAGTTCATCTAACTTAAAGATAAATCGTATAGTCTTTCTTGAGAAAGATTATATCTGAAAGGGATGATTTTATTGCTAATAGTTTAAATGTTAGGACTGATCACCCTGATATTTATACTGTTAAGGAATAAAGTCATATAATTAATTCCTTACTCGTGCTCGAGTGATCAGAGTGCGCAGCAGAGAAAGTTTTCTTTGAAAGGTTTGTTGCAAATGTTTCAATATGTACTTGGGGCATGGGTTTTAAAAAGTTTTAATAAAGGGGTTTCATTGTTAAATAATTTCAAGAAAGCATAAGGTAAACCTTTTTGAAGGATTTTGATGTGTGTTGGAAACGCAAAAGTTTATCCGAGAAAGTTTCATTTGAAAAATTTTATGTGACATTTTGATGGCAGAGAATTTAAAAGGAAAATATGTATATAAGAAAATTCCTTTTAAGTGGGGGAGAGTTCTCCCTAATTATGTTTTGCAAAATGATAACATCCAAACAATTTGTTATGAAAGTGTGGAATTTTTAAAAAAAAGAATGAATTTCGGGGACGAAATTCCTTTTAAGTGGGGGAGTAGTGTAACACCCCAAATTTCGTCTTCCGAATAAATATGTTAGTAAAATGGCTTTATACATAAATAATAATTTCATGTTTGATTTGGATATATATTCATTATAAGTATTATGTGAAAATATTTTATGATGAGGTTTTTCCATAAAATATTAAATTTTGCAATTAAGTCCTTGGGAAGGACCTAAAAACAATAATGGAAGGTCTTTTGGGGTTAAAATTAATTAAACAATGTTTTTAGTGAAAACTGGTCAAAATACTCTAGTATTTTTGAAAATACTCGAGTATTCTGGTCAGTGTTGCACGAGTTAGTGCGTTTGGTGAGTCACCACCACCGAGTCACCATCGTTTGACATGAAATCAGTCCTTCAACACGTCTAAGGCCTTCGTGTCGAGCTGCATGAGCTTGGTGGAGGGCTATTTAAGCCATGGTTGATGAATCAACCAACCCATTTTGCCAATTTCGTGAAGAACTTCACATGTTAGGGTTCTTGAGTTTCCTCTCTCAATTCGTTTTCGTCTCTGAGTCTTAACACATAAACCATACACCGTTTCGAAGCTCACATCCAGAGCTTTGAAAAACACCAAAAATCGTGAGCTAAGGCTGAGTGTGTGAGGAGTAGTGAGCTCTGCAAGTTAGAGCTTCAAATCTGCCAAAACAGAACTCAGTTCAGACCCGTCAACTTCGTGGCTTCGATTCTCTCTCCTCCTTGAGAGTTACCTCACGCCTGTTATACCATTAGAAAGCTCTTTCAACGAGCTTCGATTTGATACCAAGTTTGTGAGATTTGAGTTCCTGGATGAAAAGTTATGGGCTTGTGAAGTTAGGTGTTGAAATCTGCCAAACTAGAATTTCAGATTCAGAGAGCCGACTTTGAGCTTCAATTGTGGTAAGCTCAAGCTCTCTTTTGGTCTGAAACTTATTGTTTTTCAAAGTACATGTTATAGAGAACATAGTCTAACCAATTTCCCCAATTTTTATGCATGATTCGAATGTCGATTGATGTGGTTTTGAACCCCTGCTGAATCTGTTATGCAAGTTCGGGTGGGAAGTGGTTAGAGCATTTGGTTGCTGTTCTCTGCAGAGTTTTTGTTCAAGAACAACCCTAAGGTATGGGGGAAGCTTACCATTTGCTAGAATAAGAGTAAATTGCATTAGAAAGTAGGAGGAGTCACCATGAGACTCTAAGGGCATAGACTGAAATAGGAATATGGCTTGGAGGCCAATCTGAGGCATGCTACATGCTAAGGCAAGTTTATTTGGTTGCATGTGAGCTTAATCAATGCTGAAATTATGCCAAAAATGAGTAGAATTGAAATTGGTACCTTAAGTTGCATAATATGTGATTTTCATGCATAATTGATGAATGATTATGATTTTCTGTGAATTGATGCGATCTCTGTGTTGAGACAAGTTTTAAATGTATAAACAAAGTTCTGTTGATCATTGGTTTAAGTTAGAATTGATTAGAATTGAAAATGGTATGTTAAAACCAAGTTGTAGTGCATCTGCTGTCAAACAAACTCGAGTATTTGGTAAAAAACTCGAGTATTTTCTGATGCAAGTTTCCCAGAAGATCACGAAATACTCTAGTATTTTGTAAAATACTCTAGTATTCTGGGCTGCAAAATACTCTAGTATTCTGTGAAATACTCAAGTATTCTGAACTGTAAACTACTCGAGTATTTTGTGAAATACTCGAGTATTCTGGGCAGTCTGATACACAATTTCATGAAATTGAAGAACTACTCGAGTATTGAAGCTACTACTCGAGTCTTTTACTAAAATCTTGAGAAAACACCATTTTTAATCTAACCACTTCCATTTAAACCTAATGACACTTAAAGGGAATAATGTGATACTTCCTTTAATAAATCCCATAAATCCCATAATTCCTAAGCATGGAAATTTATATATCTCATTAATGAATTCATTACATATTGTATACGATGAGATTAACGAATAATCTTGAGGGAATACTTGCATGCATTCATGCACCGTGAACGGTGATGAGTTATCGTTGTGTCATGTTTTTGGAACATGAGGAGGGCCTCTGGGAGTGCCAAATGTTACTACTTGCTCGATGACACATTGAGGTGGACAATGTGGGCAGTATGTGGTATACTGTTGGTTTGATGGTTCAACGGTGTGTTGCACACAAGTGGTAAGGTTTACGTTTTGGCGACGTGACGTTCATCAGACATGGTGACGTTGTTTACAACCTCTGTTGTGTTACACAAGTGATAAGGTTTACGTCCTTAGGCGACGTGACGTTCATCAGATGTGGTGACGTTTTTTATCACACCCGTTGTTTGTTGAGAAGGGTGTGGTGCACACAAGTGATAAGGTTTACGTCCTTAGGCGACGTGACGTTCATCAGACATGGTGACGTTATTTATCACCTCTGTTGTGTATCACAAGTGATAAGGTTTACGTCCTTAGGCGACGTGACGTTCATCAGATGTGGTGACGTTTTTTATCACACCCAGTGCATATTGAAAAGTGATAGGTTTACGTCCTTAGGCGACGTGACGTTCATCAGATGTGGTGACGTTTTTTATCACACCCAGTTCATATTAAAAAGTGATAGGTTTACGTCCTTGGGCGACGTGACATTCACCAGATAGTGTGACGTTTTTATCACTTCCGAGCAAGTACGCCATACGTTTGATAACATATTATTTGTATTCTGGGAATACCATGGTGTTATGGAAGGACGTTCATCTGAGCAATTAGTTGAAGAATCTCAGGAATCGAGAGATGGGAAGCATGCATCATTCCACCTATTTGGAAAGAGAAATAAGTGAAATGGCAGGTGCTCATGTTTATGCATTTCTATAATGATGGTTGCTTACTTGTGCATGTTAGGACTTTACTCTTATTTGATAATGCGAATGTATAAGCTTACCCCCTGCCCTTAATAGGTTTTGACCAGGTACCTAGACTATCTAGAGATTAAAGGAAATGGGATGACTCTTAAGTTCATAAAGTGCCAAGTCATCATGGGATAGAAACTCTTTTGTACAACTCTGAGGACTCAACCAGATGAACGAATGGATGAAGAACCAGTGACCAGCTCTGGAACGTCTCTATTTTTGATAATGGAAACAATGTATATATTTTGAGAGATGTATCCAAGAGAAAACCTAGTTTTCATACTTTAATATAATTGTGGTACACATCAAATTTATATCCCTGATTTTATGAGTCAATGAACTATTTTAATATATTCCGTTCACTCTGATTTTATCGTTCGGCACGAAGGAAGTATTGTTAAAGTTGATTTCCTGGGATGACCTAATGACTAAGTTATTTTCGAAAGCTATTTTGTACTACAAAGGTTATCTCAAAAGAGTTCTAAAATGTTCAGCAAATAATTACTCCTTCTACCGAATTTAGTTCCAATACATGGTTTAAATTTGAGTACCACATTCAAGGAAAATTTTTCATACTCAGACTTTTCCAACACGTTTCAATAATTTATGAAATTCTTTTTAAGAAACGAGGGATGTTACAACCGATACCCCACAACAAGACTTCCAATGCTTTGAGATTCTTCAAAGACTTCCACTTGCTTGCTTCACTACAAGACTTCCAAGTGCTTGATGATATGCCTTACCAAGGCTTCCAAATAACTTTGTTTGATGAATAACTTCTTCAAGACTTCCTTTGTTGTAGAGTGTTTGCCTTCTTTGCAATGATTACAACTCAAATGAAAACAAAATAACAATCCTATGAATCTCTTTCAAAAGCTATGAAAATATCAACATGAGAGATTCAAGGTTCTTGATCAAAGAATGTAAAAATGAGAACTTTGATCTTGAGAAAGTGAGAGAGAATAGAGTGGCTTGATTCTTTGTAAAATGAATATCAAAATGATGGAATATGATCACAAAGGTTAGAAATAGGTTTATATAGAATACTCAAAAGTTAGGAATGGTTAAAAGTGCTTTTGAGAAGTGAAAAACGCATTTTAAAAACCAGATCTGTGCGTGTTACTCGAGTAAAATAAGTGCTAATCGAGTAACCATGCCTTAATCGAGTAATGCCGCAAGCCTGTAAAAATTTACTCGAGTAAAAGTCAAGATAATCGATTATCAAAAGTTGTTAATCGATTATCAGTTCAAAATATACTGTTAATCGATTATTAAAACCTGTTAATCGATTATTTTGATTAAAAATCACTTAAAACTTGTTTTCTCAAAAACTAAACCTTTTCTTTCAAACCTTTAAGCCACCTATTGATTTTAGGCAAAGTGAATACTCAAAATATGATATAATCATGACTATGATAGAGATTCACTACCCTCTAATGACTCTACCCAAACTCAAACTAAGAGACTTGAGAGGCTAAAGATAAAACAATAAAACATAAACTACCAAACTAAGTCTTCATGAGTTGGCTCTCTCTTTATAACTTGATGTTTGTTTTTGCTTGTTGAACTTGAACTTGATCAACACATTTGTAGCTTGTTCAAAACCTTTTGGCATTTATCAAAACATTCTTCATGGATCTTACAGCAAAAAGTTACAGTAAACTGAAAAATAAGTTTTTAAATCAAAAAGAGCAAGTTCTTGTATTAGAAAAAACGCATTGAAAGTTTAATTAGCAACAATAATTCTTTGGAGCATACTGTTGCATCTTTGAAAAATCAGCAGTGTGAGAGTTGCATTAAGTATAAAACCGAAATTCAAAATTTAAAGTCCACTTGCGCAACTCTCTCACGCAAAAACTGTATATCAGATCATGTAATCGTCAAACATAGAAACAATTCAAACAAGGCAGGACTCGGTTACACTAACGCCAAAAGCAAAGTTTTGAGCAAAGTTGGTTCTTTCTCTAATATTAAACATTCTAAACAGCCAACATGTTCTTATTGCGGCATTCATGGACATACTCCAAACGAATGCAGAATTCGGCGTTATGGTGTAACCAAGGGCTGTTATGTTTGGGTTGTTAAAGGAACAAATATTTATGCTAACCCCAGGGACCCAAAACAGTTTGGGTACCCGAAACAAACAAGTAAAGTATGTGTTTTTTAGGTGTGCTTCCGAGCAAGGGAAAGTCGATGGTATCTGGACAGCGGCTGCTCGAAGCACATGACGGGGGATAAAAGCCAATTCACTGAATTGTCATACAAAGAAAAAGGCTTTGTCACTTACGGATACAACAATCGAGGTAAGATTTTGGGTGAAGGTAAAATAGAAATTTCTTCCAATGTGATTATTGATAACGTTCTTTTCGTAAAAGGGCTAGAGCACAATCTTTTAAGCATTAGCCAATTATGCGATATTGGTAATCACGTTGTATTTACCTCCACTCACTGCATCATTAAAAGTGACAAGGACAATGCTGTTAAATTTGTTGGTAAAAGGCATAACAACACTTACTTGGTTGACTTAAATGAAATCACCTCTTTGGTATCCACTTGCTTGGTCAGCAAAGCAAGTGATACTTGGCTTTGGCATCGTAGTACAGCACATATAAATGTAAATCAACTGAAGAAGCTACAATCCATAAATTTAGTGATTGGTTTATCAAAGCTAACTTTTGATATTGATGGTGTTTGCACCGCTTGCAATAAGTGCAAACCCACTAAAAATAAAGATAATTTTCCTTCCAAACCAGTGGTGTCCACGGCAAGGCCATTAGAGGAGCAAAATTTCTCTTATCTTATTTTATGTTCATATCATCTCATTTAATTCTCAATTTTTTCTTACCTTATCTCCTGCACTATATTAGAGGAGTGAAATTTATTTTATTTTGTGCTCATTGTAGAATCAGCGAGGAAGACTGAATTTTGATGAAGACAAAATGCTCGGATTAAGCCGAGCAGAATCTACAACCAGACTCTGATGAAGACAAATTGCTCGGTCCATGCCGAAGACCGAACTCTGAATAATACAACGTGCTCGGAAAAAGTAAATTCAGATCAACACCACAGATCCACAAGATTCCGAACTTACAATCGTGAGTAGCTCAGCACGAAGTTGCTCGGCAAGACTTCAGATGCAAGTTGGACCTTAACTTCAGTTGCAAGCTCAGCAGATGCAAGCTCGGCCAAAGCAAGATTGTCAAAGATAAAATCATGCTCAAACCTTGAAGCTCGGCGCGTGCTCAGAACTCAAGCTAATACTCAAAGCTCGGTTCACAAAGCTCGGCCTAATCTCGGTTGACAAAGTTGAGCTCGGCTCAGAGTCAAACTCAATATACAAAGCTCGGCAAAGGCTCGGACGTCAAGTACACTCAAGCCAGAATGCAAATGCTTGGACAAAGCTCATAGTTAAACTCAAGTCAGAATGCAAAGCTCGGCAACAACTCAGAAGTCAAAGGTCAAGGTCAAGCTCGGTTCATACTTGGTCAACAACAGTGCAAGCAATCAGCTCGGTTCAAGCAACAAGCTCGGTTCAAGTCAAGTCATCAGCAGTGAAGCATCATCAAGCTCGAAGCTCGGCCATCAGCAGTGGAACATCATCAAGCTCAAAGCTCGGTCATCAGCAGTAAATTATCATCCAGCTCGAAGCTCGGCCTCATGTCTTGAAGCATCATCATTGCTCTGATCTCGGATCAAGATCAGAAAGGCTACTCATCAACGGAATCTGTCTATAAAAGGAACTGGCAATAACTATTAGATTCGAATATGGGTGTTGGAGAGGGAATCTCATCAATCAATTCTTTTTCTTGGAAAAATTGATTCTTTCCTACTCTGTAGATGCCTCGTGACTAAATGGCAGTTGGAGAGGAAATATCGTCAATCAATTCTCATAATGGCGAAATTGATTCTTTCCTTCTTTGTAGAAGCCTCGTGTCTAAAAGGGCATTACCTCCTCCAACACAAACTCTGGACACATAACGGTGAAATTAATCAACAGAGAAAAATTCCTTTTTGAAGTCCAAAAAACGAAGTTGTTCACACACTGTCACATTCTCCAGCAATCGGTGTTCGAAATTAGGAGCCAACTCTAAAATCATCTCTCTAGTGTTTATTGTGGTAGAGAAGGAGTCCTTAAAGGTTTTAAGGAAGTCTCCAGTGCAAAGAGTTGAAGACGTTCTTCAACCGGTAGCAAGATCATTGTGTTTGGGGTAGTGTCGATAGTTTGGTACACTATCTGACATATAGGTGAAGTTAGAGAGGTTCTCTAATCCTGTTGTAACCCATTTTTGATCTTGAGTAAAAATTTCTCTAAGGTTTAGGGAGGATTGGACGTAGCTCTCAGTGGTGGAGAGTGAACCAGTATAAAAATCCTGGTGTTCATCTTTTTACATTCTGCATTTTCAATTTTCTGCATTAGTTAGTCGCTTAATCGGTTTCTGCTTAACTGCATTCTCGGTTGAAATACTTTTGCTGTGATCCGCTTCAAAAACCGACTACGTTTGCTCATCATTTTATTTAAAACCAGTAACAGTATTTCACTCATTTTCAATCAAGTTCGAAAATTTGGTATCAGTGACTTTGAATTACTATTCACCCCCTCTAGTATTTGTTAGACCGCTTGTTGGTTTTCAACACTCATATCATCTTATTTAATTGTCTCTCATATAGTCCCTCTGTTCCATTATGTTGGTAAAAAAATGAAGTTTTTTTTTGTCCCTATTCAAAGTAAAAATAATTAATGAAAAATCTTAAAGATTTTATATTATCTTAAAAATTGTATATTACATTAAAATTCTTTAAAACAATTAATGAAAAATCTTAAAAATTGTAAAAATAATATGAAAATTTGTGTGATGAAAATTTGCAATTAATGAATGAATCAAACATTATGTTTTATTTGAAAACAGAATCAAGCATTATATAAAAAAGATATTCTCTTCTTTTTTTGTTGACTACTTTGACTTTTTCCAAGATAATGAGACACGTTGCTTATCACCACCACTCAACTGTATTAAAAAAACATTATTGCTAAAAATTGAGTTTTTCTTAATGAAAAATTTAAGATTTTGTCAATGAAAAAGTGAAAACTTTTATTTTCTTTATTATTACATTTGGGGAATAAAAAAATAATCAATTGTTATGAGTTTACACAAAATTGTGTTTCCCTAGAATTGTGTTTCCCTGAGAAGAGCTGAGAGCAAAAATCAACCATAAAAGCATCAACATACACTGTTGAAAGCACGAGACCCATAGAAATAAAATCTAAAGGGAATGAACATCCCTAAATGAGGATCGGAAGAAAGAGAACCTATCTATGGAGATGGTGGCGCCAGAATTGGGATTGGGTTTGGAAATGAAACGGGTTTGGAGATTAGAGGGAATTATATAAAAGAAGGTGATGATGAAGAAGGTATGCTCCTGCGTTTGTTCTTGGGTTTTTTTTTTTATGAAGAACAAATGTATGAATAAAGAAGAAGAAGGTGATGATGTTGGTACTTGACAGTTTTAGAAGAAGAAGGGTTAGATATATTGATGGAGAAGAATAACGTGGGAGGATAGTGCAATGGGAAATTATAAATTATTAAGAGTATTTTGGGTAGATACAAATGGTATTAAAATAGGGGTATTTAGGGTAGATGAAATATAAAATTAAAATTAGGGTATTTTGGGTAGATGAAAAATAATATTAAAATTAGGGTATATATTTTGGGTAGATGAAAAATAATATTAAAATGATGGCATTTTGGGTAAATTATATTAAGGATAAAAAAATATTTTTAAATAAATATTTTAGGATCTAATTATAAAACTTATTAATTAAAAACATGTCCAGCTTATGTGGCAAAAAAAAAACACGTGGCTATTTTCTATTAAGTCATGTCAAAAGGGTATAAAAACTCTTTATTTCTAGAGGGTTTCAAAGTAAAATCCTATAATGGAGGGATTAGATCGATATGACATGTCACATGATACGTGTGATGACAACTGGATTTTAATTGTAAATTTGCAATAATTTATCTAGTGTGTCATAAAATAATTAGGTAATCAAAAATGGTTTCCATGGTATGTTTTTAAATTTTTTCTGTATGTTGTCTGACGACTAATCGTGACGTGGTACATGGGATTCGTGAGCACAAATGAAGACAATACCATTTTGACTAATTTTTGGCAAAAGAAAAATAATTAAAAGTTGATAACTAATTTTGATTGTTCCACTTTGATATATATTTAATTAGTTTTGTTGATTAAATATTTCATAGATAATAAATAGTTTCAAACCAATTTTATTTTGATAAATTGTTTCGAAAACTGCTATATTTAGGTTAAAAAAACCTTTTATGAGAGTTACTTCTCTAATATATATATATATATATATATATATATGTGTGTGTATCTTTTTATAAGCAAAGGATTTTTTAAAACCAAAATCGGGGTCAAAAGAAACATCATGCATTGTACACTTGAACCCCAGTAGTACCCCACCTTCTATAAAGGGTTTGGACATGGTAATCAATCATGTACTCAATAAAGAACAAAACCGACAAAGAACATTACAATTCACTTCACGAGAATTACAATTCACTTCACGAGAAAGTGAAGCAACCAAAACGTACAGCACCAAAACCACAAACAACCCACCACCTAAAAAACCAACCATTACAATATTAAGATCTCTACCTCCTTAAAAACCTTGATAGGAAAAAACCTAGTGGGAAAATCCTAAACAAGGATAAAAGAGTATAGCAAATATTTACAGTAATAGGGGTCAATAGTAAAATCAATCTACCATATCAATACATTGTATTGGTGTCATACACCAATCAGAGAAATAAATAGCTAGATTACTCAAATAAGAGAACCAAGACCAAGATTTGATTTTAATTACATCCACCCAACCTGGAATATCAACCCCATCATTGTTGAAGATGACTAAATTTTTCTTTATCCAAATAGTCTAGTAGGCGCACATTCAGATCATACCTATAAAATTTTTGCTCTTCTTGGTGTTCCCTAAATTACAGTGCTCCAGAAAGAATTCATGTAAGGAATTAGAACTCACCTTAACACAACCCAACCAACCATATATAAAACTCCAAATTGCATTGACTACAGGACAAGCAATAAAAAGATGATAATTTGTTTCTGCAGCATTGTTGCAAAAAGAACATTGCACATCCACAATCACACCACAACTACAAATTAACTTTGGAAGCCACACGATCTAGAAGAAGCTGCCATGAGAAAGCACGAAGTTTGAAGGGCACTTTAACCTTCCACAACCTTTTAAAAACATGAGGATAATCATTAATCAACCCAGAAGGTGGCGAAGGAAGACGCAAAAGAAGAAAGCTATAAGCTGACTTCACAAAAAATTCAACGAATCCAACTGCAGTCCACTTCCAGTAATTCAAAGCATTATAAGAGATAATAACAACTTCCAGGATATTATTTAGATCAACCAGCATGTCCTTCTCATACTCAAAAAGATTACGACGCCAACAAAGATTCCAAGACCACACCCCATCACACCAAGCATCTATTCGGTGAACCATCTTGTCCTTGTCACTAAAGGCACCATACAATCTAGGGAATTAATTTTTAAGAGAAGTAGGACCACACCACCGATTCTTCCAAAAGAGAGTAGAATTATCCGAACCTAACTATTTATATATGTGTATGTATGTATTCTTTGAAAATATATTTACTATAAAGGGTCAAAATTGTGGACATCCATGAGGGCAGGCTGTGGCATGCAGGTGCTCTATCAATCACAAAAATTGGATATAACATTATTCCCAATTTTGGTACATACTGCAAGCTAAGTGATTATATTGCACTGAAATTTGTTCTAAGAATAAACTTTTCTTTCTTGGATGTAGTCAACCGGGGACCTGCAAGTAATTATAAGCACATTTGATTCTAATTGCTAGTGATGATTTGTACCGTCATGTTCTGCCTTGTATATGCCTTCAAGATGCGATAAAGACCTCATACCAAGTATACGTGGCTGACTAATAGTAAAACTGAGGCTTGCATGCTATTGGTGGCCAAAACCCAGCTGTCACGTATTCATTTGACAGGGGAAAGATCCTATATACGCTCAACACAATAATCCCAATACTCCTGATTTATTACTAAAAAATATAAGGACTAAACAGGTAAGTAATTGTATATAATTTTCTCAAATTTATTAAAAATAGTGGTGTTTTAAGAAAAAAATAAAAATTAAATGAGATAACCATTTTTTAAGGGATGTTTTTAAAAAAATAGCATTAGAAATGAAATAAAATTTAAAAAAGTGAGTTATTTTTTCTTATATTTCAAACCAAATATTTTTTTTCTTATGTATGTACTTCCTTCAATCTTAAATGTAAGATCTTTTTTAGAATTTTTTTTATCTTATTTATAAAACCTCATTCAAATTTTCAATGACACTTGATTATTTTTTTTCTTTCAAAAAACACTCCTATTAAGTCAACAATTTTAGAGTTTCTATAATAATTATAAAGAGGGTTTTACTTCGGTACCCTTTCAAAATAAAGGGTTTTGGTACCCTCTCATATTTTTTCAATCAAATCATGACAAGTACAATATACTACCATGTCAAAAAACATCGAGATATTCTTGGCACTCAATAAAGACTGAAAATTATATGTTAAGATGTTCTCCACTTTTTTATATATTTTTTGTGCTAAAAAACTTAGGCTAAATTTAGACGAAAACATATGTTCTTGTGTGCTGAAGATTATATCTCAACTGCAGCAATACAATTTTTTAAGCTGATAAAAAAAATAAAAATACAATGAAGTGTTCTTTTTTTCATTGTTATCTAGCAAGAAAATTGATATCAGTGACATGATGTTGAAGTTGCTGGCCCAAGATGAATAAAAACTTAATATTAAGGTTCATGATTTGGGAGTGGTTGTGAATTGATTTAGTTAAAAAATCTTGCAAATAAGATCACACAGATTTGATTGCAAAATTTTATTAAACTTGTACACTTTTTCACGTGATAGTATATTGCAGTTGTCATAATTTGATTGGATAAATATGAGAGGGTACCAAAACCCTTTATTTTGAAAGGGTACAGAAGTAAAACCCTTGTAAAGATAGTATTGAATATATATATATATTTTCAATTTCATTAAAAAAAATTAACTCACTTTTTTGGTAACATAAATTTTTCTTAAAATTTTTTACATATAGCCTATAGGATAAATAAAACTAGAAAGTAAAGATTTTTTTCAGTGTGTTTCATAAAGCACGTGATAAAAAATTCAATATAAATAAAATTTTATTAGAAATGATGTATTTATCATTTTTATGAGTAAAACACTTAATTTTTTCATGAAAACTCGCGTTTAATGAATTAAATAACATGTGCCTAAGACGCACACCTAAAAATTCTTAAAGTCAAACATATTTAGCGAAACTTGTATCAACAAGTGTCAAAGTTATTCCATCTTCATGTACAAAAATGTTAGAAATAAGTACAACTAAGTTATAAGTCCCTTGTGAAGGAGGATTGAGTGGATACACTTATAAAACTTGTATCATATATAGGTTTTGAGTTAAGATGAACTTCTTGGTCTGCTTATTATTGTTTTAGTTTTTACCTCAAAAAAAAAATTATTGTTTTAGTTTTAATCCATTGGTTGCAGATCATGATTATTGGGCTCCTTGATCATAACAAGTTGAATCAAAACCGATGGTTCGGTTGCGACAAGGTGTATCTATAAGGTGACCGATGTTTAAGTGTGATGGGAAGAAATATCATATTGGATATATATATGTTGAAGAGTTCGTAAGGGGAAAGCCTCATTATCATGTTCAGATCATATAGAGATTCCTGGTAAGGACGAGGTGTCTTGTGAAAGATTTTTAATTTGATAAGAGTGAATTCTCGGTTAGATGTACCCATTCGAAATAAGTTTTGGGATGAAAATTACGTAGTTCTATCAGACATCGATCATCTTATCTGTCTCTGGTCACCGATCATCTTCTTCGATAAAATTTTCGGCATATGCTTTTTTCTTTTTTTTTTGGTGATGAAGCTCTTTTTTTTTTTCCTTCTTCTTCACTCATTTTTTGCCAACAAATATTCAAATCTGACCACAATTCTCTGTCACGTCCAGAAGGTAGTGTGATGGAATTAGTATGGTTGGAAATAAGGCGGTGAAGTAGTACAGATAAAAGAGATTTGTCGGAAAAAATGGAGTTTTATCATAAAATATTGACGGTAAATGAAGATGATCGAAGACGAAAAATTTGATAAAATTATTAATCATGCTAACGGAAGTAAATTTGAGAGATCGTTTTTTTTTTTTTTAAAAAAACACGAGGATCACTTTAGAACAAATGTATACTTAAGAGATAAAAAAACAGTTTTGCAAAAAAAAATTAATATTTCCCTCCAAACAAAACTTGGGAGAATGAATGAAAATAAAAGTTAAATGTATATTTGATGTTCAAAAGACCCAAAAAGTAAATAAAGAGATAAGTTGCTTCTTTTGTACTATCATCCAATATGTGATGGATGGTGACACCAAGAATATTTGTGCGTAGTTGCTTTTGTCCTTAATATAATGGAATCAGTTCAATTCATGTCCCATGTTTACTTTTGTAATAAGTTGTTATCCCTACAAAACTCTTCACTCTACAACATAATAATAAGCCAGCTATTGATCGATTTCTCTTCTTGTAAAATTTCCCCTTTATCATCCAACAAGGATTTAGATCCAATCTCCCCTATGGATCATGAACTATGGAGCCATCAAAATAAAAACTCTCATGAATTTTCTTCATCAACTATTTCTACAGAATTATCATTAATTTCTAGTAGCTTCCAAAGCACATGCAAGCATGGTGGCCTAATTTCAAGAACCCATCATTATTCAAGCGCTTTCAACTCCATGAGAAATAATAGGATGAAGACATGGAAACCAAATGGGAGAAACCTAAAGAACAAGGTGAGGCAATACTGGAGCTGCTCAACATCACTTGAGCTTTATGACAATCCATGGAAGATCAAGAAAGCTTTGACAACGAGTGATCTTGGGAAGCTGAACAGGCTGTTGTTTGGGGCAGAGTTGCTGGAAAACTTGATGCTTCCTGTGTTGGATGCTGATGCTCAAAGAGATGCTGAGAGTGGAATGGGAACCCCAATTAGGGTTTGGGATGTGGACACCATGTCTATGCACTTGCTGATTCTCAAGCGTTGGGCTTCTTTTAAGAACTATGTTTTGATTGGGAAATGGAATCATGACTTTGTGAGGAGAAGGGAGTTGAAGAAAGGAGATGAGATTGGGCTTCAATGGGATTCTTATAGACACTGCTTCAATTTCTCTGTGCTTAAGCGAATTGATCAGTGTTGAACTAGTAATAATTATTTATTTAATGGTCTCAACTCTCTACTACCACCAAATCATTATGTGATGTATTTATGTGTTGAAACCAATATTATTGGTCCAAAAATACCATGCACATGCAATATTTTCTCGTATTATATCCTTACATAAGCAGGTAGTATCTTGGTAATTGATTTTGTTGAAGTGATTGCCAAAAATGTCTAGCGTAATTTTCATTTGATGATGAGGCACTTATACTCCATGGAAGGTACCTACCTTATCTTTTGTCTAAAATGAGCAAGAATAGCCAACAGTGCTCAGTGCCCAATAAAAAACATGTCGCCTGCTGTGCTAGCTAACTGTAAGTGATTATGGATGAGGCCGGGTTCTATGCTTCAATACTATTGAGTTTTAATTTTTGGTTTCCATTTTTTTCAAAAAAGATCAAAATTTTTTTAGTGTTTAATTATTTTCCACTTTGAATGTTAGAAACCTTAAAAATATACTTTCGATATATTTCTATTAAAAATTATATTTTGAGTCACTAATGTAGTTTACACTTTCGACACCGGTGAGTCGAAAGTGACAAGTTTCATGTTACTCACCAAAGTCCTTAGATTAATGGAATGTGCTCATGGCAGAAGAAATTGCACAAATAAAGTAGAAATAACCTTTCTTCCAAGCCATGTCACCTAATTACTCAAATTCCTTTGATTTCACAATGGCTCAAGTTGCTACTAGCAATGACTTTTCTTCTTTTTCTTCTTTATTCTATGGAAGCTCTAGCAAAGTTGAAGAGCAAGAACCTTCAACCTCTTCTGCCAATCATGGCCACCACAATTGAAGAGCTTGATCTAGAGCTCAGGTTGGGGCTCAGATTTACACCAACCTGATGACAAGATCAATTGTTTATTTATTGCTTATTGTTTATGACAATATTTCTCTCATATGATGTGCAGTAACTCATACATACATATATATATATATATATATATATATATATATATATATATATATATATATATATAGATATAGACAGTGTGGACTTGGGATGCTTTATGGTTCAATTTCTCATTTCTTTGTTCATTGATTTGTTAGTATATTTGACTGCTTTGCAACTGAAGGTGCACATGGTGGAGCAATTTGGGCAAGTGTAGCAAAGAAAGAAGCGGATAAAAGAGATCAGAAGCTAAGGCTAGCTATCCATGTGCTCTTTCAAAGAAACACAATGAGTTGTCATTTCCATGGTACTCTCTTTTGGGAATTTGTTACTTCCAACTCAGTATCGTGGAAGTGTAAAAATTTGCATTTTCAATATTCATGAGTCGGAATATATTTTTGACAGCCATTTATCAAAAATATATTTATTTTGAAGTTTCCTACGTCACGAAATCAAAAACTATTTAAAATTGATGGTATTTTGATCTTTTTCGCGAAAAAATGAGGATAAAAAATTCAATCATGGATCAAAAATTAAAAATCCTAATATTTGTATCTTGAATGTTACTCCCATCGTCCCTATGTAAGACCCTTTTGGTAGAATTCACGTCTAATAAAAAAATTGGTTAATTTAGTCAATAGTATTGAAAATGAGAACATTTGATATGTTTTTTCAAAACTGCCCCATAAATATGATTGAGAATAAGTGTTGAATAAATAGGGGTGATTTTGGAAAAAAGTAATTAATTGTCATTAAAAATTGATATAAAGTCTTATAAATAAAGACAAAATAAAATTCTAAAAACGTTTTAGGAAGGGAGTGATAAATAAAAATGCAAAGTTGATGGTAATTAACATGAGGCTTATTGTCGTTTTTTATTATTATTATTATTATTATTGTAACACCCCGATTTAGAAACTTGAAATTTCTTTTTATTCAATTCATAAAAATACGGGTCAATTTTTTTTTCATTGATGACATGGACATGGATTCGTTCTTGTAAATACACTTTCTTTTCAAAAACATTTTTCATTATAAAATAATTCAAACATGTCCCACGTCATCTATCAAGTTCCAAATCAAAGTGCGACCAACACTGCGCTTTGGGACCCAATTTACTATGCTCAAAATCATCACAATATTATTTCAGTTGTCAAGTCCAGAAGTCATTATTACAAGTAAGGGAGTTACATGGTATCCAGCAAAGTCATCAAAATCCAATAACATACATGACTCGTAATACATAACTGAAAATATCTATCTAATGATCCTCATCACTAGATGCTGCAGCAGACACTTCCTCAGGAGCAAACTCCCAAACATCAGCATCAGAATATTCAGCTGGATACGATCCCTCACTAGGGTCCTCTTCAATCTCATCTGGGTCACTCTGGGGAAAGGCCTCAAAAGCATCGTCAAGAGGCTCAATGGGATCCAAATCCTTGTACACCTCCACCTCCTCAGCTCCAGAGTCAATGCGTGCTGGCAGGGGTAATGGCTAACCACCATGGTAGTCCGCTGGTCCTCCAGTCCGAAGATCCACCATAGAGAAACGACAAACACGAGTGTCGGTCGAATCTCCTCGGAGCGTGTGACCTAGGTCCCGAATGGTCACCTCTGAGCCACCTCTGCATTCCCAGCCTTGACGATTCACTTCCCACTGAACGTCATGATAAATCTCAAAGGTAAACTTGACCAGGTCCACCATCTAATGAGTCATCAGAAGGCCAAAAGAAAACCAAAGACAAAAAGAGGTACAGAGAGAGAGTCAGCTTTTCCGGGCGGATAAGCCGACTGTGTGGAATTATAGCAGGCAATCATATTATGGTAAACAAATAAATAACGACACATCAAACATGCATTCATATTTCATGATTTCAAATCATCGTTTCCAATATCTCATCATCATCTTTTTCTCGTACTCGGCAATTCAAGCCTTAGTTCCAAATCATTCCTTTTGCCATCATTCCAAACCGTTTCCATACCCGAAGGCTCCCTTGATACCACATACTTTTCATAACTCTTTTCTCATTATTAAGGATAGCACTTTTTAGCTTCATATACTTTTCTTATTCAGTTTTATTGGAGCACATCCATTGATGACAGGGAAATTAGGGAAAAGTCATCGAGGAGTTTGGTTAGCACACATACATTTCCTCCAATCTTCCCAAGCCTAGACGGAAGCAAACAGGACGTACAGGAACCTTAACCCACGCAGGTCGAATAGCCGAGAAACCAACAATATATATCAAAGCCACAACTTTATTGTACAGGCCGACCATCTATCAAGTTATCCATTACCCCTGCCAGCACGCATTGACCCTGGAGCTGAGGAGGTGGAGGTGTACAAGGATTTGGATCCCATTGAGCCTCTGGACGATGCTTTTGAGGCCTTTCCCCAGAGTGACCCAGCCATCACAACTTTATCCATCATTTTATTTTTGCGCGACATCGCATGGGCCCAATACTAATCGACTGTCCGCCTCGTTCAAGTTCCCTCTCACCGTTTCAAATTTGATCAAGGGGGCAACAATACTATTCTAGTCTGCAATGTGGAACACGCTACGATCCCTTAGGTATTAATCCCCGATCACATATAGACTAGTTCCACCTAGAATGACACTCTAGGTTATTTGACATTTCACCGTCATCACCCTCCCCTATCACAATCACTCACTTGAGTATCCGCAGATAAACAAGGTATCTTACCCTCCACTACTTCACACTCAACTCGCCGCATTAGTCAATGTCTTTTAATATTTTATTTTTTTTATTAAACTTAAGATTCAGTCGAGTCACCCTTGTCCATCCCTCCGGTGATCATCAACCTCTAAATAACAGTCTTTCCTAATAATTTTTTCCTCAATAATTCACATACTCATTTTCCCATTTACGCGTCTTCATCACAACTGAGGGCTTGAAACCACGACGTGAAACTCACGTGGCCAGAATCATCCTCATCTTGGAAAGCACGTAACAAAACCGTGCACATTAAGGAGATTCATTTCACATTTCCATAATATTCACAATGATTCATCATTTCCAAAGGTATTTTCTGTACAATTCCACTTTCATTTAATAAGTTTCTCAAACTCTTGCCATCCATTAATCACATATACTTTCAATATTATTACATTATTTTCCTCAGCATCATTAATCAAACAGAGCAGCATATTATTTAGCATGAATACTTTCAATTTTAGACAAGAACTCAACAGACATAAATTATCAGATCATACCATTCCATCATCATAAATAGATAGCATCATGTCATAATATTATAACAGAAAAGGGATATCTTAGTCTCGCGTATAAGTGGCCATACACACAATCAACTGCCACTATACGACCAACTCAAATACCCCACGTTCCGGCTTTTGAGATGGCCAGGAACAACTTAACATGTTACCTACACACCACGGTGTCTTAGGAAAGTTACTCTCTCACCTCGAGTGCTGACAAAATCCAAAGAGTTTCCACCGGTGCGGTCCTCTGACACGCGTCCACAGCTGATACCTTCTAGACCCTCAAAACAGACATCACATATTAATAATATAATCTAATCCAAATGTCTACCCCAAATTGAAATTACTCTTTAAAATTTAAATTGGCATCTTTTGAGTAAAAATCAAAAGGTCAATCCTTCTTTCCGAAATCGTTTCGAAACTCTTTAACACTTTAAGTTCCTCAATATCATTATAGAACATTTAACAAAATAATTTTAAAAATGAATAGGTTAGTAGCTGGTCCGTCTTGGACATCAGCTCACTCAAAGCTGTAACACCCTACTTATATTTACCCTTAATTTCCCATTATATAATTTATGAATTGAAAATTTTCTTTTTAAAACCCTTAGTTAATTGTATTGCTTATGAAAACCTCCGTAAAATCGAATGGCGTTTACTTTGTTTTATGAACTTTCCAAAAATATAAATTTCCTGCCAAAGTTATGCTAACCTAAATATAATATCAACAGAATGCCAACATGGCAAAATCTAAACATTTGTATTTATTTACATAATTATCAAAGTATGAATAAATCTTTGGAGTTACTAAAACTTTACAAAATATAAAGTAAATATATACATCATGTTCCCAAAACAAAGTCCAGGACCTTATGTAACACCCTTCTAATATTTACCCTTAATTACCCATTATTAATTAGCGACTTGAAATTTTTCCTTTTTAAAACATTATTAACTTATTATAACTTATAAAAATCTCCTGTCAAACGGATGGAGTTTCCTTTGTTTTCTTAACTTTTCCAGAATTTAGTTTTTCCTGCAACCTGTTCAAATTACTAATTCCTGTCATTCAGAAGACATTGAGGCATATCATATTCATAGCATCAATATGTGCATCATCAAGCACTATCCATAACATAGCCATATATATTAACATAAGAGTTTTAAGCAGCAAAATAACCAAGTTGTGGAAACTATACATTTCCCAAAATAACTCCTTTACCCAAAGGAGATGTCCTAGGCCCACCCAAAATAACTATTTACATTATGTACATCAAAATAACTACATAGTCATCATAACAAAATATAGGGCCCAGGACATGCCAGCATGTCCTACAACTAAGACCTACTCTCCCTGTAAGGGAGAGTGCACCTGCTCGGCCGAGGTAAGTGCAAGCTCGGGCTCAATGCTTGTTAAAATAGTAAGGAGTGAGCATTACACATAACATAGGAAAGCAGTTTCTAATATGACATAATAAGACACCAAGCCAAGCACAATAAGTCAAATAATGCACAAAACCAAATAATCAAGTCACATCATGCAACATAACACAATCATAATCATTCGCTTATCTTTCACTTAACCTTTCCCTTTATTCCAACTTGTCTCATTTTATCATGTCTTTAATTTTCTTTGCTTTACCCTTTTCCTCTTTTCCTTTTATTCACATTTTCCATAGCTTTTATAGAACCGCACATCCCATGTGCGTCTTACACGCTTATTGGGGTTATGGAGTGTCCATCATGGCACACATCCCATGTATGGCTTATAGTTGCGCATCCCATGCGGCTTACACAATCATGGCATACGACCCTCCCGCACATCTTACATGACCAGGAGCACGTCCTAACCGATTCCGTTAGCAGGAATCTTGTGTGAGTCATTACTGCGCACATCCCATGTGCGACTTACAGTTGCACATCCCATGTGTCTTACGCGATCATTGCACACGGTCCGCTTGCAGCTTACAACACACATTTTCATGCGTGGCTTATTGCACCCAACCGTAATGTCTAACTAGACCTGTCTCACACAACCATTATTCTTAATTTCTCCTTTCTCTTTTATTCATTCACTCTTAACTTCTCTCTTTTCACTATCATTTATTATTACTCAAATTATTCTCTCATTACTACTATTCTCTATTTATCGTTCCTAACTTATCTAATTTCCTCGTACATTGCACCATCCCTTAAGTTCATACTCCTAAAGTCATACTCACATTTCCCAAGTAATTTCAAACATGTATAACAAATATCACAATTTACACATAAGCTCATAACCATCAGAATAACCCTATTTCTAAATTCTACTTCTCTAGTTATCAATTATATTTATTAAGCACATAACACACATTTACAACAATAATCATGATATCAAACATACACATATTCGCAATTAATTCTAGGGTTTCATTTCATTCTCTAATAATAATCTATATCAATTACCCTATGGTTCAATATCCTAAATTAACACCCATTATTAGTACTCACTATGAGCACACAAGAAACCCAAACCTAAGTTAGGGTAACACCCACTCCTTACCTCAATTGGAGAGAGATAAGGAAACTTCACAACTCTAGCCTTTAAGCTTTGCCCTAGCTCCTTAATTTTTTAACCCCTTGAATCCCTTTAGAACTTAAACAAATCAAATACCAAGTGTGTAGGAATTCAACCAAGTGAAAAGTGATAGGGAGGAAGAGAGAGGCGTGATGATGTGGTGGTGGTGTGAGATGATGGAGCTTGTCCTTGATTTGTCTATGAAGAAGGAAATAAAGTTGATGCTCCTTGATGGTGAATGATGATAAGTGTTCTTTGTTCTTGCTCTAGCCTTGATGTTGATGATGGGATAGAGGGAGTGACTTCTCTTTTAGTGATTCTTGAGAGGGAGGCATGAGAGTACATCATAACTCATTGCCATGGAGCTTAGAAATCTTAGGGGAGATGGTGATGATATGCGTGTGATGTGGTGAGATGGAAGGGTGATCTTTGGCTTGTTCTTGTGTAGGGTTTGACGATTTTGAAAGTTGATGATGGTGGTGCTCTTGATTTTCAAGGGTTTTGTGATGATGATGATGATGATGATGATTCTTGAAACCATGAGAGGAGAATGAAGAAGATGATGAGTGTTTTGTTTTTGTTTGTTGTTGTTTTTTTTGGTAAAGAAAAAATTGCAATACCAACGGACAATCATAAAAATACACATGTCAAGGCAGTAAATTAGCACCTAGCCACCTTCTAGGAAGGGTTCTAGGTTTCTAAAATACCCCAAAAAATAAGCAACCCAATAAACAATGAAAACAGGCCTAAACTACAGCCCTTATTCGGTCAAAAATGAATCTAATTGGGCCATTATTGGCAGCCCACTCCCTACACGAACTAACGAGCTTCACTCCAAGATCACTCCGAACCAAGACCAGTGCATGATGAGGTTCCATCTTCTTCCTTCTGAAAATCCTTCGATTTCGCTCCATCCATACACCATACACACAGGCAGCTACAGTTGCCGTTACCAGCTTCCTCTTCCTCGAATTGTTGAACCCATGCTTGAGCCACCTTAACCAATTAGGAAAGTTAAAATGAGTCATCTCAATCCCAATCCAGTTCCCTGCCAAGCTTAACAATTCCCTGCTCCACTCACAAGTGAAGAATAAGTGCTTGCATGTCTCCTCTTCTCTTTCACAAAGCTCACACACGGTTGAAGTTTGCAGAAAAGGGAGTCTATCTTTTGTGTTCAAGCTTCCATGGACCAGAAGCCAGAAAATAAAGGTGTGCTTCGCGATGTTGAGCCTATTCCAGATCTGACGATGAAAAGGAAAGGCTGGTTGCTCACCACTCAGGTAATCATAGCCTTCCTTTATTGTGTATTCCTGCTGATTAGCTATCAATGCTGCGAATTTTGTGTTCAGTTTATCTCTAGCTTTAATTATTTGCTTCCAGTGCCAATTGCTTGCTTGTGCTGCTTGAATTGTAACAAATTGATCCCTTTTTAAGTATATCGCATGTATCCATCTTAGCCATAGCGACTGTTTAGTAGTCTGAATTTGCCAAGCTTGCTTCCCAATTGCTGCTACATTCCAAAGGGCAATTTTCTGGAACCCCAGACCCCCATACTTCTTGTAAATGCACACCTTATCCCAAGCTACCTTAGCCTTTGCTCTACCTCCCTGATCCTTGCCCCATAGGAAACCTCTACATGCCTTTTCAATTCCTCTGACCACAGCCTTAGGAATTATAAAAGTAGTGGCCCAGTAGATATGCATAGTCATGAGCACAGATTGTATAAGTTGAGCACGCCCCTGAAAAGACAGATTGCGAGTAAACCACATGTTGAGCCTTTTAGTTATCCTTTCCACCAGTGCATTACAAGTTGATACACTCCATTTCTGAGCTGTTATAGGGACACCCAAATAGGTGAAAGGAAAAGTGCCCTTAGTAAATCCTGTTATGTTCAGTATCCTCTCCTGAATGTCATGTCTAGCTCCTACAATATAAATCTGGGACTTACTTAGATTTGCACTAAGACCAGAACTCCTTGCAAACTCACCAAAAGCATCACAAAGGATTCTCACACTATTTTCTTCAGCCTTAGAAAAAATCAGTAAGTCATCTGCAAAAGCCAAGTTAATCAACCCTATTCTTTTACACATAGGGTGGAATTTGAATCCTCTATCTTTGGCAGCATAGATCAGTTTCCTTGATAGCATTTCCATCACCATAACAAAGAGCAGGGGTGACATAAGGTCTCCCTGCCTCAGACCCCTAGAGCTCTTGAACTGCCCCTGAATAGTGCCATTAATCACAAGTCTGTAAGATATTGTTTTGACACACCCCATCACCCAATTTACAAATTTTTCTGGGAATTTAAGGGCCTCCATGCTTCTTTGAATGAAATCCCAATTGACACTGTCATAGGCTTTTTTAAGATCAACTTTCATCAAACATCTAGGAGACACATTTTTCCTTCTATACAGCCTTAGTAAATCCTGAGTTATAAGAATATTATGTAGGATAGATCTACCCTTAATAAATGCTGCTTGATTCTCATTCATCAGAGAGGGCAAGCATTCTTGTAATCTAACACAAATTAACTTGGAGATAACCTTATACATAACATTGCAACAGGCTATAGGACGGTAGTCACTTACATAATTAGGGCACTCAATCTTAGGAATAAGCACCAACAGAGTCTGGTTAGTTTCTTTAAGCATCTTCCCAGTAGCAAAGAAATCCTGCACAACCTCTATTACATTGTCCCCAATCACTGGCCAAGCTGCCTTATAAAAGGCAGCTCCATAGCCATCAGGGCCAGGGGCCTTGTCATTCCCAATCTGAAACACACATTGTTTAATCTCCTCAGCTCCAAAAGGCCTGAGCAGCCTCAGCTGTTGGCCTGTAGATAATGTAGCTCCTTTCTCCACTTCCTCTTCAGTCATACACCAGGGTCTGCCTCCATCAGATAGAAGAGACCTATAGAAGTCCTCAAAAGCCTCTACAATCTGATCTTGATTAGTATGAATCCTTTCCCTGGTATCTTTAATCATCAAAATCCTGTTCCTATACCTTCTAGCTTTAATTGCTTGATGAAAAACTTTTGTGTTCAAATCACCATCACACAGCCAATCCTGCTTTGACTTCTGCCTCAAGAAGACAACAGCTGCCTGGTAAGCCTCATAGTGCTCCTTCCTAGCCTCTTTCTCCAATTTCTGAAGATGAATATTCATAGGATCATTCTGGAGCATTTCTTGCACAACATCCAGGTTTGCCCTAGCTTGAATTTCCTTCTTATCAATATCCCCGTTCTTTCTATTATTAAGCTCTCCAAGCCCTGCCTTGAGCCTCTTCTGATTCCTCATAATTATGAACATTGCAAACCCATCATCCTCTAGGCTCCAATTCTGCTTCACTATGTCAAGAAATTCACTATCCATAGCCAGATGATTTAGGAACTTGAAAGATCCCTTTCTACTAATTGCATTATTGGTCCATTTCACAACCATAGGGCTATGGTCAGAGGTGCCATTATTGATAAACACAGTTTGTACTTCTGGCCAAACCCTGCACCATTCCTCATTCACCAACACTCTGTCCAGCTTACTCAATATTCTGTCTTCCCCTTCCTGTCTATTATTCCAAGTATAGTAGCAGCCACTATACTTCATATCCTCCAGCTGACAATGAAACACAAAATCTCTAAATCCTTCAATTTGACTTAACTCCAACTGATGCCCCCTATCTTCTCTTGAATGTTTAGGCAGCAGTTAAAGTCTCCCAGCAACACCCATTTTTCCATCATACTCACCCCTATCTCCATTAGCTCCTTCCACATGTCTTCTCTTCTATCAGCATCATTATGACCATATACAAAAGTAGCATAAAACACCACATTATCAGGCCTGTGCACTATCATACAGTGAACAAATTGGCTTGAATGGCTTACCACATCTATATGAAACATGTCTTTCCTCCATACAACCCATATCCTCCCTATTGGGTGATCCTCTAGGTTAATAAAGGAACCCCAACCCTCAAACAGCTTGGTTCTCAAATCATCATAAGAGCTAGCTCTAATTTTATTTTCTAAGATAGCCAAAACACCTATATTATACAAACTCAACAACCTTTTAACCTCTTTTTGTTTCAGGGGTTGGTTAAATCCCCTGGTGTTCCATGCTCCAATACTATCCATTAATAATAGGGCTGTGGAATCCCTCTTATTCCCTTTAACCTGGCCTTTTCTTCTAGTCATAACAGGAGTCCATTGGCCTTCTTTTTGATCATTCTCCTTCTGCCCCTCCTGATTCCTATCCATCCTTTCTAGCTGGGTTTCTTTGACCACAGTAACCTCCTCATCCTCCTCCACACATTTTCCTTTTAAAGCTTCAGTGACAGCTTCAGTTGCTATTTCTATATTGGCTTCAAGTATTATCCCATCCTCTATCTGTTTCTTTAGTCTCAAGGCATCATCCACTTTTTCTATGTCTTCTCTGGATGGCTTCTTTTTCTCCACCCACACCTTCTTGGTCTGCTTTCTACAGGTTTTACTATCATGACCATACATGGAACACAAAGCACATAGGACTGGTTTCCATTCATCGTCAACCCTCTGAGTAATAATATTCTCCTTCTCATCCTCAAAGAAGATCTCATCTGGTAGGATAGAAGGATTGACCTCCACCAGCACCCTTGCATAATTAATTCTATTCCTCTCTTTAGTCACATTATCCACCATTATAGGGGTCCTCACAAGACTGGCTATCTTTCTTAGAGAATTAGCACCCCAAAACTTTAGGTTTAGGTTTGGTAGTTGAATCCAAACTGGAACCGTCTCATGAAAGCTCTTGGAAACTGGCTTCCCTGTCCATGGTGCTATAATTAGAGGTTTTCTATCAAAGTGGTAAATGCCAACTTCTAAGACTGCATTCCTGGCTTCCATTGTGTTGAATCTGACAACCACAGTCCCATCACCATTCATTAGGACTTTATCAATTCCATGTTGCCCCCATATTTTCCTAAGGTATCCATTCAATACTGCATAGGGAGGTCTGGCCCCTAAGACATAACAAACAATCGCCTGCTGCCAATACTTTTCCTCATTCTCAATATCAGATGCCTCTATCTTCCCTACTGCAACCCCTTCTTTGATGGTGGGCTCCACAAAATTCAGTTTTTCGCCTGCATTACGTAGTTTAGTAATATCGAACGAGTCCCATACTGATGCTCTTCTAGGTTGTTCACCAACTAATGCTGAACCTGGACTTTGAGTGCTAGTGCCTTCTGTACTAGTATTCATTGTTACCAGGTCTTTATTCATGCAGCCGTCTTCCTCAACAATCGCCTTCCCTTTAATTTTAGCACGTAATTCATCAAGCTTTTTCAATATTGACCCAGCTTTCTTAGGGCTCAAGTCTTCTATGTCCTCCATGTCATCTTCATCAAGGTTCAGGAGATCAAGGTTTTTCGGGATAGAAGTTGTGTTAGGTGTTTTAGGTGATGGATGGGGTGAGGGGGACTTGGGTGGGCGCCCCTTCTTTCTTGCCATGGTGGCAAGCAGCGGTGATCAGAGATCAACCGCGAGCCAAGGAGGGGGTTCACAGGAGAAAACCCTAGCAGAGAAAAGTCAACCCAAGTCAAACCCTGAAAACGCTTTTTTTTTATTAATTCGTAATTGTGTCTTATGTTTGTTGTTGTTGTTGTCTCTAGAGTTTTGTTTATTTTCATGAAGGAAATGGGTATGTGGTTGACATAGAAAGCTTCTCTAAGAAGCTTGGCTATTTTGTGGTTCTAAATTAATGGCTTCTTGGAGAAGCCACCTTTGTGTGGTCTCCAAGTCTTATTTTTTTTCAATTTTGACGAGGTGGTAATCGATTACCTTCAAAAGTAATCGATTAACCCATGAATTCCATTTTATTTTTTTCCATCCAGAGAGTAGGTAATCGATTACCTTCAAAAGTAATCGATTACCTTGCCAGATTTTCATCCCTTGCATTTCAGAATGCCATATCTCTTTCGTTAACCGTTGGATCTTGCTCAAATTCAAAAGCAAGCTTCTTAGGACCCTTATCTTCACATCCAACGGTGAAATTTGTGTTTAAAGTTGTAAATATTTTATTTCTAATTTTCTAATATAGGGTGTTTATAACACCGAAAACACCGTTTCTATCGCTCTTCTGTTCATCTCTAAATCTCCTATCCGACACCAATGCTTCTTAACTCCTTTATGGTACTAAAAGGAATCCTAATTACATCACCTTAAACCTCCTTTAGCATAATAATCCTTTGTGGGTGATGAGTGAAGTGTTGTTGGTGTGTTTTGCTTTGTTCTCGTTTATTTACACATGTGTTTGAAGCATGTGGCTCACATGGAAAGCTTCCTTAAGAAGCATGGTGAATGGGTGGTTGAGAAGAGAAGCTTCCTCAAGAAGCTTTGACTTTTTGGCTTTTGATCAACCTATATTATTTTTCTTTTATAAGAGCACGTGTGGTAATCAATTACCACCCTAGGTAATCTGTTACCTCCCTTATTTCACAATTTTTCGGCTCCTCACAGAATGCAGATAATCGATTACCTCCCCCAAGGTAATCGATTACTTACTTAAATTCAAATTTAGGGTTTCTCGCAGAATGATGGTAATCGATTACCACCCCAAAGTAATCGATTACATCCCCAAATTCTCATATATTGATGATTTCTAACCCTAAGGCATCCCTCTTAACTCTCATACACACTTTGGCCATGATCGTTTCCCTAAATCCCAGCTTACTCTTCTGATTTCCATTAGTTTAACTTAGGGTTACTCTAATTAAGCTCGGAATTAAAATCAGGGATGTTAAACCTTAGGACCCATCTAAGGTCCTGCCCCAAAATATAGTGTGGAGTGTGCTCCTGCTCGACCGTGACTCGTGTAAGCTCCTTCTGTACCTGTAAGAAAAATAGCAAGAAGGGTAACATTACACAGAACTTAGGAAAATAGCTTCTAAAAAGCATAAAAATAAAATAAGTCCTACATCTGTATTAACAATATAGCAAACCTAATCATCTTCATACTCTCATTCTCTTTTATTATTTTCTTAACTCTTCTACTCTTTTCCTTAGTTTTCCCCTAGCTCTATTGTCACCTTTTCATCTATTACTCATTTACTCATATATATAGTCTTCCTTCATATCAACTAGCTACAGGGTCTCATGACCATGTCTTCTGACCTAACCTGCACCAGAGTTATTCTCTTATCCCGCCACAGGATGTGACATCTCGAGTTCTTTTTACCCGTTTAAGTGTCTTAAGTCTTAGAGTGTGCGTAGTTTCCTTGTATGTGCTTTATGTCTTGATTTTTGATTTAATTATTGCTTAATTATGCTCTAATTATATTTTAATTGCTTAATTATGTTTAATTACATGATTTAATTCTTAATTAGTTTTTCGTGTCATGTTTATAGCTTATTCATCGTATTATGCATTTTTTTACTAGAATTTCATTTATAAGTGTTGTATACATGTACATGTGACTAAATGTATTTTAATTAATTGAATGTCTAATTTATTTTTATGGAGGGTATAGTAGTCCGTTAGAAATGGTTTTGGGGCTTTTCGGGCGAGAAAAATATTTCGGAAACGAATCGGGCCACACACGCGCGACGAAGGGCCGCACGTGTGCGACCCAATTGGGCAAAGTGGGCCCAAAACAAAGGGGACCAGCCCAAAGAGAGAAGGAGCCACGTCCATGTAAGGGTAGAGGGAGGGGAAACCCTCATTCTCCTCCCACTTTGTTGAACATCCATCTTCCTTAGCCTCCCTTTTCTCTCTTCTTCATTCCTCTCATCTCCCTCCACACTACTCATACGACATACACTCTAAACCTCTAAAAATCACAAACACCACCATAATCACTCATCTCCTACCTACATACTCCACCATATTCATCCCTCATCCTTCACCTCATCACCTTGAGTCCTCTCACCTCTTTGAGAGAGAGACTCAAAAATTGGTTAGTGGAGCTCAAGGAAAGCAAGGAGAGCACTTGGGTTAGAGGAAGCTTAGGAGCTAGGAGTTTGAGGTGGGAGCTTCAATTTTTCTCTTTGTTGAAGGAATTGAGGTAAAGGGGGTAGTTTTACTAAATAAGGGTTAGGGTTTGGTGGAAAATTTGGGGGTTTTCTTATTTCCTTGTTGATTATGAATATCTATGTCTTATTATGTCTATTGAGTATGTTTATAATGAAATAGGGGCTGATTGTTGATGATTTGAAAGCTAAACACGTTTTTGAGTAGGTGCTGAATTTTTAGAATGGTGTGTTTTTGCTTGTAAGAGGCTTGAGTAAATGATACCTCCACTAATCCTTTTGCTTTGAAAATTTAGAATAGTGTTCTCAGGTTTATTTTGTTTAATTCTGGAAATTTTGAGTTAATTTGGACTTGTTTTGGTATTTTTATAAATTAGAAGTTTGTTTTAGTCAATTATGGAAACTATGAGAGTTTAGTCTCAAGATGTCTTGCATAAATGAACTTTTACTACTCCGATGATTCTGAATTTTTGTCTAATCCCTGTGGATGTGATTTTAAGGTGTTCTGGAATTTTTTATAATTTTTGGGGTTAGTTTCCTATTTTTATGAGAAGTGACTTTGCGAAATCGGTTATGGGAAAACAGGGTTTTTGACTCAAGGGAGAGCAGAGTTATCAAACTTATACTGCTCAAATCGACATTAAAATTTTATGAGATTATCTTTCATGTGTCTTGAGGGTCTCTGTAAATTTTCATGCATTTTGGAGTTAGTTTACCATTTTAATTAATTCGATTTTTCTCTCAGCCACTGTGCGTTTTCGGTGTTTTCGGAAAAAGGGTAAATTGGGAAATCTGCCTTCCACATGTCCGAATGACTTGAAAATTTTATATGATGTTTTTTTATATATTTGGTTTATCCCTGTAAGTTTTCATGATATTTGGAATTGTTTTGATATTTTACATAATTGCATTTCGGTTACATCTATGTGAAAATCCACGTTTTCGGGTTTTCGGGTAAATGATAGATGTCATACTTTCGAAAAAATTGATTGGCCTGAATTTTGGATATGTCGCCTCTGTATATATATCATTGAGTTATGCAAAGTTTCGTGTGATTTGGAATTGAAATGATATGGGTTTGATACTTATCCTATTTAATGGTGAGTGTGCTTAAATGACCTATTTTAACATGAAAAGTGTGATTTACATACTTTAATGCATGTATTGTCTTGGCTGGACTGTATGAATGAGGTGTGATGTTTAAGTATTATAATTTGACATTTTTGAATTATTTACTAATTATGATGAGACTTATGTTTGAATATCCCATTTTGCATTCATGCATAACATTCCATAATGAATCTTTCTTATTTGAAGTTGAGACTAATGAATAAGTATTTTAAAAATAATATGTCTCAAATTCAAATAAGAAGGATGTCACCTACGTGTGTGCGAAGTTATAAGGGTGGAGGGTAAGGGTATCTTGTGGGTCTCATAACCACGATAAGTGTGAATCATTCATCAGGCAGTCATTCCACGCACGGAAGACCTACGCCTGAAGAATATGAAAAGATCATCACTATTATGAAGAATTGAGTGAAGCCAAGATACATATTGGCCACATTGAAGGAGGAAAACCCAAATAATTGCACTACATTGATGCAAATTTACAATATCCGCAATAAATGGAGAAGAGAGGTCAGGAGTCCGAGAACACAGATGCAACATATTTTGAAGACTTTGAGGGAGGATGGTTATGACACCTGGTACAGAAAGGACGAGACCATAGATATTGTGAAGCAAATTTTTTGGGCTCATCCAAAATCTGTTAATCTTTTGAATTCGTTTAATACTGTGCTCATCGTAGACAACACCTACAAGACTAACAAATACAAATGGCCTTTGCTTGAGGTGGTTGGGAAAACATCTACCTAGAAGTCATTTACTGTTGCATTTTCTTACATGGAGGCGGAGCAGTATCCAAACTTCTTATGGGCATTAGCACAAGTGAAGATATTGTTGAAAGATGATGATGCCATGCCCAAGGTGATTGTCTCTGATTTTGAAGTGCATTGGTGAAAGCAATCCAGACTGTTTTTACAACTTCGGCGCATTTTTTGTGTCAATATCATATTAAGAAGAACGTGACAACACATATGATGAATTATGTTCGTGATCCCGCTGATGTGTCGTTACTTGAGAATGCTTGGGCCAAGGTAGTCCACTCCAAGGATGAGGATGACTATGAAGCTTCATTCTCCCGATTTCAGAAATTGTGTTGGAAGGCGATTGGTCTTCTTCATTATGTGAATCGGACTTACTTGGCCGAATAGAAGGAAAAATTTGTTGATGCATGGACAAGTAAGCATATGCATCTTGGCATGTTGTATTAATTTGGCATGATTCTTTGCATATTATAATACATTTAAATTTTATCATTTTTAGGGTGAAAGGTTCTCACTCGATGTTGAAGAGAATGTTGACAAACAGCAACGGGGATCTCTACACATGTTTAACAGCTATGCATAAGATGTTGACATGTCAACACACTCTGATTGTTGATTCTTTCTAGAAGAGCCTCACAAGATTGGATCACAGGGTGAATATTTCGTTTTTCCAGAATTTAAATTATTATGTGTCAAGGGAAGCATTGAGCATTATTTTCACCCGACTGGAGAAGTTTGATGAGTGTGGTCATTGTGATTACAAGTTGAGAATCACACATGGCTTACCATGTGCATGCGAGGTTGATGGATACAGGAAAAGTGGTAAACCTTTTCCTTCGACGGCAATTCATGGTCATTGGAAGATTCTAGCATTCAACAATACAGGCAAGAAAGAAGAGGTACACATCGACCCAACTCCTTTGATCACGGAGTTTTGGCGAGTATTTATGGTACCAATGATGTAGGAAAGAAGATTTTGATGGACAAGTTTCGAGAGGTTAACAATTTATACTATTACCAATTTTGGATTTTGACAATTTTTTTTAATATTATCAATTTTTTTTAATGTTGACAACTAATTTGGTTTGTTTAGGTTGTGGATCCAGCAACTACCTCATTGTTGCCACCGAACAAAAAAGCAAAGACAAAAGGTCGTACGAGTTATCATGATAGATCAACAAAGCGTGATCCATCGGGATGGGAATATGCCGAGAAAGAATCAAAAAGGGCTTTACAAAAAGCTTCCCAACAAAGCTCTCAAAAATCCCCAAAAATCCTCCAAAAGCTTCCCAACAAAGCTCTCAAAAATCCTCCAAAAATCATCCAAAAGCTTCCCAACAAAGCTCTCAACAATCCTCCAAAAGTAGCTCTCAACAAGCTAATGTGATATCTCTATACTGACAACAATTTCCCTTCTGCATGCAACAATATATCTATCAAATTGTTGATGTGAGAGCATATGGAAGTTGTGGTTTTCGATCAATTAGCTTGTATGAGTATCAGTCTGAGGATTCCTATATGCTTGTCCGAAATGATCTTATACGTGAGATCAAGCAACACAAGGAGATGTACCTTCTGCTGATTGGGACCGATGATTATGATGATGTGCTCAGATCACTACATGTGGGCAATATTGGCGGTGTTCCTTCAGATAGATGGTTGATTCTTCCAGCATTGGGGCATGTCATTGCTAACAGGTATAATGTGGCTCTTCTTTCCATTGTATCATCATATGAGAGATTGTTTTACATTTTTACCGTATACTAACTTGATGCATGTTATTGTTAACAGGTACAGTGTGGTTCTTGTTTCGATGGCTCGTCATATGAGAGCTTGTGTTACGTTTTTACCGTACTCTAAGGCACCTCCCATGCTTCTAAAACTTTGGGTAATCGGGAATGTTGATATTTGTTGTTCGTTGGACCCTAAGAGTGAGGCAAATCATTGGGTTCACGTTTTCTTGAAGGAAGGGTCACCATTACCATCTATTCATCCTTCTTAGAAACATCATTTTAACGAATATGGGGCTCCTTAGGGTAGCATATTTTTGGATCGCATTGCATTATTTAGAGATTTAATACCTCCTTCGAGGTGGGACGATGTTGTACATGATATTCCTGATAATTATTATATTATTATAAATGGCTTTTTAATTTTTATTAATTTTGTAGACTTTTAGTTTAATTATATAATAATAATCATAAAATATTAAATTTATTTTTGTTCCAAACATTAACATTTAAAAAAGGATGATCAAATAAATAAAGTTATAATCAAATAAAATTAACACAAAGTCAACTCCTACGTAAAGTCATAAAACATAAAATCAAATGAATGAAAAGTCACAAAACACAAAGTCAACTCCTACTCTCCCCGTTGCCTATCCCTTCCCCTTCCCCTACCCCTAGTCATCTGGACAACATGAGTCATCTCTTTTGTGAGAGGTGTCACAGCCAACTAATGCACCCGCCTCAAAGCATCCAGATAAGGATTCTGAAACTCCAACAACAACGACTCGAGGTACTAGGTTTGTTCAGCAAATCTCCGCTCAAATGTAACAAAACATCAATAAGTAGCTAATACTAAAAAATTTAATATAATATTAATATACCTTACAAGTAATGAATGAACTTATAAGTAGTGTAGCTTCAGGAGGATCCATCCTGACCAAGGTGGGTAAGAGAAAAGGATGGGAAACCCTGTGCAACCAGTCATAGTATTGCGGTTCACATTCACCATCATAGGTGATGTGACCTCCTCTCATAACGTCGTCCAAAAGATGGAGGTGTCACTCCGCAAAACTCTCATCAATGGCTGAGGGGAGGGGTCTTCCGACAGGTGGATTCCGAGGAATACTCTGAACGTACCCGAACTGGCGCAAAACCCTATCAGGAAGATAAACCCCAAGCATCATGCCATATCGCAGATATCCAGAATAGAAAGCTACCTCCTCGAAACGGCGGGAATCTCGGTGCTCGGGGTCATAGGGCTGCCACACAACCTGATCAGCAGTGAGCCTCTCTAGAAACATGCGATATGTGTATTCAGAGTTTGGCACAGACTGCTGTGGACTCCACTTGAAGATTCGACGCATGGTCTCGTCATAATCACCTCTATGTATAGCACATGGACCAATGGTTGGAAAATGGTCCAGTATCCATGCCTGCAAATAGACCATCAATTACTTATTTTAAATATTTTTTAAAGAAACATAATGAATTTAAATAAACATGATGAATATTTTTTAAATAAACGTAATGAATTTATATTTGTTTACCTGCAGCAAAGACATGTAGCCGGCCAAAGAGACCTTATTCGCCTTGCTGACGAAGGACAGGTGGTCATATAAATACGCTAGTGCACTAGCACCCCATGTGTATTGATCAACTATGGTGAGGTTGTACAAGGCGCGCAACAGGTGACATCCAACAGAATTGTTCGTCTTATCTGCGAACAATGTACTACTCACCAAGTAAAGGAGATAACACCTAGCCGCAATATCATATCGCCGGCTCCTAACTGCTCTGGTGTACACATCGTCAATGTGCTGAACCTTAGTGCACCACTTTTGATGTCCAACGCCTATTTCGTAGCCTCGGCATGGCCCATGCCAAGCAACGCAGTCATCAACTCCACTGCCTCTGCCTGATTGGGTTTATCCCAACCGATCAAAACTCCCATCATCGGGATATGCAGGATAGATGACACGTCATCCAGGGTGATAGTCATTTCCCTACATGGGAGATGAAACGTGTCTGTATCTTTGTACCATCTATCAACGAATGCCCCGAGAAACCACCTATCCACTATAGTGTATGATGATGAGATCAGTGAAGCCAAGCCGGATGCCTCCACGGTTGTTCACACTTGCTGTGGCACGACATTTAATGAGAGCATATCAAATGCATGGTTGTGGCATCGGTTTAAGAGACGATCCTGCAAAATTTAAAATAAGTCAAATTAGTTAATGAAATAAATAAAACTAAATTTCAATTAATTAAAGAAATATATAAAATTATATTTAAATTAATTTTTGGTCTAGTTACAAATACTTACCCGTCCTTGCCATATTTGTTTCACCTGGTGCTCATCGTATGACTTCAACAAAGAAGTATCCTGATGATCCTCAAGGACGATCTTGGTCTGTGTTTCATCAGCACCACCATCATCATCATCATCATCATCATAAGAAGAAGAGTGATCAGGAGCGGCCTGGGAAGGTTCTCCTCGCTTCGCCCGTCGCCGATCAGGAGTGGCCCTGAAAGGTTCTCCTTGCTCCATCCGTCGCTCCGCCCGTCACCGCCTACCTGACACTGTCATATACTCCCTCAAGGGCATCTCATCGTTGTCCTCGTTGTCATTGACGGTTGCATTATTCATCCTCGACATCTAAAATTTCAAAATACAATGTCAAATTAATAAAATACACAATGAAAAAAAAATAAATGGAAAGAGAGTAAATAGAAAGCAATGTTGCTAAATCTTGCAAATATAATTGGATAGAAAAAATGGAACTTAAAATTATGATAAGAGCAAGCTCCAAAAAAAAAGGTCTCTTTCCTTTTCTTTGATTTTCTTTTCTTTTTTTTAAAAAATTCTCTACCAAACAGTGGTTACATTAAGAGATATTTATAAAATATACAATGAAAAAATAAATAAAATTAGTAATTAGTAATATAATTAATATTAATTACATTAGTAATTATTAACGTGTACCATCAAATTAAAAATGGATACTCACGGCTTCAAAAATATAAAATATATACAAAGTCTTTAACACCCTCGTTGCACCCAAAGCGAGAGAATAAAATTTTAACTTTTATACTGTCGCTGCACCCTCGGCGAGGGTGTTAAATTTCTACCCTCGGTGAGGGTGCAGTGAGAGTATAAAAGTTAAAGTTTTATACTCTCGTTGCACCCTAAGCGAGGGTGTTAAAACGAGTTATCCCTCAACAATGGCAGATTCGAAGACTGAAACAGCAGACACGATTTTTACAAACTAAAACCGATAAATCATTTACAAACTCAAACAAAACTTGCAATAAACAACCCTAAACATTAAACAACAAAAACCTATAACTATTAACCAATAAATCATGACTTCTAACAACATTCTTATGCAAAAGAAAGCATGAGAAGGAAACCTGTGCAGCGGTAGAGAGCAAGTGTGCAGCGGTGAAGAGGGTGTGTAGCGGTGGTGGAGGGAGTGTATAGCGGTGAGGGAGGGAGTGTGCAGCGGTGGAGGTGAGAAGGATGGGGAGATTTGAATTGTGAATAATGAAGGAATGTGGAGAGAGGAAGGAGATGGGAAGATTTGAATTTGAAATTTGAAAATGAGCGGAAGAAGGGGAGGGATAAGGATGGAATAAGAGGGGGGTATTTTGGGATTATTGGAAGTTTGTAAGGTTATTATGGGATTTTCCTTTAAAAAAGGGGGTCAACTAATTAACTTGGGATGGGGGTTAAAAATATAGAACCCAAATAAAATTCCACCCAAGCCCAAATAAATTACACAAAGCATCTCATATAGTACGAAAAGTATCAAATTTCATGCTAAATCGGATACGGGGAATTCAAAGAAAATAATTTCTAAAATCATGTCAAATCAACTCATTTAAATCCCAAACTTTGTAGTAGTAGTAGTAGTAGTCCAAACTTTAGGAGGAGGATCTTACTAACAAGTAATTTAAAGGCACTTGCCAAAAATATTAGAAGTAGAAAAAATTCATAAGTAGTAGAAAAAATTCATAAGTTCAAGTTATTTATTTTTAGTAGTAGTAGTAGTAGGAGGATCTTACTAACAAGTAATTTAAAGGCACTTGCCAAAAATATTAGAAGTAGAAAAAATTCATAAGTTCAAGTTATTTCTTTTTTCAAAAATTTAAAAATAAGTCATAACTTTTAAACACATTTGATCTTTTAACAAATGCTTTAAAAACACTCTTTAGCATTTACCATATTATTATTAGGGTTTTGCTTCTCCCACCCAAACAATAATAAGAGAAAACAAGCTCCACTACTCAATGATTACTACTCCCTCCTTTTATATATATATATATATATATATATATATATATATATTCACGTTTAAACAAAATACATGAATCAAATTTGGTAGTTAACTTTGTAACACCCTACCTTAAATTACTACTCTAACTACCCCGATTATAGTTAGTGACTTAAAAATTTATTGTTTAAAACTCTTAATTAATTATACAACTTATAAAAATCTTCGTAAAATCGGACGGAGTTTACTTTGTTTTAGGGACATTCCCAAAATATTTGTTTTCCCTGTAAACCTGTATCAAACACAATTATATATTTAACAGTAAGCCAGCAGGGCAAAATGATTAACAGCTCTTTCATTACATTAATTCTAAAATAAGAACAAGTTTATGAAATGGTTTAGCTTCCCAAGAACAACATTATACATTCCTAAGTCCAAAATAAAACCCTTGACCAATAGATGGTCACCCAGCTAATTAATTACACTCCACGATGTGGAGTGTACTGTAACAGCCTAGCCCCAGCCAACCGTAGGCTACTGTGCACTGCGTCCCTGGAACCGCCACGTGTATATTGTCTGCTTTGGGCATCCTTCACCCTCACAGTTTTGCTCTTGGTCTCACCGTGTCGTAGCATAGTGAGCCCCAAAACGCGTCTATGTGAGGTAAGGTATCCACGCCCTATATAAGGTACGCTTCGTTCACCTTACCAGCCGATGTGGGACTAAGGCAAACACCTTACATCCACCCCCCTAGGAGGCCCAACGTCCCCGTTGGCACACTGACCCGGTCCTGGATTTGATACCAAATGTAACAGCCCAGCCCCAGCCAGCCGTACGGTACTGGGCACAGCCCACCACCACGTGGATATTGTCCGCTTCGGGCATCCTTCACCCTCACGGTTTTGCTCTTGGTCTCACACTAACAGTGAGCCTCAAAACGCGTCCTTATATAAGGTGTTCACCTTAGTCTTACATCGGCTGGTAAGGTGAACGAAGCGTACCTTATATAGGGCGTGGATACCTTACCTCACGTGGACGCGTTTTGGGGATTACTACGCTACGGCACGGTGAGACCAAGAGCAAAACCGTGAGGGTGAAGGATGCCCAAAGCGGACAATATCCATGTGGCGGTGCCAGGGACCTAGTGCCCAGTACCGTACGACTGGCTAGGGCTAGGCTGTTACATTTGGTATCAGAGTCAGGGCCGGGTCGGTGTGCCAACGGGGACGTTGGGCCTCCAAGGGGGGATATAATGTACGCCTTAGTCCCACATGTAAATTCAATGCTCATAATTATGTGGATTTGATTTTGATGATGACAAAGTAATTAATAATCCAACCTTGAAGTCATTGCAACATCAACAACAACAACAAGAAGAATTCAAGAAAGAAGACAAGTGCTCACTCATTCTCAATCTGATTGAAATTGTAATTTTTCATTTAGGTTGAGAGTGGGTAGAAGTAGTTAATTTCTTCTAAGAATAAAATAAGTAATATGATTATTAGGTTGAGATTAACCAAAATTAATACTTGAGAAGAAAAATAAAATGGAAAATTAATTTTTGATATGTCTGATCAAAATACTCGAGTATTTTGAAGAAGACTCGAGTATCTACTCGAGTATTCTGAAAAAGACTCGAGTATTTATGCCAGATCAGCAACTAGAGTCGTTAGTCTTGTTCGTGCAACGGATCTTTCCAGCCTGGCCAAAGGACTCGAGTATTGGCCAAAAGACTCGAGTCTTTAGGTCCAGTCAACAAAAAAAAATGACGTTGGAAAGACTCAAAAACCCATGTTAGGGCACTTGAGTCTTAACCAACCCAAGAGAACAATTTCAGAACTTCATTGTAAAATTTCTCTTTGATTTTGCACAAGAACAAACAAGACATCAAGCTCAAAATCATTACAAGCTTTCATTAATTCTTCTTCTCAAGTGTTGATTTACAAAACTCAACTTTGCACTCATATTGTTATTCTCTTCTCAAGTTGAGTTTAGGTCTCAATTTGTATATTGAGCTGTGCTTATTTGTGCGAATCCATTACGAGATTCGTAATACACATAGAAAAGCTTGTTGATTCAAGTCTTGGATTGTTCCCAAGCAAAACCCTAAGTGGCTTAGGGTATTGGAAGTCTTGAGAGGTTCTCAAGAACAAGACTAGGAGGTTCCTAGCCCAGTGGAGCTTCTTGAAGGGAGTTCAAGGAAGCTTGAGAAGAGTTCTTCGTCACCGGAATCAAATTGGAGTAGAAATCAAGAGTTTGGTACACTCTTGGAGGGTTAGGTTGAGTGAGGCTATCTTAAGTAATCCTTGTAATTTCTAACAATTTGATTTATAGAAAAATCTCCTAAGGTGTTTAGGAGGACTGGATGTAGCTCATTGTTGGAGTGAACCAGGATAAAATTGCTTGAGTGTTGGTTTATAGCTTTCAATTTACATTCTTGCTCAAACAACTTAAAGCTTTTCAAAGAAATAGGATTTGTCTAATTGGGTAGCAAGTTCAAGAAATCTAAGTGTTATTATATTGTTAAAAATCATTTCATTTGCTTGCTATTCTGTTAGATAAGTTTTTGTTTTGTATTGGATTGATTTGAAGTGAATTGCTGATTTTTCGTTTCTGGTTTAACTCATATCTGATACGAAAGACTCGAGTATTTCTCAGATAACTCGAGTAGTTCTTGCTCAAGACTCGAGTATATCTTGAAAAACTCGAGTTGTTCTTCCTGAAAACACTCGAGTATTTCAAGAAAGACTCGAGTATTTCGAGTCTGTTCTAGAAAAATCAGTTTCAGCTCTATTCTTTTAATATCATTCGAAATATTTGGTATTACTGCTTCAAATTACTATTCACCCCCCTCTAGTAATTGCTTAGCTCGCTTGTTGGTTTCCAACAAGTGGTATCAGAGCTCGGTCAAAAGTGTTGGAAGTCAAGCTTTCCCAAGGACTTCAAGTGCAATTATCACTATATGGTTTTGATGATAACAAACTCAAGATTCTCAAGTTCATATCAAGTGCAATCACAAGCTCTTCAAGCTTCAAGTCCAAGCAAATGAAGACACAAGCAAATCTGAATACAAGCTTCAAGTTGAAGATTCAAGCAAATGAAGATGTTAAACCTTTCCCTTAGGACATCATGTAAGGTAATGAAGTCAAGGTTTATATTATGTTAAAAGGCCAATATAAGTTTTTCTAAATATATTTTTCATAATTAAGAAGAAGAAAAAGAAGTTTTGTGAAAATTAGTTTTTCTATTTTAGTTTTGGTGAAAATACTTGATGTTACAAAAATCTGAATATTTTTATGTATGCAAGAGAGAGTAATCGATTACTTGCCTAAGTTAATCGATTAACTTTGTTGCATCATAGAAAAATCAGAGAGGTTGTAATCGATTAAATGAATCTTGTTAATCAATTACTTTCTTATGAGAGTAATCGATTACCTGGCTCAAGTAATCGATTAAAATTGTTGCATCATATATTTTCCTGAGACAAAGTAATCGATTACTTGTCTTGTAGTAATCGATTACATGATGTTGCATCATACAATTATCAGAGGCTTTGTAATCGATTATTAGAATAGTGGTAATCGATTATATGAGTTGCATCATATATTAAACAGAAGTGAAGTAATCGATTACATGCATGTGATAATCGATTACTGGTTTTTAAAATGAATTTCAAAGTTTCTATTTTTAAAGGGATAATCAATTACCTCCCTCAAGTAATCGATTGCCTCAAGTTTTATTGAAAAACGTGTCAGAATCATTTTTATTATTTCCTGATTTGTTTTTATATATAAGATTCTGATTTATTTTATAAAATTCGAAAATGATTTTAAATTTGAATTATTTCCTTTTTCGTTTTAAGAATCAAATCTTTGTTTTATTTTCTAAATCTTTTTTATTTGGTTTTTATTTTAAAACTTAAATTATTTTATTTCCAAAATCGTTTTTGATTTGATTCTGATTCTATTTTCAAATTCAAATTTCAAATTTCAAATATTTTCAAATCTTTGGTTTTAATTCTTAAATATTTTATTTTATTCTTTGATTTGTTTTGATTTCAAAACTAACTTTATTTATTTGTTTTTCAAAATCATTTCAACACTTCTACATTTGAACAACTCTGATCATTCACGCTTTTTCTCTTCTTCTCCTATTCTCTGTTCTTCACGTTCAGATATTTTTTAAGAAAGCAAAACCTTGTGTTGGCCTTGTAACGTTTTTCATTTGACTTCATTATCCTAGTGCTATATTGTTGTATCTGTGTTATCTAGAACACATATTTGTTAGAGTGGCCTTATATTGTTGTATATGCACTAAGAAGAGTGCACTATAGGTCTTGTACCAATCATTCATATCCATAACCATTTGTGTAAGGGGTGTGTAACCCTTAGTGACTAGGGAGTGAATATCCTAGTGCGGACGTGTGGCGTTCGTGGTTGTAGGGTGAGGAACCCTTGTGTATTGGGTAGTGCCAGACGAACGGTGGGGCACCTAGTAGTTAGGCTATCTGGTTGTGTTTTGAGGCCCCTAGCGAACGGAGGTTCCTAGTAGCGTGCGGGGTGCTCTGGTTGTACTTGGGGACGCGAGGCGTCTTTGGTATAGTAAAAGTTCAAGCGGGTCGCTTGGGGACTGGATGTAGGCCGGGTTTGCCGAACCAGGATAAAAATCTCCGGTGCAATCTCTTCTATCCCTCATCTCTTTATTTTCCGTTGTTATATTTATTTGTTGCGCATCATAACATCTGTTTTCATAATAATTAATTTAATTGTTTTAAATTAATTAGCGCGGTAACGTTTCTCGTTGTTATCTTTTTAATTGTGCCGCGCATATTAGTTTTTATATAATAATTAATATTATTCGCTTTCGTGCAATCGTTTTCATCGTTATTATTGTTTCCGCTGCAAAATCTCTTTAACTTTATTGAAAACGTTTTAAAGCAAATATTTTCCAATGTTTTCATAAACACCCAATTCACCCCCTTCTTGAGTGTCGGCTGCCAATCCTATCAATAATTCTAACAATTGGTATCAAAGCTTCGTGCTCTGGTAAAGGCCTAACAGCCTGAGTTAAAGATCCATTGTAGTTTGGTAGCGTTGGGATATTTTATTTGTTTTAATATGGAGGGTTTTACATTCGATGATCCACCAATTTTTGATGGAAGTAATTTTCATTACTGGAGTGCTAGAATGAAAATTTTTCTTCAATCTATTAGTTTTCGTTTATGGCATGTCGTTCTCAATGGTTTTGATTTTTAGCCAAAACATGTTTTAAACGAATTTGATGAAAAATATTTTTCCTTGAATTTTCAAGCTATGCATATTTTGAAAAATGTTTTGATCTATGATGCATTTTCTATTGTTGAAAATTGTGAAAATGCTAAGGATATTTGGGACACTTTACATATACACTATGCTACTAACGATCTTCATGGAAGTGTTAGTGTCCACAGGAAAGAGGAGAAGGAACAAGAAGAAAATGAGATAGAGCATGAAATATCAAACTCCCTGGACGAAAATTATGATGATGAAACCAAAAGCGAGGGGAGTAGCTCATTATGCGATGAAGATGAATTAGAGAGGCTGTTTGAAAGCTTCATGGACTCAATGGAGGAATCAAGCTCTTCGGATGAGGAATCAATGGAAGATGAAAATGAAACATCCGAATACTTGGCCCATGAGGAACATGAGGTAATTCAAAATAGTCTATGTTCTAAATTTCTGCAATATACATATAATGATTTGAATGATGATTTGATATCTTTGAAAAATAAAAACTTGGACTCTTTACAAAAATTATCTCTAATTGAAATGAAATTGATATTTTGAAAAATGGAGATATTTTTGATAAAGAGATATTTTTAGAAAACAACTCCTCAACCATTTTTGAAAATTGCTTACATATTGAAAATAAGTTGAGGAAGCACATTTTGAAAGTAACATTGAAAAATCAAATTGTTCAAATTCTTTACTTGATGGAATTGAAAATAATGTGGATATCCAAAAATCAAGTAAAGTCGATGACAATAATATTTTTCAATGTGAAGATAAAAATTCCAAGTTTCATGAAAATAATTTTGAAAAAGTCATTTCATCATCCAAATCCATTACATGTAATTATTGTGGTTGTTTGGGACATATTTCTCATTTATGCTTATATCGTAAAAATTTAAATATGAGAAATAAACTTGTGTGGGTTCCAAAGGCTACTAAGGAACCTAAGACTAACCCCAAAGGACCCAAGATGAAATGGGTACCAAAGTGTTCTTCTAGTGTTTTAAATGTGCAGGAATCCAAACAAAAAGAAGAACTAAGTGGTCAAAAGAAGTTCTTAAGGGATGTACCTAAGAGGACAAAAAGTGTATGGGTTGAGAAAGGAAGCAAGTCAACTTACACCAAATCTTCACATAAGGAGAATGGAAGAACCAATATGTTCAAAAATCAAAAGGTGAAGCAATGGGTAAAGACAAGTACTTCCTCGATCATCAAGCCTAAGGTACCTACCTCTTATTCTTCTTATATCAATGACTATACAAAGGTATACTTGGACTATTCTAATTTTTATTCATACTAAGGTGGATCATGGGTGCTAATTTTTTTAAAAAAAATATTTTTAATTATCATGATCACTCCTTGGTTGAATTAAATCATGTGTGCTTTACACCTTTTGAAAATTCTTTTTTAGCACATGATTATTTTTGGTATAGTCCTAGATGCCTGTTACATATAGTGTGTTACATCATGTGAGGTTAAAATTTTTGTTGTTATCTCCTATCACATGATTACGCTTTATGTGTAATGATATTGCATTGATATATGAGGACATGCTTGTATTTGTAAGGACATGTTTGGTACGACATGGACTTATAACATAAGCATGGTGATATTTCCTTTTATGATTAGTGCATATATTTAAAATTGTTCATTCATATTTTACCTTCATAATATCCTTGATATTTGTGAAGAGATGCAACTAATCCTTAAGGATCCAAGTCTTTGGATACCAAGAAAATGCTCCTATGTAGTCTTACAGGAGAAGGAGGACATAATTTCGTTTTCCATCACGGAGCCTAATGAAAAATGCCAAAGAAGGTCATGGACTTAATCAAGGGAAATGCAACTTGAATAGACACAAGTGGAGCTCTTATCATGCTGTTCAATAAGGACAAGAGTCGTAAAGGAAGAACGCCACAAGTGCACAAACAATCCCTATTACTCGTGAAAAATCAACACTTACGATAAGTATCACCATTCTTATTTTTTTTAATTATTTTAAGTTACTTATCTTTGTGTTACACATGTTTATCATGGTGCTGAAATTGTATTTATTCCTTCTTCGATATGTTGGTACAAAATTTTTTTTGAAGAATAAATCATTTTTCAGCATACATATTCATGTGTTACTAATACCTAAGGATCCAATTAACTTGGATACCAAGAGATACATGTGCTAATTAGTTTTGCAGGTATTCCTACAAGTATAAGTATGCAACGTCCTCTACAAACTTGGTTAGTGGATTCAAATGAAAAGAGAACTGGGCAATACTCAAATACTTGAAGGTGATACGACAATATCAAGATGATCTCTTGGAATGGGAAAAAGTTCAACACTTTGAACAAGAGGAGACCATCCTTCAAAATGCTACATGATGAACTTATCAATAGAAGGAACTCCAAAGCTCTCGATTTCAAATCATCACTATAAGTATCACTGATTTTTATTTATTTTAATCATTTTATGATGCTTCTACTTATGATATGTGCTACATGACATTTTGTGCTTAATTGCATTGAATAACTATTGTCATAGCATATAGGTCTTCAAATTTTTGTGATGATAATAAGCATAAGCATGTTTAATGATGCATTTTATCTCCCTTTATAACTTGCTTGCTTGAATCATTCTTTTAGAAAGGGGGAGAAAAACTTTTTCAAATCTGCATAAAAACATGTTTGCTACTTCACTCTATCTTGACATCATGCAACTCTTTATCTATGTATTGGGATAAAAATTTATTTTTTCCCATAAATCCTTGTGCTGATGTCAAATAGGGGGAGTAAAGTATGAAACAAATCTCCTTGTTATTATTAATGCTTCTACCCAGTGTTTCAGGGGGAGTTTCGCATTTTTTTTAAATTGATCAAAAGAGGAGAGATATTTGACAAAAGACATGCTTCTCTTACAAAATACATGGGCTGAATGAAGAACAAAAGGGAAGAGGACCAAATGTCGTTGACAAAACAAAAGGGATCATGTGATAACTCCCATGGAAAGAAAAGTGAGAAGTCAAGCTTACTCATGGGGAGAAGAATTCTGAGCTTCATACCATATCTATTGGATAACAAAAGGGGGAGAAAAAAAAATTCAAGCATAACAACAAGAGAAGAATTCTGAACCCACTTTTTGCTGTTGACGAAAGGGGGAGAAGAATTCCTGAATGATGCAAGGATGCGAAACATTTAATTGCGAAGCATTTAATTGTTATATATCCTTTTTGTATCCTTTTTGTATTATTAGTGTTCTAGGGATAAGGATGTGTTTATTATATATAATTTTGCTTGTATAACACTTGTGATGCAGATCATTCAGAATACAGGTTTGTCATCATCAAAAAGGGGGAGTGTTGGAAGTCAAGCTTTCCCAAGGACTTCAAGTGCAATCACTATATGGTTTTGATGATAACAAACTCAAGATTCTCAAGTTCATATCAAGTCCAATCACAAGCTCTTCAAGCTTCAAGTCCAAGCAAATGAAGACACAAGCAAATCTGAATACAAGCTTCAAGTTGAAGATTCAAGCAAATGAAGATGTTAAACCTTTCCCTTAGGACATCATGTAAGGTAATGAAGTCAAGGTTTATATTATGTTAAAAGTCCAATATAAGTTTTTCTAAATATATTTTTCATAATTAAGAAGAAGAAAAAGAAGTTTTGTGAAAATTAGTTTTTCTATCTTAGTTTTGGTGAAAATACTTGATGTTACAAAACTCTGAATATTTTTATTTATGCAAGAGAGAGTAATCGATTACTTGCCTAAGTTAATCGATTAACTTTGTTGCATCATAGAAAAATCAGAGAGGTTGTAATCGATTAAATGAATCTTGTTAATCAATTACTTTCTTATGAGAGTAATCGATAACCTAGCTCAAGTAATCGATTAAAATTGTTGCATCATATATTTTCCTGAGACAAAGTAATAGATTACTTGTCTTGTAGTAATCGATTACATGATGTTGCATCATACAATTATCAAAGGCTCTGTAATCGATTATTAGAATAGTGGTAATCGATTATATGAGTTGCATCATATATTAAACAGAAGTGAAGTAGTCGATTACATGCATGTGATAATCGATTACTGGTTTTTAAAATGAATTTCAAAGTTTCTATTTTTAAAGGGATAATCAATTACCTCCCTCAAGTAATCGATTACCTCAAGTTTTATTGAAAAACGTGTCAGAATCATTTTTATTATTTCTTGATTTGTTTTTATATATAAGATTCTGATTTATTTTATAAAATTCGAAAATGATTTTAAATTTGAATTATTTCCTTTTTCGTTTTAAGAATCAAATCTTTGTTTTATTTTCTAAATCTTTTTTATTTGGTTTTTATTTTAAAACTTAAATTATTTTATTTCCAAAATCGTTTTTGATTTGATTCTGATTCTATTTTCAATTTCAAATTTCAAATTTCAAATATTTTCAAATCTTTGGTTTTAATTCTTAAATCTTTTATTTTATTCTTTGATTTGTTTTGATTTCAAAACTAACTTTATTTATTTTTTTTTCAAAATCATTTCAACACTTCTACATTTGAACAACTCTGATCATTCACGCCTTTTCTCTTCTTCTCCTATTCTCTGTTCTTCACGTTCAGATATTTTTTAAGAAAACAAAACCTTGTGTTGGCCTTGTAACGTTTTTCATTTGACTTCATTATCCTAGTGCTATATTGTTGTATCTGTGTTATCTAGAACACATATTTGTTAGAGTGGCCTTATATTGTTGTATCTGCACAAAGAAGAGTGCACTATAGGTCTTGTACCAATCATTCATATCCATAACCATTTGTGTAAGGGGTGTGTAACCCTTAGTGACTAGGGAGTGAATCTCCTAGTGCGGACGTGTGGCGTTCGTGGTTGTAGGGTGAGGAACCCTTGTGTATTGGGTAGTGCTAGACGAACGGTGGGGCACCTAGTAGTTAGGCTATCTGGTTGTGTTTTGAGGCCCCTAGCAAACGGAGGTTCCTAGTAGCGTGCGGGGTGCTCTGGTTGTACTTGGGGACGCGAGGCGTCTTTGGTATAGTGAAAGCTCAAGCGGGTTGCTTGGGGACTGGATGTAGGCCGGGTTTGCCGAACCAGGATAAAAATCTCCGGTGCAATCTCTTCTATCCCTCATCTCTTTATTTTCCGTTGTTATATTTATTTGTTGCGCATCATAACATCTATTTTCATAATAATTAATTTAATTGTTTTAAATTAATTAGTGCGATAACGTTTCTCGTTGTTATCTTTTTAATTGTGCCGCGCATATTAGTTTTTATATAATAATTAATATTATTCGGTTTCGTGCAATCGTTTTCATCGTTATTATTGTTTTCCGCTGCAAAATCTCTTTAACTTTATTGAAAACATTTTAAAGCGAATATTTTCCAATGTTTTCATAAACACCCAATTCACCCCCCTCTTGGGTGTCGGCTGCCAATCCTATCAATAATTCTAACAAAAAGATCGAGTGTAACAACTTTTTCGAAAAAAGATCCTATTTGGAAACTATGGGCTCAAGCAATTCCTTTGGAGGAGAAGGCTCTTCAATAAACTGCCCTCCACTATTCAATGGTGAAGGGTATGCTTATTGGAAAGTCAAAATGAAAAATTTTATTGAAGCAATTGATATGGATATTTGGGATGCTATTGAGAATGGACCTTACATTCCCAAGAGATTGATAAATGATGAAACCATAATCATTCCAAGAGCTAGTTGGAGTGATGATGACAAGAAAAGAGTATCATATGATTTAAAAGGCAAAAACATCATCACTTCCGCTTTGTCTCATGATGAATTTTTCCGGGTTTCTCAATGTAAATCTTCTAAGGAAATGTGGGATATTTTGCAAGTTACTCATGAGGGAACAAGCGAAGTAAGACGTGCAAGATTAAATACTTTAACTCATGAATATGAATTATTTCGCATGCTTCCAAATGAGTCCATCAATGACTTGCAAAAGAGATTCACTCACATAATTAATCATTTGATTGGTTTAGGAAAAACATTTCATGATGGTGAAACTACTAACAAAGTTTTGAGATGTCTTGATAGGAGATGGCAACCCAAAGTAACGGCCATCGTGGAATCCAAAGACTTGGACAAAATGGAGTTAGCCACCTTGTTTGGCAAACTTCAAGAACATGAAATGGAACTATCAAGACTCAACACCAATGAGGAGTCCGACAAGAAGAAAAATGGCATATCTCTCAAAGCTTCAACCAAAGTCACAAAAGAAGTTGAAAAATGCTCTACAAGTGAGGATTCCGATGGTGAACCAAATCAAGAATAATTTGGGATGTTTGTCAAAAGATTCAACAAATTCTTCAAGGGAAGGAAAAGTAGTTTCCCATCAAAGATGAAGAGAACCAAAGACTCCAAACAAAGAGAAAAGAGTTCCAATGATGGAGTGAAGTGTCATGAATGTGGTGGGATTGGTCACATTAAAATGGAATGTGCCACATTCTTGAAAAGGAATGACAAGAAGACCCAAGAGACCAAAGGGAAGAGAGCATATATTGTTTGGGATGCACCGGAGAAGAGTAATGAATCATCCTCAAGTAGCTCCGGTGATGAGAATGCAAACCTTTGTCTCATGGCCAAGAACAACAATGAGTCCTCATCAAGAGCTAAACATGACATGAGTGAAAGTGATGATGAGGTAACTTCTAGTTCTTCTTGTTCTTCTTCAAACTCCATTTCTTATGATGATTTGCAAGAAGCCTACAATGAAATGTTAATTCAATTTAGAAGGCTTTCTAAAATTAATAAGGAAAAAGGAAAGAAAATCTTGGAGTTTCAACAAGAAATTGATGAATTGCAAAAATCTATAAATGAGTTGAAACTTCAAAATGAATCCTTAGAACTTATCAATTCTAGTCATCAAAGTGATTGTGCAAATCATGAGGAAACTATCACTCCATGTGAGAAATGTGGTGAACTTGAAAAGGAAGTGAAAGAGTTGAAAAACAAACTCACAATCTCACATAGTGATAGAAACCTCAACCGGTTATTGAACTCTCAAAGACATAATCATAACAAAACCGGTTTAGGATATGTTCATAAAAAGAACAAAAAGTACAAGGTGGTTGGATCATTTTCTAAGAAAAATTCATCAAAAAAGCCAACTTGTACTTATTGTGGAAAAGTTGGACATATCAACATTGAGTGCCATATTAAGAAATTTGAAATGAAAAAGGGCACTTATATGTGGATTAAGAAGGGAGAAAGTCCCAACACTAACCCTAAGGGACCCAACATAGTTTGGGTACCCAAAATGAACAAGTAATTTCATCTTGTAGGTGTGCCTTCGAATGGGAAAGGAATTGTGGTATCTAGATAGTGGATGTTCAAGGCACATGATGGGAGATAAGCGGCATTTCATTGAGCTTACTCCGAAGGAAAAGGGTTATGTCACTTATGGGGACAACAACAAAGGCAAAATCCTTGGTATTGGTAAAATCGGAAACTCTTCAAACTTGATTATTGATAATGTGCTGTATGTTCAAGGGTTGGAACACAATCTCTTGAGCATAAGCCAATTATGTGATATTTGTAATCATGTATTATTTACCTCTACTCATTGCCTCATTAAAAGTGAAAAAGATGAATCCATCAAATTTGTTGGTAAAAGGTCAAATAATACTTACTTAGTTGATTTGAACAAAGTTACTTCTTTGGTCTCTACTTGTTTAGTGAGCAAAGAAAGTGATACTTGGTTATGGCATCATAGGGCCGCTCACATAAATGTAAACCAATTGAAGAAAATACAATCTAAAGATCTAGTAGTTGGTTTACCAAAGCTAAATTTTTCTATTGAAGGTGTTTGTTCTCCATGCAAGAAATGTAAACAAACTAAAAACACCTTTGGATCAAAAATGGTGATGTCCACATCAAGGCCATTAGAAATGCTTCATATGAACTTGTTTGGACCATCACAAGTAAAAAGCTTTGGTGGCAACTATTATGCATTGGTGATTGTTGATGACTTCTCTAGGTTTAGTTGGACTCTATTCTTAACTACAAAGAGTGAGACCTACAAATCTTTTAAACATCATGTCAAACTTTTGCAAAACCAAGTGAATCAAAAAGTAAATATTATTCGTACCGATCATGGTGGAGAATTTGAAAACCACAAATTTGATAGGTTTTGTGCTAAAAATGGTATTGAGCACCAATTCTCCGCACCAAGAACTCTGGAACAAAATGGAGTGGTAGAGCGGAAAAATAGGGTGCAAGAGGAACTTTCTAGAACCATGTTAAATGATTCTAAAGTACCTCAATATTTTTGGGCCGATGCCGTCAATACGTCTTGTTATGTTTTAAATCGAATTTTGATAAGGCCCTCTTTAGATAAACCCCTCTATGAACTTTACAAGGGAAGAAAGCCAAATGTATCTCATTTTCATGTCTTCGGATGCAAAGTTTTTGTATTAAACAATGGAAAAGAAAACCTTGGCAAGTTTGATTCCAAATCCGATGAAAGCATATTTTTAGGCTATTCTTCTCATAGTAAAGCTTATAGAATTTTCAACAAAAGAACTTTATCAATTGAAGAATCAATTCATGTTGTTTTTAATGAGTCTTCGAAAGAAGATAGTGTTTTATGTGATGCTAGTGAAGATGGCATTGATTTTTCAAATGAAGAAAAAGAGAGAGAAATCAAAGAGTGATGAAGGTGAAGTTAAACAAGAACTTCCTCCAACTTGGAAATCGGTCAAGGCTCATCCTATAGACAATGTCATAGGAGATATGTCAAAGGGAGTACTAACTCGTTGGTCTATGCAAAACATTTGCCACTATGTCTCCTTTGTTTCTCAAATTGAACCCAATTCAATTAAAAAGGCCATTGAGGAGGAACATTGGGTTCTTGCTATGCAAGAAGAATTGAACCAATTTGCAAGAAATGAAGTTTGGGATCTAGTCCCTAAACCCAATGATCATACCATAATTGGCACTAAATGGATTTATAGAAACAAACTTGATGAATCCGGGTTGATTATAAGAAACAAAGCTAGACTAGTAGCTCAAGGGTACAACCAAGAGGAAGGTATCGATTATGATGAGACTTTTGCTCCGATTGCACATCTTGAAGCTATCCGAATCTTACTTGCTTTTGCATCAATCATGAAATTCACTTTATATCAAATGGATGTTAAAAGTGCCTTCTTGAATGGGTTTATAAATGAAGAAGTGTATGTCAAACAACCCTCCGGTTTTGAAAATAGTGAATTTCCAAACCACGTTTATAAATTGAAAAAGGCACTCTATGGATTGAAACAAGCTCCTAGAGCTTGGTATGATCGATTGAGTTCCTTTCTATTAGAAAATGAGTTTCAAAGAGGGAAGGTTGATAATACACTATTTATTTATAAAACCAAAGATGACATATTGTTAGTACAAATCTATGTTGATGATATCATATTCGGTGCTACTAACGTGTCTCTTTGTAGAAAGTTTTCCAATTTGATGAAAAAGGAATTTGAAATGTCAATGATGGGAGAGTTCAAGTTCTTCCTAGGCTTACAAATAAAGAAAGTCAAGGACGGGACATTTGTGCATCAAGGGAAATATTGCAAAGAGCTCCTTGAAAAGTTCGGATTGGACAAATGCAAAGAAGCCTATACTCCAATGAGTACATCATGCTACCTAGACAAGGATGAACAAGGTACCCCTGTTGATGTTAGTAAGTATAGGGGAATGATAGGTAGTCTCCTATATCTCACTGCATCTAGACCGGATATTATGTTTAGTGTATGCATTTGTGCTCGATTTCAAGCTAATCCTAAAGAATCTCACCTATCCGCAGTTAAGCATATATTTAAGTATCTAAAAGGAACAAGTAACACTGGTTTATGGTATCCTGTTGATGCCGATCTTAGTTTAATTGGTTACTCGGATTCCGATTTCGCGGGATGCAAGCTTGATCGCAAAAGCACCGGTGGTACTTGCCATTTCTTGGGAAGTTCATTGGTGTCATGGTTTTCTAAAAAGCAAGCTTGTGTTGCTCTTTCTACCGCCGAAGCGGAATACATCGCAGCCGGTAGTTGTTGTGCTCAACTATTATGGATGAAACAACAATTATCGGATTTTGGTTTGAAACTTGAAAATATTCCTATTAGGTGTGATAACATGAGTGCAATCAATTTAACTAAGAATCTGGTGTATCACTCAAGAACCAAACACATTGAAATAAGACACCACTTTTTGAGAGATCATGTGCAAAAAGGTGATTGTACAATTGAATTTGTTAGTACCACAAATCAATTAGCCGACATTTTTACAAAACCTCTACCAAGGGACACTTTCTATCATATAAGGAGAGAACATGGTATTTTAGATGAATCTAATATAGGCTAATTGCATTTAGTGTCATTTTGAAAAATCACCATATTAGTCTTATTCTAATTTGTTCTTGATTCTTGGTTAAGATTGTCCTTGATGATGCTCTGAATATTCTGTATTAATTGTGTGTGATTCTATATTGAATTCCAAGTTGGCATTGAAGCTCATTGTGTTTGATTTGTGTTTGCTCATTTAAAATTGTGTTCAAAATCCTTATCTGTCATTAAGACTCGAGTTCTTTTCAAAAGACTCGAGTGTTTTAAATCAAATTTAATTCGGTTTTAAATTGAAAAAGTTTTTATTGAGGGCCTGACAAAAACACTCGAGTGTTTCCAAAAACACTCGAGTCTTTCAAAAATCTCAAAATTGGCACTTTCTGGCCAAACTCGAGTCATTTTATTTTCCTGAAAATTTGATTTTCTGACCAAACTCGAGTCCCTCCATTTTACTCGAGTATTTGGTCTGACCCTGGTGCTGAGTCTTAAAAGACTCGAGTATATTCTTCAAGACTCGAGTTGTTCTTCAAGAACTACTCGAGTATTGAGAAAAATACTCGAGTATTTCGCAACTTTTATATATATCTTCAACATCATTCTCTTCATTCCACTCGAGTTTCTTCGAACTGCTCCTTCTTCTCTCTCGGTTTTCAAGCAATTTTCTCATCCAAACTCAGATTTCTTCCAAATTTTTGCCAAATCTCATTAGATTAACATCTCTCAAACACTTTTCCTCAATTATTTCAACAAATTTCAACTGTTTTCATCTTCAAATTCGCTACCCCCTTTTCAAACCCTAACTTCCAAACTCTTCAAAAATCTCTTCAAGGACTTCATCCTCTAGGAAAGGGAAATGAGTAAGGATCACTGAATCATCGTCCGACGAAGATATCCCTGATTATTATCAAGAGGCTGAGTGCATGGACAGATTCAATGGTTTTTCTTCAAGAGGGTTTGGAGTCATCACCTGGGTAAACTGTGCATTTCTTCAGAGTAAGGGCTTTTCCTTCATTCCTAACCTTAGGGAACAGAAGCTTAAAAGATTTCTGGAATTTAATGGCCCTGTTTATCCTAGATTAGTTAGAACTTTCTATGCGAACCTTAGGCTGTACAATAATGTTATGGAATCCATGGTTGAAGGTGTTAGATTCTCTATTAGAGTTAAGGATTTGCATTATGTCTTCGGGCCTTCACGACACGGGGACAACTCTTTAAGGGCGAATGCCGATCAAATTTTTCAAAGTCTTTTGCGCCCCGGTCGTGTCTGGACCGAAGGGGTCAAGCACTCATCCATGATGACCACACAGTCTAGGGTCCTGCATTATATTGTTTGCCACCAGCTAGTTCCTCAAACCTCATCGAACTATGCGAAGCCAACCAACAATGAGCTTAGGATTGTGAGTGCCATTCTTAACAATGAGCAGTTGAATTGGTGTCGCATCATTTTGGATAGGATGCTAGCTGCTGCCCGATCTAGGCACCCTAAGTCCCTGCCATATCCTATGCATGTATCTAGACTCTTGACCTATTTCCGTGTGCCTATACCACCCAATGAAGAGTCCATGACCCTTCATGTCAACCAGAATTGCCTAAACAATGGTACTCTCAAACTTCAAGGCATGGAATTTCATGCACCCTCTGACCAGTACTTGTACCAATCGGATATAGCAAATCTGGATAGGGCTGAAAATGTTGCAGCTCAACAAGGGGTTGATGTTGAGCAATTGGAGGAAGAAGCTGTAGCATTTGAGGAAGCTGAAGGTGGGAACCCAATTGAGGATGAGATTAACTTTGATGATTTTACTGGGTCTCAGTTTGGGTTTGATAGCTCGGAGTGGAGGGAAAATGTTATCTCGCGGATACCCTCGATGGGAGGGTGGATTCTCTTGCATCTACTGTAGATGCCCAGCACGATGAGATTGCGAGTCTGGATGCTAGGATGGTTGCACAGTCTGCTATGCTCTACTCCCGCCTGGATCAGCACTCAGATCAGATGAACCGTCGATTTGATGAGATGATGGCGGCCTTTTCTCGATTCTATCCTCCTCCGGATGATGCTCCTCCTTCAATGTTTTGAAGTCGTTGTTTTAAATTTATATTGTTTTTAAGTCTTATGTCCTTGTTGAACTTTATGTACTTTGGAAGTTAGATGTTGAAACTCCTTGATTTAATGCACTTTTTGTTATCATTTTTAAATCTCATGTGTTTTATTGCTAAGCTTCAGGGGGAGCTCTTGGTTTTTACATTATATATGTTTTATTACATATTTGGTTATGGGGTTTCCAAATATGTTGTTCTCCTCCCCTTATCTTTTTCTCAAAATGTTACACCTTTTTGGCTCATGACAAAAAGGGGGAGAGACAACACTTGTTTAGAATCTTGTCTTGAATCTTGTTAAAATGTTGATGCATTTAAATTTTCATATATATTCTGATCTCTGATGGTTGCTCTGATACCATAATATGCACCTGTAATAAGTTTGTTGCTGTAATTAAAATGTTATGACTCTTTGCTGGCACAAGCTGAATTTTAGACAGGTTAAGAGGATCTTATAGTGAGGGGGAGTTACCTCACAAGCATCCTCATGTGTAAGCATCTTCAAGTGGTATCAAGCTCAACAAGTGTTAATTATTTTGTCATCACCAAAAAGGGGGAGAATGTAAATTCAATGCTCCTAATTAAGTGGATTTGATTTTGATGATGACAAAGTAATTAATAATCCAACCTTGAAGTCATTGCAACATCAACAACAACAAGAATTCAAGAAAGAAGACAAGTGCTCACTCATTCTCAGTCGGATTGTAATTGTAATTTTTCATTTATGTTGAGAGTGGGTAGAAGTAGTTAATCTCTTCTAAGAATAAAATAAGTAATATGATTATTAGGTTGAGATTAACCAAAATTAGTATTTGAGAAGAAAAATAAAAAGGAAAATTAATTTTTGATATGTCTGATCAAAATACTCGAGTATTTTGAAGAAGACTCGAGTATCTACTCGAGTATTCTGAAAAAGACTCGAGTATTTATGCCAGATCAGCAAATAGAGTCGTTAGTCTTGTTCGTGCAACGGATCTTTCCAGCCTGGCCAAAGGACTCGAGTATTGGCCAAAAGACTCGAGTCTTTAGGTCCAGTCAGCAAAAAAAATGACGTTGGAAAGACTCAAAAACCCATGTTAGGGCACTTGAGTCTTAACCAACCCAAGAGAACAATTTCAGAACTTCATTGTAAAATTTCTCTTTGATTTTGCAGAAGAACAAACAAGACATCAAGCTCAAAATCATTACAAGCTTTCATTAATTCTTCTTCTCAAGTGTTGATTTACAAAACTCAACTTTGCACTCATATTGTTATTCTCTTCTCAAGTTGAGTTTAGGTCTCAATTTGTATATTGAGCTGTGCTTATTTTTGCGAATCCATTACGAGATTCGTAATACACATACAAAAGCTTGTTGATTCAAGTCTTGGATTGTTCCCAAGCAAAACCCTAAGTGGCTTAGGGTATTGGAAGTCTTGAGAGGTTCTCAAGCACAAGACTAGGAGGTTCCTAGCCCGGTGGAGCTTCTTGAAGGGAGTTCAAGGAAGCTTTAGAAGAGTTCTTCGTCACCGGAATCAAATTGGGGTAGAAATCAAGAGTTTGGTACACTCTTGGAGGGTTAGGTTGAGTGAGGCTATCTCAAGTAATCCTTGTAACTTCTAACAATTTGATTTATAGAAAAATCTCCTAAGGTGTTTAGGAGGACTGGATGTAGCTCATTGTTGGAGTGAACCAGGATAAAATTGCTTGAGTGTTGGTTTATAGCTTTCAATTTACTTTCTTGCTCAAACAACTTAAAGCTTTTCAAAGAAATAGGATTTGTCTAATTGGGTAGCAAGTTCAAGAAATCTAAGTGTTATTATATTGTTAAAAATCATTTCATTTGCTTGCTATTCTGTTAGATAAGTTTCTGTTTTGTATTGGATTGATTTGAAGTGAATTGCTGATTTTTCGTTTCTGGTTTAACTCATATCTGATACGAAAGACTCGAGTATTTCTCAGAATACTCGAGTAGTTCTTGCTCAAGACTCGAGTATATCTTGAAAAACTCGAGTTGTTCTTCCTGAAAACACTCGAGTATTTCAAGAAAGACTCGAGTATTTCGAGTCTGTTCTAGAAAAATCAGTTTCAGCTCTATTCTTTTAATATCATTCGAAATATTTGGTATTACTGCTTCAAATTACTATTCACCCCCCTCTAGTAATTGCTTAGCTCGCTTGTTGGTTTCCAACAAGTGGTATCAGAGCTCGGTCAAAAGTGTTGGAAGTCAAGCTTTCCCAAGGACTTCATGTGCAATTATCACTATATGGTTTTGATGATAACAAACTCAAGATTCTCAAGTTCATATCAAGTGCAATCACAAGCTCTTCAAGCTTCAAGTCCAAGCAAATGAAGAAACAAGCAAATCTGAATACAAGCTTCAAGTTGAAGATTCAAGCAAATGAAGATGTTAAACCTTTCCCTTAGGACATCATGTAAGGTAATGAAGTCAAGGTTTATATTATGTTAAAAGGCCAATATAAGTTTTTCTAAATATATTTTTCATAATTAAGAAGAAGAAAAAGAAGTTTTGTAAAAATTAGTTTTTCTATCTTAGTTTTGGTGAAAATACTTGATTTTACAAAACTCTGAATGTTTTTATGTATGCAAGAGAGAGTAATCGATTACTTGCCTAAGTTAATCGATTAACTTTGTTGCATATAACTATCTATTGGTTACTCGTTTGTTGAGTAACACACAGGAGTTGTGAGTCCACACTCCAAGGCCGAGGAAAAACTGCTCTGATACCATAATGTAACACCCTCACACTTAATTAGTTTAAATTGGATTTATTAAAATATGAACTTGAAAATTCAGATAAAAATCCGGCAGAGTTTCCTCTGTAATTCGGACTTTACCAAAATTTCCTGTTGTACCTGTTCAGACCAGAGTATTTATAAAACATAAACATATTAATAAAACAGCCAGATAAAGTCCTAATGCCCGATAGACCACATAATACAAAATTCTGGGCGCACAACTACTACATGATTTTAATTTACAAAATATTAGTTTTCTTAAAATTAAAACTAAGTCCACTCAAATGCTTTACACTCCACGGTGTGGAGTATACTCCCTGCTCGGCCAGAAAACGGTGCAAGCTCCCAGCTTAGTACCTGAAAGGGGCTTGTAAGGGTGAGCTTTACACAAGTAGGAAGTAGGTTCCAACGAGGCATAATAATCACTAAGTCAAAACACAATTAGCACATAGCACATAAGTTTCATTCATGCAAACTCATTATGCATCATACACAAACAATAGTCTTGTCAATTAATTCTTATTCCCATTTATTTCTTTCTCATATTCTTTGTTCTCTTTTCTCTTTTATACTTTATTCATTCTTTCTTCTTTCTCTTCCTGTCTCTTATTCCACATTATTGTTTTCTCTCTTTTCTTTTCTTCTTTCTTTTATTTCGTTCTCTCCCCTTTATTTTTAATCTTTCTTTTACATTTCCACCTGTTCCTTAGTTTTCCTGTTTCTTTATCACTCAACCGATACACCACACAACATTGATTCCATTTAACTTTCAAGCATACGTAACAATTAACACATACAATAATTCACAAGCAACATATAAGAACTCATAACCACACTATTATCGCAGGCATACCACATTTTCCAATTCCATCGTTTTATAAGTGCCGGTTCCCTTTTAGTTAATTCATTTTCACCATTTGGTTCCCTTTTATTTATTTTCCCCGTTTCCAAATAAATCCCGTTAAATCCCCTTACCTTTTTCCTTATTCTTTTCCTTATATTTACGGTGTATGTATGTCTCTACCAAATCGAAGGCCTACATACATACACCAATCACGATGTATGTCTCCACCAAATCGAAGGCCTACATACATCGTTTTTCCATTACCATTACCTTATCCAATTTTATCCCCTTTTTCCTTTATTCATTTCCTTTTTAATTTCGGAGTATGTATGTCTCCACCAAATCGAAGGCCTACATACATACACCAATCACGATGTATGTCTCCACCAAATCGAAGGCCTACATACATCGCTCTTCCATTACCATTTACCTTATTTTATCCATTGTCATTTCCTTTTTCCTTTTACTTAGGGTGTATGTATGTCTCCACCAAATCGAAGGCCTACATACATACACCACCGACGATGTATGTCTCCACCAAATCGAAGGCCTACATACATCGCCCCAGTTACGTTGTATTGTCTCCCCCAAATCGAAGGCCTACAATACAACACCAATTACGATGTATATCTCCCCCATATCGAAGGCCTATATACATCACCATATTTATCCAATGTTATTTATCCATATTATATGTCATTAATTAGTCAATCGAATCCGTTTCTTTCCACTTCGTCCTTTCACACACAAACATCATCACGTGTATAACCAAATAACCACAATTCACTCTCATAATTATCAACATTCCAATATTTAAATAAGGCCAAATATAACACATAAATACAACCACCACTATTCATACATAACCACATCTTTCACATAAACAATTAGTGCAAGTAACCACACAATTCACCTTTTCATATACTCATGCATAACCACATTTTTCACTTGTCCGAATTATTGATTCAAAATCCTAACTTAGGGGTTCATGCCATTTAATTTCCTCAATTAAAACCTATCCTCATTTAGCATCTATACTTGAAGAACAAACATACATCATTTATCATTTGAAATTAAATAGCAACCAACATCACAACCTATAACACACAATAATTTCACACTCCACCATTCATTATCATACACGCCACAATTCATATTTATGACATGAAAGAATTAATACCCACATTTAACATTTAAAATGCATATTTCTCAATTTACAAGCAAACTATCACAATTTGGACATACAACCTTTCATATCCACAATTAGCATTTAAAATACATGTTCATTAAAGATACAAGCAATATATCTCAATTATCACCTATAATCATTCATATCTACCATTATTCAATTAGTTCTTCATTCTTTTATTTTCCTATTTTAATTTTTTGTCTAGATTAATTACTCACATGTTCATTCAATAGCACACCATATGCTCTTAGCAAAGATTATAACTAGCAAGAAACTAGTCCCTACAAGCTGACGTAAAACACCCCTTACCTGTATTTGCTTTAACACTTAGCTTTTCATACACACACTCCTTTTCGTATACCAATTCTCGAACAGGTTGTAGCCCTTTGCTATCGCTCGCGTTGTCCTAAAGCTCCTTCGTAGTCTAACTATATTATTAAATCATATAGCAATCATTTTAATGCGCCAAAAACGACTCAATGTAAAATCACACTAATTAATATATTTCAAAGTAAAGTATTTCGTAAGTTTTCCAAATCACCCAAAATCATTTAATCATAGTTTGCGAACCAAAATAACATAGGATTTTCAAATTATATTCATGGTCTTCTCAATAAAATAGTATCTCTTTTTATTGAAAATACGCTTAACTTCTGAAACTAACATAATCGTCAAAAATACATTAAAGTTGAGTAATTTTAGCTTCAAGCCACAAAATCAAATGCCAGTACTTGACCCTATTAATTCCGAATTAAAAAGAAGTGTCCACGATTCAAAATAAGTCAAAGTCATAATTATAACTTTCAAATAATTGAACTTCTCTTCAATTTGAAATTGATGTTCAACATTTTGACTTGAATTAATGTTATGCCGGATATCTCAGGTTCCTAATTAACTGAGGTATGGTTTAGCCTAGGGACAATCCCACTAAGCTAAACGACAGCTCACTTACTTAGGGACCCAGCACATTTAACTAAAATACCGTTTAAAACCCATCATTCGACATAACAATTAATCCTATATCGTCACTAATTAAAATTATTATAAATAACAATCTATTTGAAAATCAATATAAACTATAAGACAACTTAATTACCCAAAATAAATTAATACTAAATAATTATTACTCATATTATTATAATTAGTGTTATTATTAAAACACAATAAAGAGCAGTTAGAAAGGTATTAGGACATACCCTCAAATATGATTTTGAAGAACCAGAGGCAACCAAACTGGTTCGGTTCATACCGGTTCATAGCAAGGTCGATTGGTTCACAGCATCACCGCGAAGGGAGGTCCAGCGGCTATAGCGGTTCGGTCATGTAGTGTCGTCGTTAACGCCCGGAGGAGGTGGAGGCTGCTGGTTCGCAATCCACAAGGGTTCCATTATGGCGGTTCGATCCGGTTCGCCACTAGTAGAGAGCAAACCAGAGATGGCGGTTGGTTCACGAGGAACGACGGCTTTGCAGACTCCATGTCATGGCGGTGACATGGTTGCAGGGAGAGAGGGAGAAGGACTAGCTTTGGTTCGCGATTCAAGGGCTGGCGGCACCGATGGAGCTTGGCAATAACAACGAAGCATGGCAGCGACGAAGCGGAGGTCGCGAACTTCGTCCATGGAAGGGGGCGGCGCGAAATCGTGACCCGGAGAGAACGAGAGTTGCGGTGCGCCACTGGGAAGAAGAAACGCGACTGGAGGAAGGACGCGACTGGAGGGAGGACACGAGTGGCGGCGGTGCGAGCATGGAGGCGGCGGAGAGAGAGAAAGTGGGACGGTTGGGAGAGAGAGAAAGGAGTGGAGAAAGAAAACCATGGGGGGGGGGGTTCTGCCGCCGTAAGAGAAGAAGGGGAACCCCTTAGGGTTTCCTTTTCCTAATGCCAACACCCATACATTTTTTTTTGTCTCACTTTTATTTATTTATCAACATAAAATAAATATTAATAATAGGATTTTAGCTTCATAAAGGAAAACTTTAAGATAAAAATTAGTTTAGATATTACGAATTAACAAAATTTATTTAATATTGTATCTTTATAAATACCAAAGTATAGAAGAGAAAGTCTATTTTTCAAATAGGGTAATTGTTTCAAATGAATTTACTTTAAAATATAATTAAATATACTTTCGTAAATAACAAAAATGTATTTATTAAAAATACCCGACACCTAAATGATTGATTTCAAGAAACAATTATTTAATTCCATAAAACTTATAATTATACTAGGGATTAAAATTAGGGATGTTACAGGGCTCACTACGCTACGGCACGGTGAGACCAAGAGCAAAATCGTGAGGGTGAAGGATGCCCAAAGCGGACAATATCCACGTGGCGGTGCCAGGGACCTAGAGCCCACTACCGTATGGCTGGCTGGGGTTGGGCTGTTACATTTGGTATCAGAGCCAGGGCCTGGTCAGTGTGCCAATGGGGACGTTGGGCCTCCAAGGGGGGTGGATGTAAGGTGTTCCCCTTAGTCCCACATCGGTTGGTAAGGTGAACGAAGCGTACCTTATATAGGGCGTGGATACCTTACTTCACGTGGACGCGTTTTGGGGCTCACTACGCTACGGCACAGTGAGACCAAGAGCAAAACCGTGAGGGTGAAGGATTCCCAAAGCGAACAATATCCACGTGGCGATGCCAGGGACCTAGTGCCCAGTACCGTACGACTGGCTGGGGCTAGGCTGTTACATTTGGTATCAGAGCCAGGGTCGGGTCGGTGTGCCAACAGAGACGTTGGGCCTCCAAGCGGGGTGGATATAAGGTACACCTTAGTCCCACATCGGCTGGTAAGGTGAACGAAGCGTGCCTTATATAGGGCGTGGATACGTTACCTCATGTGGACGCGTTTTGGGGCTCACTACGCTACGGCACAGTGAGACCAAGAGCAAAACCGTGAGGGTGAAGGATGCCCAAAGCGGACAATATCCACGTGGCGGTGCCAGGGACCTAGTGCCCAATACCGTACGGCTGGCTGGGGCTGGGCTGTTACATTTGGTATCAGAGCCAAGGCCGGGTCAGTGTGCCAACGGGGACGTTAGGCCTCCAAGGGGGTGTGGATGTAAGGTGTTCGCTTTAGTCCCACATCGGCTGGTAAGGTGAACGAAGCATACCTTATATAGGGCGTGGATACCTTACCTCACGTGGACGCGTTTTGAGGCTCACTACGCTATGGCACGGTGAGACCAAGAGCAAAACCGTGAGGGTGAAGGATTCCCAAAGCGGACAATATCCACGTGGCGGTGCCAGGGACCTAGTTCCTAGTACCGTACGGATGGACGGGGACGTTGGACCTCCAAGAGGGGTGGATATAAGGTACGCCTTAGTCCCACATCGGCTGGTAAGGTGAACGAAGTGTGCCTTATATAAGGCGTGGATACCTTACCTCATGAGGACGCATTTTGGGGCTCACTACGCTACGGCATGGTGAGACCAAGAGCAAAACCATTGGGGTGAAGGATGCCCAAAGCGAACAATATGCACGTGGCGGTGCCAGGGTCCTAGAGCCCAATACCGTACGGCTGGCTGGGGCTCGGCTATTACATGTACTCCTGCTCGGCCATGACTCGTGTAAGCTCCTTCTATACCTGTAATAAAAATAGCAAGAAGGGTAGCATTACACAGAACTTAGGAAATAATCTCTAAAGAGCCATAGTAATAAACTAAGCATACCTTAACTATAATTAATACACCAACATAACAATCATACTCCATTTCATGTTTCCACACTCATTTACATTCTTAGCTTATTTACTTCTCTTTATCTTTCCTTTCATTCACTTTCTTCTTCTTTCCTTTAGTTTTCCCTATTAGGACATTTACACTTGTTAGGACATTTACACCCAATAGGACATTTTCACCTGTTAGGACATTTGACACCCATCAGGTGGATCCGTGGTGACACATCCTACACCTAACGGGACCTTTTTCACCTAATGGGACATTTGCACCTGATGGGATGTTTGCACCTAACAGGACATTTGCACCTACTGGGACATTTTCACCTAATAGGACATTTGCACCTAATGGGGCGTGTCACCCAATCAGATCATTATTCAGCACCATAAAATATAGGCCCTCATGGCCCTTTACTCTTCCTTTTATCATTAATAACTTTTCTTCTCCCTTTTCTCTTGTATCATTATCATTAATCTCATATTATCATCCAAAGTTTTGTTTGTATTCTTATCATCATCAATTTATCATATACTTAACACGTACACAAACGATTTGTTTTTATTCCTAGCCCGTCATCATTTATCTCATCATACAAGGTTGTCATTTTACTTTAATTTGTTATCATCAGTTTATCACATGCACAAGCATCACCAAATCATCCTTTAATTTATAATCAACTAAAATTATAACAAAATAACTTTATATGTCTTATATTCATTTTCAAACCTTAAAAACTCATACACATCATCACAAACATCATTATTCAAACATTACTTAACAACACATCATATACACATATTTTCTCAAATACACAAGTGGGTTCATTTCCTTCATTCCTATATTTCATTTATTTTCTACATCGACTACCCTATTGTTTATTCTCATAACTAATTAACTAAACTTAGCTACCACTATAAACATCCTAGAAATTAGGTCCTAAATAAAGGTAATACAACCCTCTTACCTCAATGAAGAGAGAGAGAGAGCAAACCCCAAAACGCTAGCTTTACTCCTTTAGTGGTTCTTGAGGAAGAGAAGACATGAGCGAGAAACGAGCTCCATGGCCATGGTCCTAGTAAGAGAAAGCTTTAAAGTTGATGATGATGGTGATGATTTTCGTGTGGTAGTGTGGGAGGGGATGATGATGTTCTTGAGTTCTTTGTTCTTGGGGTTTAGAGTGAGAAAGTGTCCCCTTGGTGATGGAGAGTTTGAGAGAGAGAAATCAATGGAGATGATGATGGTGGTGTGATGGAGCTTGAGCTTGGTGATGGTGGGTGGTGATGGGGTTGTGCTTGGTGTTTGTGTCCTTGAGGAGGAAGAAGAAGGAAATGAAGAAGAAGAAGTGTGTTTGTGTGTTATGAGGATGGGAGTGAGTTTGGGGGTTGTTTTTGTGTGGTGTGGGTGTCAAGCTTGCCCAAGAAGCTTGTCACTTAAGGGCCAATTAGTGGCCCCCATGTTCCTTCTTTTTTTTCCCGTCTGTCGCGTACTAACCGGTTAGTTCACTGCTTCTTTTTATTTTCTTGTATTCCATTGCACTTCAAAGTGCCATATCTCCTTCGTTACCCGTCGGATCTTGCTCAAATTTGAAAGCAAGCTTCCCTACATACTAATATTCACATCCAATGGTAAAATTTGTGTTTGGATTTGTAAATATTTTATTTATAATTTCCTAATATAGGGTGTTTCCAACACCGAAAACACCGCTTCCTACACTCGTTTGTTCATCTTTACTTCTCCTATCCGATGCCAATGCTTCCCAACTCCTTCATGGCCCTCAAAGGGATCCTAATCCATTACCTTAGCTCCTCTTTAGCATAAATTATCATTTTCTAATCTTATTATTATTCTAATTATTTTTGGAATTAAAATTCGGGATCTTACAATTCTCCCCCACTTACTAGAATTTCGTCCCCGAAATTCCATTCAGTTCCATAAATGGAGAGTCATTCCATTAGGCAGGGCTTTCGACTATGGTCTTTACGTCCCTTCGGTTCCTCTCTCGCACTTATTATACTTCTTAGTTCATCCTCGTTAGTGCCTTCATACTTATGCTAAGACATTCTAAGTTTTGTTCTCGCCCCGACTTTCCTTCTCGCTTCCGTTTGTCTAGGTTTCATTTCATTGTCGTTCAGACAATGCCTAAGTTGGCTACTAAGTCCTCCCCCACTTGGCATCGACATACCTGATTGTATCAATGTCAGGGGGGTGAGGGAATTGAATGCGTCAGTTTCTGACTGCCTTTCGGGATTAAAAGTTGTTTTGAGTTGACTACCTATTGGTGGTCATTGGGTTGGACTGAGTTCCTAAGGTTTGTGAAGTCTCGTATCCGCACACATCTAGGTTCTTGTACTCAACGAAGAGCACGGGTTAATTGTTCCACTTGGTTGGTCTCAGTGTGGATACTTCATGAGGTCGTCGCGATTCGCTTCTCCCTGATAATGAGGTTGAGGCCAGGCTTTGCTCCTCTCGCAGGTGGTCGTTAAGGGATCTTGTTGGTAAGACTACCAATAGGCCTCGGACTACCAAAATCTGCTTTGGCTTTCCAGGGAAGTTGGAGATGGTTTCTAGGGTCAGCTTGATTCCCTCAAGAATTCTGCATGAAGGATTCGGAAAGGGTACTGTTCAGGTCGACTTTCTTTCTTCTAAAGGTGGTACTTCTTGGGAAATTCTGTTTCAGGTTGGTTTCTGTTTTAGTTAGAGGCTTCCAATGACATCGACCATTAATAAGTGCGAAGATCGAGGTGATCAGTCCCAATCTTAAATCTATCAATAGCAACATCATTGGAGCGTTTGCTGATGATATCATCACTTAACAGATGCAAGGATCAGAGTGATCAGTTCCAACCTTACATTCCATCAAACGACAACACCATCGGCGTTTGTTGATGGTTTATGTAGCTGAAAGTGTGATTCTTATATTAAAACTATTTGGGCCCGTGGTTGGACCATTTATAGCACTTTGAACCCATTTTTGGGCTGCATGCCATGTCACTGGTGCCATGTCATATTTTGTATGTACACATGGCATAGTAAATGCGGTGATTTGTTAGCTATGTCAGCACTTAATGGAAAAATTTAAAAAAAACGACCAAAATCAATTTTTTTGAAAAAGTAAGGATTAGTCCAAGTCTAATGAAGTTTCAAAGACCCAAAGCAAAAACAATCCAACTTTATGAGACCAAAAATATAAGTTAGCCTATATTTTTCTACACTTTATGGATTGTTGTAACCATTTCTTTCTTGGCATATGCTAGTTTGCTCCAACCTAAGTTTTTATTTAAAATGCTCCCCGTAAAAAACATGTTTTGTTAAAATGCTTCCTCTTCTTGTTGTCGTTGGATCATGTTTAAAAAGAACGAACGGACTAAAATAATTCAGGTGTAACGAAATCAAAGGTTAATGAACATATTTGCCAAATTTTCCCTACACGTCCCACATGAGACGTATGTGAAACTTTTTACACACAACATACGTCCCAGCGAGGATGTAGTGGTAATTTTTTTTTCTTTTTTTTTTGTTTACCACTCGAAAAATACCACTTGAACGTGCAATTGAGAAAATATTTTGTTGCCCAATGCAATTTAGAATTTTTTTAAAACCAGTTACGTCCAAGAAGAGACGTACATGGTTTTTTTACACAAACCCATACATATCAGGTACGACGCACGAGTTAAATCTTTAAACCATATACGACTCGATTGAGACGTATGCGTTAAATTTTAGGCTGTTTTTTCAGAAAAGACAATAAATTATTTTAAAATACCACACCACATTATTGGTTTAATTTTTTCAAACCACTTACGTAATTCATACGTCCCATGTAGGACGTAGTGTTTAATTTTTAAAATACCAATTATGTCTTAATTGAGACGTAAATGATAATTTTTAAGGTTGTTCATAACCTATTTTAATATGTCCAATGTAGGACGTAGTGTTTAATTTTTAAAATACCAATTACGTCTTAATTGAGACGTAAATGATATTTTTTAAGGTTGTTCATAACCTATTTTTTAACCTACATCTTAGATGAGACATACGTTTTTTTTATCGCTTGACAAAAGAATCATCTCGATCTGGCAAATTAAGGGGGAAGAATTGCTATGAAAATTTTCTATAGCAATTCCGTAGTAAATCAGCTACGAATTAACTAAGGAAACTAATTTTCGTAGCTTTTTTCAGATTAAATTTTAAAAAAAAAGCCTTACGCCTATGTTGAGACTAGGGAAGGGCACGGGCACGGGTAGCTATTACCCGTTACCCGTTATTCAAGTGAAAAACAAAACCCATGCCCACCCGTTACCCGCATGGGTACCTATTCACAAGTTTTGGCGGGTGTTTGTGGATACCCGCTTGTATAACGGGTATCCACAGGTAATTGTACAAATAAATCAAAAAAAAGAAAAAATACTATTTAAACACTGTTTCAGTGCTTTATTAAGCTATCCATAAGAAAGGTATTTTTATTTTGCAGCTTAATGAAAAAGAAAAAAAACACTATTTCAACACTACAATAAACGAGAAATTTAGCGCCTACTCATATAAAGTAATAACATTTCATTTACAGCATATTTCAGCCTGTTCATATAGAGAAATAGCATTTCATTTACAGCATAATGATTCATGAATATCCTCCAAAAAGCATTCATGAATATCCTTCAAAAAGCATCATATAAAAGTTCCAAACCTACTTTCATACACATATAACTGTTCCAAACCTACTTCCATATACATATAAAAGTTCCAAAAAGTGCAAACGTTCTTTAAAAAATTGCATCTTATATGCATCAACAGCATCAACTACAGCATAAACATGAGGAATATCCACCAAAAACCATTCTTCAAATGCATCAACATCAACATCAACTTCAACATCTTCAAAGGATCTTCAAACATTGGCATCATTCCCTGCAGCAACACCACCACCTTCATCATTGGGTTCTTACAAAATAAAGCACACAAACAAAAATAAATAAAGACAATAATTCCAATGAAAATATAACAAAAAATATTATCAATATAAATCATAAATTAGACACTAACTTCAATATCAACATCAGAATCCTCCAATATTGTACTATATTCCATGTTGTCTAGTGGCGCAATTGAAAAGCCTGAAACAAAAAACAAAATAACTTATGTTTATTCAAAATATACCTAATTAAAATTTAGATAAATCACTAATTAAAATTTAAAGATATACCTTTCATGTCACTCCTTAGCCAATCCTTGAGACACATTAATGCCTCTATAGAATCTGGGCGCAATCTACTACGATGAGGAGTAAGAAATCGTCTACCAGTACTAAATGTAGACTCTGAAGCGACAATGGAGATGGGGATTGCTAATAAATCTCTTGCAATTCTTTGCAAGGTTGGGTATTTTACCCCGTTTACCTTCCACCAAGCTAAGATGTCAAACTCTCCACCATTATCAGACAATACTTTCTCCTCTAAATAGACATCTAGTTCAAACCTACGATGCGAGGTAGATATATTTTGTAGAGAAACAAAGCTTTGAAATTTTTCCCTCCAATCTACATTTACTCCAACAACACCCACATTTGCAACAATTGGAGTTGGAGTTGAAGATAAAGATGCACTACCCTTATCATTGTTTTTTAAGTCATACTCTCTTAGCAAATCATCACATGTAGCTTTCACCTTTCCCAACTCATAATCAGATTTTTCTCCATAAATTATGGGGAAAAAGAACTCCAACCAATGAAGTTTGTACCTAGGATCTAAGATAATACTAACAGCCATCAACAAACTTGTATCACCCCAATACTTTTCAAATTTGGTAAGCATGGCTTCAGCCATTCGATGAATGACAAAATTGGAGAAATTCAGCCACTCAATCAAAGCCAACTTAATTTCACATATTTTTGGAAAAAAAGATATTTGCAGTTGGATACAAAGTGCCAGAAAACAATAGAGTTATGTTATAAAACAAACTCAACCTTTCACAAATATCACTAGCCATCTCCCAATCATTTTCACTAGGCAAGGATGTGTATTGAGTTTCTCTTCATGCCAATCGTTCAAATACATCTTTGTATGGTATGGCAACATGAAGCATCAAGAATGTAGAATTCCACCTAGTTTTGCAATCAAGCCCAAGTTTTCTAGAATATGCAATATTTAGCTGCCCACATGTCTCTTGAAATTTCTCCTCTCTTTTTGGTGTTGTTGTCCAATAACCAACACTATCTCTAACCCTCTCAATTGCATTAGAGATTATGGACAAACCATCCCTCGCAATGAGATTCAGTATGTGTGCACAACAACGCATGTGAAATAGCTTACCACCCAAAATAAATGACCTAGGTGGAATCTTACCCAATATGCAATCAATCATTTTATCATTTGTTGTGCAATTATCAACAGTCAAAGTAGAATACATTGTATCTAGATTCCAATCCAACAAACATTGAAGCAAATACTCACTAAGAACTTCACTAGTATGGGGAGCAGGCACGTATATGAACCTAACAATAATAAACCTAAATGTTACCAGAATAGGACAATAATAATAAAACTAACATTGTACATGAGTTTACTATTAATACCTTACAAGCCGATTTTGTAAGGTCCATGAATCATCAATGTAGTGCGCCGTCACAACCATGTAGCCTTTGTTTTGGTTACTAGCAGTCCACATATCTGTTATAATTGAACCCCGACTTTGATTCTTTGAAATTAGCTTGATTGTCTTAACTCTCTCATCATTATTATATAGCTTCATGATGTCTCTCTTGATAGTAGTGCGAGAAATTCCTTTAAACAAAGGTTGCAAAGCAGCACAAAATTCCTTAAAAAAGACATGATCAACCATTGTCAACGGGTACTCATGAAAAATTAGCATCTTAGAAAGTGCATGTCTTGCTACATCTTGGTTGAATGCATAAGAACCAACCAATACAGTATCAGACCCTCTTTTTTATGTTTTGAGAAATGCTTGCTTTATATCTGGAGTCCTGTTTTTATGTGGACAAGTTTTCAAGTGATTACGCAAGTGTGTTGTTCCTTGTGTTGGATCACCCAAAAGTTTCTTCTTACAATAAGTGCAAATTGCTTTCAATTCTCCATTGATTCTAGTCCTACTGAAATGCTTCCAAACAAATGATTTTTGCCTTGGCTGCTCGTCTTCCATTTCAATAGGCACTGAATTTTGAGCTTCAGGTTGAGTTTGGGGAACATCCTCATTAGGAACTTGCTCTTTCGCATCATCCAAATGAATGGAAGGATTCTCAATTGACATCTTGCAAAATTATATATTCAAAGTCATTAGAAAGAATTCCATAAACACAAGCACTTTAAATAAGCACTTTAAATACAGGTTGGTGAACCAGAGAGCAATAATCTGTTATATAAAATTGTAACACCCCGCATTTTTCCCGTACGTGCGTGAACGAATTTTGATAAAGTAAGCCTGGAGGTCTGTTTTACAAAAGGCTTTCAGAAAAATATTTTACCTAAGAGGGAATAAAGTGATGGTTTTCAAGGATTTTTATGAATAAAATGTTTTTATAAATGAAAAGTGAATGATTTTGTTGAAAAGAAAATTCTTTGCTAAATGGTTATTTTATTAAAAGACGATTTTTGAAGGAAAGGAATTTAATAATTTGGCTTGGAATCTTAGGAGTGCATGATTCAATATGTGTACTGTTTGGTGTGTAAAATTAATTGTGTGAAAATGATTTGTGAATTAATTGCATCATGATGTAATAAAGAATAAATGTGGTAAGAAAATAAAAATGCAAAATGAATATATATGTGCATAAGATACGAATTTCATGTATGAGTATGTATGTATGCATGTGTGCTATATGTGTGTGTTTAACGTATGATGCATGAAGATGGCTATAAAATGTGATTTCTTAGAATTAATTTAAGTGTTGTATGAATTAGAAATTATACTAGAAAATAAAATATGAACTAGGTGCATACGTGTGGGTGTGCTACGGTGTGAGTGTGCATGTGAGTGTTATATGTGTGTGTATGAAAGTGCCACAACTATTGTATGCATGTAAGTGAGTGTGTGGATGTGCCATATGTGTTACACGTGTATGTGTGTGTAGAAGTAAGCTAGGGTTGAAATTCTAGAAGCTTAAGGAGGAAGAGACCAAGCCAACTAAGTGCAACCCAACTAAGCTAAATTAAGTCACAAAACCCTAACTAGTTGCTAACCATTACTTAAGCCTATAGTAACCCTAAGGTCCTAACCTAGCCTACCTTGTCCCCTTGACTTTGCAAACCTCATCCATGCAAAATTGTGAAGACTAAACCACCCTCCTTGGTTACTCATGACCGAAACTTGTATCTAAGGGCATAAGGGGGAAGATGCATTTGCTCATATAGGGAAGTAGCCTAAGTTCATTTCCCCCCATTCGTTTCTCACCTTCACCCAAACACAAACACAACACACACTCTAAGAGACTCCACAAACTCTTAGAGAAAGAAAGAAAAGAAATAGGAAAAGAGAGAAAGAAGGGGTAGCCGTGACCATAGAGAGAGAATGACAGAAAGCATAGGAAGAAGAAGAAGGGATTATGAGCTTGATCAACCTCTCATCCTTGCAGATCAAGAGCTAGAAGAACCCCCTTTATCATAGTAGGAACCGAAGATCAAGGAAGAAAATTGTAATAGCCTAGATTTTTCCTTTCTAGTTGTCGATCTTTCTTTTCTTCTTGCATGTTTTGTTTTATGGTTGGTAAGATGATTTTATATGTTGATCTTTCTTGATCTTGAACTTTATGGATTAAGCATAATTTGTAATATGATTAACTTGTGCTTGATGTTCGGTTAAGGTTCCTCTTTGCTAGATCTAAAATTTTTAAGTGAATCTCAAGGATCTAAAGACAAACTAAAATTTTTGTGAAAACTAGAATAGATCACCATGTATGTTTACTTTTTATCTTCTAAACCGTGAATTGTATGTGTTTATGTGATAATTTGATGAATGAACTTATGATCTAAATGGCTTGCATGTTATGTGTGTGTATTGATCTTGAATATTTGTGCTTGAAAATCTTGGATCTTTGATTTGTACATGTCTTCTTCTCGGTTTTGTCTTTATAAGGGTCAAGCTAGCTTCATTTTGCTTTGCATGCATGAATTATTGATGGATCTATAGATTTCAAGCATGTAAAAGTCTAAATTTTGATTAAAAAACTTGGAAACAATTTTCATGTCCCATTCGATTTTGAAACAAATCTTTCTTACATAATTTTCATTTTCTTTTTGTGATATTGTTTGAGTGATGCGTTGCATGTCTTATTTTGTGAAAGGCCATGTTTGATCATTTAAGATCCATGCCTTCTTTTTGTAAAAGTTGATGCATGTTGGATCTAGTAAATTTAAATACATGCATGTTAATTTTTAATGAAAAATCATGCTTTCCTTTTTGTATGTGTTTTGTTTTTTGAGAAAATAATTAAAGTAACAAGTTTTGAAATGATTTTTCAAGAACAAACATGATTTAAGTAAGTGTTTGATTGTGTGCATATTTTATTTCTTTAAGGACCCTTCGGCCATGTCCATAAACAATGGAATCCATACTTTTATTTTATAAAAAGTTCACGCATGATATTTTCATTTAGCCTTTGTTTTGTTTTGAGAAAATTATGAACTTGAATTTGTTTGTGTATGTGAGGTGGTGTGTTGCTTTGAAAAATAGTCTTGAACTCTCACATGATTGCTTTGACCTTTGTGATTCATGAATGTTGAAAAATGAATGAAAACTCTGTTCTTTTAACAAGATGATATTCAGCCATTCTAGGAGGAGTAGGCAACTAGGTTTGTTTCTCAAAAAGGGTGCATGCATAATGAGACTAATGGAATATAAGAGTTTGAAAAGTGTTTGCATGTCATGATTAGGTTTTGAAAAGGAAATGCATGTGAATCCTTGGAATGCTTTGTGATTTAAATCGTTGGCTTAATTTAAGTTTTAAAAGGAATTAAAATTGATAATTTCTTTAATTGAATGCTCAGGGTTTCTAGGACATAAGAGAGGAAATGATTTCATGTTTTCCTTTGTGCCTTAAATCTTTGCAAAACCATGAATGCATGATTCGGCCAAAAGCATATGCATGTAATTGGAAAATTGTTTTCATGAAATAACTTTCGATTATAGCTATGTCCTAGGTGTGATACTGTGTGCTTAATGAAAATGATGTGAGTGTGTGTCTTTCTTTTATCCTCTTTGATTTTAGAAATAAAAATAATTGATTTGATTTGATTAAGTGAAAAAGAAAATTTTGTGATAATAATTTCAAGTTGTTAAAATTCATTAGAGACTAGGAATTTTTTACCATAATGATTCGGTCCTTGATGAATTAGTCACAAGGCTTAAGTTAAATTATTTTCTTGAGTATAATCTAGTTATTTTATTAAGATTAAGATTTAATTGATTGGTTTTGAATGACTAAAATGTGGTTGCATTATGTAAGTTGTGTGTGTGCTTAGGAAATCGTATGTGTTGTTGTTGTGACAATTGGATGTATTGAATTGAATTTGTTTTACTGTTTGTGAACTGTATTTGTGAAATATCTATGTTTATATTTTAAAGAAATTGAAATTGTTTTATTTAAAAATGTGAATTAAAATGACTCAAACCAATTTGGAAATTTTATTTCCTTTGATTTTGTATCTTAAAAGGTTTTCAAAGTATGCCTTGAGATTTTGTTTTCTTGGATTTTGGTACTCTGTTCTAAAGCATAAAAAAAACATTGTATAACCAGAATGTTTTCAAATTAAGAGAATGGATTTGTTTTAATAAAAGATTATTTTTGTTCAAAGTATTCCTGAAAACCCTTTTTAATTAATTTGGATCTAAGACCTTCGGATTTTAGCATCGCACTTTAAAACAGAATTAAGAATTTATCGAAAACGTTCTAACGCATGGGAAAAATGTCTAGTTCGGGTGTCGGACGCGCAAGGAACGATGCAAAGCTGGCAACTGGAAGTTCTGGAAAGCTTTCGGGTGTGTCGTCATCCAGGTGAGAGAGAAGCTCCCCTTAAGACGCCGTGGTATTAGGCAACATATTAAGGCGTCCAATCATCTCAAAGGTTGGACCCGGTCTCGTTAAGGCGAGGAAGAGGGATAGTGAGTGTTGTTTGTTTGTTTGTGTGTCGTGGGCTATCCCTACAAATCGCTGAGACCGAAGTGTTGTCTATAGTTATTATGTTGTTGAAAGGATATGATGTTTATTATGCATGAACTGATGGTTAGTTTAGTATGTGAAGTAAATTAAGTAAGTTGTTAAGGATGTTTGATTTTACCCTGAGACCTGAATTAATAGTGAGATTGAAAGAGAAAAGAGAGGCGAATAAGAAATATGAGAAAGATTGAGAAAGAAATAAATGGTGCAGTAAGACTAAAAAAGAGAAAGTTATAAGAAACGAAGGAGACTGAAAGATAAAGATGATGTGAGTGAAGAAGAGAAAGAGTTGAAATTGAAAAGAGAATGTGATTATGGAAGTGAGGAATGGTGAAGTAAAGATGTGATCCCTCATGCATGTTTTTGGGAAGAAGCTTAGTGTTGAGTTGAGCTTGCTCCTCCACTAACACTCACCCAAAAATATGATTTTTTTGAAAACAGTTTTTGAAATGAAACTTTGGAAAGAATTTTATAAAGTTATCTTTTTGAAAAGGTTTTGCGAAAAGAGTTTTTGAGAAAGAAGAGGGAATGAGTTTTGAGGAAGTTGGAAAGAATGATGCTAAGCATGAGCTGACGAGAATGTTGATATTGAGATGAGATTGATGTGTGGCTTGAGGCCATTGTGATTTTAGGGGGAACGGATTTACGTTTAGGGGTCGGGCTTCGTTGAAGGGATGCACCAAGGACGAGCCGACTGTTAGGATACAGCCGATAATTAAAACTCGCTAAAACCTTAAAAGACTCTAAAAGACATTTACAAACGCGGTGAGGTATGAGTGTCGTATCGAAGTAGTGGAGAGGAAGATACTATGGGTATATGCGGATACTCAGGTGGAGATTGCAGGAGGGGAGGGCAAGGACGGTGAAACGTCAAGAAGCCTAGAGTATATTTCTAGGCGGAACGAATCCCACATGTGGTGCACTAACGTGGTGGGGACTGGGTCTAATACCGTGGTAAGTTCTGCATCGCGAACTAGAAATTATACTGTCGTCCCCTCGATGCAAGTCTAGAACAGTGAGAGGGACTGGAACGGGGCATTTGTGTTTGCCGCCGAGGGCGTGCATTGATTATGTGATTAAATGATATGATTTGAGGCAGAGCCTCCTGGTCTGGGACCATTTGTGTGTGACAGCTGTCGTGCCCGCGTGGTAAAGGTCCTGTACTCCTGTTTGCTTCCGACTAGGTTGGGTGGTTGACCGAGGAGATGTAGACGTGTGTGAGCTCAATGATGCCTCCCCCTCATTATTGATGCTATCCGAAATAATAAAACTTAAAAGTACTAAGATATTTCAAAGAGAAATATAAAGCGATATCAGTTATTGGAAAAGATTTAAAAGATGAGTGATGAGTTTGGAACTCCGGAAAGAAAAGGATTGAGTGGAAATTGGGAAAGATCATGAAGAGAATTTTAAGTTGGTGATTATGAAAGGTTAAAGTTTGTGTTCAGTTATATGAGTATACGATAATGGTATTGTTATTGTTTGTATGTTGTTTATTGCCTTTCCTTAGTATTTGCCTACTGTAATTCCACATAGTCAACATGACTGTTTGGGTAGCTTACTCTCTCCTCTTCTTCTGTATTTCTTCTTTCCTTGCTTCTTCTGGAAAATATCGTACTTCAATTAGAAGCCAAAGAGATTGAGGTTCCAGATCCAGCTTTATCGGGAGGTCAGAACATCTACGTTGAAAGGAGACGACTCGGTGGATAGACCTCCGGAGTAGTAGATGAGGACAATTCTACTGGTAGACTGAGCTGCGGGACCTACCAAGATTCAGAGTTAAGTGGGGAGTCTTAGGAAGTACGACTAGAAGCTAGGTATTCCCCTCAGAGTATGGTACTCCACTGTAAGTTCTTGGTTACCTAGCTCTACTAAACTGTACCCCGGCAAATGATTTATTTAACACTGAGGTTTGAAATTAGAAAACGGGCAATGTTATAAATGACGTTTTGAAAACAAGTTTCAAAGTGCGGTGTCTTGTGACATCTCGGTTTGGAACTTGAAAAGTATTACACAATGTGAGAACATGAGTTTTTAAATGTAACCACGATTTGAAAATCTAATTGTTCTCATCTGGTGTAACACTTGTTTAAAAAAAATGGCCCTAATTTTTCACTATATTTAATCTAAGTTTTCAAGTTGCCAAATCGGGGTGTTACAAAAATCACTAGTAAGAATTAATGACGTAGAAGACGAGCATTTAGTACATCATTTATATATGTCAACATTAATTTAGGGGAATCATCATACCAGGGTGTGCAGGGGGGCGGAAGTCTGCATCGTCAACAGCAAGATCGACGCTCAGCAGCGCACTCCATTCATGCAGAGAACGCATCACAACAGCATCACACCAATAGAGAACACGAGCATTCTGCTGGCCCCTCTCACCGATCTCGCCGCGCGAACACGTCTTCACAACGTCGCGATGATGAGATCTTGGCCATGATGCGACTACAAATGAGAATTATTGAACAACAGGGCCAGGCTATCGCCGATCTATAGCAGTGATCCATGAGGCGTGTAGCCGAACGAGCACCACTGGTGGCTCTGGCACGAAATGGTGAACGTGAAGCCGAACGAGCATCAGTGGTGACTCCGGCACGGAATCTGGAACGTGAGGCCGAACGAGCACTAGTCATGGCTCCGGCACGACACGATCCTCCAGTCTTATCGAAGCAATGAGTCTTATAGGAGGGAAGAGGATTCTCTTCCTCCACCACCCCCACTGAATCCTGACCTAGAGCCCGAGCAGGAGCATCCTGGTCACCCTTTCACTCCTTATATAATGGTGTAACACCCAGCTTTTAATTATAAATATTATTAAATTAGGTTTAAAGATTAAAATGGGGAACTTAAAATTTCTTTTGATTAATCAAGTTTACACATGAAATTGGGTATTTCAATTACAATAAGAGTAGCGCAACATAAAATTTTTCCTTCTTTCCGTAACTTCTTCTGCGATACTCTCAGATCCTCAAGCTCCTCTTCATTCACCTAAAATGTTAACCACATAAGGGTGAGACATTTTCGCAACACAGTGAATTAGAAGATAATAAAGATCACATAATAAAAACTTAAGCATCATAATCAAATCAAGCCATGAATAACAAAACGCTTCACTTTCATTTTCCATTAACCTTTCCCTTAACATGTTCATTAATTATTCCCTTTAATTCCTTTATCAAATTCCATTTTTATTTCCTTTTTCATTTTCCTTTATGTGTCACCTCAACCAGAGATCTACACCTTACCATCGTGTGTAACCCCAAACAGAGATCTACACACGGTGTACGCAACCACAAACAGTGATCTGCATACACTGTGTATGCAACCACAGACAGTGATCTGCATACACTCCATCTCATTTATGTAACCTCAAACAGAGATCTACATAAACTTCCCTTTTTACCTTTTTACCCTTTCCATTATTCATTTTCCATTAATGTGTGTAACCCCAAACAGAGATCTACACACACAGTGTAAGCAACCACAGACAGTGATCTGCAAACACTTCCATTTTTACCGTACACCACTAGGATTTGGATACCCGCTAGGTAATTGGCACACCTGTCTAGGGACTTGGAACACCTGCCCAGGACTTTACACCCATCCAGACCATAACCTGTAGGACTATGTACTTTTACCAATCCATTAATTATTCCAATTATTGGTGTGGAAAACTGATCCTGTGGGTCACCCGACGCCTACAGGGCGGTTTGGCCTGATGGGTAATTGGCCTGGCAGGTAATTGGCCCTAACAGGTAATTGGAACACCTAGCCGGGTACCTAGTGTTCCGGGCCCCACTGATCAGTTTCCACTTAAGTTACCTTTACCATTATCAGTTAAACAACAGTCCATTCCAAATAATCAACAATCCGATCCATTCATTATATCCATCAACACAATTCCAATAATAATAATCACAATCTGCATAAATATAAACCATTCCAACAACATTCACATAACATTATAGTACAATTAATCATCAACCTTCGCATATTGTCTCACAATCAAATTTCAATCCATTTAGTTACCGTTCACAAACAAAGTTCACCACTAGAGTTCCCGTCACAAAATGATTATCGATCACCCTTAACATTTGCCCTTATAATCATTTTCCTTTATTATTCTAAGTCCAACTCATAGCTTTAATCTGATCCAAATTACATATCATAATCACTACTTTCTTCAATTATTGTTATTCTCATTGCATTTCCCTTTACATGTTCTCATTATCCTTCCTATTCCATTTAGCCATTTACATCACCTATCATCCAGTACAAAATCAAAGTAACACATAGCACTTACAAATTCACATTTTCCCACAATTCAGTCGACATACTCAGGTATGTCTCAGCGTGCATAAATATAAGTCAACTCCCTAGGGTTCTTCACTTCCTACATTAATAACATGCATAAAGGGGTTTTTAACCAATTATGACAATTAAGTTAAATTATTAAATTAATTCAAATTACATTCATTCTTCTTAAACCAACTTATAACTGGTGCTATTTTGCTACCCACAACCCAATTCAACTAATTAGCCCAAATCCTATTATATACCCCAACTATCCCTAACTCAAAGTGTGGAAAAGAGACTCCCCTTACCTTAGAGAGGGAGAGAGCCCACACAAAGCTCCTAGAACTCCAAATATACTCCGGATCTACCTTGGCTCCAAGCCTCTCAACCGATCTCCACTCCATTCTTCAAGATTGAAGGAGAGAGAAACTCTTAGAGAGAGAAATCTTCATGAAGGGTGAGAAGGCCACCATAGGAGGAGGTGAAGGTAAATCATGGGGAAGATGAGGAACCTCATGGGTGAAGGTTTACAAGGGTGGATTTGGGTTGTTTATTGTGGTTGATGGTGGTTTTGTGTAGAGGAGAGAGAGAAAACCGAATGGATGAAGAGAAGGAGGAGGAATCTCATGGCTCATGAGGAAGAGAAAGAGAGGAAGCTTAGTGATGATCCATGAACTTGGAGAGGAAGAAGAAAACAACTTGGATCTTGGTGGAGGAAGGGTGGAATTCGTGGGAGGAGGGGAGAAGGGAAGAGAGAGTGTTGATGAGGGAAGAATGGATGAGTAATCCATTACTTTGCCCAAGTAATCCATTACTTTGCCCAAGTAATCGATTACTTTGCCCAAGTAATCGATTACTTTTCCAAAGTAATCCATTACTTTGCCCATGTAATCCATTACTTTTAATGCAACTTTTGTATGATTTCACCAGAGAGCATGTAATCGATTACACCCTTCAGGTAATCGATTATTCCTCTAAAAACTCCTATTTTTGACAAATTCTAACTCTAAAACACTACCCTTAACTCCTATCTGTGGTTTCCTATGGTTTTCCTCATGTATTCTAACTTAGATCTTCCTAATTAAACTTGGAATTAAAAGTTGGGATGTTACAAATGGCATACAAGACCCCACAAGGATACCTCGGACCTAGCAACATTCCGAGGTACGACGGTCTCTCAGATCTCAATGATCACATTCTGTCTTTTGAAGGGGCCATGAACTTTTATGGGGGTGGTGATCGGATGAAGTGTAGAGCATTTTCGATGACCCTCCAAGCACCAGTTTTGTGTTGGTATGCCTCGCTCCCTCGGAACTCGATTAACTCGTGGGGCGAGCTGAAAAGGGTGTTCCTTAATAGATACACCGCCAGCTGCATTCAGCCCAAGTCAGACCACACGCTGGCAACGGTGACGCAGAAGCCAGGTGAAACCCTTAGGGAGTATCTAAATTGGTTCCACCACGAGTCGTGTTCAATTGCCAATCTTGAACCAGGTGTGGTGGTCTTACTCTTTACCCAAGGGTTGGCTCCAGGTGACTTCAGAAAGGCTCTTATAGAAAATCCACCTCGAGATATGGCCGAGCTAAGGCAACGGTCAAACAAGTTCATCAATCTCGAAGAGTTTGACAAAGGTTAGTCTAGCAAACTGGCCCGTAATCAAGGCGATCCCGCACAGGAGGACCGCACAAATCCTCGGGGTCGGCCTCGGAGGGACATCAAGAAGGAAGACGCCCACCCCCACCACCTCCCCAGCCTCTCCCCGAAGGTATAATACCTACACTCCACTGAATGCACCGAGGTCTCAGATCTGGAGGGAGACAATGCAGACAGAGCTCAGGCACGTTAGCAGGCCCCCTACCTCAGAAATCAAAAACACGTGAATAGGAGCAGGTACTATGATTTTCACGAGGGGTGCGGGCACAATACCGACCAGTGCACCTGGCTCCGTGATGCGATTGAGGAGATGATTCGTGAGGGGAAGCTCCAACGGTACATCAAAGAAGCCATGGAAAAAAGGCCGCTGAAAAGATCACCAAGTCCCGACAAGGGAAAGAGGAGAAGAGAGTCCACGCCTGAAAAGAAAGCAGAGAGCCGAGGTCAAGTGAATCTTGTCGTTGTCGATGAACTCGACAAGTAACCAAATAATCTCACGATTCAAACAATTTCAGGAGGCTTCGCGGGGGGAGGAGAACACCGGTCCGAGCGTAAAAGGTATGTTAACCAGGTATTAGCTGTTCATCACCATCCTATTCGGGAAAGGCCATCTCGGAATATCCCGATCAGCTTTTTTGATAAGGACATGGAGGGGGTCATTCCTGAACATAACGTCCCAATGGTTATCTCAACTAGAATCGTCAAATTTGATGTCGCTAGAGTTTTCGTGGATCAGGGAAGCTCTGCCGACATCCTCTTTCTACATGCTTTTTACAAAATGAGATTTCCGCAAGAGGATTTGGAGGATTTTGAGGGAAATCTGATCAGCTTCACGGGGGATGCGATAAGGCCCCTCGGTGTTATCAAGCTTCCAATGACCCTGGGAGGCCAGCCCACCGCAAGAATGGAGATCATTCAGTTCTTGGTAGTGGACTGTCCATCAGCCTATAATGCCATTCTGGGAAGGACTTGCCTTCAGGCTTTCGGGGCAGTGGTATCCACTGTCCATTTGGCCATGAAGTTTGTGGGCTTGGACGACACGGTGGTCACAGTAAGGGCTGAGCAGCAGGAAGCGCGTTTGTGTTATAACGCCAGTCTCGGAAAAATCAAAAAAGACAAGGATAAAGAAGAGAAGATTCCTAAAGCACCAATGGCCAAAGGGGGGGGGGGTCCTCTTGGCCGAACTGGACGTCAGGGCTGATCAGGACGATTTTAGACCACAACCTCAAGGAGGATGGGAGTCCGTGCCTGTGGATCCGGCTGACAACTCAAAAATGGTCCAAATCGGCACCGATCTCCCGCCCTCAATTCGGGACGAAGTTATCCAACTTCTCCGACGCAACAAGGATTTATTCGCCTGGACCTCGGTGGACATGTCGGGGAATGATCCAAATTTCATTTGTCACAGACTTAGCGTAGATCCCAGGGCGAAGCCTATGGCATAGAGGAAACGATGAGTAGGTGCTGAAAAGTCCAGAGCCATCCAGGACAAGGTGTCCGAGTTGTTGGAAGCTGGTTTCATCAGAGAAGTTTCTTATTCTAAATGGCTATCCAACACAGTGCTGGTGAAAAAGTCTAATGGAAAATGGAGAATGTGTGTAGATTACAGAGATCTCAACAAGGCTTGCCCGAAAGATCAGTACCCACTGCCAATCATTGACCAACTGGTCGACAATTCAGCAGGGTACCAGCTTTTCTCCTTCATGGATGCATACTCGGGTTACAATCAAATACCGATATATCCACCAGATCAGGAAAAGACAGCCTTTATCACCGAGAAGGCCACATACAGTTATACAGTCATGCCTTTCGATCTAAAGAACGTTGGGGCGACCTATCAAAGGATGATTGTCACACCCCTAATTTTCGTCTCTCGAATAATAAAGAAAATAAAATGGTTCTATAATTGTCTTCCTATTAATTATAAAGTTTTAAGTTTTTATACACTATGCGTTTGGAAATATAAAAATATAAAATATATTTTTATAAAGGGTATTTCGTACCAAAAATAAGTATTTTGTAATTTAGTCTTTATGAGGGACTTAGTGTCAATATTAGAAAAAAATCTTGGGAAAAAGAATTATTAAATTATTAATTTTCAAAGGTTATCAGTATGTAACCGGTTAGAAAGGCTTTATAACCGGTTACACGATGAACTCAGGAAACCTGGATAGTGGATTTTTATGAGTAATCAGCTGATTTTACCACGAATTGCCACGAACACCATTCGAATTTCAATGAGGAATACGTGTCGCCTTGCATGTTCACCAAATTTTTCTATAAATACTGGGATTGAAGGCCAAATTGAGGGTTTCTGGTGGAGTGTTGCTGCTGAAAGCAAATTAGGGTTCCTGTGTTAATCTGTTAAATTCTCTCTGACCTTTGAGAATTAAACCAAGTGAGATACACCATATTAAAGCTGAGTCTTCCAGCTTTGTATTGAGGTATAGAAAGTGAATTGAGAGTGAGTATTGAAGAAGTTGTAAGCTTTGGAAGTTGAGGAACCAATCTGTCTAGAACCAGAACCAAGTTCGTGAGGCTCTTTTTAGGGCTTGATTTTGGTGAGTATATACACTCTCTAAGTCTCAAATCTGTTTCTAAAGCTTGTGCGTGTTGCATAGGGTAGAGTCTAATCATTTTCCCCAATTTGTTTGTCCATTTTGTATGTCAAAAATGTTGATTTTGGGAACCTGTCAGAACTGCTATGCATGAAGACAGAGCTTAAGGGATCTGAATTCCTCCTTAAGGAACTAGGGCTGACACTCATCAAATGCAATCTAGAGGTAAGTGAGAAGCTTTCATTTGCTTGAATGGGAATAGATTACATGGAATAATAGGTTGAGTCACCATGAGACTCATAAAGGGCATAGTATATAGCAAACAAAGGCTTGGAGGCCAATGGACAATTTAATTCTGTCTGTAACAGATTTAATAATTGCATGCAAGTGATATTGAGGAATTAACCCTAGTTTAAATGCATTGTTATGAGCTATGTGATAACAAGTGATGTCATGTGGAGGTATATGCAACATTGATGCTCTAAATGATATATATGCAAGTTGATTGTGTTTCTATGGCTGAGCAGGATTTACTTAAGGTATGTGGGCTCAAATGATTGTTGAAATTGGTCAGATTTGAGTATTGAAAGGAATAGTATACAAATCCTAATTTTTCAGTACACAGACTGTCTAATCTAACCGATTAGTCGATATTCGTAACCGGTTAGATACTGTGTAATTTCAAAGGAAAAAAAATGAATAAGATTTTGGAATTGGTATTGTGATCCTACTATTTCTACTCAAATCTAAACTCAAATTTCACTTAAGATAAATCTGAAAACATGTGATCAATCACTGATGGTTTTAGATTGTGGTTGAGGAGTTAATACCTTGATATTTTGAAATAACTTCAAAAGGAAGTTATGATTCATTGGGGATGAATTGTGATTTAGACTTTTGAATGATGAACACAAGTGGTTTGAGGTATAAAGCAATGTTAAAACTTGTTTATGAATATGGTAGAGAATTCAAGAAAAAGGGTTTTTCTGAATTTCAATGGTAAGACAGTTCAGGTCTGTAATTCTAACCGGTTAGCCTAAGACTGTAACCGGATAGTACCTGAAACTGAAAAATAAAAGTTAAGTCTTTTAATTGAAGAGTTGTTACCAAGAGTTAAGTCTGCTCAATTCATGTTAGCTGGCATGTTTTAAGCTAATTTAAGTATACATTATCATGCCAAAGATTATGCCTCAAATCAATCATTCAAAGGAGAGTACGAGATAATCCTAAATCACAATAATTAATTCAAAGATAAAAACCAACCTTTGTAGTGGTGCATTCATTCATAGAGAAATGGAGAATAGGTTGGCAAGGAATGATTCTCATATTCTAGGAATATGAGGAGGGTACTCCGGGAGTACCGAATTTGTAACCTACTTGATGACACATTCTGGGAATGTGGCCAGTGTCCGGGACCTAGTTTTATGCGTTCTGGGAACGTAGGCGTTCTGGGAACGTGATGCACACTCTAGGAGTGATGCTTATCTTCCAAGTATGGTTTGCCATTCGTTCTGGGAACGTCTGGTGGTGTTCCGGGAACACTGAGATATCGTTTGCCAGATATCAAAATATGATGGAGGCCTCGGTTGTGGTTGGAGTCATGCATCATGCCACCTGCATTACAAGAACTAGAATATTGAAAAGGGGTGTGCTCATATGTACTTGCATTTTTTTTTATAATTGAATAGTTGTGATTGACAATACCCTTTTCTTATGTCTGTCTCATTTGATTATGCAAATGGATATGCTTACTCCCGTTCCCTTATTAGGTTATGAATCAACATCCTAATATCCCCACAAACTAGTGTGGGTAGGAGACCCTTAAGTGTACTCGGGGAACAGAGAAAAGGGAAGTAAGGTATTCGTGCACTGCTATCGGGAATCCAACGGAATGGATGGTGGGACAAGGAACCTGGATCAGCTCTAAAATATTTTTCTAATAATAGTGCTTATGTTATATTTTGAGAAAGGTGATCAAAGAGGAAATTTCAAGTTTCTTTACACTACCATTTTATCTAATAGTACCAAAAATATTGGTTGCAATCCTTTCAAGGATAGATATAATGCCATGAGCTGATATAATGTTTTCCACCAACTCTGATTTTATTAAGTACCTTACAACTTAGAAAATTTCTACTTTTATTCAAATCATTATGATGACCTCCAATTTTCTTTTGAACTCAAATTTAGCCTCAAAAGCAGGGTGAGTTTCAATAAAATGAAATTTTCGGTATTAGAATCTTTATAACAACAACAAGAATTTATCTTAAATATACTCAATTACTTTACAGTACGACGGTTATCAAAAGAGTGTTACATTTTATGGTATCAGAGCAATGGTCCTGATTCTTGGCCCCTGAGGTATGATTCCATACGCTAATTTCCGATAGCTGTGTTGTTTTCTGGAAAATCTGTTCTCACGAACTCAATATATGGGTCCAAGTTGATATTGGATGGCTTTCGGCAAGTGGTTTAGATTGTTTAGGAAGTATCTTAGATGGCCTAAGTGAAACTTCGATGGGGGGGGGGGGAGTGTTCTTTTTCAAACATGCTGTCATGGTGAGATCAAAGTACTGGTTCACTGTGATTATAAAGAATCGGTGATGAGGGAATTTTTTAGGAATTGCAACTAGAGAAGTAAACTAGGATGGAGTGATTACTCTCAATAGTGTGGCGAATAACCAATTTCTTAGACTTGGTGTGATGCAGCCACCTTTTTAGTATTCAATCTTATGACGATTGATAAATTCCAAAAGTTACTCGTCCTTTTGTTTCGGAGGAGTAACAATAATGATCCAAATGCTCGATATCATACTCCTTCTGTCATCTCTTATTTGAAATTCCTACTCATCTTTACGTCAATGTTTCTGACAAATGTTTGTATTGTTCTAGTGGAACATTAAAAACAAGACTTCAATCTGCTTGAACTCATCTTACCTCATTTCAGTTATCCTGCTGCATAACCTAACCGGTTAGCTGATTTTGTAACCGGTTACAGTATGCAGAGATGGACAATAACAAGGCAGGATCAATTTTGAGTGGTTTTAGCACCCAAACGCTATATTTCATATCCTCAAAACTGTTGTACGAGATGCTGAAGGCATCATAGGTGTATCCTATTATGAAGTTTTGTCAAACCCTTAATCTGTTGTTCATTTTACAAACCAAGTGAACCCAACTAACAACGTCAAGGGCAAAGCTGAAATCTTAAGGGCAACTATTATGCAGATTCTAAGTACCAAGTAGTTATATATGATGAAGTACAAGTCCAATTGGGAACAACATAAAAGGAATGGTAGTAATAGGAAGGGATAATTCATTATAAGCACATAAAGGTTCATTCATAAAAATGCAAACGAAACATTAAGTAGTAAGCGAGAGTCATATATAGCAAATTACATCCGATGTGCAAACCAAACCAAAACACATAAGGGGGAAAATACCACAAGGAATATGAGGAGACCCAAAATTTCCCCAAGACCACATAACCATAATATAAGGGTTACATAATCGAGACCCTAAACAAAAAGAGTTAAGATTCTAAGTCATTAGTCCTCATGGGGGGGAGATGCAGGAGGTGGAGTAGGGGGACCCTGGAAACACCCAAATGTGCGCAGCAGAAAATGCATATTCTCCATATTGATGCCCAGGGAATCCAAACGAACATTAAGATTTGCGAATTGCTCATCCACCCTGTCAAGATGTCCTACGACTCTAGAGAAACCAGCATCCATCCTGGCGTTTAGCCTTTCTTCCATAGAAGAATAAACGCTAGTCTCACCCGCATGACCAGAAGTTCCACCAACATCAAAAGTGGAATGAGGCTGAGTAGAGTGCCTCGGAATTCCACCACCACCCGCAGCTGGAACCCCATCCTCCATAGTCGCATCCTCAGGCTCAACCCTTGTCCCTTCTTCTTCTTGCCTCTGCTGCTCTCTTTCAGCAGCGGCTGCAGCATCTAAGGCTTTGATGTCAGCATTCCATTTCCAAACCCCGTCTGTATCATGCTGACAAATCCCCATAGAATGAAGAACTCTATCATTGATGCAAGTTAAACCTTCGCTAGGCTCGAACTCCTCATCCTCCGGAATAGGAATTCCTTTGTACTCAATGAGGCGACTCACGAAGAAAGGGTAAGGAAGGCAACCACTTGTCGAGTCAGCAGCTTGTGACATGTAGGCACATATCACTCGCACCCAATTCACTTGAATTTGATTCTTGATAGCAAACATATACCGAAGATCAGCTGCCATAGCTTGAGTGTGGTTGGAAGAGGTCCTAGGGGTCAGCAAGTATGTAAGGACATAGAGAATCAACCTGTCCTCCACGGTCATGTTTCCCACAGACTTACGAGGACCGGTTAAGTACAAATCCGGACTCCGTAAACTAGTCCTATAAACATCCTCAAGGTTGCAAACACTAAGCCTATTATCTTCCGGATCGCCGGGGTAAGTACCCACTGATTGGAGTCCACCCACAATCAGAAAATCAGCAGGGGTAATGTCAAAAATCACCCCATTCACCTTGGATTGATGGCCCCCTTCATACTCCCTGAAATTGGCATAAAACTCCCTAATCAACCTTGGGAAGATGGAACCCTTCAACTCCAGAAAAGTTGTCAGACCTTGATACTCATACAACCTCTGGAATTGGAAATTGTTATTAGCACACCACCTGAAGTTCATCCACCTCTTGAGCCCAAAGCCTCTATCACTGAAACTCTCGAACCTTTCCGCACACTTGTCGTCACTGTAATACTCGACCCTAGGTCTTCTAGGAGGTCTGGTAGCAGTAGACTTAACTCTAGAGCGACGAGGAGGATTGGAAGACATGGTCTCTGGGTATTAGGGTTTTGAGAGGAATGGGGAAAGCTAAATAGGGAAATGAACCCTAAGTGAGAGTGGAGACGTGAGATAAGATGATGAGAAGTGATATGGTGATGATTGAAGGAGTGAGAATAGATGGGAACCAGGGACTGGAAAGTTTAAGTCTTGGAGAAGAAGAGAAAGTAGTGAAATCGTAGGTTAGGAGGGAGGAAATAAGAAAATCACATTTCAAAAAACTGATGTAACTGGTATGATACTGTGTTATAACCATTTAGATTTTTCGAGTAACCAGTTACATACTGTAACTTGAACCAGTTACAACTGAAAATTTGTACAATTTTAGAAACTCTTTGTCAAATATAAAACCTCTCAATTGTATATTTGAATCCCATGACATTATTTTCAGAAGAATGGAATAAATATTCAAAGGATTCATTGAAGTGTCTCGCTTAATGCAATTCTGAGAGATTTCAAAAGGGACAATTGAATTTCTAATGGAAGGATTCATGATAATCGGAATTGAATTAAATTTTAATTAGATCACCTGAGTCCTCTAGTCTTGTGATTCGAAGTAACATAGTCAAATGTTTTCGAATTGTGTTAATTCAATCTTTTGAAATATCAAGGTTTTGTGGAAAGTCCAACTTTATATTTTTTTCCGTGATTCAAACCTTTATCACAGTTGGATGTGATAAATATTTGTGGACACTTCAGTAAGAGGAGGGTCAGTTAAGACTAGAGAGATTAACAACCACCGGGTTAGGACAAATTTTGTCTCCCCAACGGAAATGTCTCTAGAATTTGACTACCTACTTAAGTCTGATAGTGACCATTATCCTATCTTTAAGTTCATCTAATTTAAAGACATGTCGTATGATCTTTCTTGTGAAAGATTATATCTAGTAAGTATGATTCGTTACTAATGGTTTGAATATTAGGACTGATCACCCTGATATCTCGAATTATTAAGCAACGAAGTCATACAAGTATCTTCTCATTCATGCTCGAGAGATCTGTGTGCGCAATCCAAAAAGTTTTCTTGGAAAAATACTCGGAAAAAGTTTTATTAGGGAAGAATGTTAGGGGAATCGTATTATTCATATCAAGTATTTTTGAAAGGATTCTTTGATATTAAGAATTTTGGGACGAAAAATCCTTATTGTTTGAGTTTGAAAATATTTTTAGTATATCGCAATCTTTTAAGTGGGGGAGAACCTTAAAATACATTTTTGTAAGAAAAGTTAAGCGAATTTCGGGGACGAAATTCCTTTTAAATGGGGGAGTAGTGTAACACCCCTAATTTTCGTCTCTCGAATAATAAAGAAAATAAAATGGTTCTATAATTGTCTTCCTATTAATTATAAAGTTTTAAGTTTTTATACACTATGCGTTTGGAAATATAAAAATATAAAATATATTTTTATAAAGGGTATTTCGTACCAAAAATAGGAATTTTGTAATTTAGTCCTTATGAGGGACTTAGTGTCAATATTAGAAAAAAAATCTTCGGAAAAAGAATTATTAAATTATTAATTTTCAAAGGTTATCAGTATGTAACCGGTTAGAAAGGCTTTATAACCGGTTACACGATGAACTCAGGAAACCTGGATAGTGGATTTTGATGAGTAATCAGCTGATTTTACCACGAATTTCCACGAACACCATTCGAATTTCAGTGAGTAATACGTGTCGCCTTGCATGTTCACCAAATTTTTCTATAAATACTGGGATTGAAGGCCAAATTAAGGGTTTCTGGTGGAGTGTTGCTGCTGAAAGCAAATTAGGGTTCTTGTGTTAATCTGTTAAATTCTCTCTGACCTTTGAGAATTAAACCAAGTGAGATACACCATATTAAAGTTGAGTCTTCCAGCTTTGTATTGAGGTATAGAAAGTGAATTGAGAGTGAGTATTGAAGAAGTTGTAAGCTTTGGAAGTTGAGGAACCAATCTGTCTAGAACCAGAACCAAGTTCGTGAGGCTCTTTTTAGGGCTTGATTTTGGTGAGTATATACACTCTCTAAGTCTCAAATCTGTTTCTAAAGCTTGTGCTTGTTGCATAGGGTAGAGTCTAATCATTTTCCCCAATTTGTTTGCCCATTTTGTATGTCAAAAATGTTGATTTTGGGAACCTGTCAGAACTGCTATGCATGAAGACAGAGCTTAAGGAATCTGAATTCCTCCTTAAGGAACTAGGGATGACACTCATCAAATGCAATCTAGAGGTAAGGGAGAAGCTTTCATTTGCTTGAATGGGAATATATTACATGGAATAATAGGTTGAGTCACCATGAGACTCATAAAGGGCATAGTATATAGCAAACAAAGGCTTGGAGGCCAATGGACAATTTAATTCTGTCTGTAACAGATTTAATAATTGCATGCAAGTGATATTGAGGAATTAACCCAAGTTTAAATGCATTGTTATGAGCTATGTAATAACAAGTGATGTCATGTGGAGGTATATGCAACATTGATGCTCTAAATGATATATATGCAAGTTGATTGTGTTTCTATGGCTGAGCAGGATTTACTTAAGGTATGTGGGCTCAAATGATTGTTGAAATTGGTCAGATTTGAGTATTGAAATGAATAGTATACAAATCCTAATTTTTCAGTACACAGACTGTCTAATCTAACCAGTTAGTCGATATTCGTAACCGGTTAGATACTATGTAATTTCAAAGGAAAAAAATGAATAAGCTTTTGGAATTGGTATTGTGATCCTACTATTTCTACTCAAATCTAAACTCTAATTTCTCTTAAGATAAATCTAAAAACATGTGATCAATCACTGATGGTTTTAGATTGTGGTTGAGGAGTCAATACCTTGAGATTTTGAAATAACTTCAAAAGGAAGTTATGATTCATTGGGGATGAATTGTGATTTAGACTATTGAATGATGAACACAAGTGGTTTGAGGTATAAAGCAATGTTAAAACTTGTTTATGAATTGGGTAGAGAATTCAAGAAAAAGGGTTTTCCTGAATTTCAATGGTAAGACAGTTCAGGTCTGTAATTCTAACCGGTTAGCCTAAGACTGTAACCGGTTAGTACCTGAAACTGAAAAATAAAAGTTAAGTCTTTTAATTGAAGAGTTGTTACCATTGGTTAAGTCTGCTCAATTCAAGTTAGCTGGCATGTTTTAAGCTAATTTAAGTATACATTATCATGCCAAAGATTATGCCTCAAATCAATCATTCAAAGGAGAGTACGAGATAATCCTAAATCACAATAATTAATTCAAAGATAAAAACCAACCTTTGTAGTGGTGCATTCATTCATAGAGAAATGGAGAATAGGTTGGCAAGGAATGATTCTCATATTCTGGGAATATGAGGAGGGTACTCCGGGAGTACCGAATTTGTAACCTGTAACACCCCTAATTTTCGTCTTCCGAATCATGAGAAAGTTAATAATAAAGGTTTGTTATTAAATTCTCTCCTATTTATATTTTGACGCTATTTCGTATTGAAATACAAAATATAGGTGGGGGTGATTTTTAGTAAGTGAATAACAAAAATAGGGATATTGCATTTTAGTCCTTGGACTAGGGCCTAAATGTAATATTAAAAAGGATTTTTGGGAAAAGAATTATTAAATTATTAATTTTTAAAAAAGTTACCAGTATGTAACCGGTTAGAAAGGCTTTGTAACCAGTTACACGATGAATTCAGGAAAACCTGGATAGTGGATTTTGATGAGTAATCAATGGATTTCACCCCGAATTGCCACGAATACCATTCGATTTCCAGTGAGGAATACGTGTCGTGCTGCATGTTCACCAAATTTTTCTATAAATGATGGAATTGAGGGCCAAATTGAGGGTTTTCTGGTGGAGGGTTGTTGTGGAAACCCAATTAGGGTTTCTGTATTAATCCGTTAAATTCTCTCTGACCTTTGAGAGTTAAACCAAGTGAGATACACCATATTAAAGCTGAGTCTTCCAGCTTTGTATTGAGGTATGGAGAGTGAATTGAGAGTGAGTATTGAAGAAGTTGTTAGCTTTGGAAGATTGAGGAACCTATCTGTCTAGAACCAGAAACCAGTTCGTGAGGCTCTCTTTAGGATATGATTTTGGTGAGTACATGCACTCTTTAAGTCTCAAAACTGTTTCTAAAGGTAGTCCATGTTACATAGAGAAGAGTCTAATCAGTATCCCCAATTTGTTTGTCTTTATTGCATGTCAAAAATGTTGGTTTTGGAACCCTGTTGAAACTGTTGTGCAAGAAGGCAGCACTACAGGGATTTGTGTCTTTCATTAAGAGACTGATGCTGATTCTTATCAAATGCAATCTAGAGGTAAGGGAGAAGCTTTCCTTTGCTAGAATGAGAATAGATTTCATGGAATAATAGGTTGAGTCACCATGAGACTCACAAAGGGCATAGTATATAGTAAACAAAGGCTTGGAGGCCAACGAACAATGTAATCCTGTCTGTAACAGGTCTAATAATTGCATGCAAGTAATATAGAAAAATTAATCTTAGTTTACATGTATTGTTATGAGCTATGTGATAACAAGTGGTGCTATGTGTAATTATGTGTAGTTGTGTGCAAAATTTATGCTCTAAATGACATGTATGCAAGATTGAAGGTGTTTCTGTGACTGAGCAGAATCTAATTAAGGTATATGGGCTCAAATTATTGTTGAAGTTAGTTAGAATTGAGTATTGAAAGGAAATGTTTGGAAAATCCTATTTTTCAGTACACAGACTGTCTAATCGAACCGGTTAGTCGATATTCGTAATCGGTTAGATGCTGTGTAATTTCAAAGAAGAATAAGCTTTTAAAAATTGATGATATGTTCCTATTATTCTTACTCAAATCTAAACTCTAATTTCAATGAAGATCAATCTGGAAAAAAACAGGTGATTAATCACTGTTGGTTTTGGATTGAGGTTGAGGAGTCAATACCTTGAGGTTTTGAAATAACTTAAAAAGGGAGTTATGATTCATTGAGAATAAATTGTGAATTAGGCCTGAGAATGATGAACACAAGTGGTTTGAGGTATAAAGCCATGATAAAGCTTGTTTATGAGTTGAGTAGAGAGTTCAAGAAAAAGGGATTTCTTGAATTACAATGGTGAAACAGATTCAGGTCTGTAATTCTAACCGGTTAGCCTGAGATTGTAACCGGTTAGTACCTGAAACTGAAAAATGAAAGTTAAGTTTTTTAATGGATGAGTGGTTACCATTGGTTAAGTCTACTCAATTCAAGTTAACTGGCATGATTAAAGCTAATTTGAGTATACCTTATCATGCCAAAGATTATACCTCAAACCAATCATTCCAAGGGAAGTATGAGACGAACCTAAATCACAATGATTAAATCAAAGATAAAAACCAACCTTTGCAGTGTTGCATTCATTCATAGAGAAATGGAGAATAGGTTGGCAAGAAATAATTCTCATATTCTGGGAATGTGAGGAGAGTACTCCGGGAGTACTGAATTTGTAACCTACTTGATGACACATTCCGGGAATATGGCCAGCGTCCGGGACCTGGTTTTATGCGTTCTAGGAACGTAGGCGTTCTGGGAACGTGATGCACACTCTGGGAGTTGTGCTTATTTTCCAAGTACGGTTTGCCATTCGTTCTGGGAACGTTTGGTGGTGTTCTGGGAACACTGAGATATCGTTTGCCAGATATCAAAATATTGATGGAGGCCTCGGTTGTGGTTGGAATCATGCATCATGTCACCTGCATTACAAGAACTGGAATATCGAAAAAGGGGTGTGCTCATTTGTGCTTGCATTTTGTTTGATACTTGAATAGTTGTGATTGACAATACCATTTTCTTATGTCTATCTCATTTGATTATGAAAATAGATATGCTTACTCCCGTGCCCTTATTAGGTCATGAAACAACATTCTAAGACCACCACAGACTAGTGAGGGTAGGAGACCCTTAAGAGTACTCGGGGAATGGAGAACGGGAAAGTAATGCCTTCGCACACTGCTATCGGAAAAAATTCAATGCAATGGATGTCGGGACAAGAACCTGGATCAGCTCTAAGTTATTTTCTAATAATAACGTTTATGTTGTAAGTTCCATTATGAATGTTTTGATAATAACAAAGTGTTTTGAACAAGCTATCATGTGTTGATCAAGTTCAAGTTCAACAAGCAACAACAAACATCAAATGAAGAAGAGAGAAAACAAGCTCATGAAGACTTAGTTTGAGTGTAATTGTAATTGTTTTATCTTTTGCCTCTCAAGCTTCTTAGGTCTTTTATTTGGGTAGATTATTTAGAGGGTAGTGAATCTCTATCATAGTCATGATTAAATCATAATTTGAGTTTTCACTTAACCTAGAATCAATAGGTGGCTTAAAGGTTTTAAAGGAAAGGTTTGGTTTTGAGAAAACAAGTTTTAAACAAGTATCAGATATGTTTAATTGATTAAGAACATATTTAATCGATTAGTACTCGATTAAGTAAAGATTTAATCGATTAAGTACTGCTGAACTGGTTTTTTTAAAATACGATTTTCACTTCTCAAAATCAGTTTTCAAGTGCTACAACTTTTGGGTATTCTATAAAAACCTATTCCTAACCTTTGTATGAATAAGAACACTTTCATAATCAATTTTACAAGAATCAAGCCATTCTATTCTCTCTCAATTTCAAAGATCAAAGCTTTCATATTTTCATATTTTTTGATCAAGAACCTTTGAATCTCTTATTGTGAATTGTCATAGCTATTGATTGAGATTCATAGGAGTGTTATTGTGTTTTCTATTGTGTTGTAATCTTTGCAAGAAGGCAAGCCAACTACAACAAACAAAGAAGACTTGGTGTGTCGATTATCATCAAGCAAATCTCATTGGAGAAGAAGAAAGTCTTGGTTGTGAATCAAGCAAAGAGAAGCCTTGGTGTGTGGATTATCATCAAGCAATTGAAGACTTGTTGTGTCGATTATCAACAAGGGGTAGAGGTTAGATTAGAGAGAATATCAATAGGATTACAAGGCAAGGGTGTGGTATCTCTTGTAGGCTAGCAAGAAGGGAGTCTTGTGAGGCATTTACTTGTAATTTGAGAACTCTAATTCCTCATAGTGAAGAATCTCTCTTGGTTGAAGAGGGGACTGGATGTAGCTTTCAAGCGGATGAAAGTGAACCAGGATAAATCGCTGTGTCGTATCTCTAAACCCTTAACTCTTTACTTTCAAGTCATTGATTGTGTTCTTGGTTGAAAACCTAGAGAAAGATTGATTTTCATAATTGATTGAATTGAATCTTTATTGTTCAAATTGATAAAGGGAAAATCATTTTCATAACTAGGATAATCAATAAGAATATAGGTGTTAATTGTTTTCGCTGAATCTCTGATCTTACGTGTTAATTGGTTGATTTTCGTATTCGAATGAAAAATTGATTTTTCTGTTTTCTGTCAGATTTAATCAATTAAGATATATTTAATTGATTAATACTCGAGTAAATTTCAGGTTAATCGATTAAGTGCTGTAGATTTTGCAAAAATCATTTGTTTTAATTGTTTCGATTTGTTTCTTTCGAAAATCTTCCAAGGTTTCTTTTACACCTATTCAACCCCCCCTTCTAGGTGTGTTCCTAGTGTTCCTTAGTTGTTTCAATCCCAATTGCGGTTTCTTCATATGTTATATTTTGAGACAAGTGATCAAAAGAAGAAATTTTCCAGTTCCTTACACTATCATTCTATTTTAAGAGTACCGGAAATATTGGTTGCAATTCTTTCAACGATCGACATAATGCCAGGAGCTGATTTTAATATTTTCCACCAACTCTGATTTTATTAAGTACCTTACAACTTCGAAAAACCTCTGCTTTTACTTCAAACCCTGTTTAACCTCAAAAGTAGATTTAAACTTCAATGAAAAGCGATTTTGGTATTAAAATCTTGAGGACAACGGTAAGAATCTATCCTACATATACTCAATTATTTTACATTATGATGGTTATTAAAAGAGTGTTACATTTTATGGTATCAGAGCAAATGGTCCTGATTCTTGGTTCCTGAAGTGTGATTCCATGCACTAAATTTCCGATGGCTGTGCTACTTTTTGGGAAATCTGTTCTCACCAGCTCACTTTCTGGGTCCAAGTTGCTATTGGATGGCTTTCAGCAATCGGTTTAGATTGTTTAGGCAGTATTTTAGATGGCCTTCGTGAAATTTCGATGGGAGGTAGTATTCTTCTCAAACCTGCTGCCCTGATGAGATCCAAGTGCTGGTTCACCAAGATTATAAAGAATCGGTGATGAAGAAATTTTCGAGGAATTGCAACTAGGGAAGTGACATAAAGGTGGAGTGTCATTTTCGATAACAGGGTAAATAACCAATTTCGTAGACTTGGTATGAGGCAGTCACCTGTTAGTCTTCAATCTCATGGCGATTGATAAATTCTAAACGTTACTTATCCTTTGTTTCGGAGGGGTAACAATCGTAATTCAAATTTTCGATATCATACTCCTTTTGACATCTCTCATTTGAAACTCCTACTCATCTTTATGTTAATGCTTCTAATAAGTGTTTGTATAACTCTAATGGAGCATTAAAAACAGAATCTCAATTTGTTTGAACTCATCTTACCTCATTTAATTGCCCTGCTGCATAACCTAACCGGTTAGCTGATTCTGTAACCGATTACAATATGCAGAAATGGACTGTAGTGTCCTGGAACACTAAATGTCCTTAACCCTCTAAGTGCTCAAGATTATGGAAACCAAGAGCCCAAGAGAGGATCAAGTATTAATGTGTGACTTTATGGTGTTTCTGCAGTTCCAGTTGGGAAAAGCAGGATCTCCCTAGTAATAACTTGTTGGGATTCTGGCAAGTGTACCAGATCGTACAAGTAATATAGACAATGAAGTCCGAGTATCGTACCCAAGGGAGTGACCGTTTAATTAATTTCACCTAATTAATATTACTTAGTGAACGAGACAAAGGAGTTATGAATTTGTAAACAAAAACAGAAATTAATGTTTATTGAGGGTTCCACATATTCATGCAATCCAATACATTTAGAAAGAGCAGAAAATTCATCATGCAAAGTTGACCCTAATTCAACCCCTACACTCATCCCACTATTCAATTTATCTTGTTTCACTTCCTCAATCTCATCATGCACAATTTCTTCTTTTTCTATGGGTTTAGAAAAGGAAGCACTTTGGTCTTCCATAATAGAAGATTTTTGTACCACCTCCTCTAAAAGACCATCAAAAACTTTAATCTCATCAAAAACATTTTGTGCAAAACAGGATGGAATAGGTGACGACAAAATAAATTTGATAAATTCTATGTCATCATGAGAATAAGCCATGTTACATAATAATAATAAAAAAAAATAAAAATATATACAGTTACACTAAGTAAAATTAAATTAGTACGAAAATTAATTAAAACAAAATCACTCCCCGGCAACGGCGCCAATAACTTGTTGGGATTCTGGCAAGTGTACCAGATCGTACAAGTAATATAGACAATGAAGTCCGAGTATCGTACCCAAGGGAGTGACCGTTTAATTAATTCTACCTAATTAATATTACTTAGTGAACGAGACAAAGGAGTTATGAATTTGTAAACAAAAACAGAAATTAAAATAAATGACTCTTTGACAAGGGGAAAGGCGGGACGTAGTTTCGATGCAGGTTCCTAAATATTCTATAACAAATTAATTTATTTTCCTTGAATTCCGAATTGGTTTTGCAAAATTAGATAACACCTAATGTCTTAGCGTGTTTCTATATTTTAGAGATTAATCTCCCAATGATGTCTCAAGGAAGCCTTAAAACCTAACCCTTTCATTAAGTTCAGTCAAAACCTCTTTTTATAAAATTACCCAATTCATAGAAAACATGTCTGTGCCTATGCAATTGAGTTGTTTGATTAATGACTAAATCCTAAATTCATATGTCTATTCATAAAGGATTTTCAAAAGTCATGAAACAGCTTCTTTCATGAGAAACAAATAAGAACAATCAAACACAAAATTCAATAACGGAAAATAAGATTAATTTATTACTAGAAATATTGAAAAGGTTCCATTCATCTACTCCTACATTCCAAAGATGGAATTATTTCATACTTACAAGAGAAAACACAATAAACATGATAAAAATAATTACCAGGAATCCTTGAGCTAACTCCGCGTTCTTCACAAAAACCTCCGATCCTTATTCCTTCTCCAAGTCTCAAATCCTATTCTACTATTATTCTATGGAGTTGTATGAGTGTCTCTCCTCTCCTGGAATAAATCCTAATCCTATTATTATATAGATAAAAACTAACCTAATTTTCAATCTAATGTGATAAGATTTTTATTTGAATAAAACTAATCCTAAATCTGAATATAATATGATAAGATCCTATTAGAATAAGCTAATCTTTAAGAATCTTATCAACAAATAGAATTTATCATTAAAATCCTTCTAGAATCCCGTATTTGTGTCTAACAGCAACTTCGGCACTGATTTTGACCCCCAATATGGACGAATTTGAGAACGGCTATTTCTTGCAAAGTTGTAGATCTTTTCCTTAGCTTTAAAATGATATATAGATCGCCTTATTTGGATAAGCTTAGCTCAAGTTATGATCAAAACAGCGAATAGTGTCACTTTCTCACATTTTGCGCGCCCAAGCGTGAAAATCCTGCGCCTGGGCGTGAATCTGTCTGGAAAAATCAACCAAATGCACCCCATTATTGGCCAGTTGACCCCAGCCCGCGCCTCGACGCCACGGTCAACTTTTCTTCATTTTTTTCCTCTTTTTCTTCCCAATTCAAGTATCACGCTCTCATTCTTCATTCCTTTGCAAAAATCATTGTTTTAAGAGCTTAAATACCTGAAAACAAACCAAACACATCAAAAGGTTCCAGAAATCTTATAATGACAAAATTCCATTGTTTTATTCCAATTTACTCAAGAAACAAGCCGCTTACTATGTAAAAGGGAGTCAAAAAAGTACAAAAACATCACATATTAGACTCCAATCACACCCCCAAACTTAGCATTTTGCATGTCCCAGGCACAAGTAAAACAAAAATTCAGAGCCTAAGATTCTCCCCTCCCAAGGTATAGCAACCTAACCATAAATTCCAACTCACCTACCCAAGATACCTTTCTTCACTAGCAAATCACCTCAATGAAAACCAGTTGAAATACAAACTCAAAGTGAGCAAAAGATTAGTGACCACACCACCTCTCAACATCTCTCATGTGTATGGATAATAATTATCAATTCACTCAAGTTCAAACAATGAGAGCATGTTACCATAAGCTTGACTATAGACCTACATCTCCACTGAATTTATTGAAAACATGCACAAATCATAAGGTCTTTATTTAGTTGTAACAGGGCCATGGCTAAAAGTGTCAGGTGGGATAAAAGAATAAAAGGATAAACAAAGGGCTTAATCAATGAAATCACAACACTTCCCTTTTAAATTATGAAATGAGCAATACGGTAATTACACAATCACAACTCAATTCACTTGATTTTTCCTTTTCTTTCTTTTTCTTTTTCTATTTCTATTCTCTTCTTCTTTTCAAATTTTTTTAAGCACATTTGTTGCTCTTTTTTCTTCTTTTTTTTAGAAGAGAAATAGAAACATCAAATTTTCAGCTCTTACACTTTCACCAATTTCTAACATTCCTCTTAAATGCTCATTCACAAATTCAAAGGTAGTTCACAAGAATAATTCAATTAATGTAGGGTACCAAAGAAAATCATTATATCTCATCAAGCTCAAATTGGGCAACTAAAGGATCATTATGTTTCAAAAATTTGTGAAGGCCACAAAAACACAAACCTAAGTGCCTTAATCATGTTCATGCATGCAATCAATTGTCATTTTTGAAAAGGTCACAAGTCAAGTTCTAGAACAAACAATCGAAGTGAACAACACTCATGAAAGAAATAGGAGTTTCATCACAATATTCATTAAACATTACTCATTCAAGTGTATAGGCTCAAAATCTCACTGGTTAAGGTCAATTCACTAATCAATCATTCACAACAAGTTTGCCAAACAACTACTTTCCAAAAAATTTCAAAGCTAAATCCAATTAGTATATGGGTAAAACAAGTCGAAAATCACAATCAAGCATTTACACCTATCAAAGCGACAAATCTAACACCTAGAATTAGTGCCTACTCATGCCAGGACACAAACCAACACAAAGCCAGGGGAGAAATCAAGTTAAAAAAAATTATTTTGTTACCCTCCCCCAAACTTAGAATGTGGCTTGTCCTCAAGCAACAAATCTATCCTAAACTACAAAATAAAAATTAAAAACTAAAAACAAAAGCAAGGAGTTAGAGACTTCCCTTTGTAGCATAGCATTCTCTCTTGATGCACCATGGAGGAGACTCCCCCAAACTTATTCACCTGTGTCACATGAACAACTAAAAGTAGTGCTAGAAGCACCCCATTAGCAGTTACATATAGAAAACTCTAAACTCTTTATTCAATCTCCTAATTAAAAATTTAAATCCTACACTACTACAAAACTAAAGATAATCCACCAGGATCTCAAATCCTATAGCACAACTTCCATGTTATGAAGTAATAACAAGTTATTCCTGGATCCCATGGAAATATGCACGAATGATGTTGGAGCAAATGTTTAAAAATAGTTTTAAACCCTCCCGGGTAAAATGGTGCATTTTTCACTCCAAGCATCATCACATGGTGCTTGTCTTTTCCATCATGCATGGAGTCTATGAAAGTGTAAACTCCATGGCTTAGCAAGGTTGCCTTTTCAGGCTCTAAAAAGGAGAACAATGGCTTATCTTCATAATGAGCATCAGGGAAGTCATAAAAAATTAAGGGGTAAATTGAAGGAAAAAATTTTGAGGGTTCCACATATTCATGCAATCCAATACATTTAGAAAGAGCAGAAAATTCATCATGCAAAGTTGACCCTAATTCAACCCCTACACTCATCCCACTATTCAATTTATCTTGTTTCACTTCCTCAATCTCATCATGCACAATTTCTTCTTTTTCTATGGGTTTAGAAAAGGAAGCACTTTGGTCTTCCATAATAGAAGATTTTTGTACCACCTCCTCTAAAAGACCATCAAAAACTTTAATCTCATCAAAAACATTTTGTGCAAAACAGGATGGAATAGGTGACGACAAAATAAATTTGATAAATTCTATGTCATCATGAGAATAAGCCATGTTACATAATAATAATAATAAAAATAAAAATATATACAGTTACACTAAGTAAAATTAAATTAGTACCAAAATTAATTAAAACAAAATCACTCCCCGGCAACGGCGCCAATAACTTGTTGGGATTCTGGCAAGTGTACCAGATCGTACAAGTAATATAGACAATGAAGTCCGAGTATCGTACCCAAGGGAGTGACCGTTTAATTAATTCTACCTAATTAATATTACTTAGTGAACGAGACAAAAGAGTTATGAATTTGTAAACAAAAACAGAAATTAAAATAAATGACTCTTTGACAAGGGGAAAGGCGGGACGTAGTTTCGATGCAGGTTCCTAAATATTCTATAACAAATTAATTTATTTTCCTTGAATTCCGAATTGGTTTTGCAAAATTAGATAACACCTAATGTCTTAGCGTGTTTCTATATTTTAGAGATTAATCTCCCAATGATGTCTCAAGGAAGCCTTAAAACCTAACCCTTTCATTAAGTTCAGTCAAAACCTCTTTTTATAAAATTACCCAATTCATAGAAAACATGTCTGTGCCTATGCAATTGAGTTGTTTGATTAATGACTAAATACTAAATTCATATGTCTATTCATAAAGGATTTTCAAAAGTCATGAAACAGCTTCTTTCATGAGAAACAAATAAGAACAATCAAACACAAAATTCAATAACGGAAAATAAGATTAATTTATTACTAGAAATATTGAAAAGGTTCCATTCATCTACTCCTACATTCCAAAGATGGAATTATTTCATACTTACAAGAGAAAACACAATAAACATGATAAAAATAATTACCATGAATCCTTGAGCTAACTCCGCGTTCTTCACAAAAACCTCCAATCCTTATTCCTTCTCCAAGTCTCAAATCCTATTCTACTATTATTCTATGGAGTTGTATGAGTGTCTCTCCTCTCCTAGAATAAATCCTAATCCTATTATTATATAGATAAAAACTAACCTAATTTTCAATCTAATGTGATAAGATTTTTATTTGAATAAAACTAATCCTAAATCTGAATATAATATGATAAGATCCTATTAGAATAAGCTAATCTTTAAGAATCTTATCGACAAATAGAATTTATCATTAAAATCCTTCTAGAATCCCGTATTTGTGTCTAATAGCAACTTCGTCACTGATTTTGACCCCCAAGATGGACGAATTTGAGAACGGCTATTTCTGGCAAAGTTGTAGAACGTTTCCTTAGCTTTAAAATGATATATAGATCGCCTCATTTGGATAAGCTTTGCTCAAGTTATGATCAAAACAGTGAATAGTGTCACTTTCTCACATTTTGCGCGCCCAAGCGTGAAAATCCTGTGCCTGGACGTGAATCTGTCTGGAAAAATCAACCAAATGCACCCCATTATTGGCCAGTTGACCCCAGCCCGCGCCTCGGCGCCACGGTCAACTTTTCTTCATTTTTTTCCTCTTTTTCTTCCCAATTCAAGTATCACGCTCTCATTCTTCATTCCTTTGCAAAAATCATTGTTTTAAGAGCTTAAATACCTGAAAACAAACCAAACACATCAAAAGGTTCCAGAAATCTTATAATGACAAAATTCCATTGTTTTATTCCAATTTACTCAAGAAACAAGCCGCTTACTATGTAAAAGGGAGTCAAAAAAAGTACAAAAACATCACATATTAGACTCCAATCACCTAGTCAACGTGTGTGCAGAGTGCCAACTTAGGGATGAGAGTACGTACCTGAAACCCTAGCTGTAATGAGCTATTTATAGGGTTTGGAGGAGGCTGATATGGGCCGTTTGGGCCCTGTATCAGTGTTTTGCTGAACCCGGAATCTAGGAGATAATATCGGGGGATTATGCTTTGAGAATCTGGTTAAGATCAGCTAAAGATCTCATGTCTAGGCTGTTAGCAAGAATCTAGGAGAGATTTGCGGAAGGGATATGAAGCCTGAATGAGACTGAGTCTATTCACAAGCCGACGGTATGTCTCGGCCCTAGAGTCCCGAGCCGGATGGGTTGAGGACCGATTGTAAGGCTCGGCCCCATCAAGTCTGAGCCTGGTCCTTTAGTATGCTCGGAGCCCATGAGTCCGAGCGAGGGACGTTCATGCTCAATCCGAGGGAAATGTCCTTAGAGAATCCCTTTGATAAGGCTTGAATTCGTGTCTGGTCGGCAGATGGTCGGCAGACCCTACAAGCCCCCCAGCTCGTAAGACTTTGGGAAGTCTGTGACGAGGTAGCAAGTGTTTAGGGTTGACCTTTCCGGATGTCTCGCAACGACTGTAATTATGCCGCCTGTTTCGAGGTGACGTTCTGGGTTCTCTAGGTACGGCGCGTTCCCTTGTATGTTGTGCCAAATCATTTCAAATTTTGAAATTTGAAAAGTGCCTTTTCGGTAACTGCCACGTCTCATCATGCGTGTGTTTGAGTGGGGTAATGGGATTTTGATCCACCCATGCCCATACGTGCATCATGGGGGAAACCGAAAGGTTTGGGGGGTTTCTTCGAATCCCTTACTCCCTCACACTCACTTTTCACTCATCCTATCAGATTCGCACCAAAAACTCCCAATCTATCAAACTTGCTCCTTCATTACTTCTTTGTTACTCCCAGGAAACCAGAAACTCACTCCCCTGTCAAGCTTATTTCCGCCACTACCTTTTAATCGCTTCCAGTTTTTCGAGAGACTCAGAATCAAAAACAGGTAGTATTTCTTCTTCCAACTCAAATACTCTATTTCTGGTTCTGCTCTTTTTTCTATTTGTTGAAAGGGTTTCGCATTTCTGGGTTTTGCAGGGATTTTGGGGTTTTTTGTTCTGGGTAGATAGTGTCGTTGGTTTTTTATTTCTGAATCATGAGAGGCTGGAGGGATTGGAAGAGGATTTATCACGAACTTTGTAGGAAAATAGGAGAGGAACCTTCTAGTGACAGTGATTCAGCTTTTTCTGGGAGTTCTGGGGATTCTGGGGATTCTGGAGAAGAGCCTGTTCCAATAGGAATTAGTTCTGATACTCACCATATAGTAGATCCTCCTTCCCCCCTTTGTGATCATGGATCCAACGAGTCATCCGAGGTAGGACCATTAACCGTAGAATTTCCTTCTGACTCCGTAGAGGAAAATAGATGGTTGTTGGCCTATAGATTTGCCGAGCGTCGAGCCCAGATAAGGGTTAGCCCCGAGCGCCAAGTAGGGGAAAGGGAACCTTTTGGAACTTATATGAGAGAGAGGGGAAAAGGTCCAGGGCTCGACCTTAGGTTTAGAGTTAAAACATCTGCCATTAAAAATACTAATGCCGAGCCTTTTACCTTTTCATCAGATATGGTGGAGCGCAGGTATGATTCGCATCCTGAAGAGTATCCTCTACCACCCAACCATGCGCAGTATGACGCAGTTTTTGATTGGGAGGTACTTGGGAGAAGGCCTTCGTTGCTGACGGCAGACAGTCTAAATCACCTTCGTCCAATTCTAACACCTCTGAGTGCGGACGGGAATGTCTCGGAATTTGTACTAAGGCACGTGAGTATTGACGACCGGATCTGCTTCAAAGTGCCGCAAAATCAACAACTCTTCTACTTCTACGAAGAAATAGTAACAAAGTTCGGGATCCGCACACCCTTTTCGACTTTTGAAATAGAGGTACTCAACCACTTGGGTATAGCCCCGAGCCAGCTACACCCGAGCGGATGGGCATTTGTTCGAGCATTCCAACAGTTCTGCGACGCCGAAGGTCTAGTTGCAACGCTACGAGCTTTCTTTTGGCTATATGCCCCTCAAGTGAATAAGTTCGGCAACTCCAAAGGGCTTTAGGTGTCACTGAAAGCTCGGAAGGACCACACACTTTTCGCTAAAGTCACCTATTCTTGGAAGTCCTTCAAGCCTCTCTTTTTTCAGTACGAGCACAATGGGGCTGGTGTGTTCTGGTTTATGGAGCAGGTTGAGGAAGAAGGGAAAATCAAGGTCGTGCCTCGCTTCCCTTTGGGTTTGTCGAACGGTATCTATAACCAAGGGGCCTCCTTGTATCAATTTGACTATAAGGCCGATTTAACGAAGGCCGAGAGACGATTGTGCGACCGAGTTTGGGAGTACCTCAAGGAGAATGGTCAAATTGATACCAAAAAAATATTGTTGAAGAGGACACGGGCCGAAGTGAAGGCCGAGCTGGGTATATATTTTTTTTTTGCTCGGTATAACGCATATTTCCTTGTTGCAGAAAAAATGGGGAAGAAAGCTTCAAAGGCTAAGAAGAGTGCTGCTGCATCGGCCAGGATGACTCAGCTAGCTGCTGTGAAGGCCGGCTCGAGCTCCTCATCAAAAAGTCCGTCTTCCGAGCCAGTGCCAAAGAGTAATCCAACCGTTCCTCCTCAAGCTGTCCCTGCCGAAGTGATTTCGGCCGTTGAAGGCGTAGAGCAAATAATTAACTCGGAGGCTCAGCCGAGTGATCAGGGTACCCCCAAGCGTCCACCCAAGAAACCTCGGACAGATACAGGAAAGGGGACAGTCGGAGATTGGCTCAATCTAAGTAAGTCCCACAGGGGAGTTCAAATTGCCGAGGGCGCGGGTGACCTTGCTGCCAAGACGGTATGGGCTAAGAAGATTTCTGATACCCTTAACATGACTGTCTTTCCTCCTGAGGATGCGCAATTGATAAATGGTTGGACCCCCAATACTTGGGAAAATAACTGCTCGGCCTTGGTGAGGAGTCTCCTGCGGGGTGCGAGCATTCTTCACTACCTCGGTCGGCGTGGTGACGACGTTCATGCTGGGGTGGCTCCCGAAGAGAAGAAGAAGAGAAATGATGCTGCCGCTCGGGAAGACTACTTGCAGCTTCAAGTGGAAGGCTTTGAGAGAAAACTTCAAGCACTGGCTGCCGAGAATGAAAGACTGCAGAAAGGAATGCAGGAAGCTGAAGGCGCCAAGGCTATGGCCGAAGCTGATAAGGAAACGGCTGAAAAAACTCTTCAAGAGGCCGAGGAAAAGATGAGGCAATCCGAGGAGATCCTGAGAAAGGCTAAGGAAGATGCTGTTGTGGCTCAGGAGCAACTTGAATATGCTAGGGATGAGGCTACTGGGCTCCGAGCTTCTTTGGACAAGATGAGAGCGAAAGCTCTAAAGCATAAGAAAGCAGCCAAGGAGAATCTGTACAACTGGGATCACGCAGTTGAAGATTCCTTCCTTAATACAGCCGAGCAACTCCGCATCCTGAACCCTGGCCTTGTAACAAAGGGTGCTGACCCCAACTTTTCAACCAAGAAGGGTCAGATTATGGGCGAGAATGGGCTTCCAATTGACATGGGCAGCAATGATCTACCTGACCATTTCGCCGAGGACTCCGAGGAAGAAGAGGCCGAGGGCGAGGATGCCGAGGGAAGGGAGGAAGAAGAGGATAAGTTCGACCCTGATAGTGTCGTACTGTCTGATATAGAGTAGCTCGCTTTCTTTTTAGCTTTTGTATTTGCCCCGTTAGATGGGTTTTGAACTTCCTTGCTGCAATAGATTTTGAATGTTTAATATATCCACTTTTGTTTTGTGCTTCTTTCTGTTCTTTTTGTTAAGAATTCAAGTGTTAAGACCTAGGAACTCCAGCACTTTAGCCGAGGTGGGTTCCTCTATCCGCGATGTAAAGTGATTTTTGAAATAAATCACGTTCGGATCGGGAATCTTTTTAAAGTACTTGACGAGTTATAAGCTCTTGTTCGAGCTGTTTATAATCATTCGCATCATAAATGGTGGCTAGTCGGTTATGAGGAAAAGTACGTAAATACAATGAATTCAATAACAGAACTTTTATTTATTCGAAGCAGTAAATACAATGGGCTCGGAGTTCCACCGAGCGTACACCATCATCAAAACTAAACAATCTTAACAAAGCAAAGGAAATAATAAAACAAAAACAATTGAAAACAGAATTGAAATAGATAGAAAGTTCTAACTGAAATATGCTCTAAGTTTTGCCACGTTCCACGTGTTGTTGATGAGGGCACCCGAGAGAGTTTCGAGCTTGTAGGCTCTCGTTCCCGTTTTGGAAGCTACTCGGTATGGACCTTCCCAATTCTGAGCCAGTTTCCCATCCTTAGCATTTTTTAGGCCGATGTCGGCTCTTCGTAGGACGAGGTCACCTACCTCGAATTCTCTGGGCACTACTGAGCGATTATACCCTTTCGCTTGCATAAGCTTGGCATGTCTTTCCCGTTCGGCAGCTAAATCTCTGACTTCTTCCGACAGAACTAGGTCCTCACACAGTAAAGTATTGTTGAGGGGGTTCGGTTGTTGTATGGCTCGGAAAGAAGGGATGATCCTTTCTATCGGGATGACAGCATCGCAACCATAAGTAAGACGATAAGGGGTTTCTCCCCTCGAAGTCTGTACAGTGGTGCGGTACGACCAAAGCACTTCATGCATGTTTTCTAACCAATTTCCCTTTGCACCGATGAGTCTCTTCTTGATTCCCTGAATGATACTTCGGTTCACTGATTCTACTTGTCCATTGGTCTGAGGGTGCTCGACCGAGGAAAAATAGTGTTCAATGTTCAAAGCGTTGACTAAGTCTTGGAATGCCTTTGCTGCGAATTGAGTTCCGTTGTCGGTGGGGAACTGGCCAATCAAATCCATTCCCCATTGATAGAAGGGATATGGAGATGAAAGTGAATGGAGTTCCTCGGCCGGCTTCTGGTAGACATCACTGTGAAACTGACATTTTTCATATCTTCTCACATGACTAATCGCATCCTGTTGTAGGGTCGGCCAGTAGTATCCTGCCCTTAGAATCTTTTTTGCCAGTGATTTCCCCCCAACATGATGGCTTCCGATACCTCCATGGACTTCTTCCAGTGCCTGCTTTGCTTCGGCGGGGTCTAAGCACCTGAGCATGGGGCCGCTGACCCCTCGGCGAAACAGAATTCCATCGATCATGGCAAATTGGGATGCCTTTCTGACAAGCTTTTTGGCCTCGATTGGATCCGTCGGCAAAATTCCTTGTTCCAAGTAGCTTATGATCGGAGAAGTCCAACTTGGATCCACCGAAACGGAGAGGACAACGCTAGGTCCATGCACCATTTCTTGGATCAACGTCTTGTTATTTCCAGGACCCTTTGTTGAAGCAAGTTTGGAAAGAATGTCCGCTCGGCCATTGCTTTCTCTTGGGATGTGACAGAATTCAACCTTGGCAAACTCTGAAGACAGGAACTTCACCTTCTCCAAATATTTTTGGAGGATGGGTTCCTTGGCTTGATAATCACCTTTCACTTGCGATACCACCAACTGAGAATCGCTGAAAATCTTCACTTCTCGGGCCCCTACTTCTTTCGCCATCCTCAGACCAGCCATTACAGCTTCATACTCCGCCTGATTATTCGAAGTCGGAAATCCGAACTTCAAAGAATATTCCAAAGTAATTCCCTCGGAATTCTCCAAGATTATTCCAGCACCTGCCCCGAGCTTGTTGCTCGACCCATCGACATAAATGTTCCAGTCCAAGTTTGAGCTCGTCAATGGCTCAGTAAACTAGGTGAGAAAGTCAGCTAAGACCTGGGACTTCATTTCCTTCCTTGGTTCGAAAGTGATGCCGAACTCGGAAAGTTCAATGGCCCAAGTCACCATTCTGCCTGCCAAGTCTGGTTTTTGGAGTATCTGACGGATCGGCTGAGCCGTTCTGACCTTGATGTGGTGGCTCTGGAAGTATTGACGCAATCTTCTGGCCGTGATAACCAAACAGAATGCCAACTTTTCTACCTTCTGATACCTCAGCTCTGGTCCCTGTAGTGCTCGGCTGACGAAATAAATCGGGGATTCCTTGCCGGACTCTTCCCGAACCAGAACCGAACTGACCACTGAGTCACCCACTGATAAGTAAAGGAATAGAATTTCTCCATTTACAGGGCTAGACAAGATTGGAGGGGATGCCAAGTATTGCTTAAGGTCAGTGAAGGCCTTTTCGCATACCTCATTCCACTCGAACGTCTTTTCCTTCTCCTTCCGTAGCAGTTGGTACCATGGTAGAGCCTTCCGAACTGACTGAGATAAAAATCTAGAAAGAGCTGCAACCCGACCTGCCAACTGTTGTACTCCCTTGATATCGGATGGACTCTTCATCTCTAGGATGGCTCGGCACTTCTCTGGATTTGCCTCGATCCCTCATTCGGTGAGCATGAATCCGAGGAATAAACCAGCAGGGACCCCAAACGTGCACTTTTCCGGATTCAACCTCATATCAAACTCTCGAATTCTGCCCAAGATGACCTTTAAATCCTTAGCATGATCTTCTTCCTTCAAGCTCTTTGCAATCATATCGTCAATGTATACCTCCATTCTGGGTCCAATCAGTGGGCCGAACACCTTGTTCATCATTCGTTGGTACGTTGCCCCAGCGTTCTTAAGTTCGAACGGCATGACATTGTAACAATATGTAGCATTTTCTGTGATGAACGAAGTCTTCACCTGATCCGGGGGATACATAGGGATCTGATTGTACCCCGAATAAGCATCCATTAAGGATAGCCTTTGATACCCTGCCGAGTTATCTACAAGTTTGTCTATGCAGGGAAGTGGATATTGATCCTTGGGGCAAACTTTGTTCAAGTCTGTGTAATCCACGCACATTCTCCATTTTCCGTTGGACTTTTTGACCAGTACGAGATTAGCCAACCAATCAGTATATACCACTTCCCTGATAAATCCTGCCTCAAGAAGCTCGGCTACCTTTTCTTCTGTTGCCTGAGCCTTCTCAATTCCGACCCGTCTTTTCTTCTGAAACACCGGCTTGGCACCAGGATACACACTTAACTTGTGGCGGATGAAGTTCGGATCGATTCCTGGCATGTCTGCCGATGTCCAAGCAAACAAGTCTTTGTTTTCTACCAGCAACTCTGTTAGTTCTCTTTCAACTTCCTCAGCAAGGCCAACACCAATTTTGACGCAACGGGGTGGATCGGTCCCCAGAATTATCTTCTTGAAGTCCCCCTGGGGAGTTGGCCTAGTTTCATCCTCCTCCCTTACGTCAAGATCTGCCAGATTAACACTTCCCTTGTTGAGAACTTCTTGCATAATCTTCTCATCATCATCCAGCTTCAGTTTGCCCAAGCTGATATTGTAACATTTCCGAGCCAACTCTTGTTCGGAACGTACCGTTACCACCTGGTCATCAGACCCTGGAAACTTCATGGCTAGGTGAACGGTTGATACAACGGCACCAAATGATTGGAGTGCAGTACGGCCAAGGATGGCGTTGTATGCCGACGGTGCTTGGACAACTAGCCACTTTACCATCTCGGTTCGAGCAGACGGTTGCTCCCCCATGGTCACTGGGAGATGAATGTGGCCTAAGGGAACAATGGAATGACCCGTAAAGCCAATCAAACTTCCCTCAAATGGAGTTAGGTCAGATCTTTTCAACTTCAAGGCCTCAAACAGATCCAAGAACATAATGTCTGCTGAACTCCCCTGATCGACGAGAATCCTTTTCACTTCGTAATTACCGAGTCTGGCTGTAACTACCATTGGATCATTGTGGTCCTGAATAATATCAGCAAAATCCTCGTCACTGAAGCTGATGACAATGTTCTTCTTTTTGGGCTTCAGGATTGGTCGGCTGGCCACCGAAAGGACCTGCCCCACATACCTCTTTCGATCTCCTTTTCTTTCCCCTTTACCTGCAAATCCTCCAGTAATGGTATTGATCAGGAAAGTCTCTCGACCCTTATCCTGTTCAGACAGTAGGATGGAGGCTCCCCCTGCAGGTGGTGAAGGGCTTCTATTTTTTTGTTTCTGTTCGGATCTAGGCGGGGAATGGCTTCTTCTCCTCGCACGCTACCGCAATGCTTCACCAATATATTGTTGAAGTTTTCCATCCCTTACCATTTCCTCAATCGGATCTTTCAGCTGGGTACACTGATCGGTGGTATGCCCCCATCCGCCATGATGATCGCAATAATTTGTCTTATCCTTTTGAGCAGTTTTTCTCAAAGCTGGAGGCTGAGTGATGTTACGCATCTCGGTATGCATAGTCTCACGAAGGATTTGACTCCTCGGGACTGTGAGCTGGGTATATTCATCATACTTGCCTTTTGGAGGCAGTTTTTCTCCTCTTTCTCTCTTGTCCTTCCTCCCCCTATCTCGAAAACGATCGCTTTGACGAGGATCATTTTGACGAGGTCGTTGCTCATGTCATTCCTCCCTACCCCGTGTCGCAGTACTGATTCTGTGGAATTCCTCCAGATTGACAAACTTCCTAGACCTTTCCCTTAGCTCGGCCATATCCTTTGGTGGTTCCCCAATTAAACAATCCTTGAAATCTCTATCCCGCAACCCTTGAGTTAGCAAAAGAAGAGATACTTCAGATTGCAGTCCTGATATGCCACTGGCCTCCTGTTGATACCGAGCTAGGTAGTCGCGTAGAGACTCGTCAGGTCTTTGTGCGACTCCAGCTAATGAATGATCTGACTTCGGCTGTGACATACTGGCCGTGTATCGATTCAAGAATGCTCTCCTAAGCTCAGCCCAAGAATGTATCGAATTAGCAGGTAGGGAGTTGAACCACCTCAAAGGTGTCGAGCCCAGGGTCATTGAGAAAGCTCGGCACTTCATGAAATCCCCTCCTCCATAAAACATCATGGAAGACTCGTAGGCTGCAATGTGGTCCATCGAATCAGTTGTCCCAGTGTACCGAGGGATATTTTGATGGCCCACATAAGTCTGCGGGGTCTGAAATGCCATAATCTCAACCGTGAAAGGATGTCCAGGATGGGGCTCTCCAGTAACATGCTCAGGAACCACGTTCGGGTTGAGGGGTGGGGGTTGAGGAAGGTTTTTCGGGTTGCCGAGAGCCATGTGAGGGCCTTGCTCGGCTATTCTTGCCATGCTCTGCTGCTGTAGAGTGGCGATAGCTTGGTTCTGTTTATCAATCAGGGAAGTCTGAGTTCTCAAGATTTCCATGATTGTCTCTTCTCTCCTTCGGGCCGAGGAAGTAGTCATATAAGATCTACCCTCTGTTTCAGAACGTTGTCCACCTTGAAGCGTTCCAAAACAACCCCTAGTCAAGTGAGGTATTTCCTTGTTGGATCTCACGGCTCGAGAGTGATCATGATGAGCGGAACGCTAAGCTCGCCGACCTTCATCCGTTCGTGATCCAGCAGGGGCCCTCCGAGACTAATGTGGTCCAGAGTCCGCAGTATCATGCCAATCTGAAACATGGCCATCTGGAACAGTGCGGGGATTGGATCGCCTTCCGCCACCTTCCACGAGGGGAGGAACAGTGGCTTGAACCACCGGAGGAACTGGAGGAACATTAGCCTAAACCGGAGGAACTGGGGGAGCAACCATCTGATCCACCGGAGGAACTGGTGGAGTGTTAGCCCGATTGCCTCCAGTAGGTCTTCCTGGGGCGATTCTGTCCCTAACGTTTCCTGCATTCTTAGGTGGCCTCCCACGAAGGCGACGGCGGAGATCCCCTTGTCCTTGGTTATCGTTGTCGTTTGCCATGAGTACGGTGGAAGTGGGAATACTGGTTATTCGCTCCCCACAGACGGCGCCAATATAGTGTCCTGGAACACTAAATGTCCTTAACCCTCTAAGTGCTCAAGATTATGGAAACCAAGAGCCCAAGAGAGGATCAAGTATTAATGTGTGACTTTATGGTGTTTCTGCAGTTCCAGTTGGGAAAAGCAGGATCTCCCTAGTCAACGTGTGTGCAGAGTGTCAACTTAGGGATGAGAGTACGTACCTGAAACCCTAGCTGTAATGAGCTATTTATAGGGTTTGGAGGAGGCTGATATGGGCCGTTTGGGCCCTGTATCAGTGTTTTGCTGAACCAGGATTCTAGGAGATAATATCGGACAATTATGCTCTGAGAATCTGGTTAGGATCAGCTAAAGATCTCATGTCTAGGCTGTTAGCGAGAATCTAGGAGAGATTTGCGGAAGGGATATGAAGCCTGAATGAGACTGAGTCTATCCACAAGCCGACGGTATGTCTCGGCCCTAGAGTCCCGAGCCCGATGGGTTGAGGACCGATTGTAAGGCTCGGCCCCATCAAGTCCGAGCCTGGTCCTTTAGTATGCTCGGAGCCCATGAGTCCGAGCGAGGGACGTTCATGCTTAGCAATCCGAGGGAAATGTCCTTAGAGAATCCCTTTGATAAGGCTTGAATTCGTGTCTGGTCGGCAGATGGTCGACAGACCCTACATGGACAATAACAAGGCAGGATCAGTTTTTAGTGGTTTTAGCACCGAAAACGCTATGTCTCACACCCTCAAAACTGTTGTATGAGATGCTGAAGGCATCATAGGTGTATTATATTATAACCTTTTACCAAACCCTTAATCCGTTGTTCATCGTACAAACCAAGTGAACCCCAGCCAACAAGATTAAGGGCAATGCTGAAATATTAGGTCAGCTGTTATGCAGAGTATACGTAACAAGTAGATCTATATAAGTACAAAATCTGATTGGGAACAACATAAAAGGGAATGGTAGTGTCAGACAGGGAGGATTCATTACAAAGCACATAAAGGTTCATACATACAAATGTAAACGGAACATTAAGTAATAAGCAGAAGTCATAGATAGCAGAATACATTTGATGAGAAAACTAAGCCAAAACACATAAGGGGGAAAATACCGCCAGGAATATGATTAGACCCAAAATTTCCCCAAAAACCACCCAATTATAATATAGAGATTACATAGTCAAGACCCTAAACAAAAGGAGTTAAGATTTTAAGCCCTTAGTCCTCATGAGGGGGAGATGCAGGAGGGGGAGTAGGGGGACCCTAGAAACGCCCGAATGTGCGCAGCAGGAAGTGCACATTCTCCATATTGATGCCCAGGGAATCCACACGCACATTAAGATTTGCAAATTGCTCAACCACCCTGTCCAGACGTCCTTCGACCCTAGAGAAACCAGCATCCATCCTGGCGTTCAGCCTCTCTTCCATAGAAGCATAAACGTTAGCCTCGCCCGCATGACCAGAAGTTCCACCAACATCAAAAGTGGAATAAGGCTGAGAAGAGTGCCTCGGAATTCCATCACCACTCGCAGCGGGAACCCTATCCTCCATAGTCGCATCCTCAAGCTCAACCCCTGTCCCTTCTTCTTCTTGCCTCTGCTGCTCTCTTTCAGCAGCGGCTGCAGGCTGCAGCATCTAAGACTTTGATGTCAGCATTCCATTTCCAAATCCCGTTCGCGTCATGCTGACGAATTCCCATCGAGTGAAGGACTCTATCATTGATACAAGTTAAGCCTTCACTAGGCTCAAACTCCTCATCCTCCGGAATAGGAATTTCTTTGTACTCTATGAGACGACTTACGAAGAACGGATAAGGAAGGCAACTGCTGGTCGAGTCAGCAGCTTGTGCCATGTAGGCACAAATCACTCGCACCTAATTCACTAGGATTTGATTCTTGATAGCAAACATGTACCGAAGATCAGTTGCCATAGCTTGAGTGTGATTGGAAGAAGTCCTAGGGGTCAGCAAGTATGTAAGGACATAGAGAATCAACCTATCCTCCACGGTCATGTTTCCCACAGATTTGCGAGGACCGGTCAAGTACAAATCTGGGCTCCGTAAACTATCTTTGTAAACATCCTCAAGGTTACAGATGCTAAGCCGATTATCTTCCGGATCACCGGGATAAGTACCCGCTGATTGGAGCCCACCCACAATCAAAAAATCAGTAGGGGTAATATCAAAAATCACCCCATTTACCTTGGATTGATGGCCCCCTTCATACTCCCTGAAATTGGCATAGAACTCCCTAATCAACCTTGGGAATATGGAACCCTTCAACTCCAGAAAAGTTGTCAGACCCTGATACTCATACAACCTCTGGAATTGGAAATTATTATTAGCACACCACCTGAAGTTCATCCACCTTTTGAGCCCAAAACCTCTGTCACTGAAGCTCTCAAACCTTTCCGCACACTTGTCGTCACTGTAATAATACTCGGCCCTCGGTCTTCTGGGAGGTCTGGTGGCAGTAGACTTGACTCTAGCACGACGAGGAGGATTGGAAGACATGATTTCTGCGTGTTAGGGTTTTGAGAGGAATGGGGAAAGCAGAATAGAGAGATGAACCCTAAGTGAGAGTGGAGATGTGAGAAAAGATTATGAGGAGTGGTGATGATTGAAAGGGTGAGAATTGATGGGGATCAGAAACTGGAAGGTTTAAGTCTAGGAGAAGAAGAGAAAAGGGTGAAATCGCATTTTAGGAGGGAGGGAATAAGGGGAATCGTATTTCAAAACTGTTGTAACTGGTCTGATACAGTGTTCTAACCGGTTAGATTTTTCGAGTAACCGGTTACATACTGTAACTTGAACCAGTTATAACTGAAAATTTGTAAAATGTTGAAAATTCCTTGTCAAATATAAAATCTCTCAATTGTATATTTAAATTCCCTGATATTATGTTCAATGGGATGGAATAGATGTTTAAAAGATTCATTAAAGTGCCTCACTTAATGCAATTCTGCGAGATTTAAAAAGGATAATTGAATTTCTAATGCAAGAAATTCATGATAATCGGATTGGACAAAAGGTAGAAGAGAGGAAGGAATAAACAACCAGAGAATTAGGCAAGAGAAGCAGCTAGATTAAGAAAGGGGATGAAGTGGATTTTAACTAGTTTACCTTAGTCATCTAATCTTTTGATCCGAATTAGCGTAGTCAAATGTTCCGAATGAAGTTAATTCAACCCTTTAAGATATCAAGGCTCTGTAGAAAAATCTGATCCTAATTTTTTTCTCATAATCCAAACCTTTATCACAGTTGGATGTGATAAACATCTGTGGACACTTCAGTAATAGGAAGGTTAGTTCAGACTAGAGAGATTAATAACCACCGGGTTAGGATGAATTTTGTCTCCCCAACGGAAATGTCTCTAGAATTTGAGTACCTACTTAAGTTGGATAGTGGCCATTGTTCTATCTTTAAGTTCATCTAACTTAGAGACATGTCGTATGATCTCTCTTGTGAAATATTATATCTAGTAAGTATGATTCATTACTAATGGTTTGAATATTAGGACTGATCACCCTGATATCTCGAATTATTGAGTAACAAAGTCATACAAATCTCTTCTCATATGTGCTCGGGAAATCGGGGTGCGCAATCCAAAGAGTTTTCTTGGAAAGCTACTCGAAAAATGCTTTACCAGGGAAACGTTAGGTGAAACGTATTCTCCGAATCGAGTATTTCCTTGAAAGAATTCTTTTATATTCAGATTTCGGGACGACGACTCTTTATTGCTTAAATTTGAAGATATTTCGGAATACTAATATTATATCGTAATCTTTTAAGTGGGGGAGAACCCAAAAATATATTTTGTAAGAAAAGCCAAGCGAATTTCGGGGACGAAATTCCTTTTAAGTGGGGGAGTAGTGTAACACCCCTAATTTTCGTCTTCCGAATCATGAGAAAGTTAATAATAAAGGTTTGTTATTAAATTCTCTCCAGTTTATATTTTGACGCTATTTCGTATTGAAATACAAAATATAGGTGGGGGTAATTTTTAGTAAGTGAATAACAAAAATAGGGATATTGCATTTTAGTCCTTGGACTAGGACCTAAATGTAATATTAAAAAGGATTTTTGGGAAAAGAATTATTAAATTATTAATTTTTAAAAAAGTTACCAGTATGTAACCGGTTAGAAAGGCTTTGTAACCGGTTACACGATGAACTCAGGAAACCTGGATAGTGGATTTTGATGAGTAATCAATGGATTTCACCCCGAATTGCCACGAATACCATTCGATTTCCAGTGAGGAATACGTGTCGTGCTGCATGTTCACCAAATTTTTCTATAAATGATGGAATTGAGGGCCAAATTGAGGGTTTTCTGGTGGAGGGTTGTTGTGGAAACCCAATTAGGGTTTCTGTATTAATCCGTTAAATTCTCTCTGACCTTTGAGAGTTAAACCAAGTGAGATACACCATATTAAAGCTGAGTCTTCCAGCTTTTTATTGAGGTATGGAGAGTGAATTGAGAGTGAGTATTGAAGAAGTTGTTAGCTTTGGAAGATTGAGGAACCAATCTGTCTAGAACCAGAAACCAGTTCGTGAGGCTCTCTTTAGGATATGATTTTGGTGAGTACATGGACTCTTTAAGTCTCAAAACTGTTTCTAAAGATAGTCCATGTTACATAGAGAAGAGTCTAATCAGTATCCCCAATTTGTTTGTCTTTATTGCATGTCAAAAATGTTGGTTTTGGAACCCTGTTGAAACTGTTGTGCAAGAAGGCAGCACAACAGGGATTTGTGTCTTCCATTAAGAGACTGATGCTGATTCTTATCAAATGCAATCTAGAGGTAAGGGAGAAGCTTTCCTTTGCTAGAATGAGAATAGATTTCATGGAATAATAGGTTGAGTCACCATGAGACTCACAAAGGGCATAGTATATAGTAAACAAAGGCTTGGAGGCCAACGAACAATGTAATCCTGTCTGTAACAGGTCTAATAATTGCATGCAAGTAATATAGAAAAATTAATCTTAGTTTACATGTATTGTTATGAGCTATGTGATAACAAGTGGTGCTCTGTGTAATTATGTGTAGTTGTGTGCAAAATTGATGTTCTAAATGACATGTATGCAAGATTGAAGGTGTTTCTGTGACTGAGCAGAATCTAATTAAGGTATATGGGCTCAAATGATTGTTGAAGTTAGTCAGAATTGAGTATTGAAAGGAAATTATTGGAAAATCCTATTTTTCAGTACACAGACTGTCTAATCTAACCGGTTAGTCGATATTCGTAACCGGTTAGATGCTGTGTAATTTCAAAGAAGAATAAGCTTTTGAAAATTGGTGATATGTTCCTATTATTCTTACTCAAATCTAAACTCTAATTTCAATGAAGATCAATCTGGAAAAAAAATAGGTGATTAATCATTGTTGGTTTCGGATTGAGGTTGAGGAGTCAATACCTTGAGGTTTTGAAATAACTGAAAAAGGGAGTTATGGTTCATTGAGAATAAATTGTGAATTAGGCCTGAGAATGATGAACACAAGTGGTTTGAGGTATAAAGCCATGATAAAGCTTGTTTATGAGTTGAGTAGAGAGTTCAAGAAAAATGGATTTCTTGAATTACAATGGTGAAACAGATTCAGGTCTGTAATTCTAACCGGTTAGCCTGAGATTGTAACCGGTTAGTACCTGAAACTGAAAAATGAAAGTTAAGTTTTTTAATGGATGAGTGGTTACCATTGGTTAAGTCTACTCAATTCAAGTTAACTGGCATGATTAAAGCTAATTTGAGTATACCTTATCATGCCAAAGATTATACCTCAAACCAATCATTCCAAGGGATGTATGAGACGAACCTAAATCACAATGATTAAATCAAAGATAAAAACCAACCTTTGCAGTGTTGCATTCATTCATAGAGAAACGGAAAATAGGTTGGCAAGAAATAATTCTCATATTCTGGGAATGTGAGGAGAGTACTCCGGGAGTACTGAATTTGTAACCTACTTGATGACACATTCCGGGAATGTGGCCAGCGTCCGGGACCTGGTTTTATGCGTTCTGGGAACGTAGGCGTTCTGGGAACGTGATGCACACTCTGGGAGTTGTGCTTATTTTCCATGTACGGTTTGCCATTCGTTCTGGGAACGTTTGGTGGTGTTCTGGGAACACTGAGATATCGTTTGCCAGATATCAAAATATTGATGGAGGCCTCGGTTGTGGTTGGAATCATGCATCATGTCACCTGCATTACAAGAACTGGAATATCGAAAAAGGGGTGTGCTCATTTGTGCTTGCATTTTGTTTGATACTTGAATAGTTGTGATTGACAATACCATTTTCTTATGTCTATCTCATTTGATTATGCAAATAGATATGCTTACTCCCGTGCCCTTATTAGGTCATGAAACAACATTCTAAGACCACCACAGACTAGTGAGGGTAGGAGACCCTTAAGAGTACTCGGGGAATGGAGAACGGGAAAGTAATGCCTTCGCACACTGCTATCGGAAAAAATTCAATGCAATGGATGTCGGGACAAGAACCTGGATCAGCTCTAAGTTATTTTCTAATAATAACGTTTATGTTATATTTTGAGACAAGTGATCAAAAGAAGAAATTTTCCAGTTCCTTACACTATCATTCTATTTTAAGAGTACCGGAAATATTGGTTGCAATTCTTTCAATGATCGACATAATGCCAGGAGCTGATTTTAATATTTTCCACCAACTCTGATTTTATTAAGTACCTTACAACTTCGAAAAACCTCTTCTTTTACTTCAAACCCTGTTTAACCTCAAAAGTAGATTTAAACTTCAATGAAAAGCGATTTTGGTATTAAAATCTTGAGGACAACAGTAAGAATCTATCCTACATATACTCAATTATTTTACATTATGATGGTTATTAAAAGAGTGTTACATAACCTACTTGATGACACATTCTAGGAATGTGGCCAGTGTCCGGGACCTGGTTTTATGCGTTCTGGGAACGTAGGCGTTCTGGGAACGTGATGCACACTCTGGGAGTGATGCTTATCTTCTAAGTATGGTTTGCCATTCGTTCTGGGAACGTCAGGTGGTGTTCCGGGAACACTGAGATATCGTTTTCCAGATATCAAAATATGATGGAGGCCTCAGTTGTGGTTGGAATCATGCATCATGCCACCTGCATTACAAGAACTAGAATATTGAAAAGGGGTGTGCTCATATGTACTTGCATTTTTTTTATAATTGAATAGTTGTGATTGACAATACCCTTTTCTTATGTCTGTCTCATTTGATTATGAAAATGGATATGCTTACTCCCGTGCCCTTATTAGGTTATGAATCAACATCCTAATATCCCCACAGACTAGTGAGGGTAGGAGACCCTTAAGTGTACTCGGGGAATAGAGAAAAGGGAAGTAAGGTCTTCGTGCACTGCTATTAGGAATCCAACGGAATGGATGGTGGGACAAGGAACCTGGATCAGCTCTAAAATATTTTTCTAATAATAGTGCTTATGTTATATTTTGAGAAAGGTGATCAAAGAGGAAATTTCAAGTTTCTTTACACTACCATTTTATCTACTAGTACCAAAAATATTGGTTGCAATCCTTTCAAGGATAGATATAATGCCATGAGCTGATATAATGTTTTCCACCAACTCTGATTTTATTAAGTACCTTACAACTTCGAAAATTTCTACTTTTATTCAAATCATTATGATGACCTCCAATTTTCTTTTGAACTCAAATTTAGCCTCAAAAGCAGGGTGAGTTTCAATAAAATGAAATTTTTGGTATTAGAATATTTATAACAACAACAAGAATTTATCTTAAATATACTCAATTACTTTACAGTACGATGGTTATCAAAAGAGTGTTACAATGATGAACAGGGTCTTTGAAGGACTAATTGGGCCAAAAATGGAAGTGTATATAGATGATATGATCGTGAAGAGCAAGGCAAGAGAGGACCATTTTCGAGATCTGGAAGCAATTTCAGCACGAGTCAGGATGCATAACATGAAGCTGAATCTTGAGAAGTGCACATTCGGGGTTCCCGCCGGAGCTTTTCTCGTATTCATGTTAAAGGAGCGCGGGATTGAAGCGAATCCGTAAAAGTGTAGGGTCATCCTCGAAATGAGGAGCCCGAGAAATATTAAATAAGTCCAGCAGTTAACCGGCCGATTGGCCGCGCTTTCTCGGTTCTTGCCTCAAGCTGCAAGGAAGGCCCTTCCACGGTACCAGCTGTTAAAGAAATACATTGAGTTCGTTTGGGATGAGAAGTGTGAAGCAGCTTTCTCGGCTCTGAAAGAATATTTGTCTTCTCCTCCGATTTTGTCCAGTCCCCAAGCAGGAGAAAAGCTCGTTTTATATCTCTCGGTTGGAGACTCAGCCATAAGCTCGGCACTGGTAAGGGAGGAATCTAAGTTGGAGCTCCCAGTATACTTCGTCAGCCGAGCACTGCAGGGTCCCGAACTCAGGTATTCAAAGATAGAGAAGTGTGCTTTCAGCTTGGTTTTATCTGCGAGGCGGCTCCGGCAGTACTTCCAGGGCCATCCGATCGAAGTGAGAACTGCTCAGCCAATCAGGCAGATTCTGCAGAAGCCAGACTTGGCAGGGAGGATGATGGCTTGGTCTGTAGAGCTGTCCGAGTTTGATATCTCTTATGAGCCGAGGAGGGCAATTAAATCTGTAACACCCTTATTTTATTTATAAAATAATAAGTTAAATCTATAATAAAAATGTTGTACTTAAAAATTCCTTTTCACAAATCAAGTTTACAATAACTTTGGGCATCCATTTACAATATTGTAGCACCCAAAAATAAAGTTTCCTTCTTTCCCGGTCTCTCGCTACGCACTCTGATCCACAAGCTCCTTAGCAATCACCTAAAATGTTAACCACATAAGGGTGAGACCTTTTCACAACACAGTGAATCAGAGGATAATATAAAGCTCATAATATAAACTCAAGAATAACAATCAAATCAAGTCAGGGATCAACCAATTCATTCCATTCCCATTTACTTATACATTCCATTTTTATCCATTTTCCATTATCCATATTCCTTTCCTTAATCCTTTCCATTTCCATTACATTACCTTGACCATTTATTTATTTCTTTTTCCTTTAATTCCTTTTCCATTTCCATTACATTACCTTGACCATTTATTTATTTCCTTTTCCTTTTATTTACGGTGTACGTATGTCTCCACCAAATCGAAGGCCTACATACATACACCATCTACGATGTATGTCTCCACCAAATCGAAGGCCTACATACATCGCTCTTCCATTACCGTTTACCTTATTTTATCCATTTTTATTTCCTTTTCCTTTTATTTACGGTGTATGGATGTCTCCACCAAATCGAAGGCCTACATACATACACCATCTACGATGTATGTCTCCACCAAATCGAAGGCCTACATACATCGCTCTTCCATTACCGTTTACCTTATTTTATCCATTTTTATTTCCTTTTTCCTTTTACTTACGGTGTATGTATGTCTCCACCAAATCGAAGGCCTACATACATACACCATCGACGATGTATGTCTCCACCAAATCGAAGGCCTACATACATCGCCCCAGTTACGTTGTATTGTCTCCCTCAAATCGAAGGCCTACAATACAACCCCAATTTACGATGTATTGTCTCCACCAAATCGAAGGCCTACAATACATCACCAACTACGATGTATATCTCCCCCAAATCGAGGGCCTATATACATCACCATATTTATCCATATTATATGTCATTAATTTGCCGACCAATTCCGTTTATCTTCACCTAGTCATTTCAAGCACAAGCATCATTACATATAAAACCAAATAACCACAATTTCACATTCCTAATTATCACCATTCCAATTTCAGTCAATATATAAGGTTTACCATTTCCAAATAACCACACGTATATCCATAAATAACACTTATCACCCATCATCACAAACATTTCCAGAATTTCACATTTAGGGGTCACATTCCACAATTAGCATCTCCAACCATTTTCCTTTATCCTATTCCCATTATCCTTCCTATTATAATTAGTCATTAACATCTCCCACTATCCAGCATTAACTCAAAATAACCCACATATAGCACTTAGTAAACAAAACAAATTAACAACACACTTAAAATCAACATAAATCAGTCGACATACTCAGGTATGTCTCAGGGTGCTTTAAAATAAATCACCTCCCTAGGGTTCTTCACTTCCTACTTAATTAATATACAAAATAGTTACACATTAACAGTTTCCAAAATAACAACATTAACCAATATATATAACCATTACCCTTCATTAATCCTAATCACCTCTTAACCCATCACCCACAACTCAACTTAACTATTAAGCTCAAATTCTATTATGGACCCTAACTATCCCTAACTCAAAGTGTGGAAAAGAGACTCCCCTTACCTGGAAATCCTAGCAATAACGACAGAGCCACGTTTACATCCGCGACTTGCTCCAGGGTCAAGGTCAATAACAATGGGTTGGATCTAAATAGAGACATATGTTAAAACTAATTATAACATTAATATATATATATATATATCAAATAAATTCATTTCTGATCAAATAATAAATATATATCATTATACAATAAAAATGTGGAAACCTACAATCGGTGGGTGAAACAACTAGAAGACACTAGGAGAACACCTAGAAGGGGGGGTTGAATAGGTGTTAGATAAACCTTGAAAGATTTTCGCAAGAAACAAATCTAAATGATTAAAACCAATGAAAATCAATCAATTAACAAATATTATATCAGATATTAAGCGGAAACAATCAACACCAATATTCTTATTGATTAACCTAGTTATGAAAATGATTTTCCCAAAATTAATTTGAACAATAAAGATTCAATTCAATCAAATATAGAAAAATCACTTTTTCTAGGTTTTCAATCAAGAACACAATTAAAGACTTGAATGTAAAGAGTTAAGGGTTTAGAGATACGACACAGTGATTTATCCTGGTTCACTTTCATCCACTTGAAAGCTACATCCAGTCCCCTCTTCAACCAAGAGAGATTCTTCACTATGAGGAATTAGAGTTTCTCAAATTACAAGTAAATGCCTCACAAGACTTCCTTCTTGCTAGCCTACAAGAGATACCACACCCTTGCCTTGTAATCCTATTGATATCTAATCTAACCTCTTCTCTTGCTTGCCGATACCTCACAACAAGTCTTCCAATTGCTTGCTTTACTACAAGACTTCCAAATGCTTGTTCTTCAACAAGGCTTCCAAGTGCTTGATGAAATGCCTCACCAAGGCTTCCAATGAAACTTGCTTGATTCACAAAATCAAGGCTTCCAATGTTGTAGATAGCTTGCCTAACTTGCAATGATTACAACCCAAATGAAAAACAATAACAATCCTATGAATCTCTTTCAAAAGCTATGAAATATCAACATGAGAGATTCAAGGTTCTTGATCAAAGAATATGAAAATGAGAGCTTTGATCTTGAGAGAGTGAGAGAGAATAGTGTGGCTTTGATTCTTTGTAAAATTGTGTATCAAAATGATTCTAGTTGATTCTCATTGATAGAAATGATTAGGAAAAGGTTTATATAGAATACCCAAAAGTTAGAGCACTTAGAATAGCTTTTGAGAAGTGAAAAACGTATTTAAAAAACCATATCTGATCGAGTTACTCGAGTAAAATGAGTGTTACTCGAGTAAGCCGAAAGCTTAAAACATTTTACTCGAGTGAAATAATGATTAATCGAGTAAGCCGCAAGCTTGATAAATTTTACTCGAGTGAAATATGTGTTACTCGAGTAATCAGCATAAAAATCACTAAAAACTTGTTTTCTCAAAAACTAAACCTTTTCTTTCAAACCTTTAAGCCACCTATTGATTTTAGGCAAAGTGAATACTCAAAATATGATATAATCATGCAATCAAAAGAGATTCACTACCCTCTAATAAACTCTACCCAAAACTCATAAACTAAAAGACTTGTGAGGCAAAATATAACACAATAAAACATAAACTACCAAACTAAGTCTTCATGAGTTGGTTCTCTCTTCATAACTTGATGTTTGTTGTTGCTTGTTGAGCTTGAACTTGATCAACACATTTGAAGCTTGTTCAAAACCTTTTGGCATTTATCAAAACATTCTTCATGGATCTTACAAAAAATATATCACTTTTCCCTAAAACATCTTTTTATTTGAAAATATAGGGATAATAAAAATATTGACGGATCGTCAAATAAATTAGGTAGATGGATAGAGGGAGTTGAGGAGATTATATACCTAAGAAAGATTTGAGATTGAACGGTTGGATATTGAATTATTGGACCGGAAAAGTACAAAACCACATAGTTTTATTTCTCTCTCACGGCCTTGTTCTGTTGCTCGTCTCTGATCCCTTCTTCTTTCTTTTACTCTCTCTCTCTTTCTTTTGTTTTCTCTCTCTCACAAAGCCTTTAAGGCCACATCTTTTCTTTTATTTCTTTGGCTCACGTGGTGGCCTTATGGTCACACGCTTCTTTCATTCATTTTCTTTTTCTTTAATTTGGTTTCCTTTTCTTAAATGGGTTGGGGTGGGTGCTACGGGTATACATATATATTGTTTATTTACTTATTTCTTTTTGTTATGGGGTACTGATGGGTGAGGTAGAAATAGGAATTTTATTATATTTTAATAATTCGTTCTCATTTGTGGGTTAATGTGTGTAGGTATTTTGGATTATAACTAAAAGTTGGATGATATTAAAAATAAAATACGTTTAGGTAAAACAATATTTTATTTTGAATTACTCAAAACTGATTGAAAAATAATCAAGTTATCGGTCCCTCTGGATAACTATTGCGTAAGAAAAATTATCGAAATTCAAAAGTAAATATACTTTCTAAATCTTGATATTAAACTTGATAATATATAATATTTAAAATTTTGAAGTAAAAGATTATTCTATATAACTTAAACCGGTAATATATTAAACCAGCCCAGAAGCTAAAAATAAAACAGCCTCCGAACACTATGAAAATTTATAGGGATGCTCAAAATATTAAGTTAAACATATTTTTCTGAAGAAACTATTTATAAAAATGCCTCTAAGGCTTGCCACTTGAGCTCCCTGTCAAAATGTTAATTAAACTAAATAAAAATACTACTTTATTATTTTTTTTTTTTTTGGAAAACGTATGATAACAAATTTATACTTATTTTGACTAGAAAACATATTTCAAATATAATGATGAAATCAGAATTTTATTCCGAGACTCAAATCTTGAAAACATTATATTAAATCATTTAATTATTTTACTAAAAGTATTAGAAATAACGGGATGTTACAATTCTCTCCCACTTATTGGAATTCCGTCCCCGAAATTCCGTTCAAATTAAAATCCTTAAATGGAGAACCATCTCGGACGAGGGTTTCTTAACTACGATACTCACTTCCTTTGGTTTTACTCCCCCACTTGGAAATCGGCATACCATTCTGCATTAGTACGCCACTAAGCTTTTGCACTCAATGAAGAGTACGAATTTATGGTTTGATTTGGTCAGTCTCGATGCGAAGACTCTAACAAGTTTTCTAAGGTTTACTCTCCCCTCTATAAGATATTTCTGGAGTCCTACTAATAAGACTCCCATAGGGTTCGGAAAGGGTGCTACTACACTCTAAGCACTAACACCCACTTGGGTTGATTAAAATCTAGCTCCAAAACCTACCACTTATGTCCTATACCTAGGCCCTAATCAACCACATCCATCATTTAAAACAAACATAAAGCATATATTCCTCATACAAGGTTCAAACATTCACAACAACAATCACACACTTCAAACATAAACATGACTCAACCCTACTTCTTCCTAAGCTAATCCTTGTCTAACTTAGGACTAAAACTTACCTCTACACACACATTCATCACAATCATCACATATTTGAAAATCGGTTCAAAAGGGGTTCGGGGAATAGGACTTATATAATTTGTAACCAAAAATACGTTTTCATCAATTCAATTCTCTAGCGTTAGGAAAACTTGAAATTAGTGTCCCTATACATAAAAGAACACCATGGTAAATTTTCAAGTCAATTAGAGTTCATTAGGTTCATTTTTGACCCTGCGACCACTTTGTCAAGTAATGGTCGGGGGTGAACCTACGTCAAATTTACTTAAAAATGGTAGACAAACTCCAATTGGCCTAAAAATTTAAAGGGACAACACCTAAACTCCACTAAGCTCTTGTACAGAAGAGGAGCTGCTCAACCTCTTCTGCGTTGTCTGACTCTGAATGAGGCCGAAATTGTTTTGAACAAGGGTCATGATATAATCTTATTGAGATATTCTATTAGATTTATTTTTAATTTAGGATTAACTCAATAAATTTTTGTGGTGGACTAAACCTCTGGCCGAGATCACAGGGTATCGGACCCTATCTGGCCGAGATCATTCTGCTCATCCAACTATACTAACAGGCCGAGATAGATGCCTCACGTGCAAACGAACATAGCCTAAACGGGTTGAGCTCGCCCTCCCAATTCGGCCTTCACACCACTAAAGCCAACAAGGACAGGATGACGGCCGATAAGCCTCCTCGGTTATATCCTCTTACGGCTCATACTGGGCTGAATCGTATGGGCCTCAACGCAGCTGGCCCATTAGGGCATCCAGCCACCCCTATAAGTAGTACAGTGCTACATGGGGCTCAGGTACGTCTTCTAAACCCTAAGTTCACACGGCACACACTTTGTGATTAGGGCAACCCAGGTAATCCTACTAATACCTGTGAAACTCATAGAATCATACATCAACCCTAGATCAAACCGCCTCACTAGGTCTCACTCTATGGCCTTAGTGAACGACGTGATCTAGAACAAGACACTTTTATAATTATTCTCTATTATAGTTAATCCTGGAAAAGATCCAGCTATTCAATGTGAATAACAACGTGGATACTGACTATTCAATGACTTTTGTCCGATTTACCAATCTCAAAGCCATTTCGACCCTCTGCTTACTTTTCTATGTTGTTATGAGGTCGGATTCTAGATTAGGATTGGTATGAATTATATGGCCAAAGTGTTAGACTGGATTAGCAAATATGAAGTTCTGAAGTAAAGGCAGATGAATGACCGTACATATGGATGATGGAAATTTGTTAACCCCCGTAATGAATGTCATGAGACTTCAAATCTTCTTAAAATAGGTCAATCAAATTCTAGAAGGATCTAGCGCAATATGGATAGTCGTTAATGTGACCACGGATGGTCGCTAATGATATTACAGCTCCCTTATGGAAATTTCATCTATAAATAAAGGCCTTCCCTCCCATTGTAAAACCCCTTTGGTCCACATCTAACCATTGCTTCATTCAATTTCTCCATAGGTTTATTAACTTCTTTCCATGCATAAGGAGTCTGAAGGGGCACTCTAGATAGTGAAGGTCATTCCAAAAAAGATTGTGAGATTGTTTTGGGGGCAGCTATGGAAATTGTAAAACTAGGAATCCTTATTGGCAAGGAAAGTGTGAATATAGCTATTGTTCATTCAAGGAAGAGAGGTAGCACAAATTTGTTTTCTTATTTCTTTCTCTCTTCTTTTATGGCTATTAGTCCATTTGGTTCTTAATAAAACGCATTTTCAACTAAACTTCAAAGACCAATTGTTCGAGACCTATCATTGGCTAAGGATACCTACCCTACTAAAGGATCCTAGAAGACCTAGTATGTCCTCTTGAAGGACCTTGATGAGATGGTACAATAGATCCGGGGAATTCATAAATAAAGAAGACTTCAAGAGATACATGAGGGGCCGAAAAATCTCTGCCAAAGATCTCCTGGGGCTAGGACCTAAACAATGAGAAGGTTGGGAAGAACGCTACCGCAGGAAGGAAAGCCATCAAGAGGAGGGACGTCGTAGAGATAGAAGGTACAAACCAAAGTTTGCGAGTTATTAAAAATACAATGTCCCAAAAGAACAAGTCATGAATACCGAGTTTCAAGGAGTTCAAAGGCCAAAGTCGTAAAAGGTGGTCTGAGACGAGGTCAAGCACAAGTTGTGCAAATGGCACAACAAAAACGAACACACCATAGAGGAATGTTACCTACTCAGAGATATACTTCAGGACTTGACGAACAGGGGAAAACTGGATGAGTTCCTTGCAAATATGAGAAAAACCTCCAACAAGAGGAAATCCATAGGGGATGAAGTCTCAGATTTTGAAGCCCCAAAGGAAAAAAGAAGCAAAGAGCTGGAAAAGGGAGGAAATAACATATGGAAACCGAGAAGAATTCATGGTCATCAGTGGGGGATTCGCTGCAGGAGGTACCTCAAAATCAACACAGCTAAGGTACATGGAAACCGTTATGCAAGTCAATTCTAGGTCGGCTAGCCCTGAGAATGAAGATCTCGTCATAACCTTTTCGGAAAAAGACTACGATGGAGTTATAAAGGCTCACGATGATCCCATCCTGATTACAGTGGTCATCGTTGTAACACCTACTTTTAACTACCCATTAATACCCATTCAAGAAAATAGTGAATTTAAAATTCCTTTTTAACTTATAAAAAAAATTCTCCCGTCAAACGGACGGAGTTCCCTTTGTTTTTCGGACTTTCCCGAAAATTAGATTTTCCTGCAACCTGATAAAAACAGTCTTTATAATTTCCAGAATGCCAATAGGGCATAACAGCATATATCACATATCAGTGCCACTTCGGGCACACATCACAGTAACAGTATATCAACATTAGAGTTAGCAGCAGATATAAACAGGTTGCGGAAAAGTATTTTCCCAAAATACCCCTTTTCCCAAAGGAGTTGTCCTGGGCCCACCCAAAAAGAAATTTACATATATACACCACCAAAATAAACTACATTAGACCATCAAAAGGGCCCGGGACATTTTTCCATGTCCTATCAAATAAACCCTACTCTCCCTTACAGGGAGAGTACACCTGCTCGGCCGGATCGGGTGTAAGCTCCGACTCTGTACCTGTGGAAAAATGGTAAAGAGTGAGCATTACACATAAAGTAGGAATAACAATTTCTGATATGACATAATAACCGACTAAGCCAAACACGCGTACTCCAAATAATTCACATAATCACATAATCATTCATGTTATGCTCACATGCATATCAGAAACAGATTACCAGTTTTCTCATCCTATTCACTTTCACACTTTATTATTCTCGTAATATTTCTCCTCTCTTATTTCTCAGCTTTTCTTTCTCTTTCTCACATTCTCAAGTTTTATCATGCCTTTTCAACCTTTGCTTTATTACTGTCATTCATAATATCTTTCTATCTTTCGATCACATCTTTCATATCCTCAAAATTAATATGAGTATTCATCTTTACGTACGGTCCGATTCGCGTCCTATCGCAGTCGGCCGCACGGAGTTATATTGATCATCGCGCCTGGTCGATTCGCGGCTTATCGCAGTCGACCTCGCAAGGTTATATTTTTATTATCGCACCTGGTCGATTCGCGGCTTACCGCAGTCGACCTCGCATTATTATATTTTTATTATCGCGCCTGGTCGATTCGTGGCTTATTGCAGTCGACCTCGCAAGGTTATATTTTTAACATCGCGCCTGGTCGATTCGCGGCTTATCGTAGTCGACCTCGCATTATTACTTTCCTTTAATCATTAGTTCCTAATCTGCTCTTCAATTTTTTATTTTGCCTTCCTATGCTCACTCATCAGTTCCATTCTCATTATGCTTCAACTTTTCTCTTACCCATGTAATTATTTCTTTCACCTATCCCTTTTCACCAATCAATTACTAACTCTTTATATTTACACTTTCCAAGTCCCTAATCAATTTATTATTCTCAATTAACATTCAATCACTTCACAACAATAAACACATATACACATATCATCATCGCAATTAATTTCACAACTATCATTACTTTCTTAACTTCTAAGCTCTAATTATCAATACTATCAGCTACCCTATTGTGAAAAATCCTAAACTAACATCAAACTCTTAGAAAGCATTATATACATACTAGAAACTCATCCCTACGATAGGGTAATACCCACTCCTTACCTCAAAGTGCCAAGAGATAAGGAGACTTTGCTTTGAACCCTAGCTTTTAGAACCTAGGAACCTTGAACTTCTTGAGTTTTGCTAGCCACCTTAAAATGGCCAAAACCCAATGTTGGTGAATGATCCTTTGATGGTGGTTATATGAAGGAGGTGAGTCTTCTTTTGCTTGACCTAGAGGAGGAGGCATAAGAGTGATTGGTTCTCAATTGTTCTAAATCTTACAAAACACAAGGGAGATAGGAAAGGAGAGAGGCGTGAGAAGGAGGGAGATATGGGGTTTATTTTTGGTGCTTTTACATGGTGAGAGTTGATGCTTGAGGATGGTTGATGATTGTTGTGCTTGATTTTTGATGTTTTATGAGATGGTGATGATGGGGTTCATAAACCCTAAGAGAGAAAATGGAAAGGATGAAGTGTTTGTGTTGTATTTTGTGTTGGTGTTGTGTTTTTGTGTTATTTTTGGTGGAGAAAATCGTGACTTGCATGAGGGGTAAGAGATGGGTGGTGGATATTTGAGTGCTTCTCCAAGAAGCCAAAATCGTGTGGCTGAAATTGGCCCATTCTGGTCGCGCGCGCCTGGGCGCAGGCTCTGGGGCATGAGAGCCACTACTGGCTCGTGCCTTATGCAAGCTTCTTTGTTAACCGTCGGATCTTTCTCAAATTTGAAAGCAAGCTTCCACATATATCCAACTTCATATCCAACTGTGGGATTTTCGTTCGGAGTTGTAATTCTTGTATTTTAATTTCTCTAAAGTCCTATGTTCCTAATTCTCATACTAACTTCCAATCTATTAACTTAACTTAGGATTATAATTCTCTTCACCCTAAGGTTATTAACACATTAACTATACTTGAAATTAAATTGAGGATGTTACACTCGCTAATATAAACGTCCACAAAGTATTTGTGGACCAAGGGAGCTCAGCCGACATCATGTTCTTTCGGACCTTCAAAGGACTACACCTAGATGAAGACAAACTACAACCTTACCTCAGACAAATCTCCAGATTCACCGGAGAAGCCGTGAAGCCCTTAGGCGCCATCAAGCTACTAGCGACTTTTGAAGACGAACACAAGAGTGCAACACAGAAAACCACGTTCTTAGTCATTGACGCTACTTCGTCTTATAACAAGGTGATAAGTATACCCACTTTAAACGCCTTAAAAGCGATGGTCTCTACACCAAACCTTTCCATGGAACTAGCATCAAATGGTCATATTATAACCTTATAGGAAAATCAAAAATTGGCAAGAGAAGTCTCCTATCAAAGCCTTCAAATACATAATGGAAAACAAGTGAAAGAGGTCACCAACCTGGGATGAAGTCAGATAAAGTGAAAGAGGCTATCCCTTAACTCCCCCTTTGTTATTCTTTGCTTTATTTTGATTAAGTCCACACTTGGACATAGTAAATTTCATTTGTAGATGGAGTTTTCAATCCCTTTTTAGGAATCGTCTTCTTTACTATTGATAAGCATGTTTCTTTTTATTAATGAAATTATATTTGCTCAAATTCGTGTGAATCCCAACTGTTAACTTGACAAACAGTACTGTGTAAAACACCAACCAGACTCTCAACTTGCCACTGGGATTCGGCGAGAGACGGAGTACGGGAGCGCCCCCTAGCTCCACAAACGAAGGAGTTAGGACAACAGTATGGTCTTAACTTGTGTACAATGAAAAACATTCTGTGTACTAATGAAAGAAAATGTGTTATTCTGGAATATGCACGAAAGGCTAAGGGCACACATAAATGACTTGTAATCAGTACTTGGCAGTAAAGGATTCGAAAGAACGGATAAATGAACGAAGCAATATGGATGAATATTTTCATTACGAATGTTGCTCTTAAATACTATTACATTGATAACTCCTTAAATAGGATGTGAAAAAGTTTCTCTTAAGCTCTATTACATTAATAACTCCTTAAACAGGACGTTCGAAAGTTGCTCTAAAGCACAATTACATTGATAAATCCTTAAACATGATGTCCGAAAGTCACCTTTATGCACTATTATATTGATAAATTCCTAATTGGAAATACAAAAGGCTATATGCTGATCTCCTATGAAGTACGTATAACAAAAGAATGGGAGAACTACATTAAAATCCTGAACTTCTCAAAAAAGGAGAAGGAAAAGGAAAAAGAAAGACCCCTTAAGGGAATTGATGTATACATTTTTTGATGGATCCACCTTCGCCGACAAGAAAACAACCAAGAAATCACAAGCACGAAAAGATCGGAGATCATCAAGCGCTACCTCAACTGCTTCGACATGCAAGGGGTCAAGAAAAAAAGGCTCTCCAAAATAAAGCACTGCGATCCCATCTCCAAAACTATTGAGGGACTTTTCCCCCATGAGCTACAACAACAGAAGCCTCCTCCGCCTCATCCTCCTCAACATCACAAAACGGAGAGCTTGAAAGATCAACAAAAGCATTGTTGTCAAAAGTCAGCTCAACAATTTCTCTAGTAATGACAAAAGGACGATAGATCCTACCTCCCACCACTTGGCACTCAGGGTGAATCCCCTTGGTGCGAAATTGAAGGTCAATATTGGCAATAAAATTGATGTTCCTATTAGACAATTAAAATTGCAAATGAGTTTGAGGCACACCCGAAGCATAGCAGACCCATTGGTTCCAAAAATAACAAAAAAAATAGAAAAATCCTTGAAAAAGAAAAGGAGCCAATAAAAAAGATGGTCCATTCGAGGATGTAGTGACTCCTGAAGAGTCCTCAGACATAATTAATAGTTCAGTTCCAGAAGAAACTCAAGTACTTGAAAATTGTGAAAACAAAGAGATCTCATTAAATTATGTCATGACTGAAATACAACAGAACCGAAATGAAGTCATCGTTGATGGTGTTTTTACATATGATATAGCGTTTATATGATATAAGATAAGGATCATGCATCAAAGTCTATTAAGGAATAGAGACAAAGAAATGTTTGGCCAAAATGGAGAGACACGATTAAGGCAGAAATGAACTCGCTCGAAAAGCGACAGGTATTTGGACCTGTAGTCTATATGCCTAAAGGTGTAAAGCCAAGTGGATACAAATGTGTATTTGTGCAAAAGGGAAATTAGCTATAAAGGAGAAATTATGAGATATAAAGCAAAAATGATTTCCCAAAGATTTTCACAAAGACCTGGCATTGATTGTGAGGAGACATACTCTCATGTGGTGGATACAAGTACTTTTCGATACTTAACTAGTCTGGCAGTACATAAAGGACTCAATGTGTGTCAAATGAATGTTGTTATGACCTATTTTTATGGCTAACTTTATTAATAAAATATTACATATATATAAATACCCCTCAAGGACTCAATATGCTCGCAGCATATGCTTAAACTACTTAATATGGTCGAACCATATGCATGGATCATTAAAATGTTTGAAGCATAAAGTGTAAAATGTCGACATGTGCACTTTAATTTTTTATATTGCAAAATGCAAGAATTTTTAACCAATAGTTCAAATCCCCAAGAGGTTTTTAATAGGCTTGAAGTCTTAATTCTAGCAAACATAAAATGTGTTAAATGTTTATAGCCATTATTATGGTTCACTCAAGAATGATATCATTAATTGCATCAATATGAGAAATCGTAGAAGAATTAAGTATATTGATATATAAATGTATATATCTATTTAGATTTAGCTAATATTTTATGTTCTTTAGTTATATATTGTTTGATTTATATATATGATGTTATGTCATGCAATTACAGATAAGTTTATCGCAATTGTTCGAGAATATTTATATGATTATATGAAATTCATGTTGTGTGTTCATTTTAGTATTTATGTATTTTTATTTCAATATTGTTTAAATTAACTAAAGTTAAAAGAAACATTTCAAAATGAAATATCCAGACCTGAAGATCGAGCATTTAGCAAATTGAATTTTTTTCTATCAAGTTTTGAAAAACAACCTCTAAAGTGATTTGTTTTGATAAATAACTAATAAATTATATGCTAATTGTTGTTAGATTGTTAAATGAAGATAATGAATATCATGGTCCTGAAGAACCATAGGTACAGTTTTGGCACTAGTGTATGTTGCTAGGCATACGTGACCTGATATATCATCTGATATTAATTTATTAGCAAGATATTGTCATTCATTTACAAGAAGATGTTGGAATGAAGTTAAGCGCATACTTTAGTATGATAAATTGAATAAAAGTCTTTATGGATTGAAGCAATCTGTACGCATGTGGTATAATTGTCTAAGTGAATATTTAATCAAGGAAAGATTAAAACAAAATGATCGCATTTGTCCATGTATTTTTATGAAAAGGTGTGGAAAGGAATTTGCTATAATTGTTTTTTTACATTGATGATTTGAATATTATTGGAACTCCTGAAGAGCTTCCAAAGACTGTAAATAATTGCTTAAAGAAAAAGTCTAAGATGAAGGATTTGGGAAAAAAAAGTTTTGTCTTGGATTGCAAGTGGAGTATTTAATGGAATTTTGGTACATCAAGAAACCTATACTGAAAATGTTCTAAAGTGATTCTATATGGACAAATCACATCCATTATGTAGTCCAATGGTCCTGAACTACTGCATATATTACTCAATTGAAGGAAGGATACATTAAACGACATAAAACAAAACATATTTCACCAAAATTCTTTTATGCTCATGACCTCCAGAAAAATGTTGGTATAAGCGTTCAACAAGTCCGTTCAAGTGAGAATCTAGTAAATCTTTTTACGAAGTCATTACCAACTAAAACATTCCAACAACTAGTACAGAGAAGATTGGTATTCGTCGTTTCAAAGATATTTGCCCACATGAGGGGGAGAAAAAAATACACGCTGCACTCTTTTTTCTCTTAGTCATGGTTTTTTCCAATGGATTTTCCTGACAAGGTTTTTAATGAGGCAGCATTCAAATGTGTATCGAAGAATTGTGTACTCTTTTCCTTCACTATGTTTTTTTCCCATAGGGTTTTTCTTAGTAAGGTTTTTAATGAGGTATCTTCTTTTGTAATAGTTATTCAAGAGAGAGTGTTATAAATAATTTGTCATTACCTAATTAGTGGATGACTCTCTCTATTAGGGTTTCATATTTTCCTATAAATATGATTCACTTGTGATGTAAATTACACACTAATAAACATATTGCAAATACTTACTTCTTTTCTTTTCTCCCTCACTCTCTCATTTCATTTTATCTTTCTCTTGTTTCTCATTTATTTCATAACATTTTTTATAGAAAGGGCAATTTTTTGAGCACCTTAAAATATTGTTTTGGAATTGGATTTGTGAAATAATAATATTGATTAAGCTGTAGTAGGATTCCGTTTAAGAAGTTAGGGATTGTTTTATTGATGGAATGAAAAAGAAAGGTAGGTTGCTTAAATTATATGAAAGTGTATGTGAAAGAAAATAGTATACATGGAACCTGTTTAAGAAAATGTATGTTGGTTTAGGCTTGTGGGTGCTCTAGTAAAATAAGTTACTTTAGAAAAATAATAAAGCCAATTAATTCAAATTTTTAGAGTTGTAAGACCTAAAGTATGAATGCTTGAGTACAAACTCATCAGCTACAAAATTTCCCTCTTTTCCTCCTCCATCAAAAATTTTGGCTTTTTTACTTATGTAGGGTCAATTTAAAAACTATTTACCAATTTGGGGGGGTTTTAAAACTATTTCCCAAGGGGGGTCATTTTTGACAAGCTGGAAGAGAGAGAATTTTATTTTATTTTTTTTTGTAGACGTCACTACTAAAAAACAAGTTTTAGTGACTCAAATTTGTGACCAAAAATCACAAATAGTGACCGATATAGTGACCGTTTTCATTGCAGTCACAAATAGTGACCGATATAGTGACCACAATGAAAACAGTCACAAATAGTGACCGATTTAGTGACCAATATTGGAAAAAAAAATATTTTGTGACCGAAATAGTGACTGAAATTTTCAGTCACTAAATAGTAGTCACTAAATCTGTCAACAACATGTTTTTTTTTAAAGTACAATTTAGTTACTGAATAAATTCAGTCACTAAAATCAGTCACTAATTTATGTTTCTTTACATTGATATTTGGCACAACCCGGGAATATTTTCACTCCTCCCGCTATTCTTCAATTACTTTCGCTCCTTCCCTCTTTTCATTCGTTTCCCTTTCTCTTTTTTTTCTCTTTTTCGTTTATGTTTCAATGAACAACAAGCAAAGCAACAAAACTCATTGTTCTTCGTCTCCACCACTGCTCAGGTCGACCGCCGCCATCAATTTCACCGTAAATCCATAAATCCCTCACTCTCAATTTCACTCTCCTAGTCTGCTTGATGTTCGTTGTCTTCAATCGCGAAACCCTAAGCTCTGTGCTCGCTGCCGTCTTCACCGATCTATTCGCGTTCTCTATGCTCCATTGGTTCGTGCTTGTGCTCCATTGGTTCGTGCTCGTGTTCTCTGTGCGCCGTCCACAACCCCAATCATCACTGCTCTCTTAGGTTTGATTCTCTTAACCCCAATCTTTCGTTCCTCTTGCTCTTAGGTCGTGTTCTCTGTGCGCCGTGCAAACACTAATCTTCCCTGACACTATGTTCTCTTAGGTTAGTTGAACATCAAGTGTTTGATATATGTTCTCTTAGATTTAATTTTGTACCTTAGATCTGCACTTGTTCATTTTTTGTCCCCTTTTCTGGAGGAATGCTTAATCTTACTGTTATATTTTCATTGAAAGTATGGTCTGGTGATGTAATTTGTGGTGGGTCCTTGTGGTAGGTGTGGGTCTTAGCTATTTATGTTGGTGCTCTATCTATCTATTTTTTTTTGCGTGTTACTGCTATAGGTGCTGTTAGGATTATTAGTTGTTGGGTGTTGCCGTGTTGGTGCTGGTTTCATAGCTGTTAGGACTGAATACTTATTTGAGTTTGTCTGTGTTTTTGTGCAGATTTTGCGTTAGCGGTTCCTTCTGAACTTGAATCAGTTTTGAGGTTGAAGACTGTTGAGTACTTTGTTACAAGGAGGCCATGGCTTGGTATCTTTTATTGCTTCTTCAAATGGCTATTTTGATACTTTTTTATAGTGGTTTTCCTATGTTTCTATATGTTTTGTTTCAGATCTTTATGGTGTTAACTTATAATACATGCATATATGTATAATAAAATTGTTTTGGTTGTATCATTCATTTCTCTATATTATTCTATGCATGTACACTATTCTTTTTCCAAGAAGAAGGGACATGATAAACTTATACTTCCAAAGTAGAGGGTATCAAATTTAGTTTAACATCATGATAGAGGAAAAGAAACAAAGACACGAATAAGGAGACAGAAGAATTGATATTAATCTCTAGAGCATCAATCAAGCCGTTCCTTCAAAATTTCAGAGACACATACCAATGCAAGTGTATAGAGTATACTACGTGCAACGAAAATATAGAGCAAAGCAACCTCCTCCCAACCTATCCACATTGTCAATGTTGACCCTTTCTTCATGCAGTTGCTACGTACAAGGCTGCCTTTTGTGGCATATATTACTGATGCTATGGGAAACAAGCTCTTTAGGGTGAGAAAACTTGCAATTTTTTGTATTGGTTCTTTTTGTGCCCATAGAAAGTTTATTTCAATTTACACTAGTGAAATGAGTTGAATATTTGTCTTTATTTGAGTTGGGACTGTTCTTTTTAATGGCTATTAGGTTCGTAGACCCATTTGGTGGATAACTAGCTCAATCTATGCAGAAATCGATGGTAAGGTATGTAATGTTTGTTAAAAGATTCTATTTGTTGTTACGCCATTAAGTAGTTTATCAGCATGTTGGCTATTAATCATTTCAAATCTTCTATTCAGGAAATTGGATCGGAGTAGTTCACAGGCGTTGGCATCTTTGGAGGAGAATCTATGATTTGTACCTGGGGCAATTCCAATATACTATGTTTTGAGCTATGGTTGTTTTAAATAATTACCAAAATCATAAAATTGTTTTCACCATTAAGTTGAGCTCAAGCCAAGATATATGTTAGATCGTTTTTCAATCTTTCAGAACTTGAAGTCTAATATTCTAAATTGTGAAATCATTTACATATACTAGAAGGGGCCAGTGATGGGAGCACCAATGTTTTTGTGCGAAACTGTGAATTCTTAGTTTAATCTATCTCGCTCTTTTCTATCTCTAAATCCTTGTATCACAACAGATTGGCTCAATTAATACTAAATAAAAAAATGAGATCCGAAGCATACTAACCTTATTTTAGCTCGTCATTTTGAATGCATAGGTTACTTCAAAGATGAAGTTTACTTTGATTTTTATTGACAATTTTTTAGCTTCTTCAAGTATTTTGCCATAGATTTTTCCTCAGGTAGTATGCATAACATAGGTCCATTTAGTTTCTGATTTTACTAGATTTGGATACCTGGCAATAACATTTATTCCAATGAAAGATAGTCTTATTCTGCATTCTTATTAGGGGATTTAAAGGATAAAATTATTTCTGCCTTCTTTCAGTTATATATTTGAGGCATTTGCTATTCTTTGAGCCAAAGAAATACCGGTAATGACTTAAGTAAATCAAGGCTCACTCTACTCATTATGTTTCAGTCTTTTTACTGCTAGGATTTATGTTGATAATGTACATAGAACTCATTTATCTTTAAGCACTTGGTTTTTCCAAATGGTTTTTCCTTTACTGATGAAACTAACATGCAAACATGAGTGTGGATGTTGTCTGTGTTTCAAGGTGGAGGAGATGTAATGTATGCAAACATGAGTGTGGATGTTGTCTGTGTTGATTTTAGTTTTGCCAAGAAATTAGTTAATCCTTTTTCATCTAATTGCTTGCTTGATATATCAGACTTTGGGAAAGCTACATCTTATAAGCTATGTTCTAGATTGGACATTGTCAAAGTTTTATCTTTAGTAATTTGCATCTTGTTGCTTGAATGTGCAGGACCTAGTCATTCTTGTGTAAATTCCAGAGGAGGAGGAGAAGATGATTACCCAAGCATTGGATGCTATTGAGAGATTGAGTTCAGTTGAGTCTATTATTTTTATGTTTGCCTCTACTATTTTGCGATATTTTTTAATCTGTGTATGGCAACTCTGCTGCTGATATAGTGTCAGTGTTTTTAATCATAAAAATAAAGATATAAGCATTTGGTTCATAAAGTATGACATAGTGACATACTTTTATACTTGTTGAAAACGATTGGCCTATTCACTTTTATAATTCTGCTGCCATCAGGAGTTCAAAGGCTATGTCTTCAAAATCACTGGAGGGTGTGACAAGCAAGGATTTCCAATGAAACAGGGAGTTTTGACCCCTGGGCGTGTTCGCCTCTTGCTCCACAGAGGTAGGACTTTTCTAAAACCTTTTTTTTAAAGATATATTTGGTTGATTATTAGACAGATTATAATTGCATTTGGTCTGTGTTGCACAATGTGGATGGTTTTTATTTGTTAGTTGCTACCATGCCAATTTTGCAATGTCCATGACAAGTAATAATAGCAGGTTGCCTTAGGGGTGAAGGTGACTAGGTTGCTGATTTAATGACGAGGATGATGAATCGATGATGTTATTGACAAATTTCAAGTCTTTTATATTTGATCAAGTTGTGGTATTGGTATTAATTTTAGATTCTATGCCATCTCCCTTTTCCTTATGTCTCAAGTCTAAAGCTTAAATTTTAACATGTTGTAGTAACTTGTATGGTATCTGGAAAATTGAATTTTTTATATTGCTGTGAGTTATGAGGCCATATGTGCATGCGGTTTTGGGTATCTTCGCTACAGTTACCATGTGGACAGCTATGGGTATCTTCACTGCATGGTATTGCCATTGCCTTTGTCCTGACAGTTACCATTGGATGTTGATTGTGAACTACTAGTAACTAGTAAGGTAAGACTATTGAACTTCTTGCTAACCATAATAAATTTGACCAACTGGGTATAGTCAATCATGTAACCGGCTCCAAAGTCCATACTTTGAGCTAAAGCGGAATTTCTTGTCCAGACTGTGAATAATTAAGAGTTAAGACAGACATTTCAAGATCATTTTTTCTCTACCTGGTGGCTGTTCACAGTTTAATTTACTTTATTATAGTACAAGCCTAGCCTGTTTTCAGAAGCAGTTTATGTATCATTGTCAAGGCTAGGGGTGCCTGGCCGTGTGGGCTACCCTGCTTAACACTTGCTTCTGCAGTAATAAATATCTCAATTTGGCATTAATTCATTTAATTGTTTAATTTGTTCCTTGTGCCCTCAATGGTTGTAATAAATATTGCAATAATAGCTGGCTTCCGAATAGGTTGTTATATCTTTGGTTATTTAATCTAAATTGATGGTGATGAAGTTAGTTTTGATGGATAGAGCAGTTTTATAGCATGTCATTGCCCTTTAGACATGATTTTGGTGACTTTCATCTCACAACATGCTTACCTTGTTTTTATCCTCTATTGCAAAATATGTCCCTCAGAGACTAAGCCCTTTATTTCTATTCAATACCAGGTACTATCGAATGTTTGAGGCAACACAAGATGGATTAGGTAAAAATGCCCCAGTGCACAGCATACATGGTTTGCTGCTTGCTGTTGGAGAGCTTTGGAGGTTAGTAGCATTTTCAACAAATGCATTGACATTTAGAAGTGCTTTAAATTTTTTCCGAGCAATTTAGTAAGCATCATTATCATGGCAGAGATGCATGTTTGCCTGACATGTATAAATTTTTTTTTATATCCAATCACTTGAGCTAATATTTTTTGTCAAGAAATTCACTGTTCTGGCAAATTGGAAGTTAAACAGTTAATTTATAGAAAAAAAGTTGAAGTGCATTGTGCCCATTAGATATAATACTGTTATCAGTAAAGTTTTGCACTTTGTCAATGCTGACATTGATAATTGGCCAGGTTTGTTTGACTGGGATGAATTTATCCTTTTTTTTTTGTGTTATGTTATGAAATTAGTTTTAGATGCTAGTTGTTAATCTTCTCATTATGTTTTATTTGATTTATATGTAATAAACATGATTTGGCAGGAATACTGGTGAGTTCATGATGTCAAGATACCGAGAAGTTGCTGAAATTGTTCTCAGATACCTAGAACACCGAGTCGGCTTGTTCGCCTGAGCATAACTTCACTGCTACCTCGAATTGCACATTTCCTGCGTGATTGCTTTGTTACTAACTACCTAACAGTATGTTAACCTTGCCCCGTTACTTAATTATGTTTTGCTCTTATTTATTGTTGCTTAATTTGTGACAATTTATTAGGAGAAATATTTTTTTAATCTTATTATATAACCTTTATCATCTCTTTTGCACAGATAATGGAACTTATGCTATGGAAAAGATACTCACTCATAATAATGAATAGTTGGAGGGAGTTAGCAAGGTTGTTAGTATGTTGTCCAAAACTTGTGCAAATTGTTATATATATATAGTTTACTTATTGCTTATGTAAATTGTTGTATTATTAGTTTCTATTTACTTTCCTTGGAGACATACTTATGAGATAACCATTGCTTATGTAAATTGTTAGATTTCTTACATTTTAGTTCTTTTTATTCACATGATTATATTGTAACAATTATACTGAATATCTGATATTTTTTATAGCTAAATGTGATGTATGATCACTATTATAATATATTTTCTTTAATCAATTTATTTGGTGCAAAGATTTCTCCAAAAATTTTTTTACCATCTGAAATGGTAACAATTCTTGTAGTGAATGTAGCTAATATATATTTTGCGATAAAAACAAGGATAAAAACAGTCATTAGTAGTTAAAAAAAAGTCATTAGTAATGTAAAAGTTGAGGTCACAAATTTCTTAAATAGTGACCGAATTTTCCGTCACAAATTTCACAGATCCGTCACTAATAGTGACCGTCAGTAATTAGTGACCGAACTTTCCGTCACTAAAGTAAACTTTTCCGTCACTAAATTGGTTCTGTTTTACCTTTCGCGACCATTTTAGCGACCGTTATTAATTAGTGACGGTTTATTCGGTCACTAAAGTCAAATTTTCCGTCACTAAACTGCTGCCTTTTTCTTATGGTAACCACTTCAGCGACGGAATAAAATTTTTTGTGACTGCAAATTTCCGTCACTAATTACTTTGTGACGCCACTTTTAACGACCGCACCTATTCCGTCACTATTCCGGTCACTAATTAGTTTAGTGACCGAAAATTGCTATTTAGTGACCGAAATTTGCGGTCACTAAAAATAAAATTTTTAGTAGTGCGTGGCAGTGGCTACAGAATGTAGCGCCACCGGTCCCCATTGGCTGGGGCTGCCAACAGTTAAATTAAAAAAAACGTAGAAAGGGGGGAGCCAGCAACGCCATGTGGCAACTGCTGGCTGGGTGGCGCCGGTCAAAGTAGTGCCACCCCCCACCAGAGTGACACGTGTCACTGTGTTCCCCCCAACCCAGCAGAATGTAACACCTAAGTTTATTTACCCTTTTAGGGAGTTAGTCCCCAAACCCCTTTTTATCCTCCCAAACCCCAATTTTTATTTTATTTCATTTTCACCCTTCTCTTCAATCCCAAACCCCAAACCCTCCACCAACACCACCTCTCTTCCTCCACCAACATCAACTCTCCTTCTCCACCTCCACCAACACCACCTCTCCTCCTCCATCACCTCTCCTTCTGCGATATGATAAGCTTGAAATTTCTGTGATATGAATAAACCCCGAACCCAGATGATTGCTCCGAAAAAAAGATAAACCAATGGCTGCCATACAATCAGTCATAAGAAAAGAGGGGGCTGCTATAGAAGTGTGCTATCAATAATCTTTCTGTTATTAATATCTTTCATTTCTTTCCATAAAGCAACACATATCATCGTTGACCCTTGTCATCCAAATTTTTTAAAATGAAAAAACACTTTACATTTGGATGAGAGGATGAGACTAATGTGAGGAAACCAAGGATGTTCTGGAAAAAAAACCATAAGAATAGACAGAAAACCAATTAACACAAGATACAGGACAACACTGTCAAACTAGGTGCTTGATAGGCCTAACCAAAGGAGAAGTCTCCGTGGTCGATCTAGAAATTCCGACAGATGGGTGTCGGAATTTTGAAAAATTCCGACACGGGGGTGTCGGAATTTTGTACAGTACTTATTATATGAAAATTTTCTGAAACATGTATTTCGGAATTTAATTAAATTCTGAATTTAGTATATCGGAAAAAGGTTACAGAGAGAGACGTTTTCATATGGTTTAGTAAAATTAAATTCCGAAATACCCGTGTCGGAATTTACTAAAATTCCGACACTGGTTAGTCGGAATTTTAACAGTTACGTAAAAAAATAAAAAAACCGTAGAAGAGATTATTTTACTTTCAACAACACCAATAGAGAACCCACTGGAGCTTCCTTTACAAATAGATAACCAAATGAAGTGGTTTGTAGATAGAATATGGTAGGGTTTTGAAAAGGTGAGAGAAAAGTTAGAAGAAGAGAGAATGGGGTTTGTAAAATTATGGGATATATGGGGTTTGGGGTTTGGGGTTTGCATGGTAGAAGAAGATGAAGAGGTTGCTGGGGTTTGGGGTTTGTTTCTTTTTTTTTTAATGGAGAAGGGTCTAATGGACATTTCACAATTAAAATGGGGTTTGGGGGATAATTTTGGTGTTTGGGGACTAATTCCCACCCTTTTATACCCTTAAATAAAATAGTGAACTTAAAATTTTCTTTTTAAGTTGTAAAAATCTCCCGTCAAACGGACGGAGTTTCGTTTGTTTTTAGGACTTTCCAAAATTTCTGGTTTTCCTGCGACCTGATAAACAACATCATTCAAATTTCAAAGCCAACAGGGCTATTCACATATATATATATATCATCTAGTGCCACATCGTGCACACATCAAGATACCACAGTATGAGACATCAGAGTATAAACATCAGAGTTAAGCGGAATATAAACAAGTTGGAAAACAGTTTTTCCCCAAAATAAGACCCCTTCCCAAAAGGAGTCGTCCTGGGCCCCCAAAAAGCTATTTACATTATATATACAACAAAAATGATTCACATCAGGTCATCGGGCCCAGGACATTCCCATGTCCTACATAACTATAAGTGACCTATAATCCCTGTGAGGGAGAGTACTCCTGCTCGGCCTGATCGGGTGCAAACTCTTCCTCAGTACCTGTGGAGATAGTAAGGAGTGAGTATTGCACATAAAATGGGGAGGCAGTTTCCAATTAAGACATAATGCAATACCAAGTCAAACACAATTAACAGTTTAATCACCACATAATAAAACTCAACACATCACAATATGTTCATTAGTTTCATAATTCAATCACCTCCACTTTGTTCTTAATTCAACATTTTAATCAAGTCTTTTACTCTATTCTCTTCCATTATATTCACATTACTTTTACATTTTGTCCCTGGTCACGTCCTACTGCGTCCGCACTAATGTGCTGGTCACGACTTATTGCATCCGGGTATATTTCATTATGTCCCTGGTCACGACCTACTGCATTCGCATCTTTACGCGATCACGACTTACGGCGTCCGGGAATATTTCATTCTATCCCTGGTCACGACCTACTGCGTTCGCATCTTTACGCGATCACGACTTACGGCGTCCGGGAATATTTCATTCTATCCCTGGTCACGTCCTACTGCGTCCGCACTAATGTGCTGGTCACGACTTACTGCGTCCGGGAATATTTCATTCTAACCCTGGTCACGTCCTACTGCGTTCGCATCTTTATGCGATCACGACTTACTGCGTCCGGGTATATTCCATTTCACATTTTCCCCGGTCACGACCTACTGCGTCTGCACTCCTGTGCACTCACGTCTTACTGCGTCCGGGTGTATTTCATTCTCATTCTTTCAACATTATCCATTCTTACTCTTTAACAATTACATTCCCCTCTTAAATTGTTGCACTAAATATTTTTATTACCCAATTATCACAATTATCCATTATAAAATCAACTTTCACAGTCCAGGCATGTTATCCACATTATCACTATTATATTCCATAATTCAAACAACATAATTCGAGCACATTCATGTTATCATTTCTATTATTCTTAGCTCATAAATCCTATCTATTAATTAACCTATGGTGCAATACCCTATCTAGCACATAATTCCTAGTACACATTATATGCATATCGTAAACTAAACCCCAGAGTAAGGCAATACTCACTATAACCCACTCCTTACCTTAAATTAGCAAGAAGTAAATAGAACCTTAGTGAGCCCTAGCTCAAAACCTTGGAAACTTGAATTTCCTAAGCCTAGCTTGCCACCTCAATAAGGAAATGATGAAATGATGGTACACAATCCTATTTGAGAGAGCACAAGATGAGTGATCCTTGTCCTTGCCTTGGTTTGGGTTGGAAGGCATGAAACAAAATCCCTACATAACCATGAGTGCAAGAACCCTAAGGTTTTAAACATAATTTCTATGAACTAAGGAAAGTTGGAAAAGGGAATTAATATCATGCCTTAAAATTCAACTTACCCCAAGTGATGATAAGATTTGAAAACCAAGAAGGAGAAGAGAGGGAGCCACACGTGTGATCAATGGAGGAGAGGGAATGAGACTTCAATCAAAATCCATGATGCAAGCTTGATGGGTGTGTTTGATTTTGGGTTGAGGTGCCCAAGAATCAAGTGTTTATGATGGAATGATGATGAAAATGGTCTTGGAGTTGAGGGAAAGTTGAGAGAAATGGTGAAGATGATGGGGTGAAATGGTGTTGGAGTGTGAAGGTGTTGGGTTCTTTTTGGGTTTTATTTTCTTGCCTTAGGACCAGCAAGATCGTGTGGCTGGAATCAAGACTTTGGCCCCAAGATTGCTGATCAACGCACCAGATCTGGTGCCTACTGTGCGCGCGCGCCTGGGCGCACGTCTGGCGCGCCTGAGCGCGAGAACAGCACCAGCACACGAGCTGGTGCATGGCTGATGCGCCAGATGCTGGTTAGGGAGGGAATTTGGCTCGCCAACATGGAGCTGGTGCGTGGCTGGTGCGATTTGCGCGCGCCTGGGCGCACGGAATGGTGTGCCTGAGCGAAGAAGCTCCTGAGTTGGTGCACCAATGAACAGTGGTGCGCCTGGGCGTGCACCAGAATTTCCAAACTTCGATTCGCCGTAACTTTTTCGTTAACCGTCGGATCGGGTCTAAATTTTTAGACAAGCTTCTTCACCCCATAAACTTCATATCCAACGGTGGAATTTATTTTCTTAGCATCCTATAATAAATTTCTAATTTTCTCTTTTCGGTCGATTTCTAACATCAAAAACGCCGATTTAACTCCCGATTTCGCTTATATGACTTTGCCCGAAGCCACAACTGCCTTCTATAGAACCCCTAGGGCTTATAATCACCACTCACCTATCTACCAAAATTCATTAAGTCATTATTCCAATTTTTCTTAGGTTTTTATTTAATAATTTCATTTAAAATAAAGTTTAGGATGTTACAATTCTCTCCCACTTACCTGAATTTCGTCCTCGAAATTCGTCGAACAATTGTGGATGAGACTGCCTGATCTTGTCCTCCAGTTCCCATGTAGCCTCTTCCACATTGTTCCTGATCCAGATAACTTTTACCAAAGAGATTTCTTTGCCTCTGAGTTGCTTCACCTGCCTGTCTTCAATTCTAACTGGCAGAACTTCAAAAGTCAAATTCTCCTTCAAAGGCAAATCATCTAAGGTAACCACATGCGAAGGATCATGGACGTATTTCCTTAGTTGTGAAACATGAAACACGTCATGAAGCCTTGCCAAGTGAGGGGGTAAGGCAATCTTGTAAGCCACCGGGCCAACCTTCTTCAGAATCTCATAAGGCCCAACAAACCGAGGAGTTAGTTTCCTGGACTTAATTGCCCTACCGATTCCTGTAACCGGAGACACTCTTAGGAATACATGCTCTCCAACATCAAACTCCAAGGGTCTCCTTCGCCTATCAGCATAACTCTTCTGGCGATCCTGTGAAGTTTTCATCTTATTCTTGATCATTGTGATCTTCTCAGTTGTTTCTTTCACAATATCAGGACCTGTCAACAGATTCTCACCTATCTGGAACCAACACAGAGGCGTCCTACATTTCCTCCCGTAGAGAGCCTCAAATGGTGCCATACCGATACTGGAGTGAAAGCTGTTGTTGTAAGTGAACTCCATCAACGACAGTAACTGCTCCCAACTACCAGCTTTCTCCAGAACACATGCTCTCAGCAAATCCTCAAGTGTCTGGATAGTACGCTCAGATTGTCCGTTTGTCTGCGGATGGTAAGCCGTACTAAATTTCAGCTTAGTACTCAATGCCTCCTGAAGACTCTGCCAAAATCTAGACAGAAATCTCGGATCACGATCTAGGAACACCATGCAACTTGACTATGTCCCTGATATACAACTGAGTCAACTTCTCAAGAGTATACTTCTTGTGGATAGGAATGAAATGAGCACACTTTGTAAGACGGTCTACAACCATCCAAACTGCATCACATCCTCCAGCAGTCCTTGGTAAACCCGTCACAAAGTCCATAGCTACACTGTCCCATTTCCACTCCGGAATATCAAGTGATCGCAAAGGACCACCAGGCTTTTGATGCTCAATCTTAACTTTCTGACAAGTTAGGCAATGAGACACGTGATCGGCCACATCGGTTTTCAACTTCGGCCACCAATAAATCCTTTTCAAATCTTGGTACATCTTTGTTGCACCAGGATGGAAATTCATCTTGGTTCGATGCGCTTCCCATAGGATATCTCTTCTAACTTCGAAATCCATAGGAACACAGATCCGACCCCTAAATCGGATAATGCCATCAGAACCTTTCACAAAGTCAGGCTCTTCATTGCCTGATGCCCCTTCTAACAACTTTTGCAATTTCGAATTGTCGGCTTGTCTTTCTTTAATAAGACCAATCAAATCATTAGTAACCTGCAACATTTTTAGAACGATGCTCTTCTCTTTCACTTGCATGTTCAAGTTGAGGTCACTGAACTCTTGGATCAATTGCATCTCTTTCACCATCAGATTGCTGACATGCAAAGTCTTACGACTTAGTGCATCAGCCACTACATTGGCTTTGCCCGGATGATACCGAAGATCGAAGTCGTAGTCTTTCAGAAATTCCATCCACCTCCTCTGTCTCATATTCAACTCTTTTTGATCGAAGAGATAGCGAAGACTTTTATGATCGCTAAAGACTTCGAACTTTGAACCATATAAATAATGCCTCCAGATTTTCAAAGCAAAAACCACTGCCGCCAACTCAAGATCATGAGTGGGATAGTTCTGTTCATGCTGCCTCAATTGTCTGGATGCATAAGCTATGACTTGCCCTTGCTGCATTAACACACAACCCAACCCTTGTTTAGAAGCATCACAATGCACCACGAAGGACTGAGTCGGGTCCGTCAAAATTAACACTGGGGAACTAGTCAACCGCCTCTTCAATTCTTGGAAACTACTTTCACATTCCGGGGACCACTCAAACGGAACACCTTTCCATGTAAGAGTTGTCAAAGGAAGAGCCAATTTAGAAAACCCCTCAATGAACCTCCGATAATACCCAGCCATACCAAGAAAGCTTCTGATCTCAGTAATGGACTTAGGTCTCTCCCACTTAAGTACCGCTTCCACCTTAGAAGGATCGACAGCAACACCCTTCTCAGAAATGACATGCCCCAGAAACTGTACTTCATTCAACCAGAAACTACATTTAGAAAGCTTTGCATAAAGCTATTTGGATTTGAGAATTTGCAGCACAATTCTCAGATGCTCGGCGTGCTCACTTGGACTCTTAGAATAGATGAGAATGTCGTCGATAAAGACTATGACAAAAGAATCCAAGTACGGCCTGAAAATCCTGTTCATATAGTCCATGAAAATGGCCGGAGCATTAGTGAGACCAAAGGACATAACCACATACTCAAAATGTCCATATCTCGACCTGAATGCCGTTTTAGGAATGTCCTCCTCTCGGATACGGATCTGATGGTATCCTGATCGAAGGTCAATTTTAGAAAATACAGCTGCTCCTCGCAATTGGTCCAACAAATCGTCAATGCGAGGGAGAGGATATTTGTTTTTCACAGTCACCGCATTCAACTGCCTGTAGTCGATGCACATTCGGAGACTTCCGTCCTTCTTTTTAACAAAAAGAATCAGAGCTCCCCAAGGTGACACACTCGGTCTAATCAAACCCTTGGCCAAAAGCTCCTCTATCTGCTTTTTCAACTCTTCTAACTCCGGAGGTGCCATCCGGTACGGGGCTATTGAAATAGGACCTGCACCAGGCATCAGATCAATACTAAACTCCACTTCTCTGTTTGGCGGTAATCCAGGAATCTCTGCAGGAAAGACTTCTGGAAATTCGCAGACTATCAGAATCTGATTGATCTCTGCCTCCTCATTCATTTCCAGGGCAGATAAAGAAAGATCACTGATAGTAATCGATTTTTGATGACAGTCAATCAGAACATGGTGCCGAGACATCCAGTCCATGCCCAGAATGATGTCAAGTTTAGTTAGAGGCAAACAGATTAGATTTACTTTGAATTCCCGCTCCAATACTCGAAGTGGGCAATCCAAACACATAGTTGATGTGACTACAGAAGAATTTGTGGGTGTAGAGACAGATAATTTATAAGGCATTTCTATTGCAGACAACCCTAACTTCTTCATGCAATCGGCAGAAATAAATGAATGAGTAGCTCCGCAATCAAAGAGAATACCACAAGGAACATTATTAATATAACCGGTACCTCTAATCAGTTCATCAGCATCAGTAACTTCCTCGCCGTCCAGAGTATACACCTTGCCCTTCCGAGTCACCCGATTGTCACCAGCTTTCTGAACCTTAGCCACATTCACCTCCTTCTTGACTGCATTACTAGGACAATTCAACATAATGTGACCTGGCTGACCACACCTGTAGCAAATTGGTCCCCCCTTACTTGGATCCAATCTCCAGCAAGTCCCCTTATGCTGTCTACCACAATGTGGACAAGTCGGAATAAGACCATAGGCACTCACTACTGGGCCCGTTCTAGGCTGGGAGTAAGGACATGGTCGTTGCACCGAACTCTTGCCCCTGATAGGACCTCCAGACTTCTGCACATTCTTGCTGTGTTTCTCAGCTGCACGTTGCTTGCGACTCTTTTCATACGTGCTAGTCATGTTGATCAGTTGAGACAAGTTGCTGATGTTCTGATATTCAAAGGCCATCTTGATCTCAGAACGAAGTCCGGTCTCGAACTTGATGCACTTGGTCCGTTCATCTGCATCCCTGTAACTCCCTGCATATCGGATCAAGTCCTCAAACCTAGCAGCATATTCACCAACGCTCATGTTCCCTTGCACGAGCTGCAGAAAAGTTATCTCTTTCTCCCTACGAACATCTTCAAGAAAGTACTTGCCCAGAAAACGATTCTTGAACAAATCCCATGTGATCGCCTGATTGTCCGCCTCCAAACCCCTCCGCATTTGTTGCTACCAGTGTTCTGCTTCACTAGTCAGCATGTACTGTGCTAGCAGAACCTTCTGTTCCTCTGGTGGTGCCATAGTGTTCAGGATCTTTTCAATCTCTTGCAACCAAAGCTGTGCTCCATCGGGATTGAACCCACCTTCAAACTTCTGCGGATCGTTCTTTCTGAACCGTGCCAACCAATCAATTGCATTTGGAGCTGGGGGTTGAGGATTCATTGCTGCTGCGGCGGCCGCTGCTGCTGCTATGTTCTCCCCCTGGTTATGATTAGAGCTGTCAAATCGGGCTGGCCCAGCCCATTAGGGCCAGGCCATTACGGGCCAACACTATTTTTGGCCGGGCTGGGCCAGCCCTAATTTTCCTCGGGCCAGCATTTTAAGTGGCCCAGCCCAGCCCACAATAATATGCGGGCCAAACGGGCAGCCCACGGGCCAGCATTTAAATTATTTTTTAAAAAAAACGTCACATTTTTCATGCACAGCACAGTATATAATTTTGCATGGACAGCCACATCTATTCCTTCGAACATCTATTACACCATTAGTCTATTACAGATCAAGTCAAGTGCCATTAACATAAATACATATATACTCCTTTGGTCATAAATCAAAAGACATATTCAGAGATCCTATAAATACATAGAGACTAATTCGGTCATGAATCAAAAGACATTCAGAGTTCTAAGTTAGTTATTCTTTGCTAGTATAAGATCCTCATCATTTCCAGGAGGTGTTTGTGGCACATCTTGCTCCAGAATCATACAATCGTCTTCATCACTAACTTCAGAATCATCCTTTGAAAGATGCTGCAATATTATTAAAAAGAAAAGAATCAAGAATCCAAATTGATCCCTCAAGAGCAGACCAAACCCAAAAAAAATTTATTAACTCAAACCATAACACAATCAATAATGATATCCAGTCTACCAATAATGTTTCAAGTTGATCTCAGTTCTACCAATAATTACCATTACCAATACTTTATTAATTAGTAACTACGACTAGTAGTCTAGTACTAGTACCATATCATAATTATACTCTAAGGTGAAAGAGACGAGAGGTTCAATAAATTAAAGACCAAAAGGGACCACACTAAATATATGATATTGATCAATCTTACATAAAGTAACAATCACTATCTATCTAACTTCATGGAAACTTCCCTTCCTTCATAGAGATATGCATGTCAAGTAATAAACCACTTTTTACCAAGGAAAACTCCTAGGTGGTCCTTTAATCCTGCTAATAATGTTACTAAAAATATCAGTTGAAGCTTCAATGCAATTTGTAAGAAACTGGCCATATATCAAACAGCAAGCAGAGTAGTGTTTTTCAGGAAATTATTAACCATATATCTAGTCTACCAAATAATGTTTCAAGTTGATCTCAGTTCTACCAATAATTTTTTTAAAAATGTATTTTACAAAACAAATACTAAAAATAGAAACAAACAATAGTAGAGAAATAAAACAATAGAAACCAGCGGTGATAAAAACAACAGTAGACAAACAATAGTAGAAATTAGAAACCCAAAATAGTATGACTGTGATAAATAGTAGAAACAATAGTAAACAAAAACAATAGTAGAAACTAGAAACCCAAAACAAACAATAGCAAACAAACAATAGTAGAAACCCAAAACAAACAATAGTAAAAACCCAAAATAGTATGATTGTGATAAAAACAATAGAAACCAGTAGTGACTGTAAAAAACTTACTACTCACTAGAAGCTATAGCTGAAAAAACAATAGAAACCAGAGGTGGTGACTGATAAAAACAATAGAAACTAGAGGTGGTGACTATGATAAAAACAACCTACTATCAACAATCAATAATAATAGTTGACAAAAAAAACAACTGAAAAAAGTAAGTAGCTTACCGCTCGTGACTGTGCTCCCCGTGACTGTGCTCGTGACGGTGAAGGTGAGCCGCCGTGGGATGAGGACGAGAAGGGAGGGCGATCGCGTTTCCGTAAGGGTGAGGGCGTGAAATGAAGGCGTTTCCCGGAGGGTGAGGTGCCATGGGGTTTGGCTGTGAGGTGATGCCGCTTTCGAGAGGGTGAGGCACCGGTAACATCCATGGCCGAAGATGATCGACCGAAGGAAGATGAGGGTTAGGAAGTGTGAAACTCTCTCTTAGGGTTAGTGTGAATTCAATTTAGGGCCGGCTGCAGTGAGATAGTGTGAAGGTGTCATGTGTATGTGTGAATACTGAATTGTGATAACTGATACAGTGATACGTGTTCCACTTTCCACCATCCACACTTGACACTTCCCTAGTCTTTTTTTTTATTATTATTGGGCTGGGCCTCTTTAAATCTCAATCATTTGTTAAAAAATAAAAAAATTGCAAACATTTTAAAATTTCGGGCCAGCCCATCTTATTTCGGGCTGGCCCATGTCGGGCTGCGTAATTATCGGGCCGGGTCTGGTCGGGCAAAAAAAAGGTCGGGCTGGGATTTTGCGAAGCCCAACCCATTTATTTTCGGGCTAAATGGGCTGGCCCATCGGGCCTGACCCATTATTGACAGCTCTAGTTATGATGCACTTGTGCTATGTTAGCAGCGTGATCCTGTTGCATCTGTACCAGATGCTCCAGAATAGCGTGGATCCCGTCATTTTCAACTCGTCTTCCAGCCATTCTGTTCAGTCATGCATAAGGCCGACAGTTAATGCTTACTAGCATAATTAATAGTATAAACATCCTATCAATAGACTCTAGACTCTAAACTATAATTATCGATTACTCGCTCGGTGAGTAATCACTGGAGTAGCTCATAACTCCAAAGGCCGAGGGAAACTGCTCTGATACCATAAATTGTAACACCTAAGTTTATTTACCCTTTTATACCCTTAAATAAAATAGTGAACTTAAAATTTTCTTTTTAAGTTGTAAAAATCTCCCGTCAAACGGACGGAGTTTCGTCTGTTTTTAGGACTTTCCAAAATTTCTGGTTTTCCTGCGACCTGATAAACAACATCATTCAAATTTCAAAGCCAGCAGGGCTATTCACACACACACACATATATATATATATATATCATCTAGTTCCACATCGTGCACACATCAAGATACCACAGTATGAGACATCAGAGTATAAACATCAGAGTTAAGCGGAATATAAACAAGTTGGAAAACAGTTTTTCCCCAAAATAAGACCCCTTCCCAAAAGGAGTCGTCCTGGGCCCCAAAAATCTATTTACATTATATATACAACAAAAATTATTCACATCAGGTCATCGGGCCCAGGACATTCCCATGTCCTACATAACTATAAGTGACCTACTCTCCCTGTGAGGGAGAGTACTCCTGCTCGGCCTGATCGGGTGCAAACTCTTCCTCAGTACCTGTGGAGATAGTAAGGAGTGAGTATTGCACATAAAATGGGGAGGCAGTTTCCAATTAAGACATAATTCAATACCAAGTCAAACACAATTAACAGTTTAATCACCACATAATAAAACTCAACACATCACAATATGTTCATTAGTTTCATAATTCAATCACCTCCACTTTGTTCTTAATTCAACATTTTAATCAAATCTTTTACTCTATTCTCTTCCATTATATTCACATTACTTTTACATTTTGTCCCTAGTCACGTCCTACTGCGTCCGCACTAATGTGCTGGTCACGACTTACTGCGTCCGGGTATATTTCATTCTGTCCCGGGTCACGACCTACTGCGTTCGCATCTTTACCCGATCACAACTTACGGCGTCCGGGAATATTTCATTCTATCCCTGGTCACGTCCTACTGCGTCCGCACTAATGTGCTGGTCACGACTTACTGCGTCCGAGAATATTTCATTCTAACCCTGGTCACGTCCTACTGCGTTCGCATCTTTACGCGATCACGACTTACTGCGTCCGGGTATATTCCATTTCACATTTTCCCCGGTCACGACCTACTGCGTCTGCACTCCTGTGCACTCACGTCTTACTGCGTCCGGGTGTATTTCATTCTCATTCTTTCAACATTATCCATTCTTACTCTTTAACAATTACATTCCCCTCTTAAATTGTTGCACTAAATATTTTTATTACCCAATTATCACAATTATCCATTATAAAATCAACTTTCACAGTCCAGGCATGTTATCCACATTATCACTATTATATTCCATAATTCAAACAACATAATTCGAGCACATTCATGTTATCATTTCTATTATTCTTAGCTCATAAATCCTATCTATTAATTAACCTATGGTGCAATACCCTATCTAGCACATAATTCCTAGTACACATTATATGCATATCGTAAACTAAACCCCAGAGTAAGGCAATACTCACTATAACCCACTCCTTACCTTAAATTAGCAAGAAGTAAATAGAACCTTAGTGAGCCCTAGCTCAAAACCTTGGAAACTTGAATTTCCTAAGCCTAGCTTGCCACCTCAATAAGGAAATGATGAAATGATGGTACACAATCCTATTTGAGAGAGCACAAGATGAGTGATCCTTGTCCTTGCCTTGGTTTGGGTTGGAAGGCATGAAACAAAATCCCTACATAACCATGAGTGCAAGAACCCTAAGGTTTTAAACATAATTTCTATGAACTAAGGAAAGTTGGAAAAGGGAATTAATATCATGCCTTAAAATTCAACTTACCCCAAGTGATGATAAGATTTGAAAACCAAGAAGGAGAAGAGAGGGAGCCACACGTGTGATCAATGGAGGAGAGGGAATGAGACTTCAATCAAAATCCATGATGCAAGCTTGATGGGTGTGTTTGATTTTGGGTTGAGGTGCCCAAGAATCAAGTGTTTATGATGGAATGATGATGAAAATGGTCTTGGAGTTGAGGGAAAGTTGAGAGAAATGGTGAAGATGATGGGGTGAAATGGTGTTGGAATGTGAAGGTGTTGGGTTCTTTTTGTGTTTTATTTTCTTGCCTTAGGACCAGCAAGATCGTGTGGCTGGAATCAAGACTTTGGCCCCAAGATTGCTGATCAACGCACCAGATCTGGTGCCTACTGTGCGCGCACGTCTGGCGCGCCTGAGCGCGAGAACAGCACCAGCACACGAGCTGGTGCATGCTGATGCGCCAGATGTTGGTTGGGGAGGGAATTTGGCGCGCCAACATGGAGCTGGTGCGTGGCTGGTGCGATTTGCGCGCGCCTGAGCGCACGGAATGGTGCGCCTGAGCGAAAAAGCTCCTGAGTTGGTGCACCAATGAACAGTGGTGCGCCTGGGCGTGCACCGGTGCGCCTGGACGTGCACCAGAATTTCCAAACTTCGATTCGCCGTAACTTTTTCGTTAACCGTCGGATCGGGTCTAAATTTTTAGACAAGCTTCTTCACCCCATAAACTTCATATCCAACGGTGGAATTTATTTTCTTAGCATCCTATAATAAATTTCTAATTTTCTCTTTTCGGTCGATTTCTAACATCTAAAACGCCGATTTAACTCCCGATTTCGCTTATATGACTTTGCCCGAAGCCACAACTGCCTTCTATACAACCCCTAGGGCTTATAATCACCACTCACCTATCTACCAAAATTCATTAAGTCATTATTCCAATTTTTCTTAGGTTTTTATTTAATAATTTCATTTAAAATAAAGTTTAGGATGTTACACAGAACGAGATACCTCCTTATCCTTCCGTGATTTCCCTTATCACTCCCCCTTTATATATACACATCCAATCCACTCTTAAAACTCACTTCAAAGAAAAAATCAAACTCATTTCTATTTTCAACCCCAAATAGATTCAAGAATTTCCAATTGAGGTAAATAATTTTGAGTATTGTAATTTTTATTTTTAATAAATTTTCGTTATCTTGTAATAATATTTAATGTATTGAAATTTTGTTACCATTGTATTTAGTATACTTTTAATTTTGTGTTTATTAATTTTTATTTAGCATTCATTATCATTATTATTTATTTATATATCAATGTTTAATTAATTTTCAATATCTATCGTAGAGTAAATGTCTTTTAGGTTAATAATAGGTTAGAGTAGTGAATGTGTTTATTTTTAGATTTTTAGGTTTATAGTAGATTAATAATAGGTTAGATTATGTTAGGTTTATTTATATTAAATTTTTGTTATCATCTAGTAATATATAAAGTATTGAATTTTTGTTATCATTATATTTAGTATACTTTTAATTTTGTGTTTATTAATTTTTATTTAGCATTCATTATCGTTATTATTTATTTACATATCATTGTTTAATTATTTTTCAATATCTATCATAGAGTAATAGTCTTTCAGGTTAATAATAGGTTAGAGTAGTGAATGTGTTTATTTTTAGATTTTTAGGTTTACAGTAGGTTAATAATAGGTTAGGTTATGTTAGGTTTATTTATATTAATTTTTTGTTATCATCTAGTAATATTTAAAGTATTGAATTTTTGTTATCATTGTATTTAGTATACTTTTATTTTTTGTGTTTATTAATTTTTATTTAGCATTCATTATCGTTATTATTTATTTACATAGCATTGTTTAATTATTTTTCAATATCTAATAGTCTTTTAGGTTAATAATAGGTTAGAGTAGTGAATATGTTTATTTTTAGATTTTTAGATTTATAGTAGGTTAATAATAGGTTAGATTATGTTAGGTTTATTTATATTAAATTTTTGTTATCGTCTAGTAATATTTAAAGTATTGAATTTTTGTTATCATTGTATTTAGTATACTTTTAATTTTTGTGTTTATTAATTTTTATTTAGCATTCATTATCATTATTATTTATTTACATATCATTGTTTAATTATTTTTCAATATCTATAATAGAGTAATAGTCTTTTAGGTTAATAATAGGTTAGAGTAGTGAATGTGTTTATTTTTAGATTTTTAGGTTTATAGTAGGTTAATAATGGGTTAGATTATGTTAGGTTTATTTATATTAAATTTTTGTTATCATCTAGTAATATTTAAAGTATTGAATTTTTGTTAACATTGTATTTAGTATTCTTTTAATTTTTATTATTTTTAATTTTGTTATTATGTTTATTAATTTTTTAAATAAATTATATTAGTCATTATTAAAACATTAATTATTATTAACACTTTAATAATATTTTGTAGGTGATACAAAATGTCGCTTAACCCAGGTCCAGTTGATCCGTCACTTTTAGTTTTACAAAACGTACATGTCTCATCACAACATGTATGGAATGGGAATGCAGACAGAATTTTTGTTGTTCGACGCGTACAACAATTTCGGGAAGGTGGTTCTGAAATCCCACCTGCTATACGTGACAACTTAAATAATGCTGGTTTTTTTAGCTTTCGGACAAATACCATCTTATCAAATTGAACGTCCGCTTATATCTGCATTGGTTGAGCGTTGGAGACCAGAGACTCATACCTTCCACATGCCATTTGGAGAGTGCACAATTGGTTTGGAAGATGTTGCAATTTTATTTGGTCTCCGTGTTGACGGTAAAGCGGTCATAGGCAGAACACATCATCTTGATTGGCCGTCGTATGTTGAGCAAATGTTGGGTACCAAGCCACCACAAGAAGCAATTACCTGGGGTCGTTTAAGATTAAGTTGGTTGCAAAATAATTTTGGAGACTTCTCGCGCTACGCGGGAAATGAGCAATTGCAGTTGCAGTATACACGAGCTTTTATACTAAGGTTGATTGGAGGGCAACTGTTTACAGACCATTCTGGTAAGTTTGTACCGCTACGATTTCTTCCACTGTTAGAGGACATGACTGAAGCTAGTACATATAGTTGGGGTTCAACTGTTCTTGCTTATTTATATCGGGAGCTATGCAAAGCCACCGACTATTATACAAAAGAGATTGCTGGCCCCACTTTGCTAATTCAATTGTGGGCATGGTCTAGACTCCCATCTATATCGCCGACAATCACCAATGATAACTACATTCATCACAACTTGGATTACTATCGGATAAGTTTTGAGCAAATTGGACAAGAAGATGTAAGAACTACTATTTAGTTATATTTTTAGTTTTAATTTTATATTCATTGAACTTTGAATTGTAATGTTTAATGTAATATTTTTTTCATATTAAATGGGAACCATATACCTTTCATTTGTATACTTTTCCGCAATTCGTTATTGATGGAATGATCATCTGGAGGGCCCTTGTCCCATTGATATGCTTCAATATTGTCAAATGGCATCAACCAGATCATGTCATGCGACAACTTGGCATGAGCCAACATATTCTGGTACACCCTCACAACCTATTTGGTTGCCACGGTACTTGTCATATAAAAACGTCCCGTCAATTTGAATAATGGGTTTGCAAAATTCATAGGCTTCATAACATTGTTTGAATGTCCAAAAAACTCGATGAAACATGCGTAATTTGCTGCAAACTCGATTATGAACTACAACATCCTCCGTCTCGATCTTGTAGTAAGAATCTTGTGCAAACATTTGCATGTAACCCAACTACCTAAGTAACATTTTGTACGATGCTTCCCAGTCATCAAAAACATGCTTTATTGCTTTGCTTTTTGTAAGGTCCTGTATTTTTATAAACAAAATAAATAAATGTGTTGAATAAAATAATGATTTTTCTGAAATTAAGATATTTTACTCGAGTATTGTAGAGGGTACTCGAGTATAATCACTATCTGTTTGAAAATTTGAATTTTGAGTCAAAAGACTCGAGTATGTCAGAAAAGACTCGAGTGTTCTTGAGTTTTTGAAATATACTCGAGTAGAAAGAAAAAGACTCGAGTAAATCGAGCAGTCTGGCTAAATGTATAAGTTGGTTTTATAATTAATTTCGCACCAAAACGCGGTTTCTTGACGTGACAAGCATAGAGCTGAACCTTACTTCGAGTTGAAGTACTCTTAGACTATAAATTGATGCTTGGGTGAAGCATCAACACCTCTGAAGTTCCAAAACCCGAATTTGACCAGAAATTTCCCTGTTTTACAGAGTTCACTTTGATCCCTTTGTTCTCTCTCAATCCTCACTCATTTTCCTTGAAACCTAAACACAAACTGAAGTTCTGATTCCATTCTTGAATTAGAACTCGAAATCACTTCAAATAGCCTTCTGAAGATCAGGTTCTAGGCCTACAAAGTTGGAGGTTCAAAACTGAGAAAAACAGAGTAACATTCAGTCTCAAGTATTCATCTTCATTGAAATCGTTTGGTAAATTCATGGATTCTTTTCGTGTCAAACTTGTTTCTGATTAAAGTTAGTATATCCTAGTTTCTGAAACTAACTTGTTTCATTCTTTTCATGCCAAATCCGTGGTGAAATCTGTGGCCAAAGTCAGCCTGTTCAACTCTTTTTCACCAAGTCCAGAATTTGGATTTTTGATCCAACCGATTTCTCTGTCGTTTTACTTGTTGATTAGCTTCTCTAAGGTAAGGGAGGAGTTATCTAAATACTAGAATGAGTTATTTCAAGCTGGAAATGTAGGAACCTCATATGGTTCATCAAGGGGTGAAGTTTGAATTGGGAATATGACATAGAGGTCATAAACCCAAGTTTTTATAAACCAAACATGTCTAAATGGACCTAATGATGCTCACTGGATCAATTTTCGAAGTTAAAAACAAAAGGAAATGAAAATCATATGTGAAATGGTTATTTGCTAAGTTTATGTTGATTTTGTGATTTATTGCATTTGATGTTGTTTCAATATTGATTACATGTTCTAACATGTTTATTTTATGTATCTAAGTTACTGTTTTGCATAAAAGTGGAAAGGAAAGGCTCTGAACTCGAATTGGCATTATAAAGTGCAGAAACTGGTGCTGCTGCTGCTAAAACACTCGAGTAATTGAAGAAAGACTCGAGTATTCTGGAAAATGGGAAGAACACTCGAGTATGTCTTGAAGGACTCGAGTAATTTTACATGAACACTCGAGTATGTGAAGAACTACTCGAGTAATTTAAAATAATTTTCAGAAAATCTTTACTTCTTTATGAAGTAATTAAAGATTAACTCGTCTAAACTCCTATATGCTTAAATTTTAATTTCTGCTCTTAATATCTATAGATTTAATCCCATTGGTTGATTTTATCCTGGATGAGTCCTACTGGAATTTTATTCAGTGGTTGACATATTCGGACAGGATGTCCCAATGGAGGTGCGTACACCCATTTGGTTGATTTTATTCCCACGTCCCAGTGGAAGTTTTTACCCACTTGGTTGATATTTTGGGAGTCCTAGATGGGGTCGTTGCACAAATTAATGACAACGTAATTAAATTCCTATTGTATAAAACCATCACAAAGTGGCTGGGCCGCTGATGGAATTTTTGGAAAGCACAAGCACCAGTTAATGCAAAAATGAAAAGATGGTTATAAGCAAGAAGGATTATGAATTTTGGGTCTCTATATTGGAGGCATGATATTCAAAGATATGAATTAAAAGAGAAAAAGACAATGAACAATTATGTGACATTGACATGCATGGAGATGCTCCGATTTTGATTGTGGAATCTGGTATAGGTAGAAGTATTCCGCAGCCCTGAGATAGCTGTGATGCCATAGCACGAAGATGCTGTGATGATTTGGATTCCGTAACATGAAAATGTTATGATGGCCAAATTCCCAATCAAATCGTGACGCCTGGGTTGTGAATACGCTCCGGTTTGATGAACCATAGGATTATGAATATCCCGAGCCTGAGATACTCGGATGCCGAACCGCGTAGCATGAATGGAGAGTAGGCATGCATCACGAAACTAAATGAAATATTATAAAAGACAGTTTGAGCATATACATATGCATTTATTATTGCTATCTGGAAACTTGTGCTTGTTATTTCTAGCCTCTGTTATGCTCATTTGTTATTGTGTTTAGCTATGACTCACTCCTAATCCCTTGTTGTAGGTCATGGCCAGGAATATGTTTTGCGTGGAGATGAGGCCGCTCCCTAATGGGGAGTGGAACTTCGAGGATCATCGGGCCATCTATGAGGGAGACGTGGAAGTTATTTTCCGTCACCCGAACCCATGGTCCCGAATGCGTCCGCGTAGGACGAGAATCCCAATGATGTACATTATGCACATTCCGCCCAATTTTGTGTTTCGGCATGGAACACCACCACCACCGCCAAGACGTTTTCCGAGACGCACCCTCCCACCAAGTCCATCACCCTCTGAAGAAAGAATTATTTTGGAGGTTCCTGCTCCCTCTCGTCCTTCCACTAGAGCCCGATCTCGGACTCCGGTATATGTGCCATCTGAACCGGCACATGAAGAGGAGGAGGAGGAGGAGGATCCGATAGAGGATGAGGATCCGGTGGAGGATGCTGACCCGGTGGCTGATGATGATTTCATGGACAACTCAACCGGTAGTCAGTGGGGAACTGATGATTGAGTTGAGTTGGGATGTTGGAGTGTGGATAGTGCTACTCATCAGGTTTCTCTTATCTATTTGATATTTTGAGTTCCGAACCAGTTGCTCAAGGTTATTATAAATTTTGTTGTAAGATATGTAATATAATGTAATGACCTAGAGTACTTAAGTTAAACCTAGTGGTGATAGTTTTAATGTAATGGAAATGTACTTTCCTTTTTATGAAATATAATATGAATAGTTTCTTTCATGATAATTATAATTTCCGCAAAGACTCGATAATGGATGATGACTGACTTTTAGTTTAAAAAAAAAAAAATGGTCGAATTTTCTAAGAATGAATATTAAGTTTTGGAATAAAAGTTGGGTCGTCACATTTAGTGGTATCAGAGCAATGGTTCAACTCTCGGCCTTGGAGTGTGGCCTTACACACTAACCATTGCATACTCTAGAATCATGTTTGCATTTTGAGATATAGAATAGCAGAATCTAATTAAGTTTTCCCTTTTGGATTCTGTAAGATAGATGGCTGGACGTAATAACGCTAACATTGCTGAGGCTCTGACCCGTATGGCTGCGGTCCTGGAAAACTTGCAGCAAACCCGTCCTCCCAGCAATGTAACCCCTGTTGAATTTCAAGGACTAGATTCTTTCCGTAGATGTAAACCCCCTGGCTTCTCGGGTGGTCGTTGCCCTGAGAAAGCCCAGTTTTGGTTAGCTGAAATGAATAAGATTTTCCGAACGTTGACTCTCACGGAAGTTCAGAAGGTCATGTTCGCGGCCTACATGCTGAATGGGGAAGCTGCAACTTGGTGGGAGCAGACCCGCCAGTTCTTGGAGTATGATCATCGCGAGCTCTCTTGGGAAGTCTTCACGGAAAAATTCTTGGAGAGGTATTTCCCGGATGATGTTCGGATCCAAAAGGAGATGGAATTCTTAGACTTGAAGCAAGGCAGCATGACTGTCGACCAGTATGCTGAAAAGTTTGAGGAGCTGATGAAGTACTCCCCGTACTTCCAATATCATCCTGACGAATACTCGAAGTGCACCCGGTTTGAAAATGGGCTAAGGTCAGATATCAAACTAGCTGTAAGCGTGCAAAGGATTCGTCACTATCCAATCCTGATTAGTGCATGTCGCATTTTCGAGAAGAACAACTTCAAGAAGGAAGTCAGTCAAGGAAGCCATGGACCCCACCGCAATCAGCATAAGAATAACCGTGGAAATCGTGGAGGCCCATATTGGCACAAAGGAAAGGGAAGAGCACAACCTTCTGGAGCAGTTAGTCTTCCGGCTCCGGCAGAGATTTGTAGCAAGTGTCGACGCTCTCATCCTAGTCAAGAATGCTGGAGGGACAAGCCACCAGTCTGTTTCAATTGTGGAGGGACTGGACACATCGCCCGTGCGTGCCGCCAACCCCCGCGTCAAAGCAACCAAGGACAAGGAAGCAAACCTTGGGTCAATGGAAAGGTGTTCACGATGTTTGGAGAGGAAGCAAAGCAGGCCGACAACCTTGTGCAAGGTAACCATTTCCTCAATGGCATGCTTTGTCGCTTTTTATTTGATTCCGGAGCAACGCATTCCTTCATCTCGGAGGAATGTGTCAAGCGTTTAAATTTGTCTGTCTCGGAGACCCCGTTTAAACTGAGTGTGTCTACCCCCACGAATGCTCATGTTGTTGCATCAAGAGCATGTGTCGGTTGTGTGGTTAGCATAAGAGATCAGATTTCTCGAATAAATCTGATTTGTTTGCCGTTGTCCAATATCGATGTCATTTTGGGCATGGATTGGATGGCATCCAACCATGTAGTAATCGACTGCAAGGTTCGAACGATCATCTTTCCTGGTGAGAAGTCGCCGGCCAAGCAACCTGGAGGTTATGTGTGCCTATTTTCAACCATCGCTGAAGAAAAGAAAGAGGAAGCAAAGATCGAAGATATTCCGGTTATTCGAGAGTTTCCCGAAGTGTTTCCCGATGAAGTGCCCGGTTTGCCGCCGCATCGAGAGATAGAATTCAGTATTGACCTAGTCCCCGGTACTGGCCCTATCTCTATCGCCCCTTATCGTATGGCTCCAGCAGAATTAGCTGAATTAAAGAAGCAAGTGGAGGACTTGTTAGAAAAGCAGTTCATCAGACCAAGTGTGTCGCCTTGGGGAGCGCCGGTTTTATTCGTGAAGAAGAAAGATGGATCAATGAGGATGTGCATTGATTATAGGCAACTCAACAAGGTTACCATCAAGAACAAGTATCCGTTGCCAAGAATCGACGATTTGATAGATCAAGTGAGTGGAGCATCGGTATTTTCAAAGATTGATCTGAGGTCAGGATATCATCAGATCAGAGTTAAGGAGGAAGATATACCGAAGACTGCTTTTCGGTCACGATATGGACACTACGAGTATGTAGTGATGCCATTTGGGTTGACCAACGCTCCAGCAATATTCATGGATTACATGAATAGAGTGTTCCGACCCTACCTGGATTCCTTCGTCGTGGTGTTTATCGATGATATTCTCATCTATTCGAAGAATCCGAAAGAGCACGCTAATCATTTGAAGATTATTTTGGAGACCTTGAAGGAAAAGAAATTATATGCTAAGCTGGCCAAGTGTGAATTTTGGCTTGAAAAAGTCAATTTCTTGGGTCATATAATTTCAAAGGATGGTGTGGCTGTGGACCCGGTCAAAGTAGAAGCAGTTTTGCAATGGGAAAGACCAAAGACGATTACTGAAATAAGAAGTTTTCTGGGGTTAGCTGGATATTATCGGAAGTTTATCGAAGGTTTTTCCAAGTTGGCTCTTCCGTTGACTCGTTTGACCCGGAAAGAGCAACCTTTTGTCTGGGATGAGAAGTGTGAAGTTAGTTTCCAGACGTTGAAGGACAAGTTAACATCATCTCCAGTGTTAACTTTGCCCGATCCTAGGAAAAGCTTCGATGTTTATTGTGATGCATCTCGACAAGGTTTGGGTTGTGTCTTGATGCAAGAAGGGAAAGTTGTTGCTTATGCATCTCGTCAGCTGAAGGTGCATGAAGGGAACTATCCTACTCACGACTTGGAATTGGCTGCCATTGACTTTGCTTTGAAGATTTGGAGACATTACCTGTATGGTAATACGTTCCAAGTATTCAGCGACCATAAAAGTTTGAAGTATCTCTTCGACCAAAAGGAACTGAATATGAGGCAACGTAGGTGGATGGAATTCCTGAAGGATTATGACTTCGAATTGCATTACCACCCCGGCAAAGCTAATGTTGTAGCCGACGCTCTCAGTAGGAAGATGTTGCACATGAGTACGATGATGATAAAGGAAGCTCAGCTAATTGAAGAATTCCGCAACTTGAATTTGGCAATTCAGTTCAAGCCGAGCTGCGTCAAGTTAGGAATGTTGCAAATCACAAATGAGTTTGAGGGTCAAGTTCGAAACCTTCAACAAGCGGACGAGGAGCTTCTAGAGAAGAAAAGATTAGGAATGGAAGGAGTGGAACCGGAATTCCAATTAGGATCTGATGGTATTTTGAGATTCAGGAATCGAATCTGCATCCCGGCAAATCAAGAATTAAGAAGAGTTGTATTAGAGGAAGCCCACAAGAGCAAGCTGAGTATGCATCCTGGATCAACGAAGATGTATCAAGACCTGAAGAGGATGTTTTGGTGGCCCGGACTAAAGAGGGATGTTGCGTCTTACGTAGCGTCTTGCCTTGTCTGCCAAAAGGCGAAGATCGAGCATAAGAAGCCTGGAGGAGAACTACAACCTTTAAGCATACCAGAATGGAAGTGGGATGGAATAGCTATGGATTTCGTAAGTGGTTTTCCAAGAACAAGAGAAAGCTTTGATGCAATTTGGGTTGTGGTTGATCGCTTAACGAAGTCTGCACATTTCATTCCCATCAACATGCAGTATCCGTTGGAGAAGCTTGCAAGATTGTACATTAAGGAGATTGTTAGATTGCACGGAATTCCCTCGAGTATTGTATCGGATCGTGATCCCCGTTTCGTGTCCCGGTTCTGGCAGAGTTTACATCAGGCATTGGGAACGCAGTTGAGGATGAGTTCCGCCTATCACCCTCAAACCGATGGTCAATCGGAAAGGACGATTCAATCCTTGGAAGACCTGCTTCGAGCGTGTGTTCTGGAATATCAAGAAGGGTGGGATCGGTTATTGCCGCTTGTGGAATTCACCTACAATAATAGTTATCACGCAAGCATCGGTATGGCCCCGTACGAAGCCCTCTATGGAAGGAAGTGTAGAACCCCGCTATGTTGGTTCCAAGTGGGGGAGAAGGCTCTCATCGGACCTGAATTAGTTCAAGAAACGACTGAAAATGTAAGGACTATCCAAGAGAAGATGAAGATCGCTCAAAGTCGCCAGAAGAGCTATGCCGACCAACGAAGATCCAAGCTCGAATTTCAAGAAGGAGATCATGTATTCCTGCGGGTTGTGCCAACGACTGGAATTGGAAGGGTAATGAAGCCAAGGAAGCTATCTCCTAAGTTCATCGGCCCTTATCAGATTTTGAAACGAGTAGGCCCTGTCGCGTATCAGATCGCCCTACCCCCATTTTTGTCCAACCTACACAATGTTTTCCATGTCTCTCAGCTTCGCAAATTTATCCAAGATCCATCTTCGATTGTGCAATTGCAACAAGATTTGATACCGCTGAAAGAAAATCTCATGTTTGATCTTGGACCCGTGAGAATAGAGGATAGAAGGATTAAGAAGCTGCGAGGGAAAGAGATTCCGTTAGTACGAGTTCTCTGGGGGCAAGGTGGAGTGTCTGACTCCACATGGGAATTAGAGTCTAAGATGAGGGATGAATATCCACATCTATTTTTGTAAATCGGAATTTCGGGGACGAAATTCTATGTAAGTGGGGGAGGATGTAAGGTCCTGTATTTTTATAAACAAAATAAATAAATGTGTTGAATAAAATAATGATTTTTCTGAAATTAAGATATTTTACTCGAGTATTGTAGAGGGTACTCGAGTATAATCACTATCTGTTTGAAAATTTGAATTTTGAGTCAAAAGACTCGAGTATGTCAGAAAAGACTCGAGTGTTCTTGAGTTTTTGAAATATACTCGAGTAGAAAGAAAAAGACTCGAGTAAATCGAGCAGTCTGGCTAAATGTATAAGTTGGTTTTATAATTAATTTCGCACCAAAACGCGGTTTCTTGACGTGACAAGCATAGAGCTGAACCTTACTTCGAGTTGAAGTACTCTTAGACTATAAATTGATGCTTGGGTGAAGCATCAACACCTCTGAAGTTCCAAAACCCGAATTTGACCAGAAATTTCCCTGTTTTACAGAGTTCACTTTGATCCCTTTGTTCTCTCTCAATCCTCACTCATTTTCCTTGAAACCTAAACACAAACTGAAGTTCTGATTCCATTCTTGAATTAGAACTCGAAATCACTTCAAATAGCCTTCTGAAGATCAGGTTCTAGGCCTACAAAGTTGGAGGTTCAAAACTGAGAAAAACAGAGTAACATTCAGTCTCAAGTATTCATCTTCATTGAAATCGTTTGGTAAATTCATGGATTCTTTTCGTGTCAAACTTGTTTCTGATTAAAGTTAGTATATCCTAGTTTCTGAAACTAACTTGTTTCATTCTTTTCATGCCAAATCCGTGGTGAAATCTGTGGCCAAAGTCAGCCTGTTCAACTCTTTTTCACCAAGTCCAGAATTTGGATTTTTGATCCAACCGATTTCTCTGTCGTTTTACTTGTTGATTAGCTTCTCTAAGGTAAGGGAGGAGTTATCTAAATACTAGAATGAGTTATTTCAAGCTGGAAATGTAGGAACCTCATATGGTTCATCAAGGGGTGAAGTTTGAATTGGGAATATGACATAGAGGTCATAAACCCAAGTTTTTATAAACCAAACATGTCTAAATGGACCTAATGATGCTCACTGGATCAATTTTCGAAGTTAAAAACAAAAGGAAATGAAAATCATATGTGAAATGGTTATTTGCTAAGTTTATGTTGATTTTGTGATTTATTGCATTTGATGTTGTTTCAATATTGATTACATGTTCTAACATGTTTATTTTATGTATCTAAGTTACTGTTTTGCATAAAAGTGGAAAGGAAAGGCTCTGAACTCGAATTGGCATTATAAAGTGCAGAAACTGGTGCTGCTGCTGCTAAAACACTCGAGTAATTGAAGAAAGACTCGAGTATTCTGGAAAATGGGAAGAACACTCGAGTATGTCTTGAAGGACTCGAGTAATTTTACATGAACACTCGAGTATGTGAAGAACTACTCGAGTAATTTAAAATAATTTTCAGAAAATCTTTACTTCTTTATGAAGTAATTAAAGATTAACTCGTCTAAACTCCTATATGCTTAAATTTTAATTTCTGCTCTTAATATCTATAGATTTAATCCCATTGGTTGATTTTATCCTGGATGAGTCCTACTGGAATTTTATTCAGTGGTTGACATATTCGGACAGGATGTCCCAATGGAGGTGCGTACACCCATTTGGTTGATTTTATTCCCACGTCCCAGTGGAAGTTTTTACCCACTTGGTTGATATTTTGGGAGTCCTAGATGGGGTCGTTGCACAAATTAATGACAACGTAATTAAATTCCTATTGTATAAAACCATCACAAAGTGGCTGGGCCGCTGATGGAATTTTTGGAAAGCACAAGCACCAGTTAATGCAAAAATGAAAAGATGGTTATAAGCAAGAAGGATTATGAATTTTGGGTCTCTATATTGGAGGCATGATATTCAAAGATATGAATTAAAAGAGAAAAAGACAATGAACAATTATGTGACATTGACATGCATGGAGATGCTCCGATTTTGATTGTGGAATCTGGTATAGGTAGAAGTATTCCGCAGCCCTGAGATAGCTGTGATGCCATAGCACGAAGATGCTGTGATGATTTGGATTCCGTAACATGAAAATGTTATGATGGCCAAATTCCCAATCAAATCGTGACGCCTGGGTTGTGAATACGCTCCGGTTTGATGAACCATAGGATTATGAATATCCCGAGCCTGAGATACTCGGATGCCGAACCGCGTAGCATGAATGGAGAGTAGGCATGCATCACGAAACTAAATGAAATATTATAAAAGACAGTTTGAGCATATACATATGCATTTATTATTGCTATCTGGAAACTTGTGCTTATTATTTCTAGCCTCTGTTATGCTCATTTGTTATTGTGTTTAGCTATGACTCACTCCTAATCCCTTGTTGTAGGTCATGGCCAGGAATATGTTTTGCGTGGAGATGAGGCCGCTCCCTAATGGGGAGTGGAACTTCGAGGATCATCGGGCCATCTATGAGGGAGACGTGGAAGTTATTTTCCGTCACCCGAACCCATGGTCCCGAATGCGTCCGCGTAGGACGAGAATCCCAATGATGTACATTATGCACATTCCGCCCAATTTTGTGTTTCGGCATGGAACACCACCACCACCGCCAAGACGTTTTCCGAGACGCACCCTCCCACCAAGTCCATCACCCTCTGAAGAAAGAATTATTTTGGAGGTTCCTGCTCCCTCTCGTCCTTCCACTAGAGCCCGATCTCGGACTCCGGTATATGTGCCATCTGAACCGGCACATGAAGAGGAGGAGGAGGAGGAGGATCCGATAGAGGATGAGGATCCGGTGGAGGATGCTGACCCGGTGGCTGATGATGATTTCATGGACAACTCAACCGGTAGTCAGTGGGGAACTGATGATTGAGTTGAGTTGGGATGTTGGAGTGTGGATAGTGCTACTCATCAGGTTTCTCTTATCTATTTGATATTTTGAGTTCCGAACCAGTTGCTCAAGGTTATTATAAATTTTGTTGTAAGATATGTAATATAATGTAATGACCTAGAGTACTTAAGTTAAACCTAGTGGTGATAGTTTTAATGTAATGGAAATGTACTTTCCTTTTTATGAAATATAATATGAATAGTTTCTTTCATGATAATTATAATTTCCGCAAAGACTCGATAATGGATGATGACTGACTTTTAGTTTCAAAAAAAAAAAATGGTCGAATTTTCTAAGAATGAATATTAAGTTTTGGAATAAAAGTTGGGTCGTCACACTTTTTGTCATCCACGCCTTCTTATAAGATATTTGATAACCATATGTGCTGGATATCCTTTCTTGGATGAGAGTTATAGATACATGCGGTTCTTTTGAGACCATACCTAAATGATGTAAAAAAAATGTACATCAAATAAAAATATATAATAAATTTAGCAAATGGAATAAAACAATAAATGAAACTTAAGTGTCTTACCTATTATACATGATGCTATATAGTTGGAATCTAACTTTGGATGGTCTTGGGATAACATTACATTGACACACGTATGATGTCCACCCCATTTAGTTATCCTTCACTTACTTGATTTTTTTGGTAAAATTGCTCTCATCCTCCATGGACATCCTTCTTCACTCTTTGGACATTTAACATAGTAGCAATCTCGCTTTGATTCAACAACAAAATAAGTTTGATGAATTCTCATTGAGTAATGTTTCAGCGTCATTTGAACAGCTTCCTTCGAGTTAAATCGTAAACCGATATATGACTCTTGTCCAATTAACCATGAACCATACACATCTAAACCTTCAAATTCAATCTCTTGATCGGGGTGATCCCAATTAATATGACAAAAAAAAGGAGAGGAATTTTGGAATGCACTTATTTATAATTAAAGAATTTTGAAAAATTATGTTTATTAGCAATTAAATTATTTAATAAAACATTAAAATATGTAATTAAAAATGTAATTTTAAAATGAACTTCAAAAATCAAACATGTTTCTTGTGGAGTTAAATTATCAGCCCTTACTGATGAAACAGGAGTAACCATGACATGGAATGATAAATGCAACGGAGCAGAATGCTCGTCATAGTCATCATTACTTTCGGTTGAACCATCATCTAAACTTTCCTCCTCAGTTTCGGTCTCAACAATTTCATTATGCCAATCTACACTTTGACTCATTTCTACTTTAATATATTTGAAAAAAAATTCAGATTAATAATATGTATTTAAATGTGAGAAGTGTATAGAAAAAGTGAGTTTGAATTTTTTTCTACTCGGAGTGTGTTTGGTATAGGGGGCTGAACATGTATATATAAGTAAGAGATAACAATGTAATATGGTGGAGGATAAGGGGGTATCTCGTTCTGCTGGGTTGGGGGAAACACAGTGACACGTGTCACTCTGTGGGGGGGTGGCGCTATTGTCCCCGACGCCACCCGGGTGGCGCTACTTTGACCAGCGCCACCCAGCCAGCAGCCACGTGGCGCTGCTGGCTCCCCCTTCTACGTTTTTTTTTAAAAAAATTTAATTGTTGGCAGCCCCAGCCAATGGGGACTTGTGGCGCTACTGACACCAGCGCCACCGGTGGCGCTACATGCTACATCATCATGTAGCGCCACTTCCACGTCTGCAAAAAAATAAATAAATAAATAAATAAAATCTCTCTCTTCCAGCTAGTCAAAAAAGACCCCCCTTGGGAAATAGTTTTAAAATCCCCCAAATTAGTAAATAGTTTTTAAATTGACCCTACATAGGTAAAAATGCCAAAAATTTTGGTTTTAAAAAAAATTTGAAATTTTAGAAAAAGTTAATAAGTATAATTTTCAGTAAAAAAATTTGGATTCCATTTACTTACTCCCCTCCATTTCATATCTTTTGGAATATATAAGGTTAACACACAGATTAAGAAATCATTTATATTGTATTTTGAATAAAATATCTCTATTTCATTCTTAAAAGGAAGAAAAATTAGAAAAATTTATCCTTGAAAAAAATGATAGGTATAATTAATAAAATTGGAAGAAAAAAAAATATCGTGCTTGACAAAATATTTGAAACAACAATATAATGCTAAACTATGTGGAAAGCAGCAAATACCACATACTACAAAAATAGCTTGTCCTAAAAATCACACACACTTGTGCCAATTATTTCCTCCATTCTAATTTAACTGTCACTTTAGAAATTTCAGATTAAGAAAATCATTTAATGCTTCAATTTTCAAAAGAGTTATTAGATAATTTTACTATAATATCTCCAAAGTACATTAATTATCACTCATTTCACATATTTCAACATATTAAATGCAAGGTTAAAGTTGAAAAATATTAATTAATACACCGTCAAATTCCTAAAGCGACAAATAATTTGGAACAAGTTAAAAAGACTAAAGTGATAGATAAAGTAGAAATGAGGGAGTAAAAAAATAAAATCAAACACACATATAAAGTGGGAAAACAAAACTAACATTTCAAATTCACAATTTGTGTAATTTTTACACTCTAAAAAGTAAGAAGTATGCAAAATGGAGAGAGAGCGCATGCCAATGAAACCAGTTAGATAAATACTTTCAATTCACCGCCAATGTTTATAATTTTTGTTTTAAAAAAAAGGAAAAAAGAAAAAGAAATATACTAATCAGCATCGGATTCTTTACCATTCACTATTTTGTCATGTTCTTCTGGGAATAGCCTGGTTAATCAAGATTACAAAACCTCACTAAAATTCTCTTTGCTTATACTTACTTATTATAAGTATGACCCCTGTATTAGTTTAAAGAATGTTCTCCACCTGAAACTCTGCCATATGCAATTTTACAAATGTCAGCAGCATTAAGACGAATTTGGAAATTGAAAATCAGACACACTTCCCAAAATTAGTAGACAGCAAGACTACAATTTGGTGTTTTGAGTAATTCAATAAATACAATATTACTTATTTTAGCATCTCAATGAATTTAAAGAGTAAAAATTATATGCACCGTTCCAGCATTTGCAATTATATATTTGTCTTCTCTGCTGAAAATCAAAATAAAAAATTAGAGTGGATGAGGAACAGACCATGCATTCTACTGTTCTGGATAGATTCAAATGAAGGAGGTTTAGGTCATATGACGAGCCTAGAAACCGAGGAAGAGCTACAATAAGAGACAAATACAACTCTGAACTCGTAACACTGTTTATGTCTTGTTGATACTATTAATTAGAATAGAGAAGAGAAAATTATTTGATTTTGCATTGGCCAGTACATAATCTGGGCAGTCTAGTAGGTTATTTTATACACACCTAGCTAGCCGAATTCTTTAACTATATGATGATGGTCGATAGTTAAATTCTTGTAGTGTTTCCGGAAAAGATTCTTTGATTATATGCAAAGTACGTTTTTAAAGATTTAATTTTCGATTATCAACCAAAATTTTTTTATGTCAAAAGTAAATTTGACAAAAATATTTATATATTGTTGAACAGGAGTAAAATTATTGGCGGCATTTTCATTTCTAACCCGCATTAAATTTTGTCAAATCAATATTTTAAATGCTCCTATTACTAATACTCAACTTAAAACCCTTAAATAAGTAATATTGGCATTTTCATGGGTTGAGACGAGTGGTAAGCGGTCCGGTCTCGCTTAAGCAAGGTCTCGAGTTCGAGTCCTTGTGAATGCAGAAAATTCTGTTGGGAGACTCACCTGTCATAACCAGGAACGCGACGGATATACTTAGGTAGTACTTAGGGAATCGGGTGGGCAACAAAAAAAAAAAACTTCGGTTCACATCGATAAAACTCTTATATAATTAATATAATATTATACAAAAAAAATAAATAAAGTATTTACAATATAAATTATTAATATGTTGTGACGTGAGTGGAAAAACAATTACGTTAATGACTCATAAGATTGCAAGAGGCTTAAAGATGAACGACTCAAGTTTCGAACTTCACTTAGGACTTGGCTTTAAGTCATATCACAACTAAAGCTATGTCTTAAGTTAAAACTCTATCCAAGACTAAAGTTAGATTTAAATTCTTTGAGCACATACGTCGCTATTTCAAGTGAAATTAAGTATGCGTTTTGGTTTACATATGGTCAATCTGGATTCTTCAAAATGTTGTGGTTTTCTATGTTGATAACTTCAATTATTTCATATGCTTACTTGATTCAATTAAGGTTAGATTTTGGATATGGTTAAAGGTACACAATCATATGTTTCAAGTTGACCAACACCATAATTACATGAGTAGCTTCACACTATTGTGAAACAAGTAAAATATTCATGAATCATACATATTAAACCCCCAAAACTACTTGTCACTCTATACAACATATTTAACACCACCCTGAGGTGCTTTAACTATGTTGTGTTTGTATACTTAGCTTCCTGTACTCACAATAAAAATGCTTAAAAATGGAGTAATATTTTTTTTTTCTAAATAAAACAAATCCTACTAAAAAATATAATTGCCTTGATTCCACAATTGTTTTTTTTTTCTAAATAAAACAAATCCTACTAAAAAATATAATTGCCTTGATTCCACAATTGTCTCCCTACTAAGCACATTATGACAATTTGATTTTTGGTTTTCAAAATTTGAGTACCATAGTTAAAGCTTGTCCTCTAAGTTGAAATCTGCACAAATATGTTTTTTGTGTTTTCAAATATAACCTAGGAGAGATGAAATAATTTTTATTTTTCGAAGCCTATTTGGACTAAAGGAAAAATCATATGTCAACTCTAACACATTCCTAATAATCCCAGATCTGTTGTCACAGGTAGAAGGGATGATGATAATTAGTTGTCTAGCACACATTCATATGTTGATCATAAGGGGATAAGGGAAGGAGAAACCAAAGGGGTCCGCATGCTAGTTTGTTGAATATCTGAAAATTTCACTAATTACATAATAAAAAAGTATTGAAACTATGCTGATAGCGTTCTCAGTATGAAGCATTGTGCAATTGTTCAGGCGGATACTACGTTTCACTAGGAGTTCTTTAAGTAATATATCACTGGTGTTGGAGCTTGAAATCTTATTTGAAAAATATCAAATTGAGTCAGATTTGATGTAATAAAATTTTTGACAAATATCATTTCATTCATATCCTTTTCGTTAAATGATGGAGTTTTTGTCATAAAAATTTGGAAATTTGTCGAAGACCATTAATAAAAATATAATATTTCGATGATCACTTTAAATTAAGAATAGACGAAAGGACTAATTTTGATGATGGGATAAAACTAAAAAACTAAAAAACCATTTTCAAGAAAAAAAAATTGAAAGATCCCTTTAAAACAAATAAATAACTTAGAAGATTAAAAAAAAAATGATGATTTAGCCTAAAATAAATATCAAAACCTATAGATGATACTCCCATATCAACACCATTTCCTCTGCTCTTCTTTCTCGTGAAATTTTTTCTTTTTTTACAAAATGAGTTGAGTGTTTCTTATTTCTTCAATTTTTTCACTCTCTAGATTTATTTAATGGATATCTATGCCACGTAAAAACTATTATCATATATAAAAAAATTGATAAATATCTCAAACGTGTTTATGTTATTACTAAATTAAATTTCGAAATTTTAAATATTTTTATGTCTGGATTAGACAGAGGTCCCTTGTTAAGGACAAAGGTCCTTGTGAAGGATTTTTAATCTGACAAGAATGAACTCTCAATCCTATGTACCCGTTCGAACTAGGTTCTGGGGATCAAGACTACGTAATTATATTAGGCATATTGAAATAGTGCATCAAGTGGAGAACTGGATTGATTAGTAGCAAGTGATGTGCCCCTTACTCTTAGGGAGGCCTATATGGTCAAAGAACGCCTTCAAGGATCGAAAGGCTCACTACTGGGCAATGAGCTTCTGATGGTTGATAAACCTTCATGGTGGGCTTGGACGCAACTGCCACCTTCTTTAGGCAGCAAGAGTATGACTCTCTTATTGTTGAATTGCTCTTTGAAGAGTGTCGATAATGCTCTCTAGGAGTTTAATTTGTTGTGTATACTGATGAGTTGTATACAACTTGTATTGTACATTGCATGCGATGATGCATGAGTGATGCCTCAACACCTTGCATGAGGTTGGTATTTATAGGACCAGGTTGGCTCCTTCGTCTGATGTATTCTCTTCATAAATCTTCTATATTGGAGAGGAATCTTCGTATTATCTTATCTCTAAGGAGATAATCAGTCATTTTCTATAATTGTAGATAATCTAGTGATAATCGGCCATCAATCTTCAATAATGGAGTTGCTTATCTTCTAGAGATTTACTTCACAAATAAGCCTTGCAACTTATTTAAGGATCAAATCTACTTCCGAGCTTCTACGAGTTGATTCGAGCTCACAGACTATCGTTGTAGGTCACTCAAGATCGGTTCATTTCATTAGGGAACTACTACAGCTCGCAATAGGTCTTATAGCGGTCATCGTGTAAGGTAAGTGTCCTTAGCTTACGACAGGACCGGAGCATAAGCCCCTAGGTCGTTGCTCTGATGGTAACTTCGAACTACGAGCTAATTTAACACTTTGGACAACTCATGCTTATCATGTCATAAACGATTCCACTTACATGTTTGGGTTAATCCAACTACAATTTTTCATCTCTAGGTTTCTTGTGCACATTTCGAATTACTATTTCGCTCTACTACCACATGTGTTGTCTTGGAAGTTGTGCGCATTAAATTTCCTTTAATCATACTGTCTCCACGACGACTGGGATTGTGACATTTGTACTTCTCTGTCTGCTCAGCCTCTAGACTCTAGATACTAATTCGTTCCACTTTGAAAATTTTCACATCCATTCTTTATCGTTCAAATTTCAAACTTTCCAATTATCTTTGCGTTTTTCCTCTAAAATCCAAAATCAAAATTTCAACTCTTCAATCTTCACAGAGGTACGCTATTATCTTCCTTTCTTCTCTTCACAATGTATGACTCTAAATATGAATATGGGTTTTATGCTTCCACTGATAGGGAGTCCTCTGAGTCTTGTCATAATGATCCTGGCTTTTCCAACGTGGAACTCAACGAGTCTCACTCTTCTAGCCCCAAATATCTTACTATAGCTGCTCTTAGTGAAGTAAGAATTAATCTAATGATGGATGTCCTTTTAGGGCATCATTATTCAAAAACATGTCCCCAATCTGTTAGAATTCTAAGAAAAATTAGGTTAAAATTTAGGTTAAATAGAGGATTGACCAAGGGATTGAGGAATTGGGAATCCTTGGGATGGGTATGCCACAGTGCACAATGATGTATCGATTTGTCTTATCCAACCTAGAGATTACCATTCCTTTAGATGCCTTTTATGTCAATATCTTCAATAGCCTTCATATAGCCCCTAGCCAGCTCCGTCCTAACTCTTGAGAGTTGTTAGCAGCCTTCAAAAAGTTCTAGGAGGCTTATTTTCTTCAACATAGGCCTCCTACCATTGCTCTTCTAGGTTGTTCCTGCATTTGTACAGTGTTTCACATTGTGTTCTTGAGGTTACTAAGAGTAAGACCAGTTGGACGGTTTTTACTCCAAACAATTCTCTCCCCTTGTTCCCAGTAAAGGATTTTAACAAGGGCTTTAAACACGAATTTCTCAAAATCTCTTCCAGGGTGGTCCTTTAGTGATACCCACCTTCGTCACACGGGTTGGGTGAATAAGACTTCTAACCCTTCCTCTTCTATGATTTATTTTGTTGACTTAAATGAAATTGGCCGTGAAACCCTTTGAGCTTCAATTAATAGGGCTCCGAAGCATGGTCCTCTTGATGTTGAATCTTTCATCCATACGAATGTGGTTGTTTTGAAAGGGCACCTAGGTATCCATGGCACTTCGTTTAGTCTTCATTTTTTATTCTTGAAACTATTTCTTTAAACTTTTTCATATAACCCTCATCATCTTTTTCTTTTCTTGCAGATGATATGGCAAGTGCTCTTGAACGTGCTCAAGCACTGGCATTTAAGAAAGGTACTCGATCTTCTGCGGGTTCTCGTGGAGTTTGCACTAGCTCTTCTGAAGCCCGCTCAGAAAAAGGGTCTCGATCAAATGATCAGGTTGGGTCTCCGAATAAGAGATGAACTTCTTCCCCTAGCAAGCCTTCCGAGGGTTCTTTGGTTTCCGCGATTCATGTACTTCCTCCCCCTTCTCCTAAGGTGACACCTCCAACATCATCATCAAGAGAGGAAAGGGAAATTGTCATTGTTCCTCAAGCTACTCCCCAACCGTCTAAAGCAAATTCTCAAACCAAGGAGCAATTAATCTTGAAAATGGTGGTTGGGCTCAACAATACGAATGGGCTTGACCTGAGCTGTCTCCGAGATCGTAACGAGGTGACTCCAGCTTCAACTTCAACTCCTACCAATCCAAAACCTGGGATGGCAGAATATTCTTCTGACATGATTTTTCTGAAGGAATCTTCTGCACCTCCCCAAAACATTACACTGGTGTCCCAATTTCCACCTCCACTAAAGTCTGGTCATCGTCTTTCTTCCCACCTGGAGGTGTTGGGACAAGCCTCCGAACTTTTGATGAAGGTTAACGACCTCCTCACATCAACGAGGAAAGGTCTTTCTTCAGCTCCTAACATCCAGGCTTCGGAGCTCGAGGGGAAATACACTACTGTCAAGCGATGAGCGGTAGAGATGGTGCTTGTACAGGCCTTGAATTCCTTAGCTTCTCTGGAATCCAAATATGTTGGACTCGAACGACACATTGTTGACCTTCGAAAGAAGGGTAATATGTTCGAAGTCAAAAAAGACCGCACCAACCTTGACGTGAAAGAGAAGGGCATCCTTGAGGACGACAACAAGGATCTCCAAGCTCATCTAGATTTGGCCTTTCTTGATTTGTCAACATCCAGCATATGTTCTTCCATCAGGTTGATTAAGGTTGCAAATACCGATATTCAACTTCTGAATAAGGGGATTCACCCTGATTGTCAAGTGGTTGAGGGCAAGATCTTTTGTGTTGGAAGTCAAGATTTCCCAAGGACTTCAAGTTTCATGCTGAAATGTTTTGATGATTACAAACAAGCTGTGCTACAAGTCAAACAAGCTCACAAGGCTCAAGCTCAAGCTCAAGCTCAAGCAAATGAAGGCCTTAGTGTTTCCTTTTCCCATAGGATTATTTGTAAGGTAATGAAGTCAATAATCTAAAGTATAAGGCCAAATATTGTTTTTCAAAAAAGGATAAGAAAAAGTGTTTTTTCACAAAATCGTTTTAAGTTGTTTTATAGTTTTTAAGTGAAAAATGTTTGTGAAAACCTCTGGTTACAAACTCTGCTTATGAAAATCTTTTTTGTGAAAATTAGCAGAAGTAATCGATTACCTTCCTAGGATAATCGATTACCATGCCTCAGACTTATAACTTGAAAGTTAGTAATGGATTACCTAATCTATGCTAATCGATTACTTCATAAAATCTCTGATATGAGAAGTTGTAATCGATTACTTATGATTAAATAATCGATTATTTCATGTTTGTAGCTTTTTATTTATTTCAGAGAGATTCTAATCGATTACCTTATTTTAATAATCGATTACCTTCCTGACAGGAGGTGTGTAATCGATTACTCTGTTTAAATAATCAATTACTTTCTTAAAAAGTTGATTTCTTTATTTTGTCAGAAAAGAGATAATCGATTACCTTAGAAAAGTAATCGATTACTTTTAAATCTTTTTGAAATACGTGTCAGAATCAATCTGAATTGTTTCCATATTTTTTTTACTTAATTGATTCTGATTTATTTTCAAAATTCGAATTATGATTTATTTTTTGAAAATATTCCTTTTTAGTTTTAAAATCAATCTTAATATATTTCCGAATTTGATTCTTATTTTGAATTTGAATTATTTCCAAAATCGTTTTTGATTTGACTTTGATTTTATTTTTCAAATTCAAATTTCAAATATTTTCAAATCAAATCTTTTTAAAAGGAATTTTACTCTCTCTCAATTCAACTCTTCTAATCACTTTGAAAATTACCTTTTGAGAGAAAAATAGTTTTCACGTTTGAGTGAAACATTTATTCATTGCCATAGAGCTTAATTGTTGTATCCGTGTTATTTAGAACACACTATTGTTAGTGAGCTTTATTGTTGTATCCACACTACATAGTGTGCACCATTGTTATTTGTAACAATCTCTCATATCATAATCGTGGTTGTAAAGGGGTGTGTGACCCTTAGATTTTAGGGAGTGGCTCCCTAGTTCGGACGTGTGGCACGTTCGTGTTTTGTAGGGTGAGGAACCCTTGTTGTATTCTGGGGTGGTGGTCCTAGACGAACTGTATGACACCGAGTATATACGCTACCTTAGTGTGAGGTTGTGGCATCCTCTCTGGTTGTAATTGGGACGCGAGTCGTTTTGATTATAATTGATAAACTCTCAAGCGGGGCGCTTGGGGACTTGACGTAGGCCTTTCGTTGGGAAGGCCGAACCAGTATAAAATCAAAGGTGCAATCTCTCTATCCCTTATCTCTTTTATTTAACGTTGTTATAGTTGCTTATGTTTATTGTTGTTATAATTATTTGTCTTGCAACATAACAACTACTTTCATAATAAACTATTTTAAATGTTTTTAAATTAATAAGCGAGGTAACGATTTTCGTTGTTATTGATTTATTTGGTTTCGCGCGTATTAGTTGTTGTTGTTGTTGTTGTTATTATTATTATTATTATTATTAACGCTTCCGCACAATTGCTTTTCAACGTTATATTGTTTTCCGCTGCAAAGTTTATTTAAATTTGTTGAAAACGATTTAAAATAAATATTTATCAATGATTTTGTATAAACCCAATTCACCCCCCCCCCCCCTCTTGGGTGACGGCTGAATCTAGACAACAACTCATTTGCTGACCTGACTAGTTTTTCGAGCTCCAATGTTGAAAATGATGAGGGGAAGAAGATTCCTATTGTTGCAACTCAAGGATATAAGGCCTCCCTTTAAGTTTTGAGAAAGGGCAGAAATACCATATTACGAGGATCTCCTTCCTTTTGGCCTCCTTCACTTCTTAGCAGTTGATGTTGCCTTGGAAGGCAATGACAGATCTTGAGAAAAAATTTAGGGGGATCTACTATATTTAACCAAAATTTATTTTACTAAAAGTTTTTCTTTTATAATCACATTCCGGAAGAATTTTTTCGATTCTATTTATAATTCATTTTATATTTTCTAAGTAGCATATATTGTTTTTTCTCTTATTTGCCTATTGTTCATTAATGCAAAACATACACTTGTGAAATTTTCAATACAAGTTAAGTGGGTAAAATTGTAATGTTATGACATTTTTTTTGGGTTTTTTTAAAGCTTAGCCCTTAAGGTTGAAGATAAAAATCCAAGAATGAAAGTGCTTGATGAGAAATTGTGTATTTAAGAAGTTAAAAGTTTATCATGTTTAGTTTAAGAAAACCCTTTTTTAATTTTAAAAAATGTAACCTTTTTTTTAACAGCAAACAGAAATATATTCAAAATCAAAAAAAGAGGGCAACTGAGCATCATTGTACACAAGAAAGGCCCCACCTTCTATGAAGGGTTTGCCAAAGGGTACTCAATCATATGCTACAAGAAGGCCCAAAACTACAATTACAAAAGTTTACTTCACACAGAAGTGAAGCAGTAATAATTACATAAGATCATGCAATTGATTCCCCCAACACTACTTACCATACAATACATAACTAATACCTCCTTACATCATATATCCTCTTGCTAGGAACTCTACCTCCTTAAAAACATTGCCAGAAAAAAAACCAATGTTTGCAATGCTTATTATTTATTGTGATTCTTCTGTGCTACGTGGGGAATAGAGGCAGTACGTAGGACTAGAAATAAGGACCTTCAACTAGAAAAGTTGATGCTTTAGCCTCCGAGCCATTGCACATTTTCATGTCGTACTGTTGTATTCATATTACTTTATAATTTTAAAAGGTTGAGGGGAAGTGCTCCCACTTGCTCTTTAAAAGATCCGTCCCTGTTGGAAGGCTTCATATTTTTCTAGGATGATTTTCTGATAGAACTCTTTATTTGAAATGACAAATTTTATTGATAGAAACAGGAATTACACATTGTACAACAATAAACTTGCTGCCCCAGAGACCAAAGTCTCCTACTACACACACAATACAACAATGGCTTGCTGTCCTAGAGACTAAGTCTCCTACAGAGAATGTTCTCTGTCCCAAACTCTCCAAATAACAACATACATAACCCCTTTACACACTAGCAACCTATATTTATAATAAAACTAATACATAACTTCCCTAAACTGCCACATGGTAGTTATTAAGACATAAACAAATACATTTCAGACCTCACTACAATATATTTTGCTAATATACCCCTAATACATAACTTTCTCCTAAAATACATAACTACTCGTAACTCATTATAATAATTATGATCATTCACTGGTCTAAGTTCCTATCATTTCCAGCCGCTAGAAGATCAGCCTTGTCCTCGAGGCTAAATGGTAATTGGTTCTTCATCAACCTCTATAGCTATCACTTCCCCATCTTCATTTAATTTAAGGCTTCAATGTCCCCTGAAATCATCACCCTTAACTACTTTTCTGCACATTGATGCAGCGGGTGAAATTTCTCTCCACGTCTGAAGCAAAGACCTTTGCTTTTTCGTTCCATCACCTCTTGATATGTTAGGTGACGCAAACCCTTACTTCTTTGACCAGAGTTGTGACGATCTGCTTCTATTTTGTGCCCAAAAGAAACTGTGCTTGAGGAGAAATTATGATCTGTGAATCTCCAGATGGAACTGCTCCAAAATTTTGGTTCTTTCCAACATTCCCATTGTTGTTCCCTCTAGACGAGGCAGTAACAGAATTTGCAACATTTATTGACTCGCATTCTCTCCCTCCTGCGCTATCCTTAGTTGATCTTGTTGCAGCACTGAAACTTGCACCATCTTTCCGTAGCCTATAATCACCAATAGAAGCAGGCAGATCAGTAATTTCTGCCTCTATATCCTTGGCTAATTGCATGGCCTGAAGTCGGGAATGAGGCTTGAACGTATGAATTCTCTGTTTGATGCTTTGTTGTAAGCCTCCTATAAAATAACCCAAATACTGTTCTTCGGGCAGTTTCCTTACTTGTGAGGACAAAAATTCAAAGTCTTCTGCATAATCATCCACTGCCCCTGTCTGCTTCAGTTCTTTCAACTCTTCATAAGGGTTTTGAACATTTCTTCCTCCAAACCTTGCATCCCAAGATAAAGGTGCTTCAGTTTCTCTTAATAAATTGAACCAATGGATGGTTGATCCTTCCATTCTTAATTTTACCAACTTTATCTTTATCTCTTCACTTGTGTTCTGCACTTCGAAGTAAGTTTCATCCCTTGTGATCCATCCCACAGGATCCTCTCCTTGAAAGGATGGTAGTTCCACTTTCTTAACTGTCATACGATATTCATCAAATCCACTAGAATTTTTTGCCATACGATATTCATCAAATCCACTATCATCAGAATTTTTTTCATTCGCCATGACGTCCGTCTCTTTCTTGTTAGAACTCTCTTCTTCTTCGCTGCTCTTGCCCAAAATCTTCTTGATTTCGGACAAAATGCCCTCCTTCAAGTTAATCTCCAAGCGGTCCATCTTCTCTTCCATGTTTATCAATCTCTCATCCATGGCAGTACTCATTCCTTCTAATTTTTCCTCCAACAAATCCACTCTTTCTATCACTCTTTCATGATTATTAACACTCAATCTCACAGGTCTCGTAGATTTTCTCTTTTCGATCAGGCAGGTCGGACCAATTGATAGAACTCTTTGTTTGAAATGACAACTTTTATTTATAGAAACAAGAATTACACATTGTACAACAATAAACTTGCTGCCCCAGAGACCAAAGTTTCCTACTACACACAATACAGCAACGGCTTGCTGTCCCAGAGACTAAGTCTCCTACAGAGAATGTTCTTTGTCCCAAACTCTCCAAATAACAACATACATAACCCCTTTACACACTAGCAACCTATATTTATAATAAAACTAATACATAACTTCCCTAAACTGCCACATGGTAGCTATTAAGACATAAACAAATACATTTCAGACCTCACTACAATATATTTTGCTAATACACCCCTAATACATAACTTTCTCCTAAAATACATAACTACTCGTAACTCATTATAATAATTATGATCATTCACTGGTGTAAGTTCCTATCATTTTAATTTTTATACTTCTTGTCATACAGTATAAATTTGTCTTCAGGGGTAAACATTAACTCTGTAGGAGTCTTTTTTTCTTTTGTTCTTTTTTTTAGGAGGTATAGGACTTCCAACATGATGCTGACTTTCAGTTGTCCCTATATTTTTTTTTTCAAATATTTATTTGTCATATGGCATAAAACCGTTTTTGAATATTTTGATGTAAGGTCTTATATAGCAAACTTCAAGTATACTGTTAAGAATTTTAATGTAATGTCGCATATAGTAGACTTTAAATATCCTATTCGGAATTTCAATGTAATCTCGCATATAGTAGACTTCACATGTTTTGTAATCAATATCAATATATGAATGATTTTCCTTTGTTACAGTGCTACATTCATTATTCGTTTTGGATGAATCCTTACTATCGAGCATTGGTTACAAGCCGTTTATGCGCTTCCCTAGCAAAGAATTCATGTATCGTAATAGCTTGTTGTCTTTCATAAGTAGATCAACTACTTTCTTTGTACACAAGTTAAGATCGACATGATTACCTCATCTCCTTCATTAATTAGAGCTGAGGGGCGTTCCCGTACCCCATCTCTTCCCGGATCCCGGTGGCAAGTTGGGATTCCAAGTTAGTGTTTTACACAGTACTATTTGTCAAGTTAACAGTTGGGATTCAACAAATTTGACCAAGATGTAACTTTATGAACAGATAATTTTATTCATAAATCAAGGGAATGAAAATTCCTAACAAAATGGAGTATTAACTCCATCCTACTTAGTCAAAATAAAATTAATCAACAATGTCCAAACTTGGACTTATTCAATGAGAAAAAAGTAAATCGACCTTTGGCGAGTTTTACCAGCCTTGGTTAGAGCTAGTGGCTTCTTTCTGTTGTTTGACTTTGTTAATTTAGAGACTTTGTTAATGGTAACTTCATAGCTAGGTGTGGTGTTGAAACCACAGCTTTCAAGGCTTATAATGTAGGTCTACCAATAATCACATTATATGATGAGGAAGTGTCAATTACTAAAAACCCGATTCAGAATGTTGCACTCATGTGCTCATCTTCAAAGGTCGCCAACAATTCAATGGATCCAAGGGGATGCACGTCTTCTCCTGTGAATCCTGACAATTGGCCTTTATAAGGTTAGTGTAAACTTTGCTTAAGTGAAGGTCATTGAATGTTATGTATAAAATTATATTCGCTGAGCTCCCTTGATCTACAAATAATTTAAGAACATTGATGTTGGCAATGACTACTGTGATTAACAAGGGGTCATCATGGACGCTTATGATTTCACCATAATCTTCCTCGAAAAACGTGATGATGGGGTCTTCTTTCTCCTAGTTAATCTTTTTGGAATTTACCTGCATCATTGTTTTCATGTACTTTACCTGTCCAGCCTGTGATGTTCCCCCGGAAGCGAATCCACTTGTGATGACCATGAAATCTTATGGTTCCGATTGTTGTTAGTGGTGGTTTTTTCTAGTTCCATGTTTTTCTTTTCCTTAGGGGGTTCGCTATCTGAGTCTTCATCTCTTTAAGCCTATCATTTTATTGAGGACATCATATAATGTCCTACCTTTTAAAATAAAGTTTAATATCTGAAATAGCGAGTTTTATAAAAATTTTGACAGGGTTTACTTTAAAAATTGATATTTTCCTCATAAACAAATCACCTGTCGGATTTCAGATACAAAATTACATAGATAGCTTAAATATCTAAAATTTCTTTCATATACAATTTGAATATTAACATAAATTTATAATACAAGATATTAAATTTAGATTAAAAGAGGATATTGAATATCCTTCATAATTCATTTCTAGATTACTATTTATGGTTATAGGACTACAATGGTTGCATACATATGACTTTCGGTCATATTTAGGAATTTACACTCCATCATTCGGAGGGAAATCCTCCTCGATGGACGGAACATCCTTTTTATCTCCATTATGAATACCTAAAAATGACAACACAGAGGGTGAGATATTTATTCATAAATTAAAGAAAACACATAATAACAATAATAAGATATAAAAATATACATGTTACTTCATTCGATAATTCCACACATATGCATTTGACAACCATTATTATTAATATATAATTATAAGCAATACAATACTATTCTCCACAATTGATCCATTTTATTTCTATTCTTTCCAATGCATATATCAATGCATTCCATTCATTTCCATTTCATTGCAGTTATTACTGCATTCCATTTTCCATTCATAGTAGATATTACTACTTACCATTTTCCATTTTTCCACACATCACCCTCCACTCTTGGAAAAGACCAACTAGGAGTAAGTGTCCCTCCACCAATGCTTGCACAGTACTTCACGAATTGTGCTTCGTACAATTTAGGCCGTTTTACCCAACTGGGCTATAGCAGGGACCACCCTCAACTAATCAAGATGTGTCCAAGTGACTGATAAAACTATAATAGTGTGCACAGGACCAATCCTTGACTCATCCAGTACTTCACGAATCGTCCATCATACTGGCTTAGGTCCTCTAGCGGATCAAAGTCCTCTATAATAGTTTTCTGCGATTGTTTCAATAACACAATCTAGTCACTATAACACTCTCGTCCGTCAATTCTATGAACCTTCACGAAACGTCCTTCAGTCTATAGAATCTTCACGACATCTTTTCCAATTCCTAACGTCCACCTCACTTCATAATTATTGTGTTTCTAATCCATTTTAATTGATTTTGGATAGCCAAGCCTTTAGATAATTATATCCATTTAGATATGTTTTCTAACTTAGGGTATATATATATATATATATTTCATAATAGAATAGCTAATCATTCAAGCATACGAATAACAATAATAATGATAATAACATTCATTCATTCATGTTATTGAAAGTCTCAAACATATAATCATTTATTCAATCATTATCATTATCATTATCATCAACCAAATCACATAAAACCCTAGGATTAGGAATTAACCGAAATCATAACCAATAAAAAAACCAGACATGCATATAATTATATTCCTATTATTATTATCACATCCTTTCTCTAATTTATGAAAATATCACCTCTCTTACCTCTTGAAGAGAGAGAAGGAAGGTGAGAGAGAGAACTCCTTCTTAGCTCCTAAATCTGTCCTCTTTGGTCTCTATCTTCTTATTCTCTATCACTTTCTAGCCTTTCTACCTCACATCCATGGCAAGAGTCTCTTGATTTCTAAAGTTAGGGTTTTATGAGTGTCATGGAGTTAAGAGGAAAGGGAGTAATATGAGTTTCTTAGAGAGGGGAAATGGGGAATTAATGATGGGAAGTACGTATATGATAAAGATTTGTTTGATTTCCATGTTAATTTGGACTTAGAATCTCTAGGGTATGAAGAAGGGGAAATAGGTCATGAGTTTTTGGAAGGAGAGAGAATGAGTTTCACATATTCATAAACGTGTTTTAAGGCGGTGGCAGCAGTGGTTAATCGATTAACTGGTAGGTCAATCGATTAACGTCTAATGCTAGTCATAAAAATAATCGATTAAGGGCTAATAGGTGCTAAATTCTTAATCGATTAACACCTCCCCTAATCGATTAATGACACTTAATTTTCCTTTCTCTAATGCATTTTAATAGTTTCCAAGTTACCCTCACTTGTATTCAAGGCTACAAACATCAAAATTCTACTTTCTAACAATTTCTATATGAAAATAAAAGTGAGGATGTTGCACATCACAAATATTTGTGATATATTCATCCAGTCTCCCTTTGTTCTCCTGCTCTTGTAAAATGTCCCTCAACTAGAAGCATTCCTCAATTGTATGTCCATTGTTGTTGTGCCATTTGCACATTTTGTCTCACTTCAGCACAGATCACCTTCTGAGGTTTGGGTCTTCTTACTCCTTAAAGCTCAGCTTTAATGATTTCTTTCATTATCTTCTCCTTAAGGACGTTTAACTCATAATAGCTACTGAATTTGGGCTTATACCTCCTATCTTTCCTTCTCCCTTCTTCGTGGTCGCCCTCCTTCTTTTGATGGCTCTCTTCTCGATTTGCTTTTAGCTCTAATTATGGTCCATGTCTAAGGCGCTCTTTGGTCGAGGTGCTTTTTTCTAGCATGAATCTGCTAAAGTCCTCATTGTTGATGAACTAATTCGATCTCTCGATGAACTAATCTGATCTCTTGATGATCTTGTCCATGGATCGAGGAAGGTTACCTGCCGGATTAGTCAAGAACTCGTTGTTCAGGTGCAGGCGTTGGATGAAGAGATGTAATGCAACTGATGGTGGTAAATCTACAATCGAGTTCTTTTACCTTATGAACCTAGTTAGAAAATCACCAGGCTCTCGTCATGTGCTTCAACCACCTCGTGCAAGAAGTGGACAGTCTTAGGACGAGCTCTACTGGTTGAAAACTACAACTTGAAGGCGTCGGTGAGCTGCATCCAACTGTTAATCGATCTTGATGCGAGGATTTGGGACCATTCTGAGGCTAGACCTGCCAAACTCAGCGAGAAGGTTTTGCACATAACATCCGGAGTCCCGTGTTGGAAGACAATTGCAGCTCGGAATTTCTTGATATGCTGCTCTAAATACCTTGTCCCATTATAACCGTAAAGGTTGGTAGGATGTTGAAAGTTTTTGGGATTTGGAGTACGCATAATCTTATCACAAAAGGGTTCGAGTCCTAAATATGACTCTTCGCAATCGGGGGTTTCTTGAGATGGGATCTCTTGAGTCATCGCTTCTCGTATTGCTTTGATGCAGGCTTTTAATTCAACGGTTCTTGGACTTCTCTTCCAGTAGCTGCGCCGAGGTGCGGGTTCGCATGTTAATTTCCGAGTTGTTCTACAAGTAGATCTCTTCCGGTTTTGCCTCTTACCAACTTCATTGAGGCAGCTTTACCTGAGCTTGTTGTTTGGGAGCGAGCTGGCTTGGGAACTCTAAACAAATCGGTAAATGCTTTGTCGATTCTATCATTAATCATCCACTCTATCCTGGCTTAGGCAGATTGTGCAGAGTTCACGCTTTTTTTGGCCTTTCCTATGGCCTTTCCTCTCTATCTCAGTAAGGAATTACCAGCCTTGATCGAGCTTTCCTGCCACGTCGTGCGACAGGCTCTTCCGGCGAAGGTATGGGAACATCAGGAGTCATAGAAGCTGTGGCTTTATTACGGTCATCATTCTCGACCTGCAAGCCAAGAACGCTTTGTGGATCTCTAACGTTTGGCCTATTCGTTGGGGGGTTTGTCAAGGCCACTGGATTGGCTTAACTTGGAGCGGGATTGACTTGGGTTGATCTTGGATTGTCTGCTCCTGGTTAGTTGTTTGGTTGTGGGTTGATTGACTTTGGATTCATGTCTCTTATTAAATCTTTGTTTCGTGGGGTTTTTAGTTTAACGTTTCTCATAGACGGCACTAATGTTCTATCCGGATCAGACAGAGGTCCCTTATTACGGACAAAGGTCTTTGTGAAGGATTTTTAGTCTGACCAGAGTGAACTCTCAGTCCTACGTACCCGTTAGAACTAGTTTCTGGGTATCAACACTACGTAGTTCTATCAAGCAAGTCGACATATTGCATTAGGTGGAGAACTAGTTGATCAGTGTTGTCCCTAAGAGCAGCAAGCGATATGCCCCCTACTCTTAGGGAGGCTTGCAAGGTCGAAGAACTTTTCAAGGATGGAAAAGCTCATTGTTGGGTAATGAGCTTTTGATGGTTGATGAACCTTCGCGATATGCTTGCATGCAACAGCCACCTTCTTTAGGCAGCAAGAGTATGACTCCGATACAGTTGAATTACTCTTTGAAGAGTGTTGATAATGCTCTATGGGATTATGTGTATATTGATGAGTTGTATACAACTTGTATTGTACGTTGTATGTGATGAGGAGTGATGCCTCGGCCCCTTGCATGCGATTGGTATTGATAGAACCAGGATGGCTCATTGATCTGATGTATTCTCTTGATAAATCTTCTATATTTGAGAGGAATATTCGTATTATCTTATCTCTAAGGAGATAATCAATAATCTTCTAGAATTATAGATAATCTAGTGATAATCTTCCATCAATCTTCGATAATTGATTTACTTATCTTTTGGAGATTTACTTCACAAAAAAGCATTATGACTTATCTGAAGATCAGATCTACTTTCGAACTTCTACGATTTGATTCGGGCTCAAAACCTTTTGTTGTAGGTCGCTCAAGATCGGTTCATATTATTAGGGCCCTACTACATGTCGCAATAGGTCTTATAAAGGTCATTGTATAAGGTAAGTGTCTTTAACTCGCGATAGAACCGAAACAAATATGAACATTCAAAACTAAAAATTATTAAAAAAAAAATCATTAAATCAATCTTTTTATTAAATTGTAAGTTCTCACTTTTTTGTTGTGAACCTTATAACGACAAGAATTATTTTTTTCGAATAAATAAAAAAAATTAGTTTATATATAAATAATTACAAGTTTTTATTATCACTAGTTTCAATTTGAAATCCTATCTTTTTTATCTCTTTGACTATTGTTTAATGGTTAGTTTTTACCTTAGGAGTTAGTTTAAAATTATTTAATTAAAATGTTAACAATTCGTTGCATGGGTTAAAAACTAGTTTATTCTTCTTATTATAAAAAGGTGTTTTTTAGAGTTACTATATATATATATATATATATATATATATATATATTTTGGTGTACACCAAGGATATCCCCCAGCCGACAGCCGAAGACTAATCCACTCCGAGTTGTAGAGATCACCAAAGTGAATTTTGCCTCTACCAACAAAGCATTTTTCATGCCCACGGCAGGGACCGAACCCCTGACATCATGCTTGAGGAACCCAGCTATCTTCCAACTGTGCTGGGCTTTGTTAGTTAGAGTTACTATATTTGTTGTTGAAGTTTTTCTTGAACCAGAACGATTGTAGGTAAATAGGTTATTCAAATTCTCCAAATCATTATCCACAATCAAGATATTACAATTTGAAATTAAACAGATTATTCAAGTTTTTTAAATCATTATCTCTAACCAAAATATTATTTTATTTACCTGTGAAATCATTATCTCCAACCAAGATATTAACAATTTGAAATTAAATAAATTATTTAAGTTTTTCAAATAATTAAATAAATTAAACAGAACCCAACAAATCACAACTTTCAATTAAGTAACCACATCAAATGTAATTATATTCACATTATCACATAATTCAACAACTCAACGGCACTCCCTTTCAATATCCCAACTTATATTCCATTAAATAATAACTTACATTATTCCTCCAATCTATGTTAATTTCATTTTAACTAGTAAGTAGACCCGTCCTAAAAAAAATATAATAATAAGATATAAAAAATTATGTGTAAAAATATTGTTAGCAAAAATTGGGTTGTAAAAGAAAAAATTTGTAAAATATGGTGGAAAAATGAATAATATTAAAATTATCTTTATGAAGAATTTGTATTGTAGTATTTGTATTAAGAGTGGCAAAAAATAAAAGAAATTGAAATTGTTAAGTTTAGGAATAAAAAATTATGATGTATAAAAAATTGTATAGTAATATTGTGCGTTGATAAATTTGTTGAAATTTATAATTAGTTTTATAAATAATTTTTGTTTATTAGAATACTTACTTGGTACATTGATATTAGAAAGCATTGCAAATATATGAGGTTAAAAAAATGCATAAGAGAATGAGGAGAAAGAAAGAGAAAGAAGAATTTAAGTTTAGAAGAAGGGAGGTGTATTTATGAAAAGAAGAAATGAAATTAGGTTCTTCGAAGAAATTGGTTTAAAATGCATAATTTATTAAAGTGTGTAGAATCAGAAAGGTTTTGATGAAGACAAATGTATCAGTTTGTTCTTTTGATGGAGCTCGGCTAATCGTCGATCCAGTAGCAAGTCAGAAGCTCAGTTCGGAAGAATCTCGGAATATGCTCGGTTAGTTGATCGCCAGTTGTCGAACCAGTAGCAAGTCAGTAGTTCATTTTTTAAGCTCGGAATATGCTCGATGAGTTGACCAAGCTCAGAAGATGTTCAGCCTTTGCTATGGAAGAGCAAGTTGTCGAATCAGTAGCAGGTCAGAAGCTCACGCTCGGAAGTTGTTGGGGTAGTTGATAAAGCTCGGAAGTTGCTCGGGTAGTTGATCATGCTCTGATAGTTGTCCAACCCATAGGTAGTAAACAACTCTTTGATCAATCTCGGGTTCAAGCTCGAATATTGAAGCTCGGAAGATGCTAGGTGAGTTGACCAAGCTCAGAAGATGTTCCGTCTTTTGCCACGGAAGAGCGAGTTGTCGAACCAGCAGCAGGTCATAAGCTCAGCTTGGAAAATTCTCGATCAGTTGAAGCTCAGCTCGGAAGATGATTAGCCTTTGCTACAGAAGAGCGAGTTGTCGAATCAGTTGCAGGTCAGAAGCTCAAGCTCGGAAGTTGCTCGGGTAGTGGACCAAGCTCAGAAGATGTTTAGCCTTTGATACGGAAGAGCGAGTTGTCGAATCAGTAGCAGGTCAGAAGCTCAAGCTTCGACTTATCTCGGAATATGCTCAGTTAGTTGATCGCCAGTTGTCGAACCAGTAGCAAGTCAACAGTTCATTGTTCAAGCTCGGAATATGTTCGGTGAGTTGACCAAGCTCAGAAGATGTTCAGCCTTTTGCCACGGAAGGGCGAGTTGTTGAATCGGCAGCAGGTTAGAAGCTCAGGTCGAGAAATTATCGGTTAGTTGAAGCTCAGCTCTAAATATGATTACCCTTTGCTACAGAAGAGCGAGTTGTCAAATCAGTAGTAGGTCAGAAGCTTAATCTCGGAAGTTGCTCGGGTAGTTGATCAATCTCGGACGTTGCTCGGGTAGTTGATCAAGCTCGGATAGTTGTCCAACCCGTGGCTAGTAAATAACTCTTTGCTCAAGCTCGGGTTGAAGCTCGAATATTGAAGCTCGAAAGATGCTAGGTGAGTTGACCAAGCTCAGAAGATGTTCAGCCTTTTGCCTTAAATGGAAAATCAATGTCAACTTAATTGCTACTAAGCTCGGTTCCAGATCGGTTAGCTAAGCTCAATTCAAGCTGGAAAATCAATATGTCAACTAAACTGCTACTAAGATCGGTTCAAGCTCGGAAGTTGCTCGGGTAGTTGATCAATCTCGGACGTTGCTCGGGTAGTTGATCAAGCTCGGATAGTTGTCCAACCCGTGGCTAGTATACAACTCTTTGCTCAAGCTCGGGTTCAAGCTCGAATATTGAAGCTCGAAAGATGCTAGGTGAGTTGACCAAGCTGAGAAGATGTTCAGCCTTTTGCCTTAAATGGAAAATCAATGTTAACTTAATTACTGCTAAGCTCGGTTCCAGATCGGTTAGCTAAGGTCGGTTCAAGCTGGAAAATCAATATGTCAACTAAACTGCTACTAAGCTCGGTTCAAGCTCGGTTTGATTGTCCACACTTGTTGTTCCGAGCACAAGTTCGAGAAGCAATTTGAAATTTTGAGGGTGGGGGGAAGATAATTAGTTTTGGTGGAAGCTTTGTTGAAATTTGAAAATAATGCTTCTTGTGGAAGCTTTGTTGTATTGTCCACACTTGTTGTACCGACCTTTTTTTTATTTTCTTGTGCAGTGTCACGTGGCTTCTAAGGCTTCTCTTAGAAGCTAATGTGAAACAAAGCCTTGAATTTTTTATTTATTTCGGGTGTCCACTCAAGAGTATTTAATTCATTTTCATTGGTTACTGTTGATGAACAGTGTTAACATTTGAGCGGGAGATGGCACAAATTTATTCACCAGTTTTTAATAATGTTGATTAATAATGTTGATAATATTAGCATAATTCTGAGTTCCTCCTAACATAGTTTAACATCAGTATAATTTTGAATATACCTTGCATCGTAAGAATCTTTTACAATATCTCAAAACTCAACTACTCTAATTTTCACTATTCATATTTTTACTCTCCTAGTGATCGAAGCTAACAACTGGCGGATTATACTCTTTTTATTTATTTGTGGTTGATCGAACATAGTTTTAAAACTTTGTTTCACATGTATATTACATTACATAGTAATAATTGTCTAAGTTCTTCCCATCCTATTAGAATTAATCATTGTGCTCATCAATTTATATGGACACCAAATTCTCTAATTTTGAGAAAAACATCATGCTTTGGTTTATTGGTTCATATTACTGACACATTTAACTATTTCGGTATCAATTTTCAAGTTATTATATATGTCTTGATCAGGATTTTAACTGGAGTTGGGTTGTTGTAGCTGTTGCGTCTCTTATTCAAGAAACTGATGAATTCAGATAGAAGAATTGAGAGAAAACTTAGCATCACTTCTATAATGAATTGAATTTTGTTTATTGGAACAAATGAAGAGTTGTTCCCTGAATTTGGTATGCGGAGTGAGCCATGTACTTCCTCTGATCTATAATATAAGGGAAAAAAAAAACAATCAGCATTATGGTATGAAATATAAGAAAAGCTAACTATTTTAACACTATTATTACTCCTAAAATATTATTCATCAAATTCATAACACTTTGCGATAGACTAAAGATCCAAAGTTTCCCCTGAAATTTTTTTTGTGTGGTCAAATTGGTCCATGAAAAAAAGTAAAGTTCTCAAATAATGGTTGAAAATTTTGTTTACGAGACAATTTGGTTCTTAAAAACCTAAGTCTGCACCAAAGCGATCTTAGGTAAATAAATTATTCAAATTTTCCAAATCATTATCTCCAATTAAGATATTACAATTTGAAATTAAATAGAGTAAATTATTGAAGTTTTCCAAACCATTATCCCCAACCAAAATTTCATATGCATGTGAAATCTTTATTCTCAAATGCAATTTCGGAAGCTACAACTCAAAAAAGTAAGCTTGAAAACATAACCGAGCAAGATGAAAGAGTCCCCCAATCCTCTACCAAGAGTGTTTTAGAGTGAAAATGTTTGATTTAGGGTTTTTCAATTATATGTAATTATAAATTTATCATTTGACTTACTTACAAATTACTTTATTTATTTATTTATTTATAATACATTATTGTGTTTGATACTATTAGAAATTATTAATAATAAATTGGTTTTCAAGAATTTGAAGGTATCATCAAACGAAAATAATAAAAAAGCTAATAATAAAAAATTAAAGTAATATCAATTACAAAAAAATTATATATATATATATATGTATATATATTTAAAAAATCACACATGCAAATAAAAATTAAAAAATATCGCGCATGGTAGAGCTCAAAGCTAGCTAGGATATGCTCCCTCCGGCTCGAATTATAAGAGAAAATATACTTCTCTTGATTTAAAATATAAAAAAAAAATTAACTAACTGTATTAAATTTTGTTTCATTCCCAATGTCACTTTCCTAAAACATCTCTAAAAAATTATTATCTTATTTAATTTTTGTTTCATTCTCAATACTACTTTTTTAAAATACCTCTATTTTTTTATAAATTCAAAAAAATTAAATACAATCAACTAATCTCTTTAATAAAGATAATAGTATGTAATTAGAAGTACTACTCTTTAACGTCCAAATCTATTCAATATTGTGGTGAGTAAAAAAAAAAAAAAAAAAACCAACGAGCTGTTGGTGCAGTGGTGCCAGGGGCTGCACTTGGTAGGGCGAACCACGGTTCGATCCCCCGCAACAACGTTGGGAGAGGAATAAAACCTTAACCCCGAGACCCCCCTCGATCTGGATTAGTCGGCCCAGTGGGCCAGATACCAGGGTGCAAACCAAAAAAAAAATCTATTCAATAAACTCTCATACCCCTCCACAATTATTGCAACCAACATTTCGCTTCAAAGAGTCCTACAGATGAATGTCTCTTTTGTTTGGTGCACGTAGTATCCGAAACAACACCAATAAAATTCAATATTCATTTATTTACTTTCTCCGGTTTCTAATATAAAAAATTCAGACATATTTTTTTCAATTTCTAACATGAATTTTTTATATTCAGAAGGACTCGAATTCGAGACCTTGCTTGAGGCAGACCGAGCCGCTTACCACTTGTCCCAACCCATGCTGGTAGTTAATTAATTTTTTATTCTCAATACAATTATTCCTAATATGTTTCTATAAAATAGTGATCTCATTTAATTTTTGTTTCATTTCAAATGCAATTTTCCAAAAGTATCAACATTTTTTATGATTTTAAGAAAATTAAATACATTTAACTAACTTTCTTAATACGTGTGATTTCAGTTATTTTTTCTTATAATAGCTAGGGATCACACGGGCAGTACTTTAGGATATGGGTATTTCTATCTTAAGCATTTTTATGCTTTGGAAAGGTTTTTTTGTGATGTACGTATTACTTGCACATTTAATTACTTTAGGAGATAGATATTTTTATTTTATGCACCTGGTACATGGTTTAATTAAATCTTAAAAAGAAAATATTTATTGAGAATTGTTACACTTAAATGAATTTAAAAAATAGAGATTAATAACGTTTTTTACACCATTAGTCAATTGTAACATCCCTCATTTTTATAAAAATATTAAATAATTATTTTGATATTGAAAATTATTTTAAAGGAAGTGTTTTAGGAAGATGAACAAAAAGAAATATATTTCTTGGAAATAAAATAGCTGTAGTAAGAAGGACTTAAATAGAATAATTAAGAAAATGATATTTTTGTAAAATATTATGCAAAGATTGGGCAATATCTCCTTCGTTAACCGTTGAATCGTTTTCAAATTTTTATACAAGGTTCCTAACCTTTTTATCTTAACATCCAGCGGTGGAAATGTTGTTTTGAGAAGTAAATCTTTTTAAATTAATTTTTCAGTGCAACAGTGTATTATATTTAAATTTTTGAATTTTAGCCGGGACTAACCGGTTAGTGAAACCAATAACCGGTTAGTGGAACTCTGCAAAACCAAAAATAAGTCGGTTTAGCTCGAAATTTCGGGGTAAAAACGTGGATTCACTTCCCTTAAGCCACATATCACCTCTCAACACCCCAAAGCAAGTATGTGGACGAGTTTTAAGCTTTGGATTGAGTGACTTGGCTCATTTTGAATCAATAATCCATTATTAAAGCCAAATATCTTAGTTTTCTGGTGAGCTCTTCATCACTTTCGTTCTCCCTCTAAGTCACCCCAAGCCACGAAACTTGTATCAAATTGAAGTTCCTTATCCCATCTTAACATAGAAACCGAGTTTTTTCGAATTGGTAAGCTATAGGGAAAGTTATAACATGAGAAAGTGAGCTTAATGAAACTGAAAACACAGAAATCAGTTTCATCTGTCTCTGTTCTCTAAATTCGTTCTCCCTCTCTGAGTCTCCTCCAACCATAAACCCTATACAAGAGTGAAGCTCTATATCCCATCTTGATATAGAGACCAAGTTTGTTTAATTTGGTAAACCACAGAGGAAGTTTTAAGCTGAACAAGTTGAGTTCTGGAACCTGAAACTCAGGAAATCAGATTCATGAGCCTCTGTTCTTCAAGCTTGTATGGTAAACTTGAGTCCTCTCTGAGCCTCCGATTCGTTTTAATCTTGAGTCTTCATATCCTAGTTTAGGTTCTAACTCTATTTTACAATTTTTATTGGCATGTTCTTGATGTAAAATCCCACCAAAGTTAGCTTGTTGAAGCTGTGTTGCTAATGCTGCAAACTCTAAATTGCAGCAGCCTTTGTGAAATTTCAGCTCAAGTCCATTCAATAATTTTAAATAGGTATGGGAGATTTTATTCATATTGCTAGGATTAATGATTGAGGGTTTGTGTAATTGTTTATGCTTGAATAAATATGTTGGAACCATGACAAGATCATTTGGTTTGGAGACCAAAGTGATCCATGGTTCTCTAGGAAATTGCATACTAAATTATGAACATGAGTTAAAGACCAAGTAATGGCTTGACTTATGATTGAATGATAATGAGTTAGTGTCTGCAACAAGTTTACAATCATGCAAAGAAGGGGTTATATCAACTTCTAATGAATAGAAATGAGAGTTAAAATGAATTGGAACTGGAAAAGTGCAGCATTCTACTCTCTGGTATGCAGGTCTGTACTGACTAACCGGTTAGTGGTCTCAGTAACCGGTTAGTGCTTGACAGCATGCCTTGGTTTTTCAGGTTTAGTATGGAACTCAACAAGGGGTGGTATAGTCTAGGTTGGAACTAATAATTAAGCTAATAACTTAAAGTACGTAAATGGAATAATTATGGGAATTGTTCTAATAAAGTAAGATTTTATTGAGAATTTTGTTAATGGATTAAGAACTTACAAAGTATGCTTTGATATGCATATTGTATTAGTTGTTGCATTCATGGCTAGGATGTAAAACTTAGTGAGATCAACCTTGAATAGACTTAATATGAGGGATAACATACTGCATAGAGACTAGAGAATAATATTGGAAGTGATTGAATCGAAAAGAATAAGAATTGAACATGTTCTGTTCTCAGGTCTGCTTTCACTAACCGGTTAGTGGACTTTGTAACTGGTTAGTGCCTGAAAGAAGTGAATAAATAAATAAAGTCATTGCAATAATCATGGAGAGCTTTTCATAGAGGATATACTAGTTGGTTATTAACTAGAGACCTCATGGCATTGACAATAATGATAATTATATTTGATAATGTTTGAGTGAATTTGTTGATTATACTTTGGAATTGGCTTGAATAATGTTTGTATCATCACACAGATGAAGCTTAATGAATTGACAATCATAGTTGATGAACTATCCCTAAAAAGAAGAATGTGTGATGACAAAGAAAGTAAAGAATGAATAAGTCTCCTTGATGCACGGTTTGGCATGAAGGTCGAGCATAAAAGATTTCATAGGGTACACATATTTTATGATGAATTGGGTACAGGGAACGTATACGAGAAGAATTAGAATCCTGGTATATTGTGTCCTTTGAGAAGGGACTCGTCGTGACACCCTCAAAATAACCCAAGTAATTAATAAAATAAATATACTATTACTCGAAATAGTTATGGACTTGTTAGTATTTAGAAAATGTAGGAAATAAAATTACCTTTTTATTTTCTATAGAGTCGGGTGCACAAACTAGTTTCGCAAATCTTAGATGGCATTCTCATTGAAAATAGAATGTGTTATATTTCATATAACGAAACTTAAGTAATGTCATCCAGTTTTTCATCTAACTAACTTACACCATTTCAAAATGTCCTGGCCGGATCTCTTATAAATTAATTATCAGAGTAAGCGGAAGTAATGGGACTATATAATAAGCTGAGATATAAACATAGATTTGGTTTATAAATATATATTAAAACCATCAAGTACATAGTTCATAGTAATGTCTCCAAATTCCCAACACAAGTCCATAAGGCTCTGTACATATATGTATATCAAAGATAGACCAAATCTCAAGAGTTTTCAAAAGGAGTATTCACAATATTTATATATCAAGATATAAAACTCTAAAGCTGGTCTCATAGCACTGGTAGCAGCAGTAGTAGTAGAAGTCTCCAAGAAGTAGCAGCGGTCATCATCCCACATCATCAGCAGCAACTCTCCTCCACAGCATCCATCACATTAGATCCCTGATCCTCATCATCTACCTTATGCACATACCTAAGAATCATTGTCCCTCCACTGAGTCCCGGTAGAATTAACGACAGGCTCGCCTCCGCTCTCGTCTTCGACAGGATTCCTCCTCGATCTCATTTGAAGGAGTAGGTACCCTCCCACTGGGTACAAGGTCTGATGAATACGTGACCTTAATAGAACTCCTTGAAATAGATGAGGGAGTCTCCTTTCGAACGACTCTAGGAGAAAAAGGGTGTGAGCGGATAGATTGGAATTGAAAACTGTGATATGAGCGAGATGGTCGAGTGGGAGGTGATCCATGGTAATTATAAAAAGAGGGTACATGCATAGTGTATATGATGGGAAAACTAGACCTACGAGGACTGAACCGAATCAGTGGTTTATGGTGGAAAAAGGTAATCTCTACCTCCCCCTCATACTCCATCCGGAGATCCTCGTAGATCCATATGCCACTAATAAGTGGGCGGATCTCGATGCAAGCAATGTGATGTGACATCACCTACAAGGGCATAGGGGTAAGCAATTCTATACACGTAATCAATAGAGCTTAAATGTTGAAGCAACATAATTATGCACAAATATAACCCCAAATCAGTTAACAGCCACAGTTAACACTTAGCAAACACTTAATGCAAATAAGATGTTCGCACTCATTCTTGATATCAAGCCTTAACTTAATTAAGAGTAAGTGGCATGATGCCTGACATTCTTCTTTTTCTGAGATTCTCCATCTAGTGTCCTCACAGACGTCAATCCAATACAACTGTGTATTCCCAGATCACGAATACGTTACCAAAACGTATGGCGTACTAGCTCGGAAGTGATAAAAACGTCACACTACCTGGTGAATGTCACGTCGCCCAAGGACGCAAACCTATCACTTCTCAACATACAACGGGTGTGATAAAAAATGTCACCACATCTGATGAACGTCACGTCGCCTAAGGACGTAAACCTTATCACTTGTGATACACAACAGAGGTGATAAACAACGTCATTATGTCTGATGAACGTCACGTCGCCAAAACGTAAACCTTACCACTTGTGTACATCACACCGTTGAAACATCAAATCAACAGTATATCACATACTGCCCACATTGTCCACCTTAATGTGTCATCGAGCTAGTAGCAACTTTTAGTATTTCCAGAGATCCTCCTCATGTCACCCGAACATGAATAAACGATCTAACATCCAAACTTAAAAACGAATGTAATATCTTAACTTAAAGAAACTAATTGGTATATTTCAATATATAACGTGCCACCCGAGCAACGTTATGACGTGCCACCCGAGCAACGTTCCGTCATCCAAACGGAAATAACCATATCATCAATCAATTTCTCTTAAGTCTTAGATCACTTGGATTATTATCATTTAAGTATTAACAGAATGATTCAGAATTAAAAATGGCATTTTTAAGTTTCTGGCCAAAATATTCGAGTGTTCTTCAGACTACTCGAGTGGTTCTTCAGTTTTTCCCAGATTACTCGAGTAGTTCATGGCTACTCGAGTAATTCATGTTTCTAGAAAGGCCAGATATCAGATTATTAAAATTACTCGAGTGATTCATGAATACTCTAGTGTTCTTCATCAAATCCAGAATACTCGAGTGACTCATGCACTACTCGAGTGGTTCATCAGAAAATGTCCTTGAGCATCAATTGATACTCGAGTTCTTGGCCTGGTACTCGAGTGTTATAACAGAAAGACACACTGTTTTATTGCAAAATACTCGAGTGCCAAGACAAGTACTCGAGTCTTTTCTTGCAGAACAAACTGGAAACTTGGTTTTAACATACCATTTTCAATTATAACCATTTCTAATCCAATCCAATGATCAACAGAGCTTACATTAAACATATTAAACATGTTCCAACACAAAAACAACAACTTATTACACTGAATTGAATTTGAGCAACAATTATGCATAAAAACACATTTTCAACAACTTGACATACCAAATTCAGTTCCACACACTTTTGGCATGAAAACCACTTGCATATAGTTCACATGCAACACATAGAACTTGCTCAGAACAACATTAGAACACAGGTTGGTCTCCAAACCAATTTCCCTATTCAAACTAAGCCCTTAGAGCCTCTTGGTGGCTCTCTAATCAAATGCATGCAATTTAAACTCTATCTAGTGAATAGAGAGCTTTCCCCTTACCTCTTAGACGTGAATCAACAGAGACTTTACCAAAGCTTAGCTTCCAAGCTGGGTTCCCCAAACTCCACACTGAAACAGAGCAGTTTCAGCAGAGCACCAAGATTGAATTGGTTGATGCATAAGACAGACATAAAAATTGGGGAAATTAGTTTCTATATACTCTCTACAATTCATACTAGCTAAAGAGACAAGATTCACATGGAGAGGTTGCCTGAGCTTACCAAAATCGAGCTCCAAAGTAAGCTCCAGGAAACCTGAGACAACAAACGGACTCCAACTTCCAAGCTTCGATTCTTCCAATCTACGAACTCTCAGCTCACAATCTTAGTGTCTATACAAGGCTCGTGATGCGAGCTTTGTATTGGTGTATAATTTGTGGCTTAACTCTAAACAGAGAAGGAGAATCGATTGAATCAAATCGGAAACCCTAACTCAAGCAAAACTCACGAAATTGGCAAAATGAATGGTTGATTCATCAACCATGGCTTAAATAGCCGTACATGAAGCTCATGCAGCTCGACACGAAAGCCATGGACGTGTTGAAGGACTGATTTCGTGTCAAACGGCGGTGACTCGTTGGTGGTGACTCACCAAACGCACTAACTCGTCAACTCTGACCAAAATACTCGAATACTCCCAAAAATATCGAGTGTTTTGACCAGTTTTTGAAAAATATTAATTTTATTTTCTTTCCCTCCAAAATCTTTCTAAAATTAGTTCAAGGTCCCAAACAGGGATTAATGTGAAAAATATTTATTTTCTCATATTAAAACTATCTATTATTATCATTCGTAATAACTCACTTTGAAATCAAGAATAAAATAATTAATTATAAATAACCTTTATAATTAACATATTATTAAATCAGGGGTTAAAAATCGGGAATGTTACACTCGTTGCGAATAGGACACTATTCGTAAGCGATATAGCCATGAATCCCGATATACTGTGTCTTGTGGGAAAGACCTCTTGCGGGTAGGACGCTATCCGTAAGCAGTATGTCAACGGTGATATCTCGATATGGCGTGTCCCTTGGGAAAGGATCCGTTGCAGATACGACTGAGTGTATCTGTAAGCGCCATGTCAATGTTGATATCCCGGCACGACGTGTCCCTTGGGAAAGGACCCGTTGCAAATACGACGGAATGTATTTGTAAGCGTCGTAGCCCAGTATACGTATGACCCTTGTAAAATTGAGATGTTTTTGAATAGTGATGATGTACCTATGAATTCTTTTGTAGAATAGAGAAAAGTCTCGCATTGCATTGCATTGGATCACATTGCATTGCATCACATTGCATTGCATTGCATCGCATTGCATAGCATTGCATACAAACAATAATAATATGTCTAAGAATGTTAAAGCACTTGCTTAGTATGCATCATTTGCATTATGAGTGATTATATGTGTAAGACTTAATCATTAATCTGCTTATGCGATATGACAAGTGATTTACTCCCTTCTAGACTGTCTGGTGATAGGTACACGTTCCTGCCAGAGATAGCTAGTGTGTTCAAGCCAGAGACTCAAGCGGAGAAGGAAGATGCTCAATTGGATCTGATCCTTTGTAACCCTGAGCACAATTGTATTTTTAAATAAAAATTTATTCACTACTTTTGAATAAAGGGAATTTTCTTTTTCCGATGTAACTCATTTTATAAATTATATTGTTCCCTTTATAAAAAGAATCGGGGTGTTACACTATGGTATCAGAGCAGTTCCTTCCTTCCGGCCTGAGAGGATGGTTTCATCACCTATGTTATCAGTCTCTGTCAAGTTATCATTGAGTTAGTTAGAAATCATTAGAAGTATAAGAATCTGGTTTGATTTAGTAATCGGTCTAAATCAAACATGTTGAACACCGTAGTTAACCTTTGATCAGGTTTGGTCAAAGTCACACTCAATTATCTTTGTCATGATCAGAGAAAAGAAAGTTAGTTAAGCTTGGAGCGTATGATAACCAACGGGCTGGGGAAAAAAATGCCACCCCAACGGAAATGGATAACCTCTCAAGCTTAATTATCTGAACTGAATCTGACAATGACAAATCATCTTTATTTTTAGATTCATCGAATCCAATCGTAATTTTCCTTGTGGAAGATTATAGACTTCGATCAGATTAATATGACCTCTCTACCGATGGTGTGTAATGTTAGGACTGGCCACCCTAATATTTACTACTATTGGGAGAAATGATCATAATTGTTCAAAACCTCATTCTAATTTTAATACGCAACAGAAGTATTCAACAATAGGTATCTGATGTCTTAATCTCTTTTATTGCCGTAATCCCTAATTGTTTATCCTTGTAAGGAATAAGACCCAAGCAAACCATGCTTTGAGTCATTTCCTCAGTATCTTTGAGAAATAGAATTTCCTTGCACCTAGATAGTTAAATCTCGAGAACGCCTTTCCAAACATACTCCTTCAAGAATTTGTTTAAATGTTATTTCATCCTTAGGCAAGGAAATCTTCATGAATTTCTCCTTCCTCCTAATAATTCAATATTCTTACTCGATGAATTTTTAATTCTGTTCACCTCCACGATTATCTTATTTTATTTTTAAATCTTCCCGATTTTGAAGCGAGAAATTTTATAATGTTAAAATTTTAGCTTCTATAGTCAAACCTTCAGACATTGTAAAACTCAAGATTTTATATAAATTTTCGGGACTAAGGATTTCTTGGAACTTACTTTAATGTGCAATGTTTTTAAATTTATTGAACTATATTGATTTCTCCACTAATTTGGTTTACAAACCAAGTTTCCCCAATAGTATTTAACGAACTCCTAATAATGTATTAGGATAACCCAGTAGAGTTGAAGCCTGATTGGGGTCTAATATGTGATGTTTTTATACCTTTTTTGCCTCCTTTTACATAGTAAGTGGCTTGTTTCTTGAGTAAATTGGAATAAAACAATGGAATTTTGTCTTTATAGGATTTCTAGAACCTTTTGATGTGTTTGGTTTGTTTTCAGGTATTTAAGCTCTTAAAATAATGATTTTTGCAAAGGAATGAAGAATGAGAGTTTGGTACTTGATTTGGGAAGAAAAAGAGGGAAAAATGAAGAAAAGTTGACCGTAGTGCGCCCAGGCGCAGGCCATCACGCCCAGGCGCAGGATTTTCACGCATGGGCACGCAAAATGCGAAAAAGTGACACTGTTCGCTGTTTTGATCATAACTTGAGCTACGCTTATCCAAATGAGGCGATCTATATATCATTTTAAAGCTAAGGAAAAGATCTACAACTTTTCCAGAAATAGCCTTGCTCAAATTCTCCATCTTGGGGGTCAAAATCAGTGCCGAAGTTGCTGCCAGACACAAATACGGGATTTTAGAAGGATTTTAATGATAAATTCTATTTGTAGATAAGATTCTTAAAGATTAGTTTATTCTAATAGGATCTTATCATATTATATTAAGATTTAGGATTAGTTTTATCTTATCACATTAGATTGGAAATTAGGTTAGTTTTTATCTATATAATAAGAGGAATAGGATTCATTCAAAGGGAGAAGATGAGAGACACTCATACAACTCCATAGAATAATAGTAGATTAGGATTTGAGACTTGGAGAAGGAACAAGGATTGGAGGTTTTTGTGAAGAACACGGAGTTTGCTCAAGGATTCATGGTAATTATTTTTATCATGTTTATTGTGTTTTCTCTTGTAAGTATGAACTAATTCCATCCTTGGGATGTAGGAGTAGATGTATGGAACCTTTTCAATATTTCTAGTAATAAATTAATTTTGTTTTCCGTTATTGAATTCTGTGTTTGATTATTCTTATTTGTTTCTCATGAAAGAAGTTGTTTCATGACTTTTGAAAATCCTTTATGAATAGATATATGAATTTAGGATTTAGTCATTTAATCAAACAGTTCAATTGCATAGGCACAGACATGTTTTCTATGAATTGGATAATTTTTACAAGTTTTGATTGAACTTAATTAAAGGTTAGGTTTTTAAGGCTCTCTTGAGACATCATTGGGAGATTAATACCTAAAATACGGAAACGTGCTAAGACATTAGGCGTTTTCTACCTTTGCAAAACAAATTCAGAATTTAGGAAAACAAATCAATTCGTTGTTAAATGTTTTAGGAACCTTCATCGAAACTACGTCCCGCTTTTTCCCATTGTTCAAGAATCGTTTTATTTGTTTATTTTAATTCATTATATCAAAAATCACTCAAACAATTGAATTTTAATTTAATTTTCATTTAGTGGCGCATCCGTCCTCACGCCCGGGGCGCGCAAACCGCATGGAAGTGACGCTGGTTGGTATTTTGGCCATAACTTGAGCTACGCTTATCAAAATAAGGCGATCTTGGTATCATTTTAAAGCTAAGGAAAAGATCTACAACTTTGCCAGAAATAGCCTTGCTCAAATTCGTCCATCTTCAGGGTCAAAATTAGGGCTTAAGTTGAGTGTCAAACATGAGAAAGCCCAATTTGACCAGATTATGAACAAAATAGAAGAAGAGAAGTCTAATTTGGCTTCATATCTTAGATTTGGTCAGAGATTAGAAGATAGACATGGACCTTATCTATTAGATTTAATTAAGATTTATTTTAGGATTTATTTTACTCTTTAAATAGAGGATTTGTAAATAGTTTTCAGTAGGTTTTAAGATCATAGAATTCAATTAGGATTAGAGAGAGAGGTTAGTAACATCTATTGAGAGCAAGGAGGTAAGGCACAAGGATTGAAGATCTCTTGGAGAGTTAACCAGTATTGTCTATGATATGAGGTTTTCTCTTTGCTTCTGTTTTCTTTATTTCTATATGTGTAACTAAAACCTCTTGTTGGGAACATGGTGTAAATTGTATGATGTAACTTATTTTAATTTATGATTTAGTATTTTGCTGTTTTTAATTCATGCATTAATTGAGTTCTTATTTTATACATAAATCTGGCCAATTTATGTTCTGGATTTCTTAATTCGCAACGACAGTTGGGATTTTGAATAGGCCATGCAATTAATGGTATATTCAGTCCAATACATAGAGATATAGTTGGATGATTATAAGGCTTTTTAGTTCCCTTGTGCTGAATGGATATTTTCTTATATTGTAATTTGTTGAGAGATCAAGGATTAAATATATAGAAAATAAGGGTAATGTATAGAGACATCTAACTATTACTATTTGAGAGGAATGGTCCATGAATTGAAGGATAATTAAAGTAAAATATAATTCATAGTTAAAATAAGTGAATCATACAACGAAACCAAGTTCCTAACCTTTTTCTATTGCTTTCTTATTATCTTATCTCCTCAATCTTCTTATTCTATTATTATTATTATTCTTCTCCTTCTAAACTTCATTAACAAGTTGCACTAATAATTACGAATTGGTGGAAAGTTATTAGAAACAACTTCGATCCCTGTGGGACGATATTCGGTCTTCCAGACTATATTACTTGCTGACCTAGTCCTCTTACTAGTAAATCAACAAGTTTTTGGCGCCGTTGCCGCTTTTCCCCGGCAACGGCGCCAAAAACTTATTGGGATTCTGGCAAGTGTACCAGATCGTACAAGTAATATAGACAATGAAGTCCGAGTATCGTACCCAAGGGAGTGACCGTTTAATTAATTTCACCTAATTAATATTACTTAGTGAACGAGACAAAGGATTTCATTGTCTATATTACTTGTACGATCTGGTACACTTGCCAGAATCCCAACAAGTTTTTGGCGCAGTTGCCGGGGATTGAAATTCGATTCTAATTTTTTTTGGGTACTTTTTGTAATTATTTGTGTAATTTGTACTTTCTCATGTACGATTATAATTGTAATAGTGATTCAGATTGTGATAGATTTATTCCTTATCCTTATCCTCCATACTATGTTGCACAAAATATAACTCCTAGGAAAGCTCAATGGGAAATAGCTCTAGAGAAATTGGAACAAGCCACTGAGGATTTTGTTAAAGATAGCAAAAATAATTTTAGATCCCCTCGTGTTGAACCAATTCCTCCCCCTGTGGAGAAAGAAAATATCACTCCTAGGAAGGCCCAATGGGAAATAGCTCTAGATAGATTGACTCAAAAAGTTGAGGATTTTGCTAAAGATTGCAAAAATTTTAGATCCCCTCATGTTGAACCAATTCCTCCCCCTGTGGAGAAAGAGTCATGGGAAATTAACCAAGATAAATTAGCTCAAAAAATTAGTAGTAATGTTCAAAAAGTTAATTTTATAGAAAAAGAAAACAGAAAAAATTTTGAGAACATAGAAATAGCACTTGAGCAAAATTCAAAATATGTATCTGAGGAGTTACAATCATTATCAACAATTTTTGACTCTCCTAAAAAAGAGGAGGAAGTTGTGGTAATGGATGTGACTAATGATCAATTCCCTTTAGAGGAGCAAAAATCTGAAAAAGAAATTGTGCATGATAGGTTTGAGGAAGAGGATCAAAAATGAAAAACGAAGGTTTGAAAATTATAGAAAAAATTGAACCACCCTTGCATGAGGAATTTGTTGCTATAAAGAATTTAATTAAATCTAGTTCATACTTGGGTGATTCAAAATTTTTCTATTATATTCAGCCTAAGTACTTTTATGAAAATTATCTAGAACAATCTGAATCATTATTAGGCAATAAGTAACATGAGAAAGTAATCTTCTTGACTATTGGAGTTAACAACTTCATGACGGATGATGGAAGAAAAGATCACCTAAGGTCTTTCCCATGGGATGTGGGCATAACTCATTATTGTTGCATCACATGGGATTTGACCCATAGAATTTGGGATCCTGGTGGATTCTCTTTAGTTTTGCAGTAGTGTAGGATTTAAATTTTTAATTAGGAGATTGAATAAAGAGTTTAGAGTTTTCTATATGTAACTGCTAATGGGGTGCTTCTAGCACTATTTTTAGTTGTTCATGTGACACAAGTGAATAAGTTTGGGGGAGTCTCATCCATGGTGCATCAAGAGAGAATCATGTGCTACAAAGGGAAGTCTCTAACTCCTTGCTTTTGTTTTTAGTTTTAATTTTTATTTTGTAGTTTAGGATAGATTTGTTGCTTGAGGACAAGCCACATTCTAAGTTTGGGGGTGAGGGTAACAAAATAAAAATTTTTCTGAACTTGATTTCTCCCTTGGCTTTGTGTTGGTTTGTTTCCTAGAATGAGTAGGCATTAATTCTAAGTGTTAGATTTGTTCCTTGATAGATGTAAATGCTTGATTGTGATTTCCGACTTGTTTTGCCCAGGTACTAATTGGATTTAGTTTTGAAATTTTTTTTTTTGAAAATTAGTTGTTTGGCAAACTTGTTGTGAATAATTGATTAGTGAATTGACCTTAACCAGTGAGATTTGAGCCTATACACTTGAAGGAGTAATGTTTAATGAATATTGTGATGAAACTCCTATTTCTTTCATGAGTGTTGTTCGCTTTGATTGTTTGTTCTAGAACTTGACTTGAGACCTTTTCAAAATTGACATTGGATTGCATGCATGAACATGATTAAGGCACTTAGGTTTGTGTTTTTGTGGCCTTCAACAAATTTTTGAGACATAATGATCCCTTAGTTGCCCACTTTGAGCTTTGAGATTTAAGGACTTTCTTTGGTACCTTACATAAATTGAATTATTCTTGTGAAGTACCTTTGAAATTGTGAATGAGCAATTAAGTGGAATGTTAGAAATTGGTGAAAGTGTAAGTGCTGAAAATTTGATGTTTCTATTTCTCTTCTTAAAAAAAAAGAAAAGAAAAAAGAGCAACAAGTGTGCTAAAAAAATGAAAAGAAGAAGAGAATAGAAATAGAAAAAGAAAAAGAAAGAAAAGGAAAAATCAAGTGAATTGAGTTGTGATTGTGTAATTACCTTATTGCTCATTTTATAATTTAAAAGGGAAGTGTTGTGATTTCATTGATTAAGCCCTTTGTTTATCCTTTTATTCTTTTATCCCACCTGACACTTTTAGCCATGACCCCGTTACAACCAAATAAAGACCTTATGATTTGTGCATGTTTTCAATAAATTCAGTGGAGATGTAGGTCTATAGTCAAGCTTATGGTAACATACTTTCATTGTTTGAACTTGAGTGAATTAATAATTATTACCCATACACATGAGAGATATTGATATTGAGAGGTGGTGTGGTCACTAATCTTTTGCTCACTTTGAGTTTGTTTTTCAACTAGTTTTCATTGCGGTGATTTGCTAGTGAAGAAAGGTATCTTGGGTAGGCGAGTTGGAATTTATGGTTAGGTTGCTATACCTTGAGAGGGGAGAATCTTAGGCTCTGAATTTTTGTTTTACTTTTGCCTGGGACATGCAAAATGCTAAGTTTGGGGGTGTGATTGGGGTCTAATATGTGATGTTTTTGTACCTTTTTTGCCTCCCTTTTACTTAGTAAGTGGCTTGTTTCTTGAGTAAATTGGAATAAAACAATGGAATTTTGTCTTTATAGGATTTCTAGAACCTTTTGATGTGTTTGGTTTGTTTTCAGGTATTTAAGCTCTTAAAACAATGATTTTTGCAAAGGAATGAAGAATGAGAGTTTGGTACTTGATTTGGGAAGAAAAAGAGGAAAAAAATGAAGAAAAGTTGACCGTAGTGCGCCCAGGCGCAGGCCATCACGCCCAGGCGCAGGATTTTCACGCCTGGGCGCGCAAAATGCGAGAAAGTGATACTGTTCGCTGTTTTGATCATAACTTGAGCTACGCTTATCCAAATGAGGCGACCTATATGTCATTTTAAAGCTAAGGAAAAGATCTACAACCTTGCTCAAATTCGTCCATCTTGGGGGTCAAAATCAGTGCCGAAGTTGCTGCCAGACACAAATACGGGATTTTAGAAGGATTTTAATGATAAATTCTATTTGTAGATAAGATTCTTAAAGATTAGTTTATTCTAATAGGATCTTATCATATTATATTCAGATTTAGGATTAGTTTTATCTTATCACATTAGATTGGAAATTAGGTTAGTTTTTATCTATATAATAAGAGGAATAGGATTCATTCAAAGGGAGAAGAGGAGAGACACTCATACAACTCCATAGAATAATAGTAGATTAGGATTTGAGACTTGGAGAAGGAACAAGGATTGGAGGTTTTTGTGAAGAACACGGAGTTTGCTCAAGGATTCATGGTAATTATTTTTATCATGTTTATTGTGTTTTCTCTTGTAAGTATGAACTAATTCCATCCTTGGGATGTAGGAGTAGATGTATGGAACCTTTTCAATATTTCTAGTAATAAATTAATTTTGTTTTCCGTTATTGAATTCTGTGTTTGATTATTCTTATTTGTTTCTCATGAAAGAAGCTGTTTCATGACTTTTGAAAATCCTTTATGAATAGATATATGAATTTAGGATTTAGTCATTTAATCAAACAGTTCAATTGCATAGGCACAGACATGTTTTCTATGAATTGGATAATTTTTACAAGTTTTGATTGAACTTAATTAAAGGTTAGGTTTTTAAGGCTCTCTTGAGACATCATTGGGAGATTAATATCTAAAATACGGAGACGTTCTAAGATATTAGGCGTTTTCTACCTTTGCAAAACAAATTCAGAATCAAGGAAAACAAATCAATTTATTATAGAATATTTAGGAACCTGCATCGAAACTACATCCCGCTTTTTCCCCTTGTCAAAAAGTCATTTATTTTAATTTCTGTTTTTATTTACAAATTCATAAATCCTTTGTCTCGTTCACTAAGTAATATTAATTAGGTGGAATTAATTAAACGGTCACTCCCTTGGGTACGATATTCGGACTTCATTGTCTATATTACTTGTACGATCTGGTACACTTGCCAGAATCCACAACAAAGCCTTACTTCAGGAAACTACCCTAGAAAGAACAATGACAACTAGACGAACTAATGAGCTCCTGGAAGAGTTTACAACTGTTCTATACCACCAAGCTCAATCCCGAAATCAGGAATCAGCTGAAGAACGTGGATGGTTCAAATTTAGAAAATTCAATCCACCTAGATTTACCGGAGGATGTAACCCGGACGATGCTAAAAAATGGATACGGGAGATAGAAAATATTTTTCAGGTAATGCGGTGTGCAGATGATCGAAGAATCTCTCTGGCCACATTTTTGTTAGTAGGAGAATCTGAAGATTGGTGGAACCATGCAAAACAACTGCTAGAGGCAGAACAAAGGATAGTCACTTGGGACACTTTCAAGGAAAAATTCCTTGAAAGATATTTTCCTGAGGATATGAAGAGAAAGAAAGAAATAGAGTTTTTGAAGCTAAAGCAAGAAGATATGAGTGTTGGTGAGTATGCTGTCAAGTTTGAAGAACTGAGCAAATATTCAACCTGCTATCAACATAACTTGACTGAAAGGTCGAAGTGTATACAGTTTGAAAATGGTTTACGACCGGATTTAAAGCCTGGACTTAGCTGCCAGAAGATCAGTAGTTTCCCTAAATTGATTAACATGTGTAGAATTTAGGAAGAAGATTTGAAGGCAAAGGTAGCTTATGAACAATGTCTTCAAACTCAGAAAGATATGGAACAACTGTACGATCAAGGACCAAGTTCTTCACATTGTCCGGAATTATGCCGCAAAAGAAAAGCGGAAGTAAAAAAGAAGAAAGTCACTAATTTCTCACTGAATGCAACTCAGTATAGGAAGAAAAAGCATTCCTCAAAGAAACAAAGTGGTTGGATGAAGAAGGTTTCATGTAAAACCTGCCGACAATTAGGACATTATGCAAGAGATTGCACAGACAAAAGGAAGAATACCCCGAAGTGAATATGGAAAGAAGAAGAGGGAACAACAAAGCAGGAGAACCAATAACATAAACCAAAACTAGAAGAAGTTTCACCTTAAACAAATAGAAAGCTATTTAGTAGCCTAAAGCAGAAGTGCCCGATAATGAATGATGCCTCTTGAAGTGTCCAACTTCCTTAGAAAGTGGACCTTATTAGATAACCTAACCTAAGTTTGAAGTATGTTACTTAGTGGTCAAACCCCTTTTTGGCATGGGTAAGTCTCACCTGTTTTAGATCTGAAACTGACTTTGTTCTAAGTGGGGGAGAAATCAATAAAATATATTTTATAATAATGACGTCTTTCAAGTATTTGTTTTCATCAAACATTTCAACCAGATCTAATGATAAACATTCCTGTCTTTAAGTTCATTTAACTTAAAGATGTGTTGTATAATCTTTCTCGTGAAAGATTATATCCTAAAGAATGAATCTATTATAAAACCATCGATCGTGCCTAAGTGATCAGTGTGCGCATCATGAAAATAATTTTATGACGCAGTTTGATTTGAAAAGTTTCATTGGAAATATTCCGTCTAAAAGAATTTATTCTGAAAACTTAATCTGAAATGCTTTCCATAAACACTTTTGAAATTTGAACATTTCAGAAAAGTATAACCAAATTCTTTTAGTGGGGGAGAATCCCCAAGACAGTTTAAGAGAAGTAAAATGAAAATTTCTTCTTATAAGAAATATTTGGAAAACGAAAATTTTTAGAAAACGAATTTCGGGGACGAAATTCAATTTAGTGGGGGAGAGTGTAACATCCCTCGTTTTTATAAAAAGATTAAATAATTATTTTGATATTGAAAATTATTTTAAAGGAAGTGTTTTAGGAAGATGAACAAAAAGAAATATATTTCTTGGAAATAAAATAGTTGTAGTAAGAAAGACTTAAATAGAATAATTAAGAAAATAATATTTTTGTAAAATATTATACAAAGATTGGGCAATATCACCTTCGTTAACCGTTGGATCATTCTCAAATTTTTATACAAGGTTCCTAACCTTTTTATCTTAACATCCAACGTTGGAAATGTTGTTTTGAGAAGTAAATCTTTTCAAATTAATTTTTCAGTGCAACAGTGTATTATATTTAAATTTCTGAATTTTAGCACTGACTAACCGGTTAGTGGAACTCTGCAGAACCAAAAATAAGTTAGTTTAGCTCGAAATTTCGGGGTAAAAACGTGGATTCACTTCCCTTAAGCCACATATCACCTCTCAACACCCCAAAGCAAGTATGTGGACGAGTTTTAAGCTTTGGATTGAGTGACTTGGCTCATTTTGAATCAATAATCCATTATCAAAGCCAAATATCTTAGTTTTCTGGTGAGCTCTTCATCACTTTCATTCTCCCTCTCTATGTCACCCCAAGCCACGGAACTTGTATAAAATTGAAGTTCCTTATCCCATCTTGACATAGAAACCGAGTTTGTTCGAATTGGTAAGCTATAGGGAAAATTATAACATGAGAAAGTGAGCTTAATGAAACTGAAAACACAGAAATCAGTTTCATCTGTCTCTGTTCTCTAAATTCGTTCTCCCTCTCTGCGTCTCCTCCAACCATAAACCCTATACACGAGTGAAGCTCTATATCTCATCTTGATATAGAGACCAAGTTTGTTTAATTTGGTAAACCACAGAGGAAGTTGTAAGCTGAACAAGTTGAGCTCTGGAACCTGAAACTCAGGAAATCAGATTCATGAGCCTCTGTTCTTCAAGCTTGTATGGTAAACTCGAGTCCTCTCTGACTCTCTAAGCCTCCGATTCGTTTTAATCTTGAGTCTTCATATCCTAGTTTAGGTTCTAACTCTATTTTACAATTTTTATTGGCATGTTCTTGATGTAAAATCCCACCAAAGTTAGCTTGTTGAAGCTGTGTTGCTAATGCTGCAAACTCTAAGTTGCAGCAACCTTTGTCAAATTTCAGCCTCAAGTCCATTCAATAATTTCAAATAGGTATGGGAGATTTCATTCATATTGCTAGGATTAATGATTGAGGGTTTGTGTAATTGTTTATGCTGGAATAAATATGTTGGAACCATGACAAGATCATTTGGTTTGGAGACCAAAGTGATCCATGGTTCTCTAGGAAATTGCATACTAAATTATGAACATGAGTTAAAGACCAAGTAATGTCTTGACTTATGATTGAATGATAATGAGTTAGTGTCTGCAACAAGTTTATAATCATGCAAAGAAGGGGTTATATCAACTTCTAATGAATAGAAATGACAGTTAAAATGAATTGGAACTGGAAAAGTGCAGCATTCTACTCTCTGGTATGCAGGTCTGTACTGACTAACCGGTTAGTGGTCTCAGTAACCGGTTAGTGCCTGACAGCATGCCTTGGTTTTTCAGGTTTAGTATGGAACTCAACAAGGGGTGGCATAGTCTAGGTTGGAACTAATAATTAAGCTAATAACTTAAAGTACGTAAATGGAATAATTATGGGAATTGTTCTAATAAAGTAAGACTTTATTGAGAATTTTGTTAATGGATTAAGAACTTACAAAGTATGCTTTGATATGCATATTGTATTAGTTGTTGCATTCTTGGCTACGATGTAAAACTTAGTGAGATCAACCTTGAATAGACTTAATATGAGGGATAACACACTGCATAGAGACTAGAGAATAATATTGGAAGTGATTGAATCGAAAAGAATAAGAATTGAACATGTTCTGTTCTCAGGTCTGCTGTCACTAACCGGTTAGTGGACCTTGTAACTGGTTAGTGCCTGAAAGAAGTGAATAAATAAATAAAGTCATTGCTATAGTCATGGAGAGCTTTTCATAGAGGATATACTAGTTGATAATGTTTGAGTGAATTTGTTGATTATACTTTGGAATTGGCTTGAATAATGTTTGTATCATCACACAGATGAAGCTTAATGAACTGACAATCATAGTTGATGGACTATCCCTAAAAAGAAGAATGTGTGATGACAAAGAAAGTAAAGAATGAATAAGTCTCCTTGATGCACGGTTTGGCATGAAGGTCGTGCTCAAAAGATTTCATAGGGTACACATATATTATGATGAATTGGGTACAGGGAACGTATACGAGAAGAATTAGAATCTCGGTATATCGTGTCCTTTGGGAAGGGACTCGTTGCGAATAGGACGCTATTCGTAAGCGATATAGCCATGAATCCCGATATACTGTGTCTTGTGGGAAAGACCTCTTGCGGGTAGGACGCTATCCGTAAGCAGTATGTCAACGATGATATCCCGATATGGCGTGTCCCTTGGGAAAGGATCCGTTGCAGATACGACTGAGTGTATCTGTAAGTGCCATGTCAATGTTGATATCCCGGTACGACGTGTCCCTTGGGAAAGGACCCGTTGCAAATACGACGGAATGTATTTGTAAGCGTCGTAGCCCAGTGTACGTATGACCCTTCTAAAATTGAGATGTTTTTGAATAGTGATGATGTACCTATGAATTCTTTTGTGGAATAGAGAAAAGTCTCGCATTGCATTGCATTGCATCGCATTGCATACAAATAATAATAATATGTCTAAGAATGTTAAAGCACTTGCTTAGTATGCATCATTTGCATTATGAGTGATTATATGTGTAAGACTTAATCATTAATCTGCTTATGCGATATGACAAGTGATTTACTCCCTTCTAGACTGTCTGGTGATAGGTACACGTTTCAGCCAGAGACTCAAGCGGAGAAGGAAGATGCTCAATTGGATCTGATCCTTTGTAACTCTGAGCACAAATGTATATTTAAAATAAAAATTTATTCACTGCTTTTGAATAAAGGGAATTTTCTTTTTCCGCTGTAACTCATTTTATAAATTATTCTATTTCCTTTATAAAAAGAATCGGGGTGTTACAGTCAATCATCCATCATTCATTTGTATTACTTTTATTTGAAAGTCAACGACAATAAACACATGAATGGTGGATGATGCACTGATGGTGTAAAAAACATTTACACTATCAGTACACCATCTATTTTCTCTAAAAAATAATTATTTAGTTTTCCAATACAGTTTTATCATTATTTATATTCTCTTATCCTATGCATGGGGTGCATAAGATAGAAAAACCGTTAGGAGATTAATAGGTATACACCGATTGGGTAAAATTTTTTACATCATCAGTTTATTATCTACCATTCATATATTTATAGTAATTTTTTTTAGACTAAAGTAATACAAATGAATAGTGGTTGATATAATGCACCACCCATTTTCTCTTACTTTAATTATTTGTACCACCAAATAAATACTACTTTAAAACTATTTTATAATCCTACGATTCCCACCGATTATGTCCAAAGTGGTGTGTCGTTATAGCAATTTTTTATAATGTTAATCATATTTCGTTTTAAGTAGCAACCCTAGAAATAATAACAAAAATTGATTTAGTAGATAAAAAATTTAATAAATGGCCATTTTGGTCTCTGACGATATAGTCATCAGTAAATTTTTTTTTTTTTTTTTTGGTAAACTAGTCGTCAATAATTTAATATATTAATCAAATTGAAAAAAATTGATAAATTTATTTTCCTTTTTACATCATTTTCTTTTCTTCTTTTTAACGTATTAATCAATTTTAGCAACGTGTTTCATGTTATTAGAAATTGTTAACAAATTGTTTTTCAAAAATTTCATGCATCACAATTTTATACTTTTATCAAACCAAAATAATACAATAACAATTACAACTACAATTAACGGTAAAGAAATAAAATAAAATCGATCGCTAACAAGTTACTTTTCCTTTCTTCGTGTAATAAAGAAGGTGTTGCATATCCTCATGTCTACTCAAAAAGAATTCCTTCGGACGATGACCAAGAAGAGAATATTTTATGGGTTAAATGGGACAGAATTTGTGATTTGTGCTCCAAAGAAGAATATATAGGTTTGGGGTTAAAAACCTTAATTCATTTAATTTAGCCTTGCTTGTTTAATGGTGTCGGAGGATGGTGTCTAATGAATATTCTGTTTGGGTGCAGGTCGTTAGAGCTCGGATTAAGTTGGATGTGGTAATTTGACTCAGTTATGAAAAATTGTTGGTTTTGTAGCAAGAGCTTAAAACATTTATTTCTAGTCTTTATTCATTGTCCAATGATAAAGGTGTGTGACTTGGGAAAGTGGCGTATAAGCCGGGATTTGGAATTTTGGACGAAGAGGTACATGTTCTCTTGGGGAGATGGATCTATCTCTATGGTCAATCCCAATTCCTATGTTGATGATGTTCAGTTGAACAAGAAGCTCAAGATGCTTGGATACGAACCCGAATGCTCTGGCTAATTTTGCCGCTATGGATTCATACGTGTGGCTGGTAGAGAAATCTAATTCTTTTATGGGAATCCAACCTCAACACGATTCTGAATTTTTAGACTATCATGGAAGTGCGAAGCTCTTTATAAAATTCTAGCTATCATGTATGTGTCTCATGTCTTATTATAAAGCATGTTTGGGAGGGGATTTTCTCTTTGCTCCAACATATGGCTACTATCATCCACAACCCATTAAATCTATTAAATTTCTGTTTCTGGATATACATAATTTTTTCCAATGCAAGTATATACGTAGATGCAGATATGGAAGATTCCTTTGACTTATGGTTTTTTGGCTAATTTGGGTAGAAAGGAATGACATTATTTTCAAAATAAAAAACTTTCATATGCTGAATTTTTTTGGACTGCATAAAAATTAAGACATGTCTTTGCATTAAGGCTCTTAGTGATTAGTTTGGTGTTTGGTGATTGGTGTACGAACTTATAGAATTGTCTTAAATGGCTATCTTATATTGTATTTGTTCCCATTGAAAAAGGACGGGGAGCTAGCCCATATGATTACGAGGATTTGCTACGTTCTTTTTTCCTTACTTCGGATTTTTTCCGTTTTGGTTTTTCTTATTTTTAAGGAGGTAGAAATCCTAGTCATGGTTTGACATGTGATTTTAGTAGTGGTGGTAATTAGTGATCTAGATTTGTGTTTGTTACTTTACACTTTGTGAAATGGACTCATGTGTATTCTTGTCTGTTGGTGTGGACTATTTTGATGATATGATTGTAGATTGATGCTCAAACCTTGTATAGAAGGTGAGAAGTATGTGTACAATAACGTTTACGAAACCTTTTTTATTAATAATATTCATTTTGCCTAAAAAAGGATAAATTGCTAATATGCATCTAAAAAACATATATGCAAATGAAAATAAATAACAAGACCGTGCATGGTGTGAGATCATAACTAATATCTAAATAACTTCGTAAACATTTTTTTAGCCACGAACTTTGTCTTGTATTTGTTTCCGTAAATTTAAATGATAAAAAGAAATATTATCTCTACATGATTATTAGTGCTGGCAATTCGGGCAGGCGGGTGGGCATTGCCCATGCCCATCAAAAGCCCGCTTTTTGGCGGGCATGCCCGCCCGCCCATTATAATATTAGGGCTGAAAATTCATGCCCTGCCTGGCATGCCCATGGGCAGCCCATGTTTAAATAAAAAAAATTCAAAAAATCTAATATATTTTTTTTTCTGGAACATTAAAAAATAATAAATCATAACTCAAAATTCATAAATTTCATAATCATAATGATCAATAAATCATCAACAAAAGTTCATTGTTTATAAGAATCACAACAATAAATCACAGCATAAACATAAGTAATACGTTATCATTACAAACCAAACCAACTTCAAAACATAATAAAATTAGCTCCTTCAATTTTTGCCCTCATTCCTCAATTTGTCAATCATATACCAGTACCACCATCTTCTTCATCTACATAAAGAAGAAAATAATCAAATGCATCAATAAATTATAATTCAAACTAATCCACAAGTCAGTTTTCAATAAATAATTAAATTACCATTTTCACCAAAACCATGCAACCAATTGCGAGTACAAATCAAAGCTTGGACATTTGTAGACAAGAGGCGACTCCTATATTTTCTTAAGATAAGTGCACCAATGCTAAATGCTGATTCAGATGCAACGGTAGTAATGAGGATGCTTAGCAAATCACGAGCCATCAATGATAAATCACGAAAACGAGCCTCATTATCCTTCCACCACTTCAAGACATCCACGTCTTGATTAACTCGAATGTCCCAAATTGGTTCTTCTAAGTAAATATCCAGTTCAGATTTTCCAGCATCATTTATAAGTTGTTGATTATGTTTGAATAATTCCTAACATAATTTATACACAAAACAAATTAAAATAAGATAAAATAGAGAACAATCAAATTATCAAAGAACAAAAATATAAATATAAGTAAACATACTTCAAACTAGCCATTGCTACCAAAGAATGATCCCGTTGACACACTTGGAGTAAGAGATGGAGTTGGTTGAACACTTTCAACATTGGAGTTAGAAGAATTTCCAGTTGCACTTTTATACTTCTCAAAAATCAAACTTAACTTTGAGCTCACTTTTTGTACCTTATGAGCAGCAGTAAAAACATCAACTTCCATGTAGCAACATCTCAACATGTTTAATTTCATCCGCGGGTCAAGAACCGCTCCCATAGCAAGCACAACACTGTACTCATCCCAATATTTATCAAACTTCTCTATCATCTTCACACCCATGGCCCTTATGACTTCATCTCCATCATTTAAACTTCTGAGTATAGCAAGTTGAATTTTCCAACCTTGCATGAAATACAAGTTGGCTGTAGGATAGGAAGTGCCAGAGATCAACTCAGTAGTTTGATAAAATGGAAACAAGAAATCACAAATCATTTCCGCTCTTGTCCACTCTTGAAGAGATGGACAATATTTATATGCAGAATCATACAATGGAAAACTAATAAATGCCTGCTTGTATTTGAGAGCAGTGCTAAGCAAAATATATGTTGAATTCCACCTGATTGGCATATCAAGTTTCAAGTCTACTGAACAATCAATGCCACCAGTTTCCTCAATGCATTTTTTAAAATTCTTCTTTCTAATTTCTGAGCCTTTCACATATTTCACACTATCTCTTATCTTGCGCAAAGCATCACTAGCCACCTTCAATCCATATTGAACTATCAAATTCAGAATGTGTGCAGAAGAACGCACATGAAAAAATTCACCTCCAGCCACCAACCCACTCTTCTCATCAAGTTTATGCTTTAATGTAGTCACCAATGTGTCATTAGATGTTGCATTGTCCAAAGTTATAGAAAAAATCTTTTTTTCTAGGTTCCACTCTTTCAAAAACTCTAATAACATTGCACAAATTTTTAAACCCGAATGGGGAGGAGGCATGTGGCAAAAGTTGAGAATTTTACTATTTAACTTCCAAGCCGACTCAACATAATGAGCAGTCAGGCATATGTAGCCCTCAGTAGTGCAAGCTGTCCACAAATCATAAGTTAAGCATATCCTATTAGGAATGCTAGCCAATGTTTCCTTTAGCTTATGCTTCTCACGCATGTAAACTTTCAACACATCGGCCTTTGCAGTATTTCTAGAAGTAGGAATCCAATCAGGATTCAAGTACTTCAGCCAAGCTCTAATGCTTTTGTACTCTGCAAAGTTGAATGGCAAATTGTGTTCAATTATCGCGGAAGCACATATCTCTCGTGATACCATTGATCAATTACACGAGACTTAAGTTTTGCTTGTCCATCAAACAACATTTGACCCACATCTTTAGATTCATGTTTTTTGTAACGCCCCCAAAATATTAAAGGTAAATAAAAATGCAAATTAATAAAAACCTTTTTCCAAAAGAGTGTGAAAACTAAAAGCATTGCTTATTAATATCATATTATATTACAAAATAGTCTGAGTGTAAATATAAGAATATAAAATTCTCAAAAATCCCTCTTTACACCCAGAGCATGGTCTTCACAACTCTATCCTTCAATAAGAGGATTCGGACAACAAGATGTCATCCAGGCTGTCTCTGCTACGCTCCTTTAACTCTATCAGGAGAGACCTTTGACCTGTCATTCAAAAGAACCTACCACCACCAATGTGGTAGTATGGGAGTAAGTCACTTGTCATATCGCGTAAGCAGATTATATGATTGTTCAAACACAAGCATCACAAATATCATTTTAATGCAATGAATGCATGCTCAAGTGTCTTAACAAACAATAAATAATATTATTAATCTTTCATGCAATGCATGTACGTCTCTCAAAACATTCTTTTCATCACTTCCATAAAACAATACTCTAGGATAGGCAATCGTGCGCTCGATGTTTCCACAACCTGTATAGCGGCCACACCGTTCTATACTGGAACCCCATCTACCACGATCCCAAAATGAACAAGGGGATGATCCCTGAACCATTGTGCACCAATAGTTCTAGGTCCTTGTCATTTCAACGTTGGCGGCCACACCGTTCCAACTGTCTCATATAGCGGCCACACCGTACTATATGGTTTCCCAATCCCGCATGCACCTTGCTCATTTTACGATTCTTGTAACATCATGCATGAGATGCATATTCCATTAATTATCAGCATTTCCATTATCAAGAGTAATCATCATCATTATACACATGGCGGCCACACCGTTCCATGTCTTCATATAGCGGCCACACCGTACTATATGGAATCACACACATATGGCGGCCACACCGTTCCACATGTCTTCGCATAGCGGCCACACCGTACTATACGGAATCACACACATATGGCGGCCACACCGGTCCACATGTCTTCGTATAGCGGCCACACCGTACTATACGGAATCATCTAAGCTCACGGTCTCGTACCGGAGTTATTCATTCAGGCTCACGACCTTATATCAATGCTAATACAAGCTTCACATATCCAAATTAGAGCAACACGCATCACCGCATTTGGATCGGAGCTATATAATCATCATGCTCATATTATCATCATTATTCCTTTAAGACATTATCCTCTGTGTCATCATGATCACTATTAATCAAATGAAGGCATTATAATTACTCCACTATTCATACCTAATTAGTTAACTTATCCAGATATCATACTCAGAGTATAGTTCATTAATCATATATAATCGTCATGCGCAAGTCATGACTCATTAAGCATATGCAACCATCATATACCACTCCTAATCTATTTACCATCTTCAAGTTTTAACTCAATGAATACATTATCGAACCAATTAGAACAAAACCATAGTTCCAATTAAAAAGGTAATTCTTAATAAATTAGGTGAATAATGATTTACCCCTTTTTAACTTATTGATATCATGCTTAACTCATTTAGAAACTAAAATAATAATTAAGCAAAACCCTTAAGGATTATAAGAAACTAAATTAATTATTCTCTTGTCTCAGGTCCTAACCGGTTACAGAGCCTGCTAACCGGTTAGAGACAGCAGTGCCTGAGAGCAAACCATTCATTCTTAAACTTAAATTACTTTTAATTTCAAGTTATTGTCTTTCTAATCCTTATGCATCATTTAGGACATTACTAAAGTATGATTTAATCATATTAATAGTGAGCTATAACTCCAATAATTTAAGTTCCAGATAACCTCAAAGTCTTGGACCAAAATAAAAGGGCAAAGTCTAACTCACATCAACTTATTTCTCATTGTATCAAATTCTAATTCCAAACTATCAGTTATAACAATTTGGACATGACTCTAAGGTTATAGTAAGACTTAATCTTATCAAATTGTATTCCATTAGTTCTAAGTCCATCAATCTAATTTCCAATTAAAACTCTTTATCAAACCATAACAAATTCCATTTCTCCCTAGCTTATTTACTCCCAATAATTTGTTCTAATATTAGTCCAAGTCCAAGTAAAAACTATCCTCACTGATTGTTATACCAACATAAGCAATTGATGCATTCTGTCAGTCACTAACCGGTTAGAGAGCCCACTAACCGGTTAGTTAATGCAGTTTGACAGCATACTGCACTTTTCTTGTTGAATTCCTTTCATAGTCCAATTATTACTTCTTGACATCATTGGACAACCAACATATGGTATCTAGTTACTACTTTGCAGCAAGTAATTCAACCAAATCAAAGCATCAAATCATCAAATCAATGCATCAAATCATTCAATTTATCAAGTTCATATTCATTGATTCATAATCAATTGCTCATGACCCTAATACTTTCTCAATTTCAGCAATCATCACAAGAATCATAACAGAATTATAGCAACATGCTTCTCATTAATTTCATTCTTGTTTAGATCCTTAATTCAGTTACATAACATAGGGAGCCAAGGATTGTATTGGCCTCCAAGCCAACCAATTCTTGTCTTGGTTCCAATATCCACAATTCACACATATCATCACACAAACCATCAACCATAAATCCTAGCGATATGAATGAGGTCTCCCATACCTTACACGAATTGGACAGCCCTAGTCAAGCTCTAAAACCCCCAAAACAGCAGCTAGTAGCAGCCAACAGCAGCAGCTCGAAACCAGAAAAACAGAGCAACAAGAACGGCTCAAACCCTTTGATTTACAAGCTCTCACACTCACTAATCACAAGCTAAAGGTGCAGCAACCAAAGGCTAGTTACTTGCACGAATTTGAGAAGGAATTTGGGCAGAGTTTCAGCTCTGAAACGAATGGGAGTTGAGCCCCAATAGCAGCAACCAAAACCCCTATTTATAGAGGAGGAAAAGAGGGGAAATTGAGGGAAGAGTGGAGCAAATCGTTCCACCCAGCTTCTCCTCACACCACACACTTAATTGGAGGTGTTGAGGGGTGCTATGTGGCCTAAGGGAGAAGAAACCACGTTTTTAGCTCGAGATTTCGAGCTAAACCGACTTAAAATTATGCAGATACAGATGTACTAACCGGTTACTGGTTTCACTAACCGGTTAGCCACTGCTAAAATCCAGAAATTTAAATATAAAATACTGATTTGCTCAAAAATTAATTTAAAAAGATTTACTTCTCAAAACAAAATTTCCACCGTTGGATGTCAAGATAAAATCATTAGAAACCTTGTCTAAAAATTTGAGCAAGATCCAACGGTTAACGAAAGAGATACAATCCAATATTTACATGATATTTTACCCAAAATATCACTTTTTACATATTTCATTTAAATCTTTCTTTGCCAAAGCTATTTTATTTCTAAAATATGTTTCCTTGTGCTTATTCTTCCAAAATACTATTCTTAAAAATATTTTTCAATAATAAAATAATTGTTTAACCTTTTTATAAAAATGAGGGATGTTACACTCTCCCCCACTAAATTGAATTTCGTCCCTGAAATTCGTCTTCCAAAATTTTTCATTTTCCAAAATATTTCATTAATAGAAGATTTTTATTCCACTTTTCTCAAAATAGCTTGGGAAATTCTTCCCCACTAAAAGAATTTAGTTACATTTTTCTCAAAATTTTCAGTTTCAGAAATATTTATATAGAATATTTCAAAGAAATCTTTCCAAATAAATGAAATATTTCGAATAAAATTCCCCAAATCAAACATTTTGTATAAAACTTTGGAAAAATTCGCTTTGTGTCGCGCACTCTGATTACTCTGGCACGAGCAACGAAGTATTTATATGACTTTATTCATTAACGGTTGCAAATATTAGGGTGATCAGTCCTAATATTTAAACCATCAATAATAAAATCATTCCTTTCAGATACCATCTTTCACAAGAAAGATCGTATGATGTATCTTTAAGTTAGATGAACTTAAAGATAAGGGCATTCTTGTCACTATCAGATTTAGTTAGATAGTCAAGTTCTAGAGACATTTCCGTTGGGGAGACAAATACTTGTCATATCCCGGTGGTTGTCAATCTCTCTAGTCTTAACTGATCTTTCTATTTCTGTAGTGTTCACAGATATTTATCACATCTAACTGTGATAAAGGTTTCGATCACATGAATTGGGTCAGGGTTTCAGCAAGATGCTCAGATTATCAAACGATTCAATTAACACAATCGTAGAATAAAGGACTATGTTAATTCAGAATAGGAGAACAAACACTTCATGCTTTACCTTAATCAGGATAAGACTCGAATCCTTGTATTGTAAACACCTTCCCTTACTTGATCCGTTTATCATTCATCACTTCCTTGCCTTTTTTCTTTGAACAATTAGGCGAATAATGCCCCGACTTCTTGCAGTTAAAACAAACTATTCCTTTGGGTACACCACAATTTGATCCAAAATGATGTATCCCACACTTTCCACACTGAGGTGGATGAGTGATACCTTTTCTGTTTCTTCGTTTGTTATTCTCCTTTGTTTGGGTTTTCCTTAATTGTGGCTCATCAAGCTCCGTTACCTCTGATTGTTCTTCCTCCATTGTTGATTCCCTTAAATGCCTTTCTTCGATCTTCCTTTTCTTTTGAATTCGAGCATTCTTTTCATAAACCTTCTCAGCCTTCTTATCGTCCTCGTAGATTCTACATTTGTTCACCAACATTGGGAAACTCCGTATTCCATGATAACTAATTCTTGTTTTCAGATATGGGCGCAATCCGTTCTCAAACTTCACACACTTAGACCTCTCATCTGGATGATTTTGGAAGTAAGGAGAATACTTCATTAATTCCTCGAACTTCGCAGCGTATTCTCCAACGTTCATTTCACCTTGTTCCAATTTCAGGAATTCAACTTCTTTCTTTCTCCTCACATCCTCCGGGAAATATTTTTCCAAAAACTTTTCTTTAAATACTTCCCAGGTGATATTCTGATTTTCAGCCTCCAGTAATTGTCTTATGTGATCCCACCAAGTTTCTGCTTCACTTTTCAGCATATAAGTTCCATACACCACCTTTTGTTCATCTGTGCATCCCATAGTCCGAAAGATTTTCTGGATTTCTTGTAACCACCTTTGAGCTTCCTCTGGTTTATATCCTCCCTCAAATTTCGGTGGATCACTCTTTCTGAATTCCGACAATCCGTAGAATTCAGCAGGACCTCGGCAATTAGGTCGAGCGTTATTCTCTAAAATAGTAGTAATCTTTTCCAGAAGTTGGTTCGTCACTCTGTTGGCCGTCGGGTATTTGCACTTATAGAGACTAAGATTAGAGTCGCACAACCTATTGAGTATGGAAAGGACCACACTCCACAGCCGAGAGTTGGAACCATTGCTCTGATACCATAAAGTGTAACGCCCCCAAAATATTAAAAGTAAATAAAAATGCGAATTAATAAAAACCATTTTCCAAAAGAGTGTGAAAACTAAAAGCATTGCTTATTAATATCATATTATATTACAAAACAGTCTGAGTGTAAATATAAGAATATAAAATTCTCAAAAATCCCTCTTTACACCCAGAGCATGGTCTTCACAACTCTATCCTTCAATAAGAGGATTCGGACAACAAGATGTCATCCAGGCTGTCTCTGCTACGCTCCTTTAACTCTATCAGGAGAGACCTTTGACCTGTCATTCAAAAGAACCTACCACCACCAATGTGGTAGTATGGGAGTAAGTCACTTGTCATATCGCGTAAGCAGATTATATGATTGTTCAAACACAAGCATCACAAATATCATTTTAATGCAATGAATGCATGCTCAAGTGTCTTAACAAACAATAAATAATATTATTAATCTTTCATGCAATGCATGTACATCTCTCAAAACATTCTTTTCATCACTTCCATAAAACAACACTCTAGGATAGGCAATCGTGCGCTCGATGTTTCCACAACCTGTATAGCGGCCACACCGTTCTATACTGGAACCCCATCTACCACGATCCCAAAATGAACAAGGGGATGATCCCTGAACCATTGTGCACCAATAGTTCTAGGTCCTTGTCATTTCAACGTTGGCGGCCACACCGTTCCAACTGTCTCATATAGCGGCCACACCGTACTATATGGTTTCCCAATCCCGCATGCACCTTACTCATTTTACGATTCTTGTAACATCATGCATGAGATGCATATTCCATTAATTATCAGCATTTCCATTATCAAGAGTAATCATCATCATTATACACATGGCGGCCACACCGTTCCATGTCTTCATATAGCGGCCACACCGTACTATATGGAATCACACACATATGGCGGCCACACCGTTCCACATGTCTTCGCATAGCGGCCACACCGTACTATACGGAATCACACACATATGGCGGCCACACCGGTCCACATGTCTTCGTATAGCGGCCACACCGTACTATACGGAATCATCTAAGCTCACGGTCTCGTACCGGAGTTATTCATTCAGGCTCACGACCTTATATCAATGCTAATACAAGCTTCACATATCCAAATTAGAGAAACACGCATCACCGCATTTGGATCGGAGCTATATAATCATCATGCTCATGTTATCATCATTATTCCTTTAAGACATTATCCTCTGTGTCATCATGATCACTATTAATCAAATGAAGGCATTATAATTACTCCACTATTCATACCTAATTAGTTAACTTATCCAGATATCATACTCAGAGTATAGTTCATTAATCATATATAATCGTCATGCGCAAGTCATGACTCATTAAGCATATGCAATCATCATATACCACTCCTAATCTATTTACCATCTTCAAGTTTTAACTCAATGAATACATTATCGAACCAATTAGAACAAAACCGTAGTTCCAATTAAAAAGGTAATTCTTAATAAATTAGGTGAATAATGATTTACCCCTTTTTAACTTATTGATATCATGCTTAACTCATTTAGAAACTAAAATAATAATTAAGCAAAACCCTTAAGGATTATAAGAAACTAAATTAATTATTCTCTTGTCTCAGGTCCTAACCGGTTACAGAGCCTGCTAACCGGTTAGAGACAGCAGTGCCTGAGAGCAAACCATTCATTCTTAAACTTAAATTACTTTTAATTTCAAGTTATTGTCTTTCTAATCCTTATGCATCATTTAGGACATTACTAAAGTATGATTTAATCATATTAATAGTGAGCTATAACTCCAATAATTTAAGTTCCAGATAACCTCAAAGTCTTGGACCAAAATAAAAGGGCAAAGTCTAACTCACATCAACTTATTTCTCATTGTATCAAATTCTAATTCCAAACTATCAGTTATAACAATTTGGACATGACTCTAAGGTTATAGTAAGACTTAAGCTTATCAAATTGTATTCCATTAGTTCTAAGTCCATCAATCTAATTTCCAATTAAAACTCTTTATCAAACCATAACAAATTCCATTTCTCCCTAGCTTATTTACTCCCAATAATTTGTTCTAATATTAGTCCAAGTCCAAGTAAAAACTATCCTCACTGATTGTTATACCAACATAAGCAATTGATGCATTCTGTCAGTCACTAACCGGTTAGAGAGCCCACTAACCGGTTAGTTAATGCAGTTTGACAGCATACTGCACTTTTCTTGTTGAATTCCTTTCATAGTCCAATTATTACTTCTTGACATCATTGGATAACCAACATATGGTATCTAGTTACTACTTTGCAGCAAGTAATTCAACCAAATCAAAGCATCAAATCATCAAATCAATGCATCAAATCATTCAATTTATCAAGTTCATATTCATTGATTCATAATCAATTGCTCATGACCCTAATACTTTCTCAATTTCAGCAATCATCACAAGAATCATAACAGAATTATAGCAACATGCTTCTCATTAATTTCATTCTTGTTTAGATCCTTAATTCAGTTACATAACATAGGGAGCCAAGGATTGTATTGGCCTCCAAGCCAACCAATTCTTGTCTTGGTTCCAATATCCACAATTCACACATATCATCACACAAACCATCAACCATAAATCCTAGCGATATGAATGAGGTCTCCCATACCTTACACGAATTGGACAGCCCTAGTCAAGCTCTAAAACCCCCAAAACAGCAGCTAGTAGCAGCCAACAGCAGCAGCTCGAAACCAGAAAAACAGAGCAACAAGAACGGCTCAAACCCTTTGATTTACAAGCTCTCACACTCACTAATCACAAGCTAAAGGTGCAGCAACCAAAGGCTAGTTACTTGCACGAATTTGAGAAGGAATTTGGGCAGAGTTTCAGCTCTGAAACGAATGGGAGTTGAGCCCCAATAGCAGCAACCAAAACCCCTATTTATAGAGGAGGAAAAGAGGGGAAATTGAGGGAAGAGTGGAGCAAATCGTTCCACCCAGCTTCTCCTCACACCACACACTTAATTGGAGGTGTTGAGGGGTGCTATGTGGCCTAAGGGAGAAGAAACCACGTTTTTAGCTCGAGATTTCGAGCTAAACCGACTTAAAATTATGCAGATACAGATGTACTAACCGGTCACTGGTTTCACTAACCGGTTAGCCACTGCTAAAATCCAGAAATTTAAATATAAAATACTGATTTGCTCAAAAATTAATTAAAAAAGATTTACTTCTCAAAACAAAATTTCCACCGTTGGATGTCAAGATAAAATCATTAGAAACCTTGTCTAAAAATTTGAGCAAGATCCAACGGTTAACGAAAGAGATACAATCCAATATTTACATGATATTTTACCCAAAATATCACTTTTTACATATTTCATTTAAATCTTTCTTTGCCAAAGCTATTTTATTTCTAAAATATGTTTCCTTGTGCTTATTCTTCCAAAATACTATTCTTAAAAATATTTTTCAATAATAAAATAATTGTTTAACCTTTTTATAAAAATGAGGGATGTTACATTTTTTACAATTCAACAAGTGACGACGCATAGAATTTGTCCCATGTTTACCACCAGCTAGGTATGCTGAATTGCAAGCATTACATTTGACCCTTTTATACCCTCTCACTTTATCCACAATTTCTATCACTGTGAAATAATCCCAACATTTGGCTTTTGTTGTTCTTGGCTTTTTTACCTTAGATTTAACATCCTCTTCCTCCTCAACATCATCAACGTCATCATCAACATCATCGTTCTCAATCACAATGATATCCTTAAGATCCAGATTGCCAGGTGCAACATTAACAGCGTCTATTTGAAATAGATAATAGATAATAATTAAAAAACCAAAACACACAAAAAAAAATAAAACCACAGCCACAACAACTAAAAATAAAGAAGACAGCCCCTTCCAAAAAAAATAATAAAGATGACAGCAGCAAAGAAAACATAGATCTTAATTTCACATTCACAATTTCAAAAACCCCAAAACAAAACCCCAAATAACAATAATATGAAAATAAGCATAAATAATTAGAAGTAAGAGTATAAGGAAATACCTGAATTTTGTGGTTGTGGTTGAAGCCGATCCGTCGTTGCCGCTACTCTTGATGTCGTCGAGGTCGTCGTTGTTGAGGTTCGACTATGCTGTTGTGAATGGTCGTCCATGCTACGGAGCGTGTTGAAGCGGTGGAGGCTATGGAGTCTGTGGAAGAGGTGTGGACCGTGGAGGATTGAAGGGCGGAGGCTATGGAGTTTGGAGACTTGGAGAAAGAGAGAGGGGTCGGTGTGGACCATGGAGGGCTGCTACCTGCTGCTTAGCTTAGTTTGGAGGCTATGGCTTTTCTTGTTTTTAATTTTAGGTATGTTTTGGTCTTTTGGGGTTTGGACTGGGCTTAGGGTTTTACTTTTTAGGATGTGCTGCACATTGGCTAATTGTTTTTTTAATTGAATAATGGACGCTCCGTGGGCAGCCCACCGCCCGCCCAATGATGTTCGACAAAAGAAATGGGCATGGCGGGCGGGGCCCATTCGAAAATTGGGCCAAAAAATGATGTCCTGCCCACAAAAAATGTAGGGCGGGAAGGCGGGGCCCATGGGCATCCGCCCTAATTGCCAGTACTAATGATTATCAATAATAAATAGAGGTGAACGTATGACGAGTTGACACGTGTTAGGCTTATCCCTCATTCTATGTTGATCAGGTCTTTGAACCCCCAAACATGTTCCTAAGTAGGAAGGGACACAGTAGGGACAAGTATAAATTGGGACGGGTCAGGTTGACTTGAGACAAACTAGAAGTATAAAACTTATTAAAAAAAATATGAGTAATATGTCAGATTAGTCCCTGACTTTGTAAGCGTAGGTCAAGTTAGCCCCTGACTTTATCGAAATAGCAATTTAGTCCCTGAGATAGGAGAACGTCGATCAAGTTAGTCCCTGCCGTCATTATCGCAGGGATGTATTTGCTTTAAAATGGGATAAAGATAGGGACATATGTGAATTAAAATGGAATCTTAGGGACTAAATTGCTATTTTGATAAAGTCAGGGACTAACTTGACCGATGCTTACAAAGTCAGGGACTAATCTGACATATTACTCAAAAAAATATGGATTTATTCTTTAGGCAAAAATGACAAAATTGATATGATGCAATAAATACTTCATCACAAAATTTCTTTTATTTGTCATATAGTTAAAATGATATCTAAAACTTAAATTCCATGTGATTGCATAATGATAGTTACTAAAGTGTCTCGTTGTTATGCTTTACTCATCAACATGATTAAAGTATTCTCCATAACTTAAAAAGTGAATATGAAGGGACTTTGCTATATATTCAAAAGAGACAAAGATGAATATTTCGCTAACAAGCACCTATCACATTATGATTTAGTATATACACATCAATAGAATTTTAATATGTTACAAGCATAAACATCTTAGACGAGACACTTACATTATATAAATAACTATATAGTAAAGAAATATACGGGATATTTCAAATCGATTTTCGGTTTAGTCAAAAGTCTCGTTTGCGTCTGCTAGGGTTTCTCTGGCATCTTGACGGTTGTACGTGTTTTCTGCCTCTCTTTGTGGGGTTTTAGTCTCTCAGGTTGGCGACATGGCTGATGGTTTGGAAGCACTGGGAACCGCATGTCATTGACTGAGGAGGAGTGTGAGGGGTTGACGGTGGCTAACGAGTTTGTGGAAGAGTCAGTCGAAGTACAGCATATGCTGGTAGGCAAGGTTCTATCGGGTTGTTCCGTTAATGTTTTAGGGTTTTCTGATACGTAGAAACGTATATGGAAACTGCATGTAGGGGTCTCAATCAAAGGGCTAGGGGTGAATACCTTCGTGTTTAAGTTTGCAATGCTACGTGATAAGCGAAAGGTGGTGGAAGGTTCCCCCTGGACCTTTGATAAGGCTATGATAGCCTTTCAAGAGTATGATCCAAATGCATGCCTGTCTGAGCTTGATTTCTCGTATGTGGTTCTCTGGGTACAAGTTTATGATCTACCAATAGGTTGCCTTAATCATAAGGTAGGGGAATCTATTGGAGAGTTAATTGGAGGAGTGGTAGAGGTGGATACGGATGATGATCGCTATGCGTTTGGATCCTTTCTACGAATAAGGGTCAGGGTTGACATCACTAAACCACTTCATCGTGGCATCTTTCTGTCAATAAACCCAAAGGAGAGGAAAAAGTGATTTTGGCTAAAATATGAACGCCTTTCTGGTTTTTGTTATAACTGTGGTATTGTGGGGCATAGTGAACGTGAATGTGAGGCTGAACTGGTTGATGGGCCAAAACCTTATGGTGATTTTCTCAAAGTCTCCTCGGGTTCTGGTTTCGTGGCAAGCAAGATTGGTGATGAGAGTAAAATAAAGGAGGTCACTGGGCTAAAGAATCCAGATGATTTGGTTCCAAAACTTCTTCGCTCTAAATATGAAATAAGCTTTGAATCTTCCTCACAAGCTGTTCAAAATGAAGAGCCTATATCTATGTTGTTTCTCATCCCTAAACAAGCTACTATATTGGATGATGTGGTCCAGAAGGAGTAGGGGTGTTCGCGGATCGGTTCGGTTCGGTTTTGAGGCAAAATACCATCCGATCCGATTAAAAAATACATGCGGTTCGGTTTGGATCGGTCCATTATATTAACAGATCCAATTGGATCCAATCCAAAGAAAACCTTGCGGTTTATGTTCGGTTCGGTTCGGTTTCAAATTTCATTTTTTCCCTATTTTGATACACATTATGCATCACTGTAAAGTGCTAAAGAGAATTCACTGCACAGTGCACATAAAAATCAGCCACTGTTTAATTTTCCATGTTTCAAATTTCATTTTTTTTCCCTGTTTTGAATTCAGCCACATAAAATTCATTGCACACAAAATCCAGCCACATAAAATTCACTGCATAAGTGCACATAGTCACATACAACTCTTGAACTTAAGAGAATTAGCTACCTAAACAATAAACATTTCAGGTTTCAGCCATGCAACTCTTCAGATATAAAAAAAAGGAGGTTTTGGGAACCAACTCTTCAGCCATGCAACTCTAGAAAGTCTAATACCTCCATTTCAGGATTTGCAGCTTCGGGTCGTGAGATGAGGAACGACGACGGCAACGGCGACGACATCTGATTGTGGGTGGTGACGGGTTCTGCTTGCGGGTGGCGGTAGAGGAGCGGCGACGGGTTCTGCTTGGATCAGTCTCAGTGGTGACTGGCTCAGGACTCCTGGTTGAGGACGTGGCAGCGGTAGAGGAGAGAAGGCGGAGGCAGAGGCGGAGGTAGCGGAGCAGTAGAGGAGATCTAGGGTTTGCACTATGCTGGCTACTTGGCTAGTGGCTGGCTGGCTGCTGCGTTTGTGAATTATATCACATGAGGAGAAACCTAAAAAACTAATAACACTGAGGACTCTGGAATGTTGCGTTTCACTTTCATGTGGCAAGGATCAGTTCGGTTTTTCAACTGAAACCGAAAACCGAACCGAACCGATCGATTTACAAAAAACTAGTCCAAAAAAAACCAGTATATGCGGTTTTTTTCGGTTTTCGGTTTTTCGGTCCGGTTTTGCGGTTTTTAATTGGTCCGAATCGGTTTTGAACACCCCTAAGAAGGAGGGTAGCATGAAGATCAAACCAGGTGAAATGCAGGATGGGACTAAACTGGTTGTACGGAGGAAGGCCCAAAAATCTGCGAGTATTGTGATAGGAACAACAAGCCCAGTTTCGGGGTGCAAAATAAAAGAGGAGGGAGGTACTACAGGTTGAAGGAGTATGAAAGGAATGGAAGTTGGACCAAATAAGCCCCCCATGGTGGCAAGTCAGAGGTTACCTTTCGATTCGGTGGAACACCCCTCCCAATGAAGGCTCTATGTTGGAATTGTTGTGGGCTTGGGAACCCACGAGCGATTCGAGCCTTATTGAGGCTCACAAGAATAGAAGCTCCGACAATAGTTTTCCTTATGGAAACTAGACTTAAGGATACTGAGATGGAGAAGATTCGGGTGAAATGCGGTTACGAATCTATGATTGCAGTGAGTTGTTTAAGAGAAAGAGCTGGGGGCATTGCTTTGTTGTGGAAAGCGTCGGTGGTGGCTACTTTAAAAAACACTTCTCTAAATCATATCACGGTAGCTTTCTGTGATGATAATGATTTGGGTGCTTTCACATTCACAGGTCTCTATGGTCATCCTGAGGAAAGCAACAAAACAAAACTTGGTCTCTTTTACGCAGACTTAGTGCAGATATTTCTGGGCCATGGATATGCGCTGGGGACTTTAACGATATTACCAGCAACATGGATAAACAAGGTGGTATTCTTCGGTCTTACAGCCAGCTCCAGTATGGTCGAGAAGCTACGCAATTCTGTGGGTTGACAGAGCTGCCTTTTGAGGTATACAGATTTACTTGGGCTAATGGGAGGCAAGGTGAGGATCATATTCAATGTAGGCTAGACAGGACCGTAGCAAACGAAGCTTTCTGGAGGTTTGCAGCTGGGTCAATGGTTCAGCACTTGCCAAGAACGTAGTCAGATCATGCACCGATCATAGTATACATGCTAGCAGAGGAAACGCAAAATCCTCAACCTAAGGCGAAGAGACTCTTTCGTTTTGAGGAGTCTTGGATTTATGCTCCTGGTATTGAAGAAACAATAAAGGCAACATGGAGATGTACAAGAGGTGATGGTATGAAAAAGGTTGAGGAGATGAAAACTCTGTTACAGTGTTTGAAGAAAAATACAGTGACAACTCTACGCAGAGAAATTGTAAAAGTAGAGAAAGCACTGAGTGATAACACATGTTGGGCAGCTGATTCAGTGTCCTTGATGAAGTTTAACGAGTTAAAAGATAGACATGCCTCTTTGATTCATGAAGAGGAAATTATGTGGCATCAACGCAGTAGGGCATTATGGCTGCAACATGGTGATAAAAACTCCAAATTTTTCCATAGAAAAGCTCCCCAGCGCAAAGTGACAAACTGCATTAAGAAGATCAAACGTGAGGATGGAGTCTTGGTTATTGGACAAAATAACATTGCAGAGGTACTTGATACATTTTATTTCTCTCTATTTTCCTCTAGTATGCCCCCTCACGTCCAAAATCTTGATGATATTATCAAAAATAAATTAGAACCTGAAGAGGTTGCATTGCTGGGTAAACCTTCTTCCAATGCTGAAATTTATAATGCTATTCAGCAAATGCACCCTCTGAAGGCTCCTGGTTCTGATGGTCTACCAGTTATTTTTTCCAGAAATATTGGCATATTGTAGGACATGATGTGACAAATTGGGTTCTTTAAGTTCTTAATTTAGGGGCTGATCCTCGTGCAATTAATGATACAATGATTTATTAATCCCGAAAGTTAAGAAACCAACAGATCCCAAAGACCTTCGTCCTATCAGTCTTTGCAATGTTACAATGAAGATTATTACAAAGACAATTGCCAAAAGATTGAAGCTGGTTCTTCCTCATCTTATTGATGAAGCTCAAAGTGCATTTGTTTGCAGGCAGACACATCATAGACAATGCACTGATTGCTTTTGAGAGCTTCCATTGGATGAAGAAAAAACAAAAGGGAAGAAATGAGTAATGGCTTTGAAGTTGGATATGTCAAAGGACTATGATAGGATTGAATGGTGTTTTTTGCAGAATGTTCTAACAACAATGCTTTTTCCAGGTAATATCATAAATCTTATTATGAGATACGTCTCCAATGTGTCATATCAGATAAACTATCATAAATTGAGAAATCAAGATAAAATAAGATAAACTATCATTTTAAAATAAATAAATATAATCGAAGGTGTAATTTCGAAGAATTTTTTTTAAGATTTTAGTTTTATATCATCGGTATTTATTTTTTGAAAAATCATATTTTCACATCCTTGTTTTTAAGGTATAAGAGGTGTAGATAGGAAAATATTAGTAAACGAAAAGAGAATTAATCGATGGTGTGATATGCATAAAAAAAAAAGAAGAAAGAAAGAAATGAGATATTAATGAAAGTGTTGTTGGAAATCACATATGGTCTAATTATTTTTTGTGATATGATTTAAATATTTGTGTTGAGTTATTCCTTATCACTGATATTAAGATGATGCAATCTTAACATAATATTAGAGCACCCACAACGGTGGGTTCATAACCAGTTCTCCAGGACAACCGAAACAGGGACCCTTGGGTTTGCCATTGTTTCAGTTCGTTGGGAAGACCCGGGTCATCCCCACGAATTGGTTCGTTGGAGATAAGGAGGGACCCAGTGGTACGGAAAGGAAGGGAAAGAGAAGAGAATGGGAGAGAGAAAAGGAAAAAAAATTAAAAACAAAAATCAAATAAACCAGAAATTTGTATACAACAACAAAAGATTGATCAATTCCATAAACAAAAAATTACAGAAAAATTCATAAATGAAGCTACAATCACAAAAAAAATTTAAAAAAAAAGGCCAGAAATTAAACAACGAAACCCTTCAAAAAAATTAAGGAAACTAAAATAAAATTTAAAAAAAAAACAACGAAGAGAAGTAGGAACCATCATTCCTCAGGGTCCATAGCCAACCTTGAATCTCTGATTCGATGGATCAAGGTGCCAATCTCGCATGCAAGGCTTCACGGTTTAATTGATGATAATGATGAACAAAGGGTGTTTATGCAAGGCTTCAATCGAGATCGGTGTTGAAGATGATGAAACAGTGGTTGTTCAAGGATGATGAAATCGTGGTGAGAGAGGGAGGATGAGACCGTGGTGTTGATGATGATGATGATGAAATTGTGAATGAAAATGGAGGAGAAGTGTGTGGCCTTGTGATGAAGAAGAAGGAGGGAGCCATGGTATGAGGAAGAAGGAGAGAGACATTGTATGAGGGAGATAGAAACCGTATAGATGATGGAGAAAGAAAGAAACCGTATGTTTGAGAGAGAAAGTGTGGAGTGATAAAATTAAATGTGGTTGGGAAAATTGTGGGTAGATTTTTATGGGATAAGATTCATTTTGATTGGATTGTAATTTAAATGGAAAGAATTGATTGGATGAGATAATGATAACAATGATTTTACTTTAAAAAAAAGATAAAAAGGATTTCAATAGGAAGTTGCTCATCACTCATCAGTAGACATAGAATGCAATAACAAAAAAAATTAACGTTACAAAGTAACCGTTTGAAGGCCAACGTTTAAAATTTTGCTCTTCTATAAATATAGGTGCATTTGAAACATTGCACTCATAAACCAAAAATAAAATCATCCACAAATGAATCCAAATAATCCCAATAATGATCCCAACCATCCTTTTAACTAATGGCCACATTTTATGCAAAATTTTCCAAATTTTCCTTTTCAAATTACTCAATCATCTTCATCAAACCCACAAAATAATCCAAATGTAGCTTTTTCAAACCAAAATTTCCCTGCATTTATCCCAAATTCACAATCTCGGTCAATACCACAATTCATTCTCATTCTCAATACGATATCCAAATACCACAAACTCAGCCTGAAATACCACCTTATTGTAGCCAAGACAACCTAGAAACTATTGATCTTAATGATGAAGGAGGTGGGTCAAGCAAGGGAAAAAAAAGATCAAGGTGGAGTTCCACAGAGGATACACAACTCATCACGTCATGGTTGGAAATTTCTACGGATCCAATTGTAGGGGTGGACCAAAAAAGTGATGCATTTTATAAGAGAGTATGCGACCATTATAACCAATATCGCGATAAGCAGCTTCAGTATCGAGACTTGAGTAGTTTAAAAGGTCGATGGTTTAGACTTAGAACATCTCTTCAAAAGTTCAATGGATGCTACATTCAAGCAAAGGCAAGACAGATAAACGGAAGCTCCGAGGGTAATATAATGGCTGATGCATATAAGATATATGAGCAAGATGTTGGAGATTCCTTCAAGAGTGAGTGTGCATGGAGAATGGTGAAAGATGTACCAAAATTTTTGGGAGCTTCAACAGAGGGTTCTTCAAAAAGAACAAAGAATAGTGTTGATGGGGCATACACATCATCATCTAATTCACCCACTCCAAGTAGTGGCGAATACAACCAGTCATCTTCCAATTTGGTACGTCCAATGGAACAGAAGAAAGCAAAAAGAAAAGCAAAATCAAAACAAGGTCCATCATCTGTTGCTGATTAAAAAGGACTATGATGAATTCAAAGAAGTGTTTATGGAAAGATCCATAGCGATATCAAATTTTGCACGTGAGTATGCACGAATCAAGGATGAAGAAATAAAGGCCAAGAATGAAGAAATAAAGGCCAAGAATGAAGAATTGAAATTCCAAGAGCTCCAACTCCTTAGTAAAGACACAAGTGGTATGACAGGGAGACAGCTAAAGGCTCATTTGGCATTGTGCGATATGATTGAAAAAAAATATGGACTTGATGATGAGTGGGCTTTTGTATTAAAGTTTAAGTCTTTGTAATGTGTATCATGCTTTTTATGTGCTATCGTTAAGGGTTTGATGTATTTTAAGGTACTTTGATTTTAATCTTTATTATATTTTCTTTATTAATAATTAATTGCTTTAATTTATAATGTATTAAAGAAACTAGTCGTTAGTGAAACTAGGCGTTATTCAAACTAGCCGTTAGTCAAACTAGCTATTAGACATTCTGTTATAAATAATATGAAGCATGGCATTTATCTCTACACAATTCAACTCTTCAATCTTATATCTCTCGCTAACAATGTCGTACCACAATTCCTCTCTTCTATCTTTCATGGATCCCATTTCGTTTCCCAATATCAACCCTTCAAACATTGATGAAATAGCTGAGTGGCACATAATGAATATCATCACGAGTGACGATGATGAAAAACTCATGAGGCTTTATCTTGAAAAACAAAAGAAAAAAGAACAACAGCAAGGCAACAGCTCAAAGAAGCGTGCAAGAAAGTTCATAGAGAGGAATCGTGAGGAGGGTCATATTCGATTGGTCAATGATTATTTTTCTGACCATCCAGTATACACAGATGATCAATTTCGTCGAAGGTTTCGAATGCGAAAGCATCTATTTCTTTGCATAGTACAAGCCCTTTGTGAGCATGATGACTTTTTCCAAGACAAAGTTGATGCCACCGGTAAGAAAAGTCTTTCTTCATTGCAAAAATGCACTGCTGTCATGCGTTTGTTGGCGTATGGAGCCACTGCTGATAGTTTGGATGACTACCTAAGAATGGGCGAAACCACCACATTAGAATGCTTAGACAAGTTTACAAGTGGTGTGATTGAGGTTTTCCAACCATAATACTTACACCGACCAACTAATGAAGACATTCAACACCTACTTGAAATGAATGCAAAACGTGGCTTCCCAAGTATGTTAGGTAGTATTGATTGCATGCATTGGGAGTGGAAAAATTGTCCCGTGGTGTGGAAAAGACAGTTTAGTCGAGGTGATCACGGCAAACCTACAATTATGCTTGAAGTCGTGGCTTCGCAAGACCTATGGATCTGACATGCATTTTTTGGTGTTGCTGGTTCAAACAATGATATCAATTTCTTAAATCAATCAAATGTGTTCAAAGATGTTATGGAAGGTCGAGCTCCTTCTGTACATTTTACTGTGAATGGAACTAATTACAACATGGGCTATTATTTGGCAGATGGAATCTATCCAGAGTGGGCTACATTTGTCAAGGGTATTCCCATGCCACAAGGAGAAAATAGAGTATTTTTCTCTGAGCGTCAGGCTAGTGTAAGAAAGGACATCGAGCGGGCATTTCGAGTACTTCAACAACGATTCGCAATCATACGTTACCCGGCTAAGCAATGACACATTGATACGCTAAAACGTATAATATATGCATGCATCATCTTGCATAACATGATTGTGGAGGATGAAAGAGATGCGTATGTTGGTAATTTTGAATATCATGCCACAGACCATATAACATCGAACCACGTGAACAATATCCTCGTCCCGATTTTCAATCTTACCTAGATAGGCGAGCAGAACTACATCATAGGCAAACTCATCACCAACTTCAAGCCGACTTAATCGAACATATATGGGAAAATCGGAATAACCTGCCCCAGGATAATCTTTGAATAATGTTAAAAGTTTGATGCATGAGTGCACTTTTGTGTTAATGTTAAGTGTTTGTAATATGTATTATGCTTTTTCTGTGTTATCGTTAATGGTTTGATGCATTTTCTCTATTTTTTTTAGGTACTTTGATTTAAATCTTGAATGTATTTTTGTTATTAATAATTATATGTTTTAATTTTTAATGTTGTTTTTTTTATCATTTATGTTTGCTTTATTTAAAAATAAATAAATAAAAGATTAAATAAAAAATTAAAATTGAAAGCAAAACTAACCGTTATTACATGTTACTATACTTAATTTTTTTTGTAAAACATTTTAATAAAAAATAAAAAATAAAATAAATAATATATATTAATAAAATACTAGTCGTTACATTTTACTATATTTAAATATTAACAATATATTATTATAGTTATAATTAAATGTAAAATATAAAAGTGTGGGGTAGGTTATGAGTTTCATTTAAGAATGAAAGTTGGGTTTGGGGTTGGAGGAAAAAAGTTGATAGAGTTCTTAAATTTTGATAAAGTGTAAAAAAATATAAGATAATACGTGGGACCCATTTATAAACCAAGAGTGGATTTGGGGTTATGGATGCTCTTATAATCATGAACTTCTTTTTAATTATTATGGATCGATAATTACTGGCATCTATAAATATAAAATAACTTTTTATTTATGATTCAAATATTTGTTGGTAGATTTATTTTTTCCATCCTATCTCCATTATTTTGAGGTGATAGACTGTATGCATAATAACTTTAGAGAGGAATGTGAACTTTTGACGCCTTCGAATCAATATCATTTATAATTTGACCAGCATGATTGATTGGACAGTACAGACCATATTTTGCCAAGAGTTCTTGAATGATCGAACCCTATTTACTGTATATACATGGGTAAAAAGGAAACTGTACCTGCTTGTTTTTCCTTTCTATTTTTAATGAGCAATGTTACGGTATTTGATAATGTACTTTTAAATTAAATTTAAAATTTAAAAAAATCATTTCTTAAATATTAAATACTTTTTTTTCAGTTTAATTTTCTATATTTAACTATTTATATGTTGCTATTATTAGGATAATAAATAGAAAATCATACTTGCAATATTATATTTTATATTATTTCAGTTTTGATATAAATTTAATATATTCGAAGAAGTATATCTTCTCACTTTTTCTTTTGTCCAATGACAGGTTTATTGAGAGTTTACAAAAACAAAAGACAAAGAAGTGTTTGAAGTCTCATAGAATACACTTCTAAAAATTTGAACTTATAAATTTATATTTTATTTCTGACTGCTCTATTATCTGAGCCTAGTCTAAGGGACTTTTCTCTTTCCTTTTTTTTTGAAAAAAAAAAAATTGAAGTAAACGTAACTAAAAAGGTCGAAAAATGACATTCAAGAATCATTTTTCTTTTCTGAATTGAACTCTCTATTCAACAGCCAATCATTACAATACTAGTACTCAATAAGGTTTTTACTATTTAGTTTTGATCTAGTTTCAGATATAATGTTTCGCTTCAGAAACGCAACTAGTCTTTTGCCTAGTGAGATTTCTGAGAAGATCCCAATGCAACCCAGCTCAATAACTGTGGATCAATCACACCGCAAACACTCAAAGGATGCCAAGCATATAGTAAAAGTAAATGTTTGCCTGTCAAAAGAAAGAAGGTGTTTCTTTTGCTAACTATTGCAATAAATCCACTAAAGTTTGCTCCACTTTTTAGAATTAGACCTACTGTTTGTTTGTTTCATTGAAAAGAAAAATAAATTTAAAGAACACTTACTAATGCTTTAACAAATTTAAATTGTCATCTCATTGACAACAAAACTTTAAAAAATTAAAACGGCGACAAATGATCTTAACATATAAAAAAAATATAAATTTTCGATTTTTTTTTATTAAAACATACTAATTTGTTTGGAATATATTTATAATAAGATTTTCTTGACTTCAATCATAATAAATTTTTGTTAAAGAAAACTATCCATCTCATAAAAAGTGTAATTTGAAAAGTTGGGATGAGTTTTGTACACCATCGTTAGTCTACAAACCCCATAATTTAGATCCATTGTTAATCTTCAAACATCGTTTTTTTCAATGAGGTTCTATCGGAATATTTTTCGATACCCCGAGTCGAAAAAATGCATTTTTCGACTTTAAAACCCCATTTTTAATAAACGAGCATTAAGAAAAGGATTTTCTAAGGGCTGAGGATAAGAAGCTATAAAAAGTATCTTTGCATTGAATAAATAAATGTTTAAGACTTTAAAAGTTAGTGGGTTAGCTTTCCAAGACATTTTTTCTACTTTTTCACCTCTTATCCTCAACCCTAAGGATTGAGGTTAAGCAATCCCTTAAAAAAAATGCTCGAAAATATCGAAAAATATTTCGATAGAACCTCATAAAAAAACGGAATTTGGGATCCAAAAAGTGAAATTTGTAGACTGATGCTCGAAAACCGAAGGCTTCATTTCATGGCCATTGCTTTGCTGCTCCGGGAATTGCCCAATCCTTATGGTGCTCCGAGTGGAAGTATTTCATTTAAGTTGTTGGATATTAAGTCCCATTGATCAATGGTTGAGATTTCGTTGGATGATGGTTTTTTTAATTTTGGCTTATTTATGTTTAGCGTGTTTTGATTTTAGTTTTTAGAAGTTATTTTGATCAGGATTAGTCCTTAAATTTTTCAAGTTTTGGTCCCTTTCGTTTGTAAAAATTTGTTATTTGTTTGTGTAGCTAGCGGAACATCATATCAATAGTCCATGTGGTTTGGTTTGAAGAGTGAAACCAAATAGGTGATATAACTCTTAGATGATACAAATCCACGGACCAAAATGATCCGATACGCAAAATGGTCTCGTACGCAAAAGTTTGAGTTCATAGGCCTGAATCATCCATATCACATCATCTATTTGGCACTACCTCACACTCAGTGGCAGCTGATGTGGATTTCAGTTAACCATGTCGACAAATAACTGATTTTTTGTAACGGAGTGGATCAAAACCAAAATGTTTAAAAAATTAAAAACCAATCCTGATCAAAATAACTTATAAAGACTAAAACCAAAACACGGTGAACATTTAGGACCAAAACCATAAATAAGCCCATCTTTTATATTTCTATTTGCATAAAAAAAAAATTTTAAAAAAAAAAGGGAAGCAAAAGGGATTGGTGAGAGAAATAGTCCAAGAAGGAGGAAGGAGGGAGGAGGCTAGGGAGGAAGGGGTCGAAGTGTTGGCTTGATGCGGCGGGTGTTGGACGGTGGTCACAAGCGAAGCTCATTTCTGTAATGTAAGGTCTTTCTGGTGGGTGTTGGGCGGTGGTGCTTGCTAGCGATGGCTCCGACACAAGTAGATGTAGCTGCGATTCTGCGAAGGATTGTGTCTTCAAACAATCAAACTTTAAGACCCTTCCTCTTCTTCATCTTCAAACCCATTGCAATCCCTTATTCTAATTCTTTCTTCTTCATATTTTGTTTCTTCTCTCACCAATTTAGGAATATGTGAACTTATCACTGGTGTGCATGATGTCCTCGTGGCGTTCATAGGATTATCAATTTTTAGGGATTGTGACTCCTTAGTTTTTATTTTTTTAAATTCCAACCAACATTTATGTTCGATGTTTACATAATTTCTCATGCAATTAAATGGGTTCAACAAGGTTGAAGGCGCCTGAGTTAAAATAAAGCGGTTGAAGACAACACAGTGAAGGGTGTGTGAAAAAAGAGAGTTTGGGTGTGTTAGATGGAAATTGAAAATGATGGATGTGAGAATAATTATGAAATTTTAGGTGAAAAATTATAAAAGGTCGGGTGCTATTGTGCGAAAAATACTAATTTTGAAAACTAATAAAATTTTATATCCAAAAATTTGTAAACGTGTACAGAAATTCATGAATGCACGTATAATTTCCATATAGAAAAAAACCCTTGACTAGGGTAAAAAAAAAAAAGAAAAGAAAGAACACAATTTAGGAAGAAGGTGACGAGGACTTTTGGTCAAATGTGAAGGTGGGAGAAAGTTATCTTTTGCTCCATTCATACGTAATTTTGATAGAGATTTTTTTTTTTTATTTCATATACAATTTTTTTTTTTTTTTACAAATTCAATGCATAACTAATACGTTTTTTTTCAATTCGGTTTTTTTTACCAATTGTATCTTTATTTATTATACTCTCTTCGGTCTTATATATAAGTCTCCTTTTAAGACTTTTTCTTGATCCTTAATATAAGCCCCATTTCCAATTTCCAATGGCATTAATTACTTTTTTTTTCCACAACACCCCTATTTACTTAACACTTTTTACATTCTCAATAATAATTATAAGAGTGCTTTTGAAAATAATACCAAATATTTACATTTCCAATGCCACTAACTAACTTTCTTAAAAAGAGTGAAATTGGTCAAAAGGTGTTTATATTAAGGACTAGAGAGGGAGTAACATCTTTTTCATTTCCAATATAGTTTTCTCTCATCAATAATGATTAGATAGAGGTTTTATATGCAAAATATCCCAAAATTTTACATCGTTAATCAGTATCTAAAACTCATATAAGTAGGGTGACTAATTTTTTTAGCTATTGACTGATCTTCCGAACCCTTCCAATAAAGCCTCTTACATTTGCAAGAGTCAAGAACTGAATCTCTAACCGCTTGATTAAGTAACAATAATCTCATTTGTTGATTGCGCTATCCTTTTTTCTCGAGTACAAACCATTTATTTTAAGGGAGTTACTGACATGCAATCCAAAATTGGATGGTTGCTATATAACCTTTTCTTAAACCAATAAGAAGTTGCTACCTATGTCATGTCATTAATTGAAATAGTTAAAATTAGTTTTTTGCAATTTAGTCCAACATAAAAAGTAAATTAAAAATTTAGTCATTTGTACCTATAGACAAATTATACAAACAACTTTAATTTTTTTTAAATTAAAAGTTATAATTTGTCTATAAGTACAAAGGACTAAATTTTTAATTTACTTTTTATGTTAACTAAATTGCGAAAAACTAATTTTAACTACTTCAAATAATGACATGGCATAGGTGACAACTTCTTATTGGTTTAAGAAAAGGTTGCTATGCAACCATTCAATTTTGGATTGCATGATAGAAATATATTTTAATTGATATATAAAAAAAGTTATTTTTAATTAAAAATGAGTAGAGTATATATTAATTTGATATTAGTACTAGTATTTGTTTTACTAATAAAAAAATGATAAAGAAAATACTTACTTAACACTAATCGTGAAAAAACAAAACAAATTTGCAGTGGATGAGAGAGGAGAGGCTTAATAAATGAAGATGTGTCACAGTGGAGTGCTCAGATAAGTGAGGGGAAAAATTGTTAGTATGCACAGACAGTACAGATTGGTGGGCTGTCTTCCCGCCATTAAAACCACTCTGCTCTCTCCACCACACCACTCATTTCTGTCACTCTCTCCCTTCTCTCCTTCCTTACTTACCCCTTCTCTCTCTCTCTCTCTCTTCTCTTTCCTTTCAGCTAGCTGAGGTGTACTGTATCATTTTTCATTTTTTTATCCTTATTTTCTTTTTACCATTTCTTGTCTTTTTTTTCTTTCTCTCTCTAGAATTCTCCTCTACTATAAATAGCCAGAATAATAGAGAGGTCATATAACTTTAGGGTTCTCATCTTATTAAAATAAAAATATTATATATATATATATTAAAAAAAAAAAGAAATCAACATCAACCAGTTGACAAAAGCAAGCCATATTAAATATCCAAACCTAGTGAGAGTGTGTTTAGCTATATAGCCTATAAGGTCTTGGAGGAAGAAGAAGCAGCAGAAGAAGAAGAATAGGGAAATTGAAATTGAAATTGAAATTGAAGGGAATGGTGAGAGATATGAACATGATGAGTATGAATAATAATAATTATAATAATAATTCATCAGAAGGAGGAAGGTATGGTCATGGAGATGGTCATGGTCATGGTGATGGTGATGGTGGGGGAGATATGAATAATAATGCAAAACCTGCATGGCTAGAGAGGCTGATGGGTGAGACATTCTTTGGTGGGTGTGGGGTCCACCAGAATCAAAGGAAGAACGAGAAGAACGTCTTTTGCTTGCACTGTTGCCTTAGCATCTGCCCCCACTGCCTCCCTTCCCACCGCCCTCACCCTCTCCTCCAGGTACTACTATATACTCTACTCTACATATATTACAACAATTATATTCCATCAATTTTCTTTCTTTTTCTTGTTTCTTTTTATCAAATTACTATATTCTTTTGTTATGTTCTGAAATCTGATGATGCATAAAGGTGCCATTTTTATGGGTTACACAGTCTTTCTTTCTGCCTTACAGCTTGTTTCACCTTTAATTGTACAAAAGGGCAATTGGAAATTCTCATCATTATGTTTAATTTGCTAGTTGACTCTTTGTCTTTTCATCTCTTTCTTTTTCTCTTTTTTTTTTTTTTTTTTGAGGGTCCTGGAGCTTAAATTTATCTCCTTGATGGGTATCTTTGAAATTCTTGGACTCAATTTCATAAGTACCTAAGTCCTTTTTCTTAAATTTATTTTAATTTGTTATTTTCAGTTCTCTTTAGAAGCCTTCACTTCAGGTTAAATTCAGATGCAACTATGTTCTGGATCTCTAAGGATTTTCTCCAAATTCTATTTTTTCTTCAATAATACAACCTTTCACTATATCTATCTCTCTGGCATGCAACTTTGTAGGATATGTGGCACTGTGGCAGGTTCAATTTTGTTTTTTAATCAACCCTTTGATATTGATGATGGTTTAATCAGATTCTCTTTGGAGATGGTTTAATTAGTTCAATTTCCCACGAAATGGTTTATTCAATGATTTTTGGTTTATTCTTAGTTTATAAGTTGTGAGTTGGGTTTCGAGGCTTATCAGGACAAGAGGCTTCACAGCACCATGAAAGTTTTATGCATTCTAAGCCAGGAGGACTTAATTTACTCAAATCCCTTTTCTGGAGTTATTTAATCTGCTACCAATAATGGTAAAAAGCAAAACACTAGAGTGAGCTTGAATTTTCTTTGTACAATTGAGGAGGTGAGGGAGAACTCAAAAAGTTTTGAAATTGAAATTCTTTGGGTTTAATTTTGTTCATACAATATCCCTTTTGAATGTCCTCCAAAATTTATTTGGTCAAGCGTTTACGGTATTCGCATATTCTTTTTAAGGGTTTTTTTTATTATTTTTTATTTGTAATTCGTAAACAGTGAAAAATTATTATTCTATAATTGTACCCGAAACTTAATTTCAGTTTTTAAAGCGTGTCTGAAGAAAGATGTTGATAATATTTATAAGAATTTTTATATATGAAAATGATTTATTTAATATTTTGAGATATACTCCCTTCGGCTCGAATTATAGGCCAATCTAACCATTTTTACGCTTATTAAGGAGGTTAGTTGATTGTATTTAATTTTATCAAATTTATAAAAAAAAATAGAGGTATTTTAGGAAAATTGTATTGGGAACGAAACAAAAATTAATTTAGATTACAATTTTCTAGAGATGTTTTAGGAAAGTGACATTGGGAATGAAACAAAATTTAACAAAGTTAGTTAATTTTGCTTATATTTTAAACCAAAAAAATTATATTTTTTTGTTGCTTATAATTCGAGCCGCGGGAGTAGTAATATTTTAAGTTTTGATTAAAAAATTATATTTAAAATATGTTTAACATGTAAATTATGTACACACATTTTTGAACACTTGCTCTTTCCATTAAGTATAAATTTTTTGAGACAACACAAAGCATAATTCAAGTACTATCTTGTTAATTGGTATTTTTAAGGATACTGATTAAAAGATACGTACTCCTTCTTCAGTTCTCCCTGTCTCTGCATATTAAGCATCATATGGTGGAAGTGCTTTACTTCTTTTTATAACTCCTTTCATAAATAAAATATCTTTATTTGCTGATGATATTTTTTAGCGTTCCAAAGATAAATTTTCTTTTCAGTCCTATGTATAGCTCATTATGAAAACTTTTTTTTGTCCTTAAGTATAATTTCAATTCTAATTTTCATAAACGTGAGTAATTATTTGTTTTTCACAAATGTCATTATTTACTTATACTTATAGTGGTAATTTTAAAAATATATATTAAATATTTTCATTTTCAATGTTATTAAAAATATTCCCTCTGTTTCACAATGTTTGGCCTTTTAGGTCTGGGCACACAGATTAAAAAAGTGTTAATTATTGTAAAAGTAACTAAATTTACGTTTATTAAGGAAGTTAATTATTTAATTTTCTCAAATTTATAAAAGAATAGAGGTATTTTAGGAAAGTTACAATAAAGAATGATGAAACAAAAATTAAATAAGATAACAATTTTATAGGGATGTTTTTAGAGAGTGACATTGAGAATGAAATAAAATTTAAGAAAATTTGTTAATTTTGCTTATATACTAGTAAATCAAGAAAAGGTATGTTTGTTGTTACTTATATTTCAAGTTGGAGGTGGTACTTTTAAAACACCTACTGTATTACTCAAATTTTCATAATTTGAACTTGGGTCAAGTAAGAACATTGGTCAAGTAAGAACATCGGTTAAGTAAAAAAAACAAAGTAAGTTTGCTTTTGAAAAACTAAAAATTTCACTTTTCAACACTTCAACTTTACTATTTCCAATAAAAAAAAAATTTCCTTTTCCTTTAAGGTCACTCGGTTAACCTTCCCCATTTTACCTTGAATTAGAGAAGATGAGAGATAGTGTTCCTTCTTGTGGTGATGTAGATTCACACTCACAGAAAAGCTGTTATCCCTTTTACCTTGAATCAAATGAGTTTTGTTTTCTAAAATTAAAGAAGCCTGTGCTTCTTGTTGAGTGATTGTCTGTCTAATTGTATTTGTTGTGTCCCCATATCTATGTTTTATGCATATTTATGTATGGTTTCCTGAAGGGCTCACCATGTCTTACTTGATTCCCACTTTTTGGTTTTGGTTTCTTTCCCATTAATGGAAGATCTCTTTTTTATCCATTTCTCCCTGCAAAGGTTTCTCAGCTGTTACTTTCATTGAAAGCGAAAGTTTGACCCACTGGTTTACCATTTCATGCTGTGTTTCTATATTTTATTATTTGCACAGGAACCCACCACTTCTCCTAAATTATTCTTCACTTCTCACTTCATTTAATTTTTTGTCTTTCTCTTGAATTGATGGAAGGTTTACAGCTTGGAGGTTGGTTGCCTAACTGTTCATATAATGATTTAGAATTTAATTCTCTAAACATTCTTAGATATGCTGAATGCATATTTCCAAGGCTGCACTCTTAATTCTTTTTTTAAATTCTTTGGTTAACCAATTTCTCTCTTTCTCTGGTGAAACTGGTACTAACAATTTGGAAAGGAAAAAAAATTATTAAATCATTTGTTGCAAATTAAAGCTAAGAAAATAAATACTTAAAATATATATATATATATATATATATATATATATATATATGTTGTGGTGTGTAATTGCATAATTAATCAAAAATACATATATGACTGATTTACTGATTGATTCTTTCTATAAACAAAATATAAAAAATATATTTTTTATTTGATTTTTCATAATTTTACTATTGATGGAGTAGCTTTATCTTGTTTTTTTTTCATGGTCATACCTTGTTTTCTCATCTTTAAAACATGTTCCATCGAAATATATGAAAGGTTTTCAAATGTGTGTTCCTTCCATTTTTTAAGAAAGATTTTTTTTAGTATTTGTTTTAGAGTACATGTGTTGTATACTTGATATTGAGAAATACTATTATTTTTTATTGACATAAATTTTATAATTGCATTCATTCTTAATGCAAATTATTCATTATGGAATTTTTGAAATGTTCCTTGCGTCATAGTATTATTTATTGTTGTTAGGATAATTAGGATAAGTAATCTAATGTAGAAAATCCGCCTAAAAATATTGATGTATTTAATATTTCAGAGTTAATTTCTTTAATTTTCTTATACTGTATTAACTTTATACTTTTAGATGCTTTAATTTTCTTAGATTAACATTGTATTAAGGTCAATAAATAGACAGTAAAAAAAAAGTCAATAAATAGAAAAATTCCTAAAAGAATCATATTAGAAAAACCCTAATAGGAAAGATCCAACAAATTAACGTTACAACCCATGAAAAAGTATGGTACTCCCTCGAATTATAAGTAAATACAATCATTTTTACGTTTATTAAGAGGTTAGTTGATTGTATTTAATTTTATCAAATTTATAAAAAATAGAGGTATTTTAGGAAAATATTATTGGGAATGAAACAAAAATTAATCAAGATTACAATTTTCTAGAGATGTTTTAGGAAAGTGGTATTGGGAATGAAACAAAATTTAATAAAGTTAATTAATTTTGCTTATATTTTAAATTAAAAGAAGTATGTTTTTTTGTTGCTTATAATTCGAGGCGGAGAAAGTATTACGTAATGTTCAAAAAGCTGTGATAGCTGAGCTTAATATGAAAGCTTCTCATGTACTCTTAGTAAATTGTTCGTTTAGAGTGAAAATTATGTTCAAAATGATAAGTATAAATATTTGTGAAAAACTCCTTAACTTAATTTTATTATACTAATAATGTTATTTGGATATTCACGATCACAACTAATATTAAAGTTCAACACTTATCATTTTGGATAAAGGATGATGAGCTTTTTAATTTATTTTTTTATTATTTTTCATAAGTGTTTGACTTAAATATTACTACAGTAGATATAACATTACAGGCACTACTCTATTTTCTAAGCCAGCCTTTCTTCTAGCTAAAGTTTATTGGGAAGCCACGTTTTCTCGTTTTTCATGACGACAATTTAACCCTAACTAGCTCTAGTGTGGAGTATGTATATACTCTCTTTAGTTTTATTTTTATTTTAGGTTATATTTAATCGTGTATGGATAAAAAAAAAAGTAGTTATATTTCTTGAAATTAGAAAAAATAACATTATAATTTTACTTTCTTAACTTATTTTTAAAATTCACTAATGTATTGTTTAATATATTACTTTTGTCTCTAAATATATGATTTTTTACACTTTTATTTTGTTCCTATTTATAGGATCATATACTAATTTTTCAATGATCATTAATTACTTCTTTTCACAAATATTTATATATATTTAACACTTTTTAAATTTTCAATAATATTAATAAGGGTAATTTTGAGAATACATATCAAATGTCCACGCATCAATATCATTAACTAAATTAATTAATATGCTTAATAAATATAAAATTACTTAAAGGGGTCTTAAAAACAGGGATGGAAGGAGTATTATTGAACGGATTTCATATAAGAGAAAAGTAATACTACTTCTAACTAAAATATACAGTAATAACTTGTAAATAAGATTAGAAAATTTTTTAAGAATGTGATTTATAAATAAGACTGAGATAGTATGCATTTTATATTTGTTTTTTACAGTGTGCTTTATTGCAAATTTGCACCGAAAATTAATGTAGCTAATAAATATGAATTTTATAAATATGATTATTTTCAATAAATATTTGCTCAATATATTTTTTTTACTGTGTCATGCAAACATAATTGTTATTTTTTTTATAAATATTCCTATTCAATAGGTTATTAATTTAGGTAAGGAGTGCTGCATTTATTTTATATAATAGTGTTTATAGACATTTTATTTTTTTGTTTCATATGCATTGTTTTTCTATTATTTTAATTCATATTTGATACTATTTTTTTTTCAATTGTATCTTTATTTATCAAATTTTTTCCTTCTAATATTATTCTCTTTCTTGAATAATGATTATATAATTATATAAGGGTATTGTGATAAAAATGTTCTAAATTCTTATCACTTAATCATTTCTGAAAGAGGGTAGAAAAAAAAAATATAATTAATTTATTAAAATCAAAGCAGTTGCGATTTTCTTTTAATATTGTTTTTTAATGTGTATAATTGGGTACTTGGTTTCTAAATCAACAAAACACTGGAAATGGACGAGGAGTATTGAAGAGTGTCTAGCTAAGAATAACTTTTAACTACTCCTTCCGGTCCTATTTATAAGATTTTTTAGAGGTTTTTCACTCCCATGAAAAAGAATGAATAAATTTGTTAGTGGTATTAGAAATGTGAAAATTTGATATACTTTTTCAAAACTACCTTTATAATTATTATTGGAACTCTGATAAATGTTAACTTTATAGGGATGTTATTGGAAAGAAATAATTAAATGGTATTGAAAATTGAAAAATAGTCTTATAAATAAAACCAAAATAAAAACCCCAAAATGATCTTATAAACAGGATCAGAGGAAGTATGGTACATTCTTATTGTCTGAAACCTAACCTCTTTTAGGCTATGTAATGAAAATTTATTACTAAAATTTTCTCATAAGCGAATTAAAATTTTAAAAAAATATACTTTTAATGAATTATTTACCAAATTAACTATTCCTTAAGGCAATAATTTAATCTGTGGTTTCTTAATCAATCATAAAATAGTCTTCAATTTCAATATTTTTATTTTAAGATCTTAACTTTAATATGAGATAAATATTTTTTATGTTTTTTTCTATTAAATACAGTAAGAAGTAAAAAAATACTGGTATTTTAAAACTTCAATTTCTATAAACTGTCTTATTTAATTTAATGATGTAGTACATAAAAAGAAGTCTCTTGGAACCCGCGCTAATTTCGTTGCTATAGAGATGGAAATAAAGGTTATATTGACCTGTCCACTCTTAACTTCATTTCTATTTTTGTTTTGTGGTACAGATGTGTATCATTTGTACGAATGTATGTATGGCTAATAGCCAACCCTGAGAGTTTTGCACTATGTGTCGCAGGTGCGAAGGTATGTTTACCACGACGTGGTCCGATTGGGTGATCTGGAAAAGCTCATCAATTGCTCCAATATTCAGGTCAGACAAAAATTTGTATAGAAATAACACTGCTATACTATACTTATATTACTGTACATGTTATAAATCAAATTATAAAAGTTTTTAATATAAGATTTAATTTTTTGAAAATTCTTGCCCTAAAAAAAAGTTTGTTAATATTTTTAGTGATATTGAAAATTTTAATATTTAATAGTAGTATACAATTTCAAATCCATATATTTAATTATTATTATTTCATTGATAATTAAAGTATATATGCTTGCATGCGTATGTAATTCATAATTAAAGACACGTTAATAAAATTTATATTCTCTCTGTCCCTATATATAAGACCTTTTGGTAGATTTCATATTCATTATGAAAGTTGGTTAATTTAAATAATGGTATTGGAAATGTGAATATTTGATATGTATTTTCAAAATTACCCCTATTAACAGTATTGGAAATCTAAAAAGTACTAAATAAATAAGGATGTTTATGGAAATGAGTAATTAATTATTATTGAGAATTGATAAATGATCTTATAAATAGTGATAATAAAAATGTCAAAAAGGTCTTATATTTAAGGAGCACTTAGATTGTAATTTTTTTACAATTAGTATGATAAAATGGTTAAAACCTTTCTTTGGTTAAACCAAAAAAAAAAAAAGGATTGGACTGAAATGAAGGTTATACCTTGTTTTTTATTGGATGGCAGCCCTATACCATTAACAGTGCAAAAGTGATATTCTTAAATCAGAGGCCACAATCGAAGTCATGCAAAGGCAGTGCCAATGCTTGTTACACTTGTGACAGGATTCTTCAGGAGCCATTTCACTTCTGTTCTCTCTCATGCAAGGTTTTGTCTCGTTTCTCAGTCTCCTTTCTTGTTTTGGTCCTTAATTTACACAACTAAATTACTTGTCAAGATCTAAGTTACACTTCCTGTTTACGAACTTCTTTTTATATTTTAAGGAGTTTATAAAATTAAAATAGTAAAGGGGAAATCGATATATCATTTTCTTTTCAAGCAATTCTTTTTAGTATTGTAACCATATATATGGATGACATTTTTTTTTTTTTTTTTTTTTTATAATTGGATGACATGTTTCACATGGTAGTTGTCTCATAGATGATATATATGCCATGTTTATATGGTTAAGATTATGCTTTAGTTGATTTATAGGAAAATATATTATTTTCCATTTCTGATATCACAAAATTAAAAAGTAATGGAGAAATGGATTTTTTATATTTTATTTTAATTTTTCTTGGGTAAAATTACTTGTTACTCCCTTCGTCACTTAATTTAAGACCCTTTTCGAGAGATTGTGTCTATTAAAAAAAGTAGTTGATAGACCAACAAAGCCCAACACAGTTGGTAGATAGTTGGGTTCCTTAAGCATGATGTCAGGGGTTCGATCCCTACCGTGGGCATGGAAAAGACTTTGTTGGTAGAGGCAAAACCCACTACGGTGATCCTCGGAGGGGATTAGTCTTCGGGTGTCGGCTGGAGGATACCCTTGGTGTATAAAAAAAAAAAAGTAGATGGTATTAGAAATGTAAGTATTTGATATATTTTTTCAAAATTACCCTTATAATTATTAATGAAATTCTAAAAAGAGTTGAACAAATAAGGATGTTTGTGTAAAATAATACTTAAATGTTATTGAAAAGTGAAATGTGATTTTATAAATAATGACAATTTTTTTTTTTTTAAGGATATAAGGGATACAGAGAGTATTTTCATCTATGAAATTGGTAAATGAATTTTATGTTTCAAAACTTAAAGGTCATTTTCGAAGGATTGATTTGATTTTGTTGCACTTTTATAAAAGAGTTTATTTATGTGCTGTAAAAATTTAAAGTCTATTATACAGTGTTATCAAACCCGGACCGAACCGGCGGTCGAACCGGTCGGACCGTCGACCGGTGGGAAAGACGGTTCTGGGTTCTGCATAAACCGTTTGTAAATTGAAGCCGGAAAAAACCGACGGTCAATTCTGTTGAACCGGGTTGAACCGGGAAAACCGGACCCAGTTCAACCAACTCTGATTTAGAAAAAAAAAAAAAAAAAACTAAATCAAAACCTTAAGCAGTACACTCTCACTCTGCTCTGCTGCTCAACGCCTCAACGAAAAAACAAAAAGAAAGGAGAACACACAGAGAAGCACTAAAAGAAAGAAGAATAAGATATCACTGTAGAAGTAAAAGAAAGAAGATGGAATTGTTGTGTGGAAAGAAGAAAGAGGAAGAGTAAACTCAATAGTCAGTACTATTGGCGGCACAATGTTCCACTAGTCACTAATGCCTAGGGTTTTATTATACTTCTTATTTTTTAGATGGGCCGGGTAGTTATTTTCTTTTTCTTTTTTTTAGGAGATTTAGTTCCCAGCCCCCATGTTTTAGCCCCAACCCTCAATTTAATTGAGAAATGATAAAAACATCCCTTATTTTATTTTTTTTTCCACCAAACCCCAAACTCCCTCCTTCTTCTTCTTCCCCAAACCACCAACAGAACTCCCTAACCACAAAGCAGCTCCCATGGCCAACCCCTTTTCCCCATAAATCACTCTCTCCTCCGTTGGCCCTTCACTGCCGCCCCTGTTCTTTTCGTTCTTCATCCTCCGTTCCAATCGCTCATTAACACCGTCACCCACGGTTCACGACCTCCCTCCTTCCCAAACCCATAAACAGTCGTGACCCCCAACCCTCTTCCTCACCCCCAGCAACAGCAAACCCGCCACCGAACCCCTTGCTCTTCGGCCAAGTTTTTTTTTCTGGATCTGACAAATTTCCGAGAAATTCCGACACTGGTTCGTCGGAATTGAATACCATACACAATTCCGACGAACCAGTGTCGGAATTTCAAGAAATTCCGACACGGAGTTCTCGGAAATTTGTCAGACCCAGAAAAAAAAAATGGCCGGAGAAGGGGGATGACGGCATGGGCGTGGAGATGGTGACGGGGCAGTGGAGATCGGGAGGCATCGTGATGGAGGGGAAGAGAATCGTTTGGGGAAGGAGAAGAAGGAGGGAGTTTGGGGTTTGGGGAATGATTTGATTTAGGGAAGAAGTTATGTGGGGGGTATTTTAGGATTATTAATAAAATAAGGGTTTGGAGGATAAAACATGGGGTTGGGAACTAAATCTCTTTTTTTTAGGTAAGGCAAGCCCTTTATTTTCTTCCAACATTAAGAGATCTAGTACTACTTGGCACTTGCTAAGAGATTTGGACCGGATGTGGGTCAATTCTAAATAAAAATATATTAATCTTATACAATACCATTTATATTAATTTATATTAATTATTAAGAATATGTTTACTTTTGTTATTTTCAATAATATTATATAATGGTGATATTTGATAAGGTATTATATTATATGTATGATACTTATTTAAAGTTTATAAATTTATTTTTTTCGTAATAGGTAGATTTTGTAGTGTATTTTTTAATTTTTTTACTATATATATCAATACCGGTCTAACCTTCCGGCTTAACCGGTTAATACGGTTAAACCCTATACGAAGCTTCGTCCGGCTTGATCTCCGGTTCGGTTCTGACAACCTTGCTATTATATTACGGTTATATTATACTAGTACTATTCAGGTTTATTACTTTGTGGGATGATATATAAATGAAAAATTATGTACTAATTGTGTGAAAAATATTTCTTACGTTTTAATGCGGAGGTCACATTTAAGAAAAATTCCCATGATCCTATTTATAAGTTTTAGAAGAATTCTTTAATCTTATTTTTTAGAGATATTTATTTATTTTATTTATCTTTTATTCATTAACGTAAAATAATATATATGTGAAAATTTTCATATAAGTAACATCCTTCGATTTACGGTAAAAAATTAAAATTACATTTATTAAGAAGGTTAGTTGACCTTGATTTAATTTTCTCAAATATATTCATATACAAAAATACATAAGTATATGAGAAAAGTAAGATTGAGAATGAAATATAAATTAAATGACCTAATCACTTTTATGAATATTTTAGAGAAATAACATTAAAAATAAAACAAAATTTTAAAAATTTTAATTAATTTTTTTTACATTTTAAATAAGAAATATATTTTTTGTTTTTCGCACCGAGTATATTTCAAACAAAAGAAATTATTATATCATTTGCTTTAAGGGTTTTCTTAACCTCAGTCCTAAGAGTTGAGGATAAGCACCTCAAATTAGTTATTATTTTATGAAATGATGCATTAAATAAATCAAAGAACTTATACTTTTATTTTTTTTCAAAAAATGAGTAATCACTTTGGCATACTTATCCTCAATTTTTTTTTTTTTTAAATATACTTAAGAAAATCTTTTTTTTAAAAAAGTTTCACGAAGAAATATGATTACAGCTATACTAGTAATCTAGTAGTATACTCCTAGATCACATGAAAATTAATCTTGTAAACCAATATTAATTGCAGGTTGATTACATGGTGTACGAGGGTGAAAGCCTGTCCAACATTTTACATCGATTTGATGAATCTGACTTTTCAATTTCGCAATTCGAGGGTTTAAGGGTCGACGGCTCTGAGGTTATTGATGAAGACACCCAATTTGCCCCCTCTTCCTCTTACTCCAACACTGAGGCCACAAGCAATTCCGTAATTTCCTGTGAACCCAACAACTTGACCAGGAAGAACAGGACCAATAGGTTCCTCCATGGGATCGTCCTCCCTCTTGGAAGCAGAAGAAAGGGTGCTCCTCATAGGGCTCCTCTCTCCTAGATCAAAAATATTATTATGATTATAATTATAATTATAATTATAATAAAAGTGGTATATTTTAATTCATAACATATCATTAATTAGTAAGAAGTTGTTGCCAAATAAAAATTCTAGTTTTAATTATTGTTAATGTTATATATCTGTATGGAAAAAATTATATATGTAATATGTGCTTTCCTTCTTTTTTTAATGACAAATTATGTAATGTGCATGCATAGCTTGTTTGTTCCCTTATCATCTTAGGTGGTTGTTGAAACTTGATACCACCAATTTTGTACTGGATGAAATGGAAATTTAGCTTATGTGTTGTTTATGGAATAGTATATTCTATGAATACAAAGTACAACTTCTCCCTTCTCTTATTATATGATTTTTATTGCATTTCAGAATTCTCAAATAATCTTTAGATTCGTGCTCAAATAATCTTTAGATTCACGAGTATTTTTTTTTCATGAGTAATATTGCAAGACATGCTTAAGGCCGATGGTGTGTTAAAGATACTAAAAATAGTATATTATTATAAAAAGATGTGATTTTTGGGATTTTTGAAAGAGTAATTAATGTTAATTTATACTAGTAATTGTTTCACCATTCTTAATAACATTAACAAGTACTCTAGTTAACAAGACCATTTCTCTTTAAATGAGATAAGCTCAATTTAGCTCGTATATAATGAGACTTTGAATAAACTCAATTTTATTTGAAATGAGTCAAGATCTGAATGTACTTTAATTTTATGTTCATCGAGGGTATGTGGAAGTTGAAGAAAATTTTTTTTAACACATAAAAATCATACACAGAACAAAAATCGAATGTTAGACATAGCAATGATTAAAAAAGTTGAGCTACTAGTATTTGCTGTCTGGGCTGAACTTTGTTAGATTAATGTGCTTTGATTAAAAGGAATGATTGAGAGACCTACATAAAGAAATCTACTCATAAAACTTATATACATTAAGATCTTGACATTTGTCATGTAAATTCTTTTATTTAATTATTTTTAACTTAAAAATAACAATTGTCATAATCTTATGTGTATGTTTGTAGGTTTGTAGGTCTCTAAATCATTTTTCTTGATTAACGGGGAATGTTAAAGAGTGGACAACTGTTAAAGAAATGAAGAGAATGATTTTCTTGTATTACTAAGTGCTGTCCTGAGTACATTAAAAATGATGTGCGCGTATTCTTAATAAAAAAAAATTGGAAAAATGATATTCTCAACTATAAATAAAGATCACCATTAAAAAAAACTATAAAGATCACTTTAAAAAAATTATAAAGATTGAATTTAAGAATTTAAAATAGAAAAATGTTGTATTTAGTTCTACGAAAAGTGGTGAAATTGATTTTTCTAAAATTATTTATCATTTTTTTTTTAACTTTTTACGCCTGCACGACCCTTGACATAAAATTTATTAGTACAATATTTTTTATTGAAAATTAATACAGTATTTTTTATCAACATGATTCTTGTTAATTTAGGAATTTTACTTGATCACTCTAGTAGAACTTTTCCTTATTTAAAATGTTCTTTTAGGAGTTTTGTATTGGGAATCTTTGAGGCCCGAATTTTGTTGTGAAAGTCACACAGTTTTATTTTCCTCGTGACTCCTTGAGAAAAGAAATAAAACGGCAAGTTGATAAAATAATTTTAAAATAAAATAAGAAAAAGGTTGACTCAGAAATATAGCATCAGGTTACAGTCAGGGCAGTCTCCACAGTTGACCTATGGGATTACATAGACTTGAAAGATTGAGGGTGTGTTCAGGTAAACAAAATTAGTTGATTTTAAAAAAGAGTAATATTTGAATAATTTTAAGTAAAATTATTTCTAGTTTATTTGGATGTTAATGGTTGAAATTGAAAAACAATTATTGAATAATTGTTATTCAATAATTCGAGTATAAAAATCCAACTCAAACAAACAGTTATGTGGATGTCAAAAGCAACAAACTATTTTTACAACATTTGTTTTAAAGTAAAAGCAACAAATTGTTGCTTCTACCGGAATTATGTTCGGAAAGAAAATCTTAATTATGGGTTGAGTATTTGAATTTTAGGGTCGTTTTATCATATTTTTTAATTTTTTTTTAATGTTTGATTTTTCGAAATTATTTTGGAATTTGTCATATATCCTTATTACCTATTCCGATCACTTCTTGCATAAATATTCTCTCATTCCAATCTTGGTGAAAACATGGTGCCACGTTGGTAAAGACAATCTCTCTTTCCAATCTTTTTTTTTTTAAAAAAAAACTAAAATTATATAAATATACATTTTTTTGGTTTTTTAATTTTTTTTAAAAAGATATTTGCCCAAGTAGCATCACGTGATTATCGTCTTGCATTAAAGCATGATTTCGATGTAACAAAATTTGATCGGAATTATAAGAGAGATATATGATAAACTCAGAAATATGCATTAGAAAAAAAGAACAAAAGTATGTGACATAATAACTATAAAGATAAAAAACTAAAGACATAGTTAAGCCAAAATCATCAGTAGAGGCTAGCACAAATGGTAAAATATCTGTTGCTAAGCAAGTGGTTGAGAGTTCGATTCATGACTCTTGCGAATGTAAAAGGCATCATTGAGAGACTACCCCAACTGAGTCGGACAATGTCGAAAAAGCTAACCACCCAGGTGGATACCCTGGAAAAAAAAGGTTAAGCCAAAATCAAATTTATAAACTTTTTTCAATTATGCTGTAAAATGTCAGAGTCCGGTTTGTGAGTCCAAAACATGAAACGCAAGCCGCAAATCCCAACACATTCAGTAGTGCTGGAAAGATTGTAGATCTTTGCAGTACTCTCAAGGATTCACTCTGATTTCATGCTCGTATGGACCTGTATTTTTTTTTTTAGGATTTCGAGATACATGAAATAACATTTTAAGATTGTATTGAAAAATTAAATAATTATTTTTTATTTTATTGAATATTTTAATTATCAATAAAATTTTGCTTCTGGTTCGAACCCAAAATTATCAACTCTCAATCTTTAAAACCTGATTCATGATTATGTAAACTACGCTCATTTATCATGAATCAATATTGAAAGCTCCTTTGACCAATTTCTATTCTAATACTTCCTCCGATTCTTTTTATAAGTTTACTTGACCAATTTTTACATCCTTAAAAAAAATTAGATAGTATTGTTAGTGGTATTGAAAATATAAATATTTGATATACTTTTTCTAAAGTACCCAAATATTGTTGAGAATGTAAATAGTGTTGAATATAAATGTGTATTTGTAGAAAAAAAAGTAATTAATTGCATTGGAAATTGAAAATGAAACTTAAATTAAGGAAAAAAAGTCTTCAAAGATGACTTATATTTAAGGTCGGAGGAGTAGGGGTGTTTGTAGACTGGTTCGGTTCGATTTTGAGACAAAAAACTATCAGATTCGATCATAAAATGCACATGTGGTCTGGTTCGATTCGGTTCAATTACATCATCAAATTCAATACCATCTGATAAAAAAGAACATGTGATTTTGGTTCTGTCCGGTCCGGTTTTAATTTAATTAAAACTTTTATATAATTTTTATAAAAAATAATTATTTGATCATAGACATTTTTTTTCTACAAGTCATAAACATATATGCATGAAAGCAACTATCATTGTTGTTGCCATTCCTAATTAGCACAAATTGAGATATCACTGTCCATATATACAGTGTGTGCGTGAGTGTTAAGCCCAATCCAGTGTACTCTATGTGTATATATTTATAACTAGTAATCCAGTTTGTTCCGAATCGGCTTTTAAAACTAAAATAAAAAACTAAAATGAATAAATCAGTTTTTCAATAATCATTTCAAAAACATCCAAACAAATTTGGTTTTTTTCAATTGGTTTGTGGGTTTCTTTTAAATCGTTTTGGATCTGAACACCATAAGGAGGAATATTATAGTTTGACATGGCCCTTCAAGAACAAAGTCGAACCATATAGGGTTGTGTCCGTTTAACTACTTCATCCGTCCTTAATATTTCTTCTGTTTTTATATATAAGACCATTTTTATAGATTTTATATTTATTAAGAAATTTTGTTCATTTAATTAATGGAATTGGAAATTGATATGTATTTTTAAAATTGTTCATATTAATATTATTGAGAACATAAAGTGTTAAATAAATATAAATATTTGTGAAAAGAAATAATTAATTGTCATTAAAAATCGATATCAGATCTTATAAATAGGGACAATGTAAAAAGTGTCAAAATGATCTTATGTTTAAGGACAAAAAGAGTATAACTTATTTCTAAGAAAATTTATCCGAATTAAGTAAATTAATTAATATTATTAATAATATTAAAAGTAATAATATTTTGTATACGTTTTTTATATCAATCGGTACCCAGATCTGGTTTAACCAGAATCTGACTCATCTGGTCCGACTAACTGAGGTCCACTAAGCGGTAGGGGTCTCCCAGCGGGGGTTGCTCCATACCCAAGGCTCAAACTCGAGACCAGTTGGTTAATGGACCAAGTGAGCTAGCTACCGCTTGACTAATCCCACGTTGTATATTTATTGTAAAATTACATTTATAATTTTTACTGGTATTTTAAAAATTATTAAATAAATAAAAATATTTATATTAACGAAGTAATAAAAGCTTATATAAATTAAATAGAAAAGTTCTAAAAGAATATGAAAAACCAGATGGAGCATTTCTCTAACTAGATACAGTATCATATGCATGATAGTGTCGTTAAAGTTGTACCAAATGCCTACAAATCAACAAAATTGGCACATTTTGTAAGGTCATACGACATCCTAGATTCCTAGCCACAATACACTAGGCACATGCATGTTGTCTATGGTTGCGGTCTTCAGACCTCATCCCCTCTTCTATTAGAATAATCTATCTTCGGTTTTCTCCGCTGTCCAGTGGCTCTACCTCCTCATATCTGAGATTCTTTGTCGTCAAACTGTGCTTACTTTCGACATTGATGAGATAGTTATCTTAGAAACAAAGACTGTTGAATCTCTTGTTAGAGTTCGAAGCTAGACGTTGATGATGATCCTGATCCATAGAGAGTTTGCTGTTATGGCTGGGTATCTAGTCTTTTTTAGCAATTTTTATTGTATGGAAAATATGTGCTTTGTTATTGTACTGTTGGATCTACTTGTGCTATTTTCTTTTATGAAATGAATTACATATTTTCCTTTCAAAAAAAATAAAAAAAATAAAATATAATAAAATTAAAAAAAAAAACCCTCTAAGTCCCTCAATCCTTGTATATATATATATATATATATATATATATATATGAGATCTTTTGATAGATTTTATATTTATGAAAATTAATTTAGTTAATCATATTGGCATGGTTCTTAAATTCTCAAATTACTCTGTCCGTTTCTATTTATCTGTCATATTTCAAACAAAATATACCCTTTAAGAAATCTAACAATTATTCAGATTTCCAATACATTAATTATATTTTTTTCCACTATACCATTTCTCTCTCTATAATCATTAATTTTTCTCCACTACTTACATAAACCAAAACATATTAAATAGGGACAAACATAGAAAATAGCATTTATTACACTCTTGAAATTCTCAATACGACAAATAAAAAGAAACAAAGAATCTCTAAAAAAGACAGATAATAAGAAACAGAGGGAGTAACTCTTAAACTCTTACAAATTTATGTTTTCAGATTAAAGAAACAAGCTGACACTCATGTAAATTAACCTATCTTTTTGATAAACTCGTACGAGTTCAAGTAAATTTTAATAAAACTGATAAACTCTCGAGTTACGAGTCTGCATATAGACATTAATTTTGTCTCAAAAAATAATTTTTTTATGATTATTGTCTCAATATTGTCTGATAGGCTTAATTATAGTTTTGGTCCCTTTAAGTTGATCGTGTTTTGAATTTAGTCCCTAAATCTTTTTTTGACCTTGAATGGTCCTTAAATGTTTTATAATTTTGTTTTTAGTCCTACTGTCTGCTTTTTTCCGCAACGGAGTGCCTTGTCAGCCCTTACAAGTGTCCAGTATCGAGTGAGGTGGCACTCCAACGGTGCATCTGATGTTGCCTAGAGCACGTGTGTGTCACGTGTGGTTTACACTGAAGAAGCTAAAGGGTTGGCGTGGGGAGGGCACGTGGGTGAAGTGAGCGGGAAAGCTGAAGGGTTTAGAAGAAAACAACGTTGAAGGGTTTCATTCAACCCTGTGCCTTCCTTACTCTCTACCTTCTACGAAAACTCTCCCACACTCTTCAGTTTTTTTTTCCATTTTCTTCAGTTTCCTTCTCCAGTTTCCGTTCTCGTCTCTATAACCCCTCCCTTTTGTAATTATCTTTCATAAACTCCCAAAATCGAACGATCAAAGAAGCAAACAATAGCCTCGAACGAAATCGCTGCTTTTCGGTAAGTGCATATCCTCTTCGCTCTTTCTCTATCTCCTCTCTCTTCTCTCACCCTGCTTTCTTCGTTTTTTTGTTTTGAAAAGAGAGAGGTGAGGTCCACATAGAGTTTTCGAAATGTGGGGTGTGGGGTCAACCTAGGGTTTCGTTTTTAATGGTTTGTTTATTGTGATTTTTAGTGCAATCTTCTTACGGTATTAACCTAGGGTTTTGATTTAAAAAGGTTTTTGATTGTGATTTTCAATGGAATCTTATTATCGTGTTAACCTAGGGTTTTGTTCTTAAAGTGTTTTTTATTGTGATTTCATGTGGAATCATTGTAAAGGATTTTTATTTTCGATATTAGGGTTTACTTTTTAAAAGTCAAATTTGGGGTAATCTTTGCTGCTCGAGTTAATTATCATTTTGTGGGTAATCTTCATCTTAATTGTTTATGTATGTTGACTGTGTAGGGGACCAACATTACTATATGCGTTTGTTAAGTGTGATCCACCCTTTTTGGTAACTTTACATATAGAGTACTATTTGTGTTTGTTAAGTGTGGTCCACCATTTTTTGGTAACTTCACTAACCTTTGTTTTCTATTGCACGTAGGAATGAGTTTCACTATGGTTGTACACCATGGGGGAACCTTTGTTCGTAAAGAGCACACTACATACGAAGGTGGAGAGGTGCATGCCATTCATGGCATTGAAGAAGATATATGGTCTTACTTTGAAGTAGTTTCTCTATTGAAGGATTTGGGCTATATGAAGGCTGGCAAACTGTGGTGGAAACCAGTGTGGGCAAACTTGGGGAAACTAAGGCCACTCTGATGGGACTCACATGCAACAGAGTTAGCAAATTGTGCTATCCTACACAGGATTGAAGTGGATATGTAAGTGGATCATGACATTGTCTCACAGCTTGTGCTTGTAGAATATATTGAAGGAGGTGATGTTGATGGTACTGACGGAGATGGTGCTGATGTTATTGATGTGCAAACTATCATCAGTGATGATGAAAGTCTAAAATCAATTCAGTTTGGGGAAAGTGAGGAGGAACGCGAGTTTGACCTAGATGACGAATTTCCTGATACACAGGTGGAGGGTGTTATCAACAATGAAGATGTTCAAGGTGAACCTGAGTTGGTTATCAACAATGAAGATGCTGAACTAATGGCTGAGGCTGAGGGTCTTATCAACAATGAAGATGCTGAAGTAGGGGGTCAGGGTGTTATCAACAATGATGAGCCTACAGTTGAAAAATCACAAACTCAAGAGATTGATGTTAGACCACCAAAATTGAAGGTTAAAAGAAAGAAGGCAAAGAAAAGTGCTCTCCCAACAAGACAAAGTCAAAGACTTAGGGAGAAGGGAAGCAAAAGCAATGAAGGGAGTCAGAGAATCCCAGGGACTCAAGAAAGTCAAGGAACTGCTGCGATGGATGATGAACAACAAGCTACTACTCATCGACAAGCGGGTGGTGAAGATAATCTTTTCGATGCTGGTCATGTTATTGAAGATGAATACCTTATTGATGAACTAGATAGTGGAGCAGAGTATGAATCGGAAGGAGAATTGATGCCAAAACCAAGGTTTCCTGTTTTCAGAATGGAGAATCTAAGTAAGAATTTCAAGTTTGTCCTTAGTATGGAGTTTCACTCTATCCAAGAATTTAAGGATGCTATTAAGGAGTTTTCTGTGATGAATGGGAGAGCCATTAGATTTCTGAAAAATGATAGAGTGAGGACAAGAGTTGTCTGTAGGAGTGGTTGTGGTTTTGAAGCTTATGTGAGTCAAGTTAGGACTTCACACACTTATAGATTGAAGACAATAGTTGATAAGCACACCGGTGCAAGAGTGTTTGATAATCCCAATGCTACTGCTAAGTGGGTTGATAAACAAGTTCAAGACAAGATTAGATCAAACAGTGAGTTCAAAATTAGTGAGATAATAGATGAAATAAGGAGGACACATGCAATTGAGATAACCTCATGGAGAGCTTGGATGGCAAAGCTCATTGCAAAAGAAGTTGTTGAAGGTGATGTAGTGAAACAGTATAGCTTATTGTAGAGGTATAGTGCTGAGTTGAGATGGGTTCATGCTGGACAACTTGTAAGTTGCAGTTGGTGAGGCCTTAGCTTAATATGCAACCAAGATTTGAGAGCTTTTACATGAGCCTTGAAGGATGCAAGACTGGTTTCATGACTGGTTGCAGGCTAGTGATTTGTGTTGATGGATGCCACTTGAAGAACAAGTATGATGGAATCTTGTTGATAGTAGTAGGGAGAGATCCCAATGATTAGTACTTCTCAATTGCTTTTGCTATTGCGGAAACTGAGAATAAGGAGATCTGGAGGTGGTTCCTAAGAAATTTGTTTGATAATCTTGGTGATGTCATATCAAGGAGATGGGTGTTCAAGTCAGACCAGCAAAAGGTAATTTGTCTATTTCCTATCACATATTCTGTTTTTCACCTTTTTATTCATTATTGTATTAAACTGTAAATGTTCTGAGTACTTTTTTCTTTTATTTTTTGTTGAAGGGATTGAAATCTGTGTTTGAAGAATTGTTGGGAGGTGTTGAGCATCGTTTCTGTCTCAAACACCTTTACAACAATTTCAAGAAAGCATTCGGTGGAGGGACAAACATGAGAGACATTATGATGGGAGCAGCCAAAGCAACCCATGAAACTAAATGGAAGAGGCAGATGGAAGAAAAGAGAACCTAACAAAAGATGGATATAATTGGCTCATGAACCACAAGCTTAGCTCATGGTGTAAGAATGCCTTTTCCTTTTACCCAAAGTGTGACATACTAATGAATAATCTAAGTGAGGCTTTCAACAACACTATTTTAATAGCAAGAGATAAACCAATCATAACTATGTTTGAGTGGATTAGGACATACTTGATGGATAGACATGTTGCACTTAGAGTTAAGATGGAGGTGTACAATGGTAATATCATGCAAAAGCCCATGAAAAGATTAAACAAAGAGGTAGAGGGTAGTGGAAATTGGGTACCTAGATATGCAGGGGATGGGTTGTTTGAAATGACACATGTAACGACCCAGATTAATTAATGTACTTTATCGTATTTGCAAATAGATAATTGGTTATCAAATTGGCGGATTACGTAATAATTATGAAAACATGAGAAAATCTAAATCAAAACTTATTTACAAAAGTACTAGTATCATCACAGTTTTCAAAAGAGAGTAGTTGTTCATTACATAAGATTTAAACAACCTGAAAAGTGTTCATGAAACATAACACAAAAGATATACAGACTTTGAGCTATCTACTATGTACATATACTATATATATATATATAGACAACTCAGAGCATAGGTCCTCTAACTCGAAAGATGACATGCATAGTTTCGCCTTCCCCGATAATACACATCACGGGAGTACGAAACCTACAAGGTTGTACACAGGTCAAGGGATTGGGGTGGCGGAAAACAACGTCACCCCGTCCCACAAAAATAGCTCGATGACCCTCAAGCTCCCAAATACCACTACACATCGGGTAAAGCTCCATGCGAGACATGAGATGTGCCTTCACCTAACAAACATATGAGGGCAGGGGAGTAAGCCAGTGTCATTAGCTTACAAGTGAATAATTAAATAGACAGGGAATAAACAAATACAAGTAGACAAGTTGTAATTAATATCATGTAAACACATTTATTTAACCAACAATAATTATTCTATAATAATGCATGCTCTCTAATGCATGTGCAATGCATATGCTCAATGCATTCTTCTCGGTGATATTCCACGAATATCATGCACTTAGCAATTTACGTTTATCGAGAACATACCAAACGATGCATTTACGTTTATCGAGAACGTACCAAACGATTCCATTGACGTTTTAACAAAAATGTACCAAAACAACATTACGTTTGACGACAACGTACCAAACGATTCTAAGTGAGGAAAAGCAACTGTGAGTAAACGTCTTTCACCCGTGTATGTCATCATAACTCCATTGTGTATCCACTCAGGGACCAAGACCATACAAAAGACCATCCTTCGCAGTCAAGATATACACCTAGAGATCAATAGAATTATCATAGTTAATGCAGAATTATCCCGGGCCAAGTCTGCAGAAACTCGCCCATCACAAGACCATTCTACCCATGACTAACCACCATGGTCAAATTGGCGTATCATCATCATGGACCTAATATCCGCGTATTCTCATTTCGATTTATCAAAACGGAATGTGTCTTTTTCCACCAGCCTATCTTAACTTCTTAACACCATGCGTGAATGCAAGTAATATTTAACATTAGGACAATACATTAATTAATGATCCATTCACATATCATTAATTTATTAAATTAATGTTATAAGCAATTTCAAAAGTTGGAAATGAAAATAGTTTAATTAATAATCAGTTTAAAAATACAATTTTTTTTAATAAATTTTTCAGTGATTAACCGGTTAGTGAGCCCGGTTAGATACTGTAGAATTGCAGTTCTTGAAATTGTTTTTTAAACATCAATTCAATAACCGTTCAACTCTCATCAAACGCAGTCCTTAACAGAGAATAAATAGGCATATTCCAACATGTTACAACATATTATCATCATCAACTTGACATGTTTAACATATCACTAATCAAATATGCTCATAAAAACATATTGCTCACTTTAACATGTCAAAATCACATGCAAGGCCAGAAGACTTAATTTCAGACTTCCTTTAGTTCATATTTAGTTATGTAAACTTTCTCCAATTGGTTATAGAGCCTAGTTTGGCCTCCAAGTCAAATTCTCATTTCAAGTTATCTTGCCCTTGAGCTTGTAAAGCTCATCTACATTTCGAGTCCATTAATTATCATCGACAGGGTCCAAAAACCAGAGATTTAAAGACATGAAAGAGGCATAAAAATTGGGGTAAACGATTAGTAATTGTTCTATGGAACATGCACTTTGAAATGAAACAAGTTTGAGACCAAATCAAGGCTTGAGCATACCAAAATCGAAACTCAAAGAGTGGATCACGAGTCTGAGACTGGGTTTGACAGCTTTAAACACTTAACTTCACAAGCTTACAACTTTGAACACAGGGACTTTCAGCTCACAAGTGGTATCAAAAGCTTGTTGAATGAGCTTTCTAATGGTGTATTATGGTTTAAGAGTGAAAGAGAACGAGAAGGACTAACACAGGGTCAAGAAAAACAGAGCACCAACACTTCAATGAGGCAAAAAGAATCAAAATTCGTCCAATTGATGCTATTTATAGAGAAATTGGGTTAACATGCATCAAGACACGTAATTCCCACTACGTTCTGGGTTGATTTCGTGGCGATTAATGGATTAAACCGCGTGATTACTCATCAAACGCACTAACCCTAAGTTTCTGCACATTGTCTAACCGATTAAGGGCACGTCTAACCGGTTAAACACTGATAGATTTAAAAAATTCATATTTTATTCATTTTCCCTCCAATAACCATTCTAATATTGCAATTAGGTCCCAAAACAAGGGCTAAACTGCAAAACTTACTTTTTCACGTAAAATATCATAATAAAAATACTTCTCATATTTTTATTTAACCACACATAATTTTTATTAAAATGAAAAATATTAAGAAAAACAAATTTTATATATATATATATATAATAAACTATATAATATTATTTTAATCGAGGAACAATTAGTTTTAGTGGTGAACAATTAGAGCCCTATGTGAGTGATTATTATAAGAAGGATATGTATGCTAAGTGTTATGGTGGTATAATTAGTTTAATTAATGGACAAGATATATGACCTAACATTAATAGGTCTGATATATTGCCATGTGCATACAAGAGAGGTGTTGGCAGACCTAAAAAACTGAGAAGAAGATAGCCCGATGAGCCTCAATGTAAAACTAAATAGAGAAGGTCACACGCTATAAATAGATGTTCAAAATACAAGGTCCCTGGACATAGCTATAGGACATGTCCAATCCACCCCCACCTCAAGAGGAAAATGAAAACCCTGCTGGAGGCAATGTGGGACAAGCTACTACACAGAAAGTGGGACCAGCTGCTACAGAGAATGTGAGCCCAACTGGTGCAGATAATGTGGGCCCAGTTGCTGTAAAGAATGTGGGCCAAGTTGTTGAAGGTCCTGCTGCTGTGGATGAAATCAATGTCAATACACCTGAGTCAAGGACCATGACCGCACCACATGTGTCCCAAATTATTAACAAACTGGTACTGATTTCAAGTCTTCTTTTTAATCTAGTCTTTTTTGTGTTTTTTAGGCTCAAGTTGTAACACTAGTTTTTTATATTTTAGTTAGGTTACTATTTATAATAATTATTATTAATGGAAAACTTTAATTAATGAAAATGTTTAGGAAAATTTTGCCAGAGTTTACTTTGTTTCTGTAACTATCCAAATTTTCATTTAAGGTACTTGTCACTTCCAGAAATATACTTGTAGTTTTCTATACATCAAAAGACTAGTGCATTATATTCTCAAACCCAAAACGTTGGTATATGACATACCATGGGCTGCAGCACCTAATGACATAATTTACATAACCAAAAGTAAAGGATTAAAAGGTTTATACAACATTATAATTAGGTCATCAAAAGTATAATCTTCTGCTTAGCATTGAGCTTGGTTGAATCAAAAGTGGTTGAACCACATCACTAAGTTTGTACTCCGTGGGATGGAGCATGACTCTCCTCGACCAGGGAAATAGAAAATACATCACCAGAAGCAGTACCTAGAAATGTCAACATAAAGGAGTGAGTGGTTTATCATAATTTTAAATAAAGAATTAAGAAACAACAACATAAAACCACAGTTATACAATTTAGCAATATCATTTATTATGCGAAGATGAATGAGTGTCATGCCCTCTTAGACTAAAATGATGTGTGCACGACTTTGTTTATCCCATCAATTGAATCCAATGTAATACTCTCTCATCATTAGCTAAATATCATTTCACTTCTTGTTTTCTCTTTCACATCACAACTCATTGGATTCAATCATGGATTAGTTCAAATGCAATCTCCTTCTCCACATTTCATTTCTTTTATATCATCTCTCTTTTGTGACTCATCATCATTTCATCTCATTGTTCACAATTCCTCATCATTGCTCACTTCTCCCTCCGCTCCAGGGAAATCCATAACCAGGAGTAAGTGTCCCTCTACCATTGCTTGCACAGTACTGACCACTCTCTTGGTCTAGTACAACTTGGGTTGAAGGCCTAAGTTGGCTATAGCAGGGATCCACCGTCAACCGGTCCCGAAGTGACTATGTGACCGATAGAATCATTATGGTTACTGTAGAACCAATCCCCCGATATGGGTGGCCAATCCATATCCTCCTAGGAGATCCAAGTTCCACCCAACAATAATTCCCGCGGTTGTTTCAATAGCACAACCTAGTCACACATCACTCACGTCCTTCGGTTCCGAAGAACCTTCATGACATGACTTTCCCAACTTCCTCACCGTTCACCTTATAGCTCCATGAATGATGCATGTTCCTAAGTACTTCTCAATTGAAGCTACACTTTATAAAATAGAAATTTGTTTATGCTTTAGTATAATTTCAATTGAGAAGCATAAATGCTCTTCTAATTCATGAACATTCAATGCAACAATGATATTATTATTATTATTATTATTAGCATTCATCTTTTCAATTACTCAATTCTATTAATTTACATATAATCAAATCAATTAAAAATCATTATCATATTCATCACTCTAACCTATGGTAATGAAGGTCAAACAACATATATAGTTAACAATTTAGAGAAAAGCAAATATCTAATACAACCTCAAAACTTTCAATACAATGAATTACAATTAAGAGTATCTATATCATTTCCTACCCTATGGTTCCAAGTTATCAAAACCTAATTCCTTAATTTAAATTAAGCAAACTACTCATCCCTCAACTTAGGTGAGGACAGAAAAAGCCCTAGTGAGATAAATCCTTCTCAAGCTTTAATGGTTATGGAACCCTTGTTTTCGTCCTTGCTTAATCCTTCTCTTATGATTTTCATAGCTTCTAAGTTATTCTCTTTCAATTCATTCATGAAAAACACAAGAGTATTGAGAGCTATGGGATTTGAGTAGAAAAGAGTATGGGTTTCAATGGAGATTGAGAAGTGGATTATGATTATTGAAAGCTTAGTGGTGTTGGCTTTGTGATTAAATGTGATTTTTGGATGGGTTTTTGATGGGTTTGTGAAGAAGAAGCTAGAAATTTCTAGAGCCAAGAAGGAGTTGTGATATTTGAAATGAGCCACACGTGAATGTATGCCTTAAGTCACGTTTTTAAAACCCTCTCAGCAGGGGTTAATCGATTAACCCAGGTGTTAATCGATTAACACCTGATGCATGCTTAGAAGTTAATCGATTAAAACTGGTCCTAATCGATTAATGGATGAGAGGTCATCAACTCTTAATTGATTAATCTCCCCATTAATCAATTAGTCCCTTATATTTTCACCTCTATACTGAAATCTAACGATTCCTAACATTTCTCATACTTAAACCAAGACTCTACTAAATTAAATCATCATTCTTAACATGTTTTAATTGTCATTAAGTTTTAGGGTGTTACACAAGTTGCTAATGATAATAACTATTTTTTATGTAGTCTGATAATGTTGTTTCTGGATCAAACGATGCACCTCATCATACTGGACCTGGAGAGAATATGAACCCATTAGAGGAATACTATGAACCCTTAATACCTGCTGCAAAGAGGTCATTTGGCATGAAGAAGTGCTCTAAATGCCTCCAGTACAGTCATAACAAAAAGACCTGTGGAAGAGAGCTTAAATATATGTGGACAAGAAAGGTAATGGTCTTAACTATTTTTACAGTCTTCTCTATTTTTATATTTATGGTCTTGAGTACTTTTATATTCTTGCTCTTAACTATTTTTTATCTCGTAATACATTTGCAAGAAAGACATCCTATGTAACCTCCTCCAGGTGAATTCCAAGATTACTCCAAATGGTATTATGATGATATTCCAGAACAACAACCAACTATGGGTACAATGGCTGTTGAAGGTGGTGAAGGTGCATCACGAGTATCTGTGCCCACCACTAAAGTGCATAAGAAAATAAAAACATGTGTTACTACATAAACTAGTAGGCTGCCACCTGCTAATATTGTTGCTGATCCAAATTAAAAATTGTACCACCTAATAAATTGGTCCTCTTATTATTGTTGCTCTATCAATTATTATAGGTGCTGAAAATAATATTGTTTTTTGTTTCACTTCATTTTTAAGGTGAACAACTCAAGGAAAGGAAATAATGGAAGTAAAGGTGTTGAAGTTGTCGTTGCTTATGCATCTGACCAAAACTGATCCAGAGAGGTAAAAGGGGAAATCACTGTGCTGCCGCTTCAACTGAGGCACCCCAACAATCACCAAAAGCAAAAAGAGGAAATCAATATACTGCCCCTGCTGTTGAACCACAAGCTTCTGAAATCCAAGTTACACCATCTACAAGAGGTGCATCATCAAAACTGAAACAAAAACCAAATGAGAGACTCCCGTTTGCTGTTGCTTCTGTTGTTGAGGCTTGTGGTTCTCAACCCCAGGTAAATGTTATAATTATTAATGATTAATGAAGCTTGTGCTGTTGTTGTTGAATCCTCTGCTTGTAATTAATGATGATTAACTTTTAATCTGTAATACAAAGGAGGACTACACCTAGGAAAGGCACAACCTCTAACACACCTATGACTACACCATTTCAGCCACCACGGCTTAGCCAACGAGTAGTGGACTTAGTGAAAGCTTGGTCAAGCACATATGAATGCATGGTAATCACATAAATGTTCTTCTGTAACTTATACCATGTTCTTCTTTACACATGTAGAGGCTAATGGTGATTGGTTCATGTTTTATTTAGGACATTGCAAGGGTTGCAGAAAGGGAAAGGAGAAATGCAACCACATAGGGAGAATCAAAGACTCGAGAAGGTGGGACAGACAAGTCGAAGAAGAAGGAATGAAGACTAGCACTTATGTTTTGAAGTCAATAGAACTTACTTATTTTGCTTATTGTATTTTGGAACATGCGTGATTGGATATGTATATGCTTCCGAAAGACCCCTTTTTTTTTGTGACTTATGGCTTACTCCATAAGGTTGTAAATGTCTAGATACAGACGCCATACTTTTGTGAACTTGTACCCTTTAGGATGTATATGATGGGTATAGGGAAAGGGAATATATGGTACTTGGTGAACTTGTGGTACCTTTTGATGTATATGCTGGGAATATGGAAAGGGAACACAAGGTATTTTGTGAACTTGATGATCTTTGTAACACCCCTAATTTTCGTCTCCCGGATAATAAGGAAATTAATAATAAAAGTTTTATTATTAATTTATATGAATTTCCAAGTTTATATTTTGTATTTAATTAGCCTGAAATATAAAAAAATTAGTTGAAATATTTTTATATGGCAAATAAATGCAAAATATAAGGATATTTCATTTTAGTCCCTGGATTAGGCCCTAAAAGTAATATTGAAAATTTCTTGGAGGGAAAGATTTAAAAATATTAATTTTTAAATTTTGTACTGACCTAACCGGTTAGTAATGCCCTGTAACCGGTTAGACGATGAACCCAGAAACTGGGTTAGTGGATTTTGATGAGTAATCACTTGGTTAATTCGTTTAATCGCCACGAGTAAAGCTCTGATGCAGTGGAATACGCGTGTCGTCGTGCATGGCACACGAATTTGTCTATAAATGGCTAAATTTCTGAAGGATTGGGGGTTGTTTCATCTGAGTTTGTGTTGAAGGGCTGATTTAGGGTTTCTATTTCGTGGGAGTAGATTCTCCTTCTTCCTTGAGTGTTGAGAGACGAGTGATACACGGTTGTGAAGCTCACATCAAGAGCTTTACAAAGATATAAACCTTGTGAGCTGAGGATTAGAGAGCTAAGAGAACGAAGCTGTTGAAGTAGAGGAGTTCTAAAACCGTTCTGCAAAAAACTAATTTCTGGAGCTGATTTGGAGCTTCAATTTTGGTAAGTGTAAGAACTCCTTTGACCTCAAATCACTTCTATCTCTTAGTGCATTTTACCTAGTTTGAGTTCTAATTGTTTTCCCCAATTTCTTTGGCCTATTGCTATGTCAAATTTGGTGGTTTTTGGAACCTGTTGCTGCACACGTGGGTAAAGAGCAGAAATAGGGATTTTGGTGGAATCTGGGAATTTTCTTCAAAACTCTGTGTCATTACTCATCAAACACTATCCTAAGGTATGGGAGAAGCTTACCTTATACTAGATTTAGACTAAAATCCAGTGATTTAGGATTTGAGTCAACAAAAACTCAAAAGGGCATTATGTGTATGAAGCACAAAGGCTTGGAGGCCAAATTTTAGCTCAATGTTGTTTTGAGCAACTTTATGTTAATGCATGCAATTGATATTGATACTGGAATCTGGATCTAAATGTTTATTTTAAGTTTTGTAGTGTTGAATTGTGTTTATATGGATTTTTATGCAATTTGATACAAGAAACTTAATGCATGCAAGTTGAATATGTTTCTGTGATGAAATATATTTGTTTAAGGTATATGAACCCTGCTAAATGTTGAAATTTGGTTAGATTTGAGAAATGAAAAGAATGATTTGTCAAACCTCTTGTTTTAGTGGACTGACTGCATAATCTAACCGGTTACTCGATATTTGTAACCGGTTAGACAATGTAAAATTTCAAAAGAAAATCAGTTTATAAAATCAGTCCTGAAGTCTTATTAAATTTGGCTCAAATCTATACTTTAATTTCATTAGAAACAATAAGAAATGAGATGATTATACTGTCATGGTTCAGATTGAAGGGTAAGAATTAATACCTTAATTTAATGAGATAATTTCAAGAGGAAATTATGTTCATTTGAGAATATAATGTGATTTAGACTTTTGAATAATAAACACAGTGTTTTGAGGTATAAAACAAGGTTAAAAATTGTCTATGGATTGGGTAGAAAATTCAAGAAAAAAGGGTTTTTCTGAATTTCAATGGTAAACAGTTCAGGTCTGTAATTCTAACCGGTCAGTCTGAAACTGTAACCGGTTAGTACCTGAACTTGAAAAATAAAAAGTTAAGTTTTTGAGTACCATTGGTTAGGTTTTCCCAATCTAAGACTAATGGCAGGTTTTGAGATAAATCAAGAAAGAATTTTTGGTGCCAAAATTATGCCTCAAATTAATCATTCAAAAGAAAAATGGAATTGTTTCTAAATCACAATAAATAATGTAAAGATAAAACCAACCTTGATAATTGTGCATCCATATAGAATGGAAGTTTGGTTGGTAGGAACGTTTATCATATTCTGGGAATATGAGGAGGGTACTCCGGGAGTACCAAATTGTAACCTACCTGATGACACAATCTGGGAATGTGGCCAGTGTCCTGGACCTGGTTTTTTTTATGCGTTCTGGGAACGTATGCGTTCTGGGAACGTGGTGCACACTCCGGGAGTGATGCTTATTATCCAAGTATGGTTTGGCATTACGTTCTGGGAACGAATGTCAGTGTTCCGGGAACACAAGGGTGTATTGGATGGACGTCCAAGATGGACTTTTAGAGGCCTCAGTTGTGGATAGAAAATCATACATCATGCCACTTGCATTATAAGAGATATAATGTTGAAAATTGGTGTGCTCATATGTACTTGCATTATTATCTGTCCATGATATACTTGTGTTTGTAATTTTAGTCTTTATCAATTATGTATATGTGTATACTTACTCCCTGTGCCCTGTTTAGGTGATGGCCAGATACCTAGCTTGCATCGAGATACACCCTATCCCTAGTGACATATGGACGTATGAGGAGCACCGTGCCACTTTTGAGGGGGAGGTGGAGATCACTCTCTACCACCCTAACCCTCTGGTGCGAGTGCGACCTCGTCGATTCAGGATCCCTTTAGTCTATACTATGCATGTTCCACCCTTTTATACATATAGAGGACCACCCCCGGCTCGACCTGTGCGTCGATTTCATAGTTTCCGTTTCAGAGCTGCCACTCGTTCTCATCCTTCCTCCCATAGAGTTGTCACTGAGGAGACTCCTTCTCCTGGTCCGACTGATTTCGAGAGGACTGCTTCTGTAGATCCTAGACCCAGTGGTGGGGTCTCTACACAGTCGGGCGAGGTCGAGGAGGACCCTGTGGAGGATGAGAGCGAGGAGGAGGTGTATGTCGAGCCGACTGTTTCTGCTAGAGGTGGACCTGCTGGTCCATAGGAGCCTGCATAGCATGGATGTTTTTGGATCCTAGATCCTAGGGATAGAGCTGTGGAGGATCCGAGAAGCTGCTGAGGACACGGATGACCTGCTCTGGGACTTCTACTTTTGGGATTATGTGATATACTGTATATATTTTGAGAGGTCTTAGAGTGAGGTTTATGTTATTAAGTTGTTTTGTATATATTCCACAAAACTTGCTATCTCGACTCTTACTACTTGCTACTGATGATACTGATGGGGTTTTATGTCATGACACATATATATATCTATGTTATGTTCTATTTACCTCAGCAGTGCCCCATAAGTATTACTTTTACTTCCGCAAACTCTGATTTTGACGAAAGAGGATTCGACAATAAGTTCATATCCTATACACTCGAGTAAATCCAAGAGACAATAATATTTTTAACAAATGCTACAGAAATGTTTTGTTATATTATAAAAATGTTGTCTCGAGAGTCTTTTCGTAATTAAAGTATTATTAAGCCGAATTCAAATATTTGTTCAGATTAAAAGTGTTTATGATTAAGGAAGTATTGATTGAAAAGAAAAAATTTTCTAGTCCTATTTTGATAGCAAGTATTTCAATCTTTTGGAATTATTTATTATTTTCGGGATATAAAACGAGGGTGTCACAATCTTGGTGATGTATTTTGAGGCAACTTGATGTTTATCAATGTGAAGTGATGAAGTTTCAGCGTCAAAATAGTGGTATCTTGATTGAGTGTTAATGAATAACTTCATGTTTATTTGCTTCATTTATGAGCTTTACTTGGGACTTTTAAGTTCAGGTTCTTACTTCCAATTTTGAGTCATAATGGTGGTTGTCAAAAAAGATAACAAATTAGGGTCCAAAGTCATATTGCTTTCAATTACATTTAACACATTTCTAAAGGCATAATCAATCACATAACTAACATCACCACACACTTTACATATCATAAACATGATACCCTCTCTCAACATATTACCCTCTCTCTGCCATATCTCCACCGCCCCATATGGCACCATAATACACAAACATTACCTAAGGACCATCCATAACTAACAAAAGCAACACACCAAATGTAATAGTCCAAGATATCACAATTCCAGCAACTACAATATTCATTTTCCATCTCTCATGTACTAATTTATTTTTACATTTCAGTAACCTTTTCTTGGAGAGTTCACAAGTTTGGCATATAACGGGTTTCACTGCTTCATCATCCCCTTCTTATTCTTCCTTTGAAGATGCTTCATCTTCCCATTTGAAGTAACCTCTAGTATTTTGAATCTCATGCATCTAAACAAAAAAACATCTTCTCACAATTGAAATTTAGAATAAACCTTAAACCTAGAATGGAGGTGAAGAGTTAGATATCAAACCTGCAACACCCTACTTTCATAACCCGAGTACAACAACAACAACAACTAAGCCTTTGTCCCACTAGGTGGGGTTGGCTACATGGATCAAACTACGCCATAAAGGCCTATCATAAATCATGTCTTTTGATAAGGCATTGATTGCCATATCCTTCTCAATTGTTTCGCCTATAGTTTTTCTAGGTCTTCCTCTTCCTCTAGCCCTTGTAGTACCCTCCATTTGGTCTACCCTCCTAACCGGGGCTTCCACCGGTCTCCTCCACACATGCCCAAACCACCTAAGACGAGATTCAACCATTTTTTCAACAATAGGAGCAACCCCGACTTTTTCTCGAATATACTCATTTCTAATCCGATCTTGTCTGGTATGCCCACTCATCCACCGCAGCATCCTCATCTCTGCAACATGAAGTTTATTCTCTTGTGTTCCCTTTGCCGCCCAACACTCTATCCCATATAACATCGCCGGTCTTACAGCAGTGCGGTAGAATCTTCCTTTAAGTTTAAGTGGTACCTTCTTATCACATAACACGCCCGAGGCACTCCTCCATTTCATCCACCCTGCTTGAATCCTATGATTTACATCCCCTTCTATTTCTGCATCCTGCTGTAAGATAAAACCAAGATATGGGAGAAGCTTACCTTATACTAGATTTAGACTAAAATCCAGTGATTTAGGATTTGAGTCAACAAAAACTCAAAAGGGCATTATGTGTATGAAGCACAAAGGCTTGGAGGCCAAATTTTAGCTCAATGTTGTTTTGAGCAACTTTATGTTAATGCATGCAATTGATATTGATACTGGAATCTGGATCTAAATGTTTATTTTAAGTTTTGTAGTGTTGAATTGTGTATATATGGATTTTTATGCAATTTGATACAAGAAACTTAATGCATGCAAGTTGAATAGGTTTCTGTGATGAAATATATTTGTTTAAGGTATATGAACCCTGATAAATGTTGAAATTTGGTTAGATTTGAGAAATGAAAAGAATGATTTGTCAAACCTCTTGTTTTAGTGGACTGACTGCATAATCTAACCGGTTACTCGATATCTGTAACCGGTTAGACAATGTAAAATTTCAAAAGAAAATCAGTTTATAAAATCAGTCCTGAAGTCTTATTAAATTTGGCTCAAATCTATACTTTAATTTCATTAGAAACAATAAGAAATGAGATGATTATACTATCATGGTTCAGATTGAAGGGTAAGAATTAATACCTTAATTTAATGAGATAATTTCAAGAGGAAATTATGTTCATTTGAGAATATAATGTGATTTAGACTTTTGAATGATAAACACAGTGTTTTGAGGTATAAAACAAGGTTAAAAATTGTCTATGGATTGGGTAGAAAATTCAAGAAAAAAGGGTTTTTCTGAATTTCAATGGTAAACAGTTCAGGTATGTAATTCTAACCGGTTAGTCTGAAACTGTAACCGGTTAGTACCTGAACTTGAAAAATAAAAAGTTAAGTTTTTGAGTACCATTGGTTAGGTTTTCCCAATCTAAGACTAATGGCAGGTTTTGAGATAAATCAAGAAAGAATTTTTGGTGCCAAAATTATGCCTCAAATTAATCATTCAAAAGAAAAATGGAATTGTTTCTAAATCACAATAAATAAAGTAAAGATAAAACCAACCTTGATAATTGTGCATCCATATAGAATGGAAGTTTGGTTGGTAGGAACGTTTATCATATTCTGGGAATATGAGGAGGGTACTCCGGGAGTACCAAATTGTAACCTACCTGATGACACAATCTGGGAATGTGGCCAATGTCCTGGACCTGGTTTTTTTTATGCGTTCTGGGAACGTATGCGTTCTGGGAACGTGGTGCACACTCCGGGAGTGATGCTTATTATCCAAGTATGGTTTGGCATTATGTTCTGGGAACGAATGTCAGTGTTCCGGGAACACAAGGGTGTATTGGATGGACGTCCAAGATGGACTTTTAGAGGCCTCAGTTGTGGATAGAAAATCATACATCATGACACTTGCATTATAAGAGATATAATGTTGAAAATTGGTGTGCTCATATGTACTTGCATTATTATCTGTCCATGATGTACTTGTGTTTGTAATTTTAGTCTTTATCAATTATGTATATGTGTATACTTACTCCCTGTGCCCTGTTTAGGTGATGGCCAGATACCTAGCTTGCATCGAGATACGCCCTATCCCTAGTGACATATGGACGTATGAGGACCACCGTGCCACTTTTGAGGGGGAGGTGGAGATCACTCTCTACCACCCTAACCCTCTGGTGCGAGTGCGACCTCGTCGATTTAGGATCCCTTTAGTCTATACTATGCATGTTCCACCCTTTTATACATATAGAGGACCACTCCCGGCTCGACCTGTGCGTCGATTTCATAGTTTCCGTTTCAGAGCTGCCACTCGTTCTCATCCTTCCTCCCATAGAGTTGTCACTGAGGAGACTCCTTCTCCTGGTCCGACTGATTTCGAGAGGACTGCTTCTGTAGATCCTAGACCCAGTGGTGGGGTCTCTACACAGTCGGGCGAGGTCGAGGAGGACCCTGTGGAGGATGAGAGCGAGGAGGAGGTGCATGTCGAGCTGACTGTTTCTGCTAGAGGTGGACCTGCTGGTTCATAGGAGCCTGCATAGCATGGATGTTTTTGGATCCTAGATCCTAGGGATAGAGCTGTGGAGGATCCGAGGAGCTTCTGAGGACACGGATGACCTGCTCTGGGACTTCTACTTTTGGGATTATATGATATACTGTATATATTTTGAGAGGTCTTAGAGTGAGGTTTATGTTATTAAGTTGTTTTGTATATATTCCACAAAACTTGCTATCTCGACTCTTACTACTTGCTACTGATGATACTGATGGGGTTTTATGTCATGACACATATATATATCTATGTTATGTTCTATTTACCTCAGCAGTGCCCCATAAGTATTACTTTTACTTCCGCAAACTCTGATTTTGACGAAAGAGGATTCGGCAATAACTTCATATCCTATACACTCGAGTAAATCCAAGAGACAATAATATTTTTAACAAATGCTACGGAAATGTTTTGTTATATTATAAAAATGTTGTCTCGAGAGTCTTTTCGTAATTAAAGTATTATTAAGCCGAATTCAAATATTTGTTCCGATTAAAAGTGTTTATGATTAAGCAAGTATTGATTGAAAAGAAAAAATTTTCTAGTCCTATTTTGATAGCAAGTATTTCAATCTTTTGGAATTATTTATTATTTTCGGGATATAAAACGAGGGTGTCACACCTGTGGTGGTATCAGAGCATTGGTCATGTCCCTCATGGCTCCGATGATGCAGCTAAGTATGGTATTCAATGTTAATTGAATATGTTTTGAGTAATTGAGTAGCAATTATGTTTTAAAGACCTTTTTAGTGACCCAAAGCCCATAGTGCAAGTCTTTCTATGGCTACCAGAAATAGAAATATTACGAATGAAATGTTAGAACGAATCACGACAGTGCTGGAAGGTATGCAACAGCAGCAGCGACAGCAGCCACCTCAAGGGCGAGCTGGTAACCCACATGTTGACAATGTGGCGAATCATGATGCTAAGACTCTGTCGGAGTTCAGGAAGTGCAATCCACCAAGGTTTGAAGGCGGATACAAACCTGATGAGGCAAACAAGTGGTTGTACGAGATCAACAAGATTTTCCGAACTTTAGATTGTTCTGATGAACAGAAGGTAACCTATGCAGTTTACATGCTTCATGGGGAAGCTGAAAACTGGTGGGATCACACTGTCCAATTGCTGAATTTTGAAAGGAGAGCAATCAACTGGGGAGTGTTTATGGAGAAATTTCTTAATAAATACTTTCCAGAAGATTTAAGGAGAAAGAAGGAAGTAGAATTCATGCAATTGAAGCAGGGGGATATGAGTGTAGGAGAATATGTTGCCAAATTTGAGGAGCTGATGAAATATTCTCCCTACTACTTGAATAACCCTGATGAAAGGAGTAAGTGTGTTAAGTTTGAAGGTGGGCTGAGACCGGAGCTGAAATCTATTTTCAGTTACCAGAGGATTCAGAGTTTCCCTGCACTTGCGGATATGTGCAGAATGTATGAGGATGACAAGAAGGCTGAGTTGATCGGAAGTCAAGGGAAAGGGGTTGGACAGAACTATGGACCACAGAGGAAGAAGAGGTTTGATCATCGGAATAATGGTCCATATTCTCATAAGAACAAGGGCAAGGGCAAAGCTGTGATGGATAACAAGAACAAGTCTCGCGATAATGCTCCTTATTGTGAGAAGTGTAGGCGCTATCATCATGGTCAGTTCTGCTGGTCCACAGGAGGATGTTTCAAATGTGGAAAGCAAGGTCACTTTGCTCGCGAGTGCAAAGAATCCGCAAAAGGTGATGCAAAGGGATCTGCTGGCAATCCTGTGGTACAAGGAAGAGTGTTTACCCTAAGTGGTAATGAAGCAACCCAAACCCCGAATCTCGTGCAAGGTAACTTTCTGCTTAATAATCAACCTTGCAAAAATCATGTTTGATTCTGGAGCTACACATTCTTTTGTTTCTCCTGAATGTGTGAATAGGCTGAATCTTGTTGTTTCCGATTCGCCTTGTTATCTTAGTATAGATACCCCTACGGGAATACCGATTTTTACCGCTAAGGTTTGCTTAGGGTGCGATGTTGAAATCTTGGGTCGTCTTTCCAAAGTAGATTTGGTCTGTCTCCCTAAGTTACAATTGGATGTGATCTTGGGTATGGATTGGTTGATGAAGAACCAAGTGATCATCAATTGTGAGGAAAAGACAATCCAATATAGAACCCTTGAACCTGAGGGTTATATGTGTTTGTTCTCCGCTTCTGGGGAAGAAGAGTCGATGCCGATGGAAGAGATTCCTGTGGTGAGGGAATTTCCGGAAGTATTTCCTGAGGAAATACCAGGATTACCTCCGAAGCGAGAGATAGAGTTTGGGATTGACCTAGTCCCTAGAGCTGGTCTCATCTCTATTGCTCCTTATAGGATGGCACCACCAGAAATGGCAGAAATGAAGAAGCAGATAGAGGAATTGCTGCAGAAGCAGATGATCAGGCCAAGCGTTTCGCCTTGGGGAGCTCCATTACTGTTTGTAAAGAAGAAGGATGGGAATATGAGAATGTGTGTGGATTACAGACAGTTGAATAAGGTCACCATTAAGAATAAGTACCCTTTGCCAAAGATTGATGACCTTATGGATCAAGTTAGGGGAGCTGCAGTATTTTCCAAGATTGATCTGAGATCGGGTTATCATCAGATCAGAATAAAGGAGGAAGATATACCCAAGACTGCATTTCGATCTCGATACGGTCATTATGAGTATGTTGTGATGCCGTTCGGATTGACGAATGCACCTGCTATTTTCATGGACTATATGAACCGGATTTTTAGACCATACCTGGATCTATTTGTGGTGGTGTTTATTGATGATATTCTGGTCTATTCTAAGAGTCCAGAAGAGCATGAAGAACATCTCAGGATAGTGTTAAAAGTCCTGAAGTAGAAGCAATTATATGCCAAACTTACTTAAATGTGAGTTTTGGTTGAATGAAGTGAAGTTCCTAGGGCATGTAATCTCTAAGGAAGGAATTGCGGTGGATCTAGCAAAAGTAAGCTCAGTGCTAAGCTGGGAACAGCCCAAAACTGTGACTGAGGTGAGAAGTTTCTTGGGATTAGTTGGATACTATCGTCGGTTTATAGAAGGATTTTCCAAGATTGCGTTGCCTTTGACTAAGCTGACTCGGAAAGATCAACCGTTCGTGTGGGACGATAGGTGTGAAGTTAGTTTCCGAGAGTTGAAGGAAAGGTTAACATCGTCTCCTGTGTTAATCTTACCTGATCCTCACAAAAGCTTTGAAGTGTACTATGATGCATCTAAGCAAGGTCTGGGGTGTGTATTGATGCAAGAAGGAAGAGTAGTGGCTTATGCATCGCGACAATTGAAGAATCATGAGGTGAATTACCCGACACACGATTTGGAATTGGCTGCTGTTAGTTTCATGACGAATGTTTTGATAATGACAAAAGGTTACAAAGTGTTTTGAACAAGTTATCATGTGATGATCAAGTTCAAGTTCAACAAGCAACAACAAACATCAAGTGAAGAAGAGAGAACAAGCTCATGAAGACTTAAGTTTGAGTGTAATTGTTTTTGTTTTATCTTTTGCCTCTCAAGCTTCATAGGTTTTCATTTGGGTAGTTTGTTTAGAGGGTAGTGAATCTCATTCATAAGTCATGATTTAATCATAATTTGAGTTTTCACTTAACCTAGAATCAATAGGTGGCTTAATGGTTTTAAAGGAAAGGTTTGGTTTTGAGAAAACAAGTTTTAAACAAGTGTCAGACATGTTTAATCGATTAAGAACATGTTTAATCGATTAGTACTCGATTAAGGCAAGATTTAATCGATTAAACACTGCTGAACTGATTTTTAAAATACGATTTTCACTTCTCAAAATCAGTTTTTCAAGTGCCATAACTTTTGGGTATTCTATATAAACCTTTTCCTAACCTTTGTGATTATAACCTATCATTTTGATATTCATTTTACAAAGAATCAAGCCACTCTATTCTCTCTCAATTTCAAAGATCAAAGCTTTTCTATTTTTCATATTCTTTGATCAAGAACCTTTGAATCTCTTGTGTGATTTGTCATAGCTATTGATTGAGATTCATTAGGATTGTTATGTATATTCATTGAGTTGTAATCTTTGCAATAAGGCAAGCATCTACAACAAACAAGAAGCCTTGGTGTGTCGATTATCATCAAGCAAAGTTCAAGAAATTGAAGTGAAGCCTTGGTTGTGAATCAAGCAAAGAGAAGCCTTGATGTTTGGATTATCATCAAGCAATTGAAGACTTGTTGTGTCGATTATCAACAAGGGGTAGAGGTTAGATTAGAGAGAAGATCAATAGGATTACAAGGCAAGGGTGTCGGTTATCTCTTGTAGGCTAGCAAGAAGGAAGTCTTGTGAGGCAATCACTTGTAATTTGAGAACTCTAATTCCTCATAGTGAAGAATCTCTCTTGGTTGAAGAGGGGACTGGATGTAGCTTTCAAGCGAATGAAAGTGAACCAGGATAAATCGCTGTGTCATATCTCTAAACCCTTACTCTTTATATTCAAGTCATTTGATTGCGTTCTTGATTGAAAACCTAGAAAGATTGATTTTCATAATTGATTGAATTAAATCTTTATTTGTTCAAATTGATAAAGGGAAAATCATTTTCATAACTAGGAAATCAATAAGAATATAGGTGTTAATTGTTTTTGCTGAATCTCTGATCTTAAGTGTTAATTGATTGATTTTCGTATTCAATTGAAAAGTGATTTTTCAGTTTCTGATATATTTAATCGATTAAGTGTTCGTTTAATCGATTAAGGACTTTTGAACTTTCATGTTTAGTCGATTAGTACTCGATTAAATTGCAGGTTAATCGATTAAATTTCAGGTTAATCGATTAAGTGCTGTAGAATTTGCAAAAATCATTTGTTTTGATTGTTTCAATTTGTTTCATTCGAAAATCTTTCAAGGTATCTTGTACACCTATTCAACCCCCCCCCTTCTAGGTGTATTCCTAGGGTTCCTTTGTCTCTCCAACCACCAATTGCGGTTTCCTCAATTGGTATCAGAGCTCGGTCGAAAGACACGAGCATAAGAGCTTTTTCGTAAAGATCCTTTAAGAAAATCGCAATGGGTTCCATGAATCCCTTTGGTGGTGAAGGTTATTCAATAAATCGTCCTCCATTGTTTACCGGTGAAGGCTATGCATATTGGAAAGTTAGAATGAAAATCTTTATCCAAGCCATAGATAGTGAAATTTGGAAAGTAGTTGAAAAAGGTCCTCATATCCCCTCTAGTTCAGTTGAAGGCATAGTACATTTAATCCCCGAGGATAAGTGGAAAGATGATGATAGAAAGAAAGTTCAATATGATTATAAAGCAAAGAATATCATTACCTCCGCTTTATCCTATGACGAGTTCTTTAGAGTTTCTCAATGTTCTAGTGCTAAGGAAATGTGGGACACTTTACAAGTGACTCATGAAGGAACTAGTGAGGTTAGGAGAGCTAGATTGAATGCTTTAATGCGTGATTATGAATTGTTTCATATGCTTCCAAATGAATCTATAAATGATATGCAAAAGCGTTTTACTCATATTATTAACCATTTACTTGCTCTTGGTAAGACTTTCTTACAAGGTGAACTTTCTAACAAAGTGTTGAGATGTTTAGACAGGAATTGGCAACCAAAAGTAACGACTATTGTTGAATCTAAAAACTTGGATGCTATGGATCTAGCAACACTCTTTGGAAAGCTTCAAGAACATGAAATGGAGCTTGGACGATTAAGTATCAATGAAGAGTCGGATAAGAACAAAGGAAGAAAGGGACTTGCTCTTAAAGTCAATAGATCATACAAAAAGAAAGAGAGTTCCGATGATGATGATAGTGAAGATTCCGATTCGGATGTTGATGAAAAAGACATGAAACTTTTGCTAAGGAAGTTTGACAAGTTTCTAAGGAGAAAAGGAAGGTTGAACAAGGACAAAGGTAAAGAGAAGGATTCTCCACACTACAAGACCAAGACATCAAAAGAAGGTGTAGTTTGTCATGAATGTGGAAAACCCGGACATCTCAAGTATTCATGCTCTAGGTATCTCAAGAAGAAGGAGAAAGACAAGAAAAATTCTAAATCTAAAAGAGCATACATAGTTTGGGATAGTGATGAAGAGAAGAAAAGCACATCGAGTAGTTCTTCGGATAATGAAGAAGCCGCTTGTCTCAACTTGATAACTCTAGTAGATGATGAAGAACAAAGTTCAAATGATGAATCAAGTGAACAAAGCGAGGATAGCAATGTAAGTCTTACTAAATCCGAAATTTCTTCTAAATATGAATTGTTATATAATGCTTATGAAGAAATGCATGAACAACTTGAAAAACTAGCTTTGAAAAACATTGAAAGAAAGAAGCTCATTTTGAAACATCAAAAAGAGATTTTAGATCTTCAAAAGCAAGTTGATGAGCTTAATCTTGAAAATGAAACTCTTGATCTTATTTATGCTAGTTCTTCTTGTGATTGTGCTAGTAGAGTGAATATTGTGGTTGATTGTGAGAATTGCAAGTTGCTTAAAGATGAAAATGCTATTTTGAAAAATAAGCTTGCAAGTTTCACAAGTGGTGATATTAGATTGCGCACATTGTTAAATTTTCAAAGAGAAAATTCAAACAAGTTTGGTTTGGGTTATACTAATGCTAAGAGTAAATCTCATAGAAATGTTGTTGATTTTTCTAAAGTTGATTTTTCAAATGCACCAACATGTTTCTATTGTGGTACTCATGGACATACTTCAAATGTATGTTATATTAAAGTGCATGGTATACCTAAAGGAGATTTTGTTTGGATGAAAAAGGGTGAAAGTCCCTACACTAACAAAAATGGATCCAAAACCATTTGGATACCAAAAAGCAAAGCATGATTGTTTTGTAGGTATGATTGAAGAGCAAAGAGAGCTTACAAGTGTTATTCATATTTGCATCTTCAATTGGTATCAAAAGAAGTCCTACAATATGGTATAAATGTTGTTAATAGATTTGTGAACTTCATATGGTATCTTCTCAATTGGTATTACTTTTCTAAATGTTTAATTAAATCATTTGGTATCATTGAGTAGATTCATAGATGGTTATCATGATATAGTGACATGCTTTGGTTGTTATTAAAGAAATATCACATTTAGTATCAAATTTTTGTTGATATATGTATTTCTTTACAATTGATATCTTCTTTGTTAAGTGATATTATGATCTTTTTAGTTCTCAATTGGTATCATATTTCATTGTTATATTCTCTTGCCAATTGATATCACATTTCAAAGTATAGTTCTATTGTATTTGTTCAATTGGTATCAATGTTGTAAAGAAATGATCATTGATTTCTTACCTTGGCTTAAATGTTATATTTCAATTGGTATATATTACTTTTTGATAATGCCAAAGGGGGAGAAATATGATGTTTTGAATTGATTGGAATGTTTCTCAAAGGTGGAGAAATGATTGTTGGATAAATATTAGATTTTTAGATGTTTGTTTGGAGAAAGGTTGTTTTTGTTGTTTTTATGTAGGTTGAGCAAAGTTGTTGAAGATAGGGGGAGAATCAAGCTTCTATCAATTGGATTCAAATGTCAAAAGCATTTATTGAGGAGGAGCAAGAGTCTCACCAAGTGATCAAATTGTTAAAGCATCAACAACTTCAAAGAACTTTAGGAGAACTTCAAAACATGGTTTGTCATTTTCAAAAAGGGGGAGATTGTTAGTTTCATGATGAATGTTTTGATAATGACAAAAGGTTACAAAGTGTTTTGAACAAGTTATCATGTGATGATCAAGTTCAAGTTCAACAAGCAACAACAAACATCAAGTGAAGAAGAGAGAACAAGCTCATGAAGACTTAAGTTTGAGTGTAATTGTTTTTGTTTTATCTTTTGCCTCTCAAGCTTCATAGGTTTTCATTTGGGTAGTTTGTTTAGAGGGTAGTGAATCTCATTCATAAGTCATGATTTAATCATAATTTGAGTTTTCACTTAACCTAGAATCAATAGGTGGCTTAATGGTTTTAAAGGAAAGGTTTGGTTTTGAGAAAAACAAGTTTTAAACAAGTGTCAGACATGTTTAATCGATTAAGAACATGTTTAATCGATTAGTACTCGATTAAGGCAAGATTTAATCGATTAAACACTGCTGAACTGATTTTTAAAATACGATTTTCACTTCTCAAAATCAGTTTTTCAAGTGCCATAACTTTTGGGTATTCTATATAAACCTTTTCCTAACCTTTGTGATTATAACCTATCATTTTGATATTCATTTTACAAAGAATCAAGCCACTCTATTCTCTCTCAATTTCAAAGATCAAAGCTTTTCTATTTTTCATATTCTTTGATCAAGAACCTTTGAATCTCTTGTGTGATTTGTCATAGCTATTGATTGAGATTCATTAGGATTGTTATGTATATTCATTGAGTTGTAATCTTTGCAATAAGGCAAGCATCTACAACAAACAAGAAGCCTTGGTGTGTCGATTATCATCAAGCAAAGTTCAAGAAATTGAAGTGAAGCCTTGGTTGTGAATCAAGCAAAGAGAAGCCTTGATGTGTGGATTATCATCAAGCAATTGAAGACTTGTTGTGTCGATTATCAACAAGGGGTAGAGGTTAGATTAGAGAGAAGATCAATAGGATTACAAGGCAAGGGTGTCGGTTATCTCTTATAGGCTAGCAAGAAGGAAGTCTTGTGAGGCAATCACTTGTAATTTGAGAACTCTAATTCCTCATAGTGAAGAATCACTCTTGGTTGAAGAGGGGACTGGATGTAGCTTTCAAGCGAATGAAAGTGAACCAGGATAAATCGCTGTGTCGTATCTCTAAACCCTTACTCTTTATATTCAAGTCATTTGATTGCGTTCTTGATTGAAAACCTAGAAAGATTGATTTTCATAATTGATTGAATTAAATCTTTATTTGTTCAAATTGATAAAGGGAAAATCATTTTCATAACTAGGAAATCAATAAGAATATAGGTGTTAATTGTTTTCGCTGAATCTCTGATCTTAAGTGTTAATTGATTGATTTTCGTATTCAATTGAAACGTGATTTTTCAGTTTTTGATAGATTTAATCGATTAAGTGTTCGTTTAATCGATTAAGGACTTTTGAACTTTCAGTTTTAATCGATTAGTACTCGATTAAATTGCAGGTTAATCGATTAAATTTCAGGTTAATCGATTAAGTGCTGTAGAATTTGCAAAAATCATTTGTTTTGATTGTTTCAATTTGTTTCATTCGAAAATCTTTCAAGGTATCTTGTACACCTATTCAACCCCCCCTTCTAGGTGTATTCCTAGGGTTCCTTTGTCTCTCCAACCACCAATTGCGGTTTCCTCAATCGATCGTGTTTGCCTTAAATATATGGAGACATCATCTCTATGGCACTACGTTCCAAGTATTTAGTGACCATAAGAGTTTGAAATATCTGTTCGATCAAAAAGAGTTGAACATGAGGCAAAGAAGATGGATGGAGTTTTTGAAAGATTATGACTTTAAACTCCACTATCATCCGGGTAAAGAAAATGTGGTTGCAGATGCTTTGAGTTGGAAAGCAATGCATATAAGTGCGATGATGGTTAAGGAAGCAGCGTTGATTGAAGAATTTAGAGACTTGAGCTTGTTGACACAAGTGGAGCCATCAAGTATCAAGTTAGGAATGTTGCAGATTACAAATGAGTTCTTGGAAAGAATTCGGGAGTTGCAGCGAGTGGATGGGGAGTTGATTGAAAAGATGAGATTAGGTTCAGAAGGGAAGGAACCTAATTTCAAGATTGGGTTGGATGGAATCCTTCGTTTAAGGACAAGGATTTGCATACCAAGAAATCAGGAGATCAGAAGACTGATTCTTGATGAAGCACATAAGAGTCGGATGAGTATGCATCCTGGATCAACCAAAATGTATCAGGACCTGAAGAAGATGTTTTGGTGGTCTGGATTGAAAAAGGATGTTGCATAATATGTGGCGGCATGCTTGACTTGCCAAAAAGTTAAGGTAGAACATCAGAAACCAGGAGGACAGTTGCAACCTTTGAGTATTCCCCAATGGAAGTGGGATAGCATCTCAATGGATTTTGTGTCTGGTTTGCCAAGGACAGCAGCAAATCATGAGGCAATCTGGGTGATTGTGGATAGATTGACCAAGTCGGCGCATTTTGTTCCGATAAATATGCGCTATCCTTTGAATAAGCTTACCCAGATCTATATTAAGGAGGTAGTTCGTCTTCACGGAGTGCCTTCGAATATTGTGTCGGATCGAGATCCCAGATTTTCTTCGCAATTCTGGAGAAGTTTGCATGATGCTATGGGAACAAGATTGAAATTGAGTTCTGCGTATCATCCACAGACGGATGGCCAGACAGAGAGAACGATTCAATCTTTGGAAGATGTGTTGCGAGCTTGTGCACTTGAAGAACAAGGAAGTTGGGATCAAGTGCTACCTCTTGCTAAATTCACATACAACAACAGCTATTACGCGAGCATTGGGATGGCACCGTTTGAGGCGTTGTATGGAAGAAAGTGTCAATCCCCGCTATGTTGGTTCCAAGTGGGGGAGAATTTAATGGTTGGACCGGAAATGATACACCAGACATCTGAGAAGATTAAGATGGTTCAGGAAAAGATGAAAGCGGCTCAGAGTCGGCAGAAGAGTTATGCTGATAAGAGGAGAAAACCATTAGAGTTTTCGGAAGGCGACCATGTGTTTCTTCGGATAGTTCCGATGAAAGGAATCAGCAGAGCCTTGAGAATCCGAAAGCTTTCGCCTAAGTGTATAGGTCCCTACCAAATCCTTAAGAGAGTTGGTCCTGTTGCTTATCAACTAGCTTTACCACCCTCTCTATCCAATTTGCACAACGTCTTTCACGTTTCGCAATTGAAGAAGTATGTGCATGACCCATTAGCTATTTTGAAAATTCAACCTGACGACCTAGCTTTGAAGGAAAACCTTACCTTTGAGACCAGACCAGTCCGGATAGAAGATCGTGAAGTTAAGCAGTTCAGGGGAAAGGAAATACCTTTAGTTAAGGTTGTATGGGAGAATGCTGACGTGTCTGAAGCTACATGGGAATTAGAGGAGAAGATGCGTCAAGAGCATCCGGAGTTGTTTTTGTAAACTAGAATTTCGGGGACGAAATTCCTTTTAAGTGGGGGAGTAGAGTAACACCCCTAATTTTCGTCTCCCGGATAATAAGGAAATTAATAATAAAAGTTTTATTATTAATTTATATGAATTTCCAAGTTTATGTTTTGTATTTAATTAGCCTGAAATATAAAAAATTAGTTGAAATATTTTTATATGGCAAATAAATGCAAAATATAAGGATATTGCATTTTAGTCCCTGGATTAGGACCTAAATGTAATATTGAAAAGTTCTTGGAGGGAAAGATTTAAAAATATTAATTTTTAAATTTTGTACTGACCTAACCGGTTAATAATGCCCTGTAACCGGTTAGACGATGAACCCAGAAATTGGGTTAGTGGATTTTGATGAGTAATCACTTGGTTAATTCGTTTAATCGCCACGAGTACAGCTCTAATGCAGTGGAATACGCGTGTCATCGTGCATGGCACACAAATTTGTCTATAAATGGCTAAATTTCTGAAGGATTGGGGGTTGTTTCATCTGAGTTTGTGTTGAAGGGCTGATTTAGGGTTTCTATTTCGTGGGAGTAGATTCTCCTTCTTCCTTGAGTGTTGAGAGACGAGTGATACACGGTTGTGAAGCTCACATCAAGAGCTTTACAAAGATATAAACCTTGTGAGCTGAGGATTAGAGAGCTAAGAGAACGAAGTTGTTGAAGTAGAGGAGTTCTAAAACCGTTCTGCAAAAAACTAATTTCTGGAGCTGATTTGGAGCTTCAATTTTGGTAAGTGTAAGAACTCCTTTGACCTCAAATCACTTCTATCTCTTAGTGCATGTTACCTAGTTTGAGTTCTAATTGTTTTCCCCAATTTCTTTGGCCTATTGCTATGTCAAATTTGGTGGTTTTTGGAACCTGTTGCTGCACACGTGGGTAAAGAGCAGAAATAGGGATTTTGGTGGAATCTGGGAATTTTCTTCAAAACTCTATGTCATTACTCATCAAACACTATCCTAAGGTATGGGAGAAGCTTACCTTATACTAGATTTAGACTAAAATCCAGTGATATAGGATTTGAGTCAACAAAAACTCAAAAGGGCATTATGTGTATGAAGCACAAAGGCTTGGAGGCCAAATTTTAGCTCAATGTTGTTTTGAGCAACTTTATGTTAACGCATGCAATTGATATTGATACTGGAATCTGGATCTAAATGTTTATTTTAAGTTTTGTAGTGTTGAATTGTGTTTATATGGATTTTTATGCAATTTGATACAAGAAACTTAATGCATGCAAGTTGAATATGTTTCTGTGATGAAATATATTTGTTTAAGGTATATGAACCCTGATAAATGTTGAAATTTGGTTAGATTTGAGAAATGAAAAGAATGATTTGTCAAACCTCTTGTTTTAGTGGACTGACTGCATAATCTAACCGGTTACTCGATATTTGTAACCGGTTAGACAATGTAAAATTTCAAAAGAAAATCAGTTTATAAAATCAGTCCTGAAGTCTTATTAAATTTGGCTCAAATCTATACTTTAATTTCATTAGAAACAATAAGAAATGAGATGATTATACTGTCATGGTTCAGATTGAAGGGTAAGAATTAATACCTTAATTTAATGAGATAATTTCAAGAGGAAATTATGTTCATATGAGAATATAATGTGATTTAGACTTTTGAATGATAAACACAGTGTTTTGAGGTATAAAACAAGGTTAAAAATTGTCTATGGATTGGGTAGAAAATTCAAGAAAAAAGGGTTTTTCTGAATTTCAATGGTAAACAGTTCAGGTCTGTAATTCTAACCGGTCAGTCTGAAACTGTAACCGGTTAGTACCTGAACTTGAAAAATAAAAAGTTAAGTTTTTGAGTACCATTGGTTAGGTTTTCCCAATCTAAGACTAATGGCAGGTTTTGAGATAAATCAAGAAAGAATTTTTGGTGCCAAAATTATGCCTCAAATTAATCATTCAAAAGAAAAATGGAATTGTTTCTAAATCACAATAAATAAAGTAAAGATAAAACCAACCTTGATAATTGTGCATCCATATAGAATGGAAGTTTGGTTGGTAGGAACGTTTATCATATTCTGGGAATATGAGGAGGGTACTCCGGGAATACCAAATTGTAACCTACCTGATGACACAATCTGGGAATGTGGCCAGTGTCCTGGACCTGGTTTTTTTTATGCGTTCTGGGAACGTATGCGTTCTGGGAACGTGGTGCACACTCCGGGAGTGATGCTTATTATCCAAGTATGGTTTGGCATTACGTTCTGGGAACGAATGTCAGTGTTCCGGGAACACAAGGGTGTATTGGATGGACGTCCAAGATGGACTTTTAGAGGCCTCAGTTGTGGATAGAAAATCATACATCATGCCACTTGCATTATAAGAGATATAATGTTGAAAATTGGTGTGCTCATATGTACTTGCATTATTATCTGTCCATGATATACTTGTGTTTGTAATTTTAGTCTTTATCAATTATGTATATGTGTATACTTACTCCCTGTGCCCTGTTTAGGTGATGGCCAGATACCTAGCTTGCATCGAGATACGCCCTATCCCTAGTGGCATATGGACGTATGAGGAGCACCGTGCCACTTTTGAGGGGGAGGTGAAGATTACTCTCTACCACCCTAACCCTCTGGTGCGAGTGCGACCTCGTCGATTCAGGATCCCTTTAGTCTATACTATGCATGTTCCACCCTTTTATACATATAGAGGACCACCCCCGGCTCGACCTGTGCGTCGATTTCATAGTTTCCGTTTCAGAGCTGTCACTCGTTCTCATCCTTCCTCCCATAGAGTTGTCACTGAGGAGACTCCTTCTCCTGGTCCGACTGATTTCGAGAGGACTGCTTCTGTAGATCCTAGACCCAGTGGTGGGGTCTCTACACAGTCGGGCGAGGTCGAGGAGGACCCTGTGGAGGATGAGAGCGAGGAGGAGGTGCATGTCGAGCCGACTGTTTCTGCTAGAGGTGGACCTGCTGGTCCATAGGAGCCTGCATAGCATGGATGTTTTTGGATCCTAGATCCTAGGGATAGAGCTGTGGAGGATCCGAGAAGCTGCTGAGGACACGGATGACCTGCTCTGGGACTTCTACTTTTGGGATTATGTGATATACTGTATATATTTAGAGAGGTCTTAGAGTGAGGTTTATGTTATTAAGTTGTTTTGTATATATTCCACAAAACTTGCTATCTCGACTCTTATTACTTGCTACTGATGATACTGATGGGGTTTTATGTCATGACACATATATATATCTATGTTATGTTCTATTTACCTCAGCAGTGCCCCATAAGTATTACTTTTACTTCCGCAAACTCTGATTTTGACGAAAGAGGATTCGGCAATAAGTTCATATCCTATACACTCGAGTAAATCCAAGAGACAATAATATTTTTAACAAATGCTACAGAAATGTTTTGTTATATTATAAAAATGTTGTCTCGAGAGTCTTTTCGTAATTAAAGTATTATTAAGCCGAATTCAAATATTTGTTCCGATTAAAAGTGTTTATGATTAAGCAAGTATTGATTGAAAAGAAAAAATTTTCTAGTCCTATTTTGATAGCAAGTATTTCAATCTTTTGGAATTATTTATTATTTTCGGGATATAAAACGAGGGTGTCACAATCTTGGTGATGTATTTTGAGGCAACTTGATGTTTATCAATGTGAAGTGATGAAGTTTCAGCGTCAAAATAGTGGTATCTTGATTGACTGTTAATGAATAACTTCATGTTTATTTGCTTCATTTATGAGCTTTACTTGGGACTTTTAAGTTCAGGTTCTTACTTCCAATTTTGAGTCATAATGGTGGTTGTCAAAAAAGATAACAAATTAGGGTCCAAAGTCATATTGCTTTCAATTACATTTAACACATTTCTAAAGGCATAATCAATCACATAACTAACATCACCACACACTTTACATATCATAAACATGATACCCTCTCTCAACATATTACCCTCGCTCTGCCATATCTCCACCGCCCCATATGGCACCATAATACACAAACATTACCTAAGGACCATCCATAACTAACAAAAGCAACACACCAAATGTAATAGTCCAAGATATCACAATTCCAGCAACTACAATATTCATTTTCCATCTCTCATGTACTAATTTATTTTTACATTTCAGTAACCTTTGCTTGGAGAGTTCACAAGTTTGGCATATAACGGGTTTCACTGCTCCATCATCCCCTTCTTATTCTTCCTTTGATGATGCTTCATCTTCCCATTTGAAGTAACCTCTAGTATTTTGAATCTCATGCATCTAAACAAAAAAACATCTTCTCACAATTGAAATTTAGAATAAACCTTAAACCTAGAATGGAGGTGAAGAGTTAGATATCAAACCTGCAACACCCTACTTTCATAACCCGAGTACAACAACAACAACAACAACAACTAAGCCTTTGTCCCACTAGGTGGGGTTGGCTACATGGATCAAACGACGCCATAAAGGCCTATCATAAATCATGTCTTTTGATAAGGCATTGATTGCCATATCCTTCTCAATTGTTTCGCCTATAGTTTTTCTAGGTCTTCCTCTTCCTCTAGCCCTTGTAGTACCCTCCATTTGGTCTACCCTCCTAACCGGGGCTTCCACCGGTCTCCTCCACACATGCCCAAACCACCTAAGACGAGATTCAACCATTTTTTCAACAATAGGAGCAACCCCGACTTTTTCTCGAATATACTCATTTCTAATCCGATCTTGTCTGGTATGCCCACTCATCCACCGCAGCATCCTCATCTCTGCAACATGAAGTTTATTCTCTTGTGTTCCCTTTGCCGCCCAACACTCTATCCCATATAACATCGCCGGTCTTACAGCAGTGCGGTAGAATCTTCCTTTAAGTTTAAGTGGTACCTTCTTATCACATAACACGCCCGAGGCACTCCTCCATTTCATCCACCCTGCTTGAATCCTATGATTTACATCTCCTTCTATTTCTGCATCCTGCTGTAAGATAGAACCAAGATACTTAAACTTCGGGACTTGTGCTAAGACATGCTCTCCAACCTTCACCTCCCGAGTAAGGCCCACGTGCCTCTTGCTAAAATTACACTCCATATACTCTGTCTTGCTTCGACTTATCCGGAATCCAGACCCTTCTAAAGCTTGTCTCCACATTTCAATCTTCCCATTTATTTCCTCTCTAGTATCCCCAATAAGCACAATATCATCCGCCAAGAGCATGCATTTGGGCACTGGTTCTTGGACATGTTCCGTAAGCACATCCAAGACCAGTGTAAAGAGGTAGGGGCTCAAACTTGACCCTTGGTGTAGACCTATCGTGATGGGAAAATCCTCTGAATCCCACTTTGTGTCCTCACGCTCGTCTTGACCTCGTCATACATATCCTTAATGGCTCTAATATAGGCAACACGCACCCCTTTCTTCTCGAGAGCCCTCCATAGTACCTCTCTAGGCACTCTATCATAAGCTTTCTCCAGATCAATAAAAACCATATGCAGATCCTTTTGTTGCCTCCGGTATTCCTTCATCAACCGGCGCAGTAAGTATATTGCCTCCATAGTTGATCTCCCCGGCATGAAGCCAAATTGATTCTCAGTAACATGAGTCTCCTGCCTCAATCTTCGCTCTAACACCCTTTCCCAAAGTTTCATGGTATGACTCATAAGCTTAATCCCTCTATAATTCGCACAATCCTGTATGTCACCTCTGTTCTTGTAGATAGGGATTAAAGTGCTCCTCCTCCACTCGTCCGGCATCTTCTTGGATCTTAAGATCTCATTAAACAACTTGGTGAGCCAACTGATGCCCCTCTCTCCCAAAGTTTTCCATACCTCAATGGGGATACTATCCGGACCAACCGCTATACCATTATCCATCCTTCTCAATGCCTCTTTTACCTCAGTCTCCCTAATTCTACGGTAAAAGGTATGATTTTGGTCCCCTTCTCTAGTGATTATCTGATCATGATGTGAACTTTCATGACCTTCATTGAAAAGGTTGTGAAAGTAACTCTTCCATCTTTCTTTTACATCCAAATCTGCGACCAAGACTTTGCCATCTCCATCCTTAATGCACCTCACTTGATCTAGGTCTCTCGTCCTCCTTTCCCTAAGTTTAGCAATCCTATAAATACTTCTTTCCCCTTCCTTAGTGCCTAGAGATTGGTATAGCCCATCAAACGCTCTACCTCTTGCTTCGCTCACCACTTTCTTGGTCTATTGCCTAGCTGCTTTATATTTATCCCAACTCTCTGCATTTCTATTCAAGGACCAAGTTTTGAAGCATTCCTTTTTCTCCTTTACCTTATCTTGCACCCTTGCATCCCACCACCATGATTCCTTGCCCTTTGGTCCATAACCTCTTGATTCACCGAGTGTCTCCTTTGCAATCTTCCTAATCCCTTTGGCCATAACCTCCCACATTTCATTTGCGCTTCCATCTCCATTCCAACTTCCTTCCTCTAAGACCCTTTGTTGGAATCGTTTTTCCCCCTTCAATTTCCACCACCTGATTCTTGGAGCCTTTTCTTGTATTTTTCTTTCCATCCTTCTCTTAACCCTTACATCCATAACCAAGACTCGGTGTTGGGTAGTCAAGCTCTCTCCAGGTATAACTTTGCAATCCATGCAAAGCTTTCTGTCTGGTTTCCTCATAAGGAAGAAATCAATTTGAGAGCGCGTTGACCCACTCCTATATGTGATAAGGTGTTCCTCCCGCTTTTTAAAACAAGTATTGGCTATTGTTAGATCGAAAGCTGAGGAGAAATCGAGAATGGTTTTACCTTCCCCATTTGCTATCCCTATGCCATGGCCTCCATGGAGTCCTTCAAATCCACAAGGGTCACTTCCCACATGGCCATTGAGATCTCCCCCTAAGAAGATCTTTTCTCCCATAGGTATTCCTTGGATTACCTCTTCCAGCTCCTCCCAAAATTGCACCTTAAGATGATCTTCCAACCCTGTCTGAGGTGCATAAGCACTAATCACGTTGAAAGTATCTCTTCCAGCTACCAACTTAAGAGCTATGATCCTATCCCCAACTCGCTTCACCTCCACCACATCCTTCTTCCACACCTTATCCACTATGATGCCCACCCCATTTCTCGCTCTAATCTTACCGGTGTACCAAAGCTTGAAACCCGAAGAGTCTAATTCCTTTGCTTTTTCCCCAACCCACTTGGTTTCTTGTAGGCACATAAAATTGATCCTTCTCCTAATCATGGTGTCCACTACTTCCATTGATTTACCGGTAAGTGTGCCTATATTCCATGTTCCAAACCGAATCCTAGTGTCGTGAACTAACTTCTTTACCCGCACCCGTTCACCAAAATGCGGAAACCCTTGCTTATTTTTCACTGCATCTAGGCGGCGATGCAGCGGCCCTTGCTCATTTGACAATGTACTCGAGCCATACATCGCGTTGCTTCTGGGCAACGACCTAGCATTAACCTTATAACATCGTTGATCCATATCATAGATTCGACAAAATTTTTACGTTGGCTGTCGAGGCCTAACACAACCATCACCTTTTATCCGGAATTATTATGGACTTGTTAAAGTATTATAATTTATAGGAAATAAATATTTCTTTTTCTTTCCATTGAAATTCTAATGGGTCGGGTGCGCAAAACACAAAAACCTTTGGATCTCGGAAATAAACGTATACATTGTTTAAATAGTGGATTCGACGCCCTTTTGAAATTAATAAAATATAACTTAAGTACTTTGAAATAAAAGGATGAGATAGCATTTGCTTGGCTTTGAAAACTTAGTATAACTTTGCTACTAAAATAGTAGTGAAGTTATCTCTCGTCATTTCAGAACTTAAGGTTTTATTCTTTCGCAATGGCATAACCGAATCCTTTTGAAATAAAATCAGATTAAGCGGAAAATCATTGGACTATGGATAATAAACATAACATAATATATACATATATATATTAGTGATAAAAGGGTACGTAGTCCAAGTAGTCAGATAACCAAGTTCAAGTAAGAATAATTACATGAAACGGAAATATAAAAAGTAAGGAATCAACACTCTAGAGCTCTCCAAAAATATGTGCAATATAAACATCTCAAAATAATGGCCCCAGAGCTGATCCAGGAGTAGCAGTAGTAGTAGTAGTAGTCCCAGTCACCAGAGAAACATACATCCATCCATCATCGGAGTCCACAACAGCTGTAGATCGGGTCCCTGACCCACACTACCTATACTTAGCACATACCTAAGGGCCATCATCCCTCCACTGGCTACCAGTAGAGTGATCGACTGGCTCATCTCTGCTCCCTGCCTCGACAGGATCCTCCTCCACCTCATCCGACGGGGATGGTACCCTTCCACTGGGCACAGGGTTGGGTGATGGTGCAGCCCCGACTGGACTCGTCAGATCAGGTGTGGGAGTATCCTCCCGGACAACTCAAGAGGAAAAAGGGTGAGAGCGGTAAACTAAACGAAAACGAAAGTGATGATATGTACGGGCAGGTTGAGCGGGAGGTGGTCCATGATGTGTATAAAAGGGTAGTACATGCATAGTATAGATAATGGGGATCCTGAATCTACAAGGATGAACACGGACCAGTGGATTAGGGTGATAGAAGGACAACTCAACCTCACCCTCATACACTGTTCGGTGGTCCTCATAGACCCACACTCCACTAGGGAGATGGCGGATCTCGATGCAGGCGAGATAGCGAGACATCACCTACAAGGGCATGGGGATAAGCAACAACATACACATAATCGAAAGAGAGTAAAGGTTTAAAAATTTATATGTATGACAGATATTAGTCAATCATATAATCAAATACAGGTCATTACACATACAAATCAATAACAAGTAAGAATGCACATAATATGCTCACACTCAGGTTATCAATCAAATAACATTTAATTATTTATCAATGGCATGATGTATGAATGTCCTATCATTAGTCTTATATTCCATAGAAACTATTTCCCCCTTAAGGGCAGCCATCCTTATAACTTCATGTACAATTTTTGTACTCGGTACCTTTGCGGGGTACAATTCAATACAATTCTGTGGAATGTATTACGCTCAAGCTTGGTAGTGATTCAAAACGCCACAACCTCGCAGACGTCACGCTCCAACATAATAATCACGTCATCAGTATCCTCACACTGGCCACATTTTTATCACACATAAACGTGTCATCTAGCAGGACGTGTTTGGCGCTCCCAGAGGTCCTCCTCAGGTTATAAAAATATCCGTGAGAATTCGATCTAACATCCAAACTCCATGCATGAATGCATCACAAAAAATTTTGTTGATTGGTACTTTAAAATACATGATAATAATATCCAACATTATATTCAAGTAATTAAACATATTTCATGAATATTTTCAAGAAAATAACTAAAACACCCAATTAGACATGTTTAAGTCCCATATGCATTCCATGATATTTATTTATATGTTAAAATAATAGTTCAGAAATAAAAATGACATTTTTAAGTATTTTCAGCACTGGTAATCGATTACCACGTGTATTCTTGCTTTCTGTTTAAAAAATAGGGCAGATAACCGATTACCCTATCGTGATAATCGATTACCCCTGACAGTAAAACACTGAAAATTTGGTTTTAACATACCATTTTCAATTTTAACCAAATTTAACTCAAGCCAAACATTCACAAAGTTGACATAACATATTTGGAACATGCTCAAGTACCGAAATCACATTAAATCACAGAGATTTCACAATTTCACATAATTATGCATAAAACTATGGAAATCAACAACTTAGCATACCAAAACTCAAATTATTCAGTTTATTCATGGTTTCAGGTTCTTAATAGCTTGCATGCATCTAATATGACTTGCTCAAATCAATCACAGAGCACAATTGGTCTCCAAACCAAATTCCTAATTCAAACTAAGCCCTTAGAGCCTCTTGGTGGCTCTCTATACAAAATCATGTTATTTAATCTCAAACTAGTGTAGGTTGAGATTTCCCTTTACCTCACAGACGTGATCAAACATAAACTTCATAGAAAACATGCTTCCAAATTTGATTTCCCAAAAATCCTTTGACAGCAGCACATGCATAGCAGTTTTGAGTAGGGTCACAAGATCAGAGTTTTTGACAAGTCAATCATGCAAAAGAATTGGGGAAAATGGTTAGGCTTTATTCTCTGCAACAAGTACAAGAGAAGGGGACAAGTTTGAAATCAAATGGGTTAATGAGCTTACCACAATCAACTCCTAAAGTAAGCTCCAGGAATCAAATTTCTGCTTCTGCAGAATAGGAACCTCAACTTGCAAACTTCGATTCTCCTTGCACACTCACTCTCAGCTCACGATTTTAGTATCTTTGTGAAGCTCAGGATATAAGCTTCACAATGGTGTATGATTTGTGGGTGATTCTCAGAATCGAAAGAGAACGAAAGAGGGCAAATTAAGAACCCTAACTCAACCAACACAGAGCAATTCTTCAGAAATTGGCCAAAATGAGTGTTGATTCAACACAATCGTGGTTTATATAGAAAAATTAGGCATTCGTGCAAGGCGACGCGTGCATTAGGACGTGTTTAAGGCACGATTTCATGTCAAAGTTGGGTTAATTCGTTGATTCGTAATCAAACGCACTATAAACTGGTCTCGCTGCACTATGGTGATCGATTACCGCATCGTGGTAGTAATCGATTACCACGAGTGAAATTTTCAAAAATTTATATTTTATTGCATTTCCCTCCAAAACCGTTTCTAATATTACTTTTAGGTCCTTAAACAGGGACTAAATTAAAAAACTCATATTTTCACATGAAAATAATTATCAAATTATTTTTCATGCATTCTCACTTATCAAATGCACTCACAAAACACATAATTAATCGAAGATTAAATTAAAAGTAATTAATTATAAATAAACTTTATAATTAAACTTTCATTAATCAGGAATTAAAAATTTGGGGTGTTACAAAACCTTCCAATTAGGGTGTTGGACTACTGGCAAGTATACTGGGTCACAGGTAATAAAGAGTAAGTAAAATTATCGTTCCACTCGGGGATTGCAAATTTTTTCTAATTTATTTCACCTAATTGCGATTACTATGTGAAACTTGTATTGGTTTGGGTTTAGAGAAAGGAATGTAGAATAGAAAGAATGAAACAAATCAGAAACTAAAAAGGATTTAGAAGCAAATATGGGAAAGGTTAGGAACTTGGTTTCATTGTAGGATCAGGTTATTAATTATGAAAATCTGTTTTCCAATAAATCAAAAACTCCAGAAACAATAAAAGCTAGATCTCTCATGCCTTTTATGTTTCTTACCCCTTCATCCCTTAAGTGAGTTCTAGTTTATAAGAGTTATACAATTACCCAAAAGTATTCCTACGAATTGAATAATTATATTGTTTGGTTGAAAGGCCTAATCTAAATCCTAATTTTCCAATTAAGGTTCAGATTACCAGAGCAAAACATAAAGTAGCTAATTTTATGCATTGTAAATAAAACACAACCAAGCAATTGATTTGAAAGGAAAAACATTAATTCATGAATAAACAGCCAAATTAAGATCCATACAAATCCACTCTATTCCTAACAAGAGGTTCAGTTATACATATTGGAAGAAGAAATACAAGGAATGGGAAAAACTAATAATCATAGACAATAATCAATTTATCCCCAAGAGATCTTCAATCTTCCAATCTTCAATCCTTGTGCCTTGCCTCCTTGCTCTCAATTGCAGAACTAGTCCCTCTTCTCTAATCCTATTTTCTATTCAAATCTCTTATTTGGCTCTAAAAAGTCTATAAAACCTAATGGAAAAACCTATATTTAAAGTCTAAAACTAATCCTAATAGATTGGAAGCAAAACTGATCAAAAATCAGCCCAATTGGGCTTTCTCGAAGTGTGTGCGCTTGGGCGCACAGTTCTGATCTGATGGTGCTGACCGGGGGTTGCGCGCCTGGGCGTGCGGGTCCGTGCGCCTGGGCGTGCAAGCCCTACTCCGACTCTGTTTCGCTCCGTTCTTGTGCTATTTTCAAGATCCTTTCATTCTCTTTTCAGCTCCATAATTATTTTCTTCAATTAAGCTCCGAAAGTACCTGAAACATACACAAAACATATCAAAATGTTCAAAGGATTCTAAATTACCTAACTTCCTAAAAACTATTCAAAAAGTCCTAACTTTGCAAGAGAAACAAGTCAAATCCAAAGTAAAAGGGAGTCTAAATCATGCTCAAAACATCATATATTAGACCCAAATCACTCCCCCAAACTTAGTATTTTGCATGTCCCAGGCAAAAGTAAAATAAAAACTCTAGAACACAAGACTACCTCCTAAATCAAAATGTATGTACACACCTAATCTAGGACGTCGACTCACAGACTCAGACACTTATTTTTACAAGCAATTCATACAATTAAAACCTGGTTAGAGAAACAAACTCCAAAAGAACTAATGATTAGTGAACACTCTCAACCTAACAGTGTATATCTCTCATGTGTATCAAGGGTTATATATATGTAATTCACTCAAGTTCATATAGTGATAATCGAGCCGTACGAGGAGAAAACTTCTTATACGTTTCTAGGGGGTGTATTGTTCATCTATATCTATCCCAATGAGTCGTTTATCAAATCGTTGCAATCGATGTTCGATCCTGAAGAGAGGGACGAGATCTTCAGAAAGTGGGTTTTTATGATCCAATAAAGAATCAAACCTATTTAAATATTCCTATGATTACAAGGCGCTCAACCCACAGGAACTGTTCAAGATATTTTAAAAAGGGCAGGTGTTTTTTTGGAATTTCCCCTAATCAACAAACGAAATTAAATTAATGAAATAAAAAAAACCATAGGCTTGACCATAGACTCAAATCTCCACTGAAATCATTGAATGCACAAAAATCAAAAGGTCTTATATTTGGTTGTAATGAGCTCATGGCTAAAAGTGTCAGGTGGGATAAAAGAAAGAAAGGATAAAACTAAGGGCTAAAATGCAAAAACAAATTTCCCTCTAAAAATTATGAATGAGCAATGAATACTAAGAGGACTCACACTCAACTCACAATTATTTCATACTTCTTTTCTTTTCACTTTTTTCTCTTCCACTCTCTTCCAAATTTCATTTTATTTTCTTTTCATCTTTTTCTATTTTTTACTTGGAAGAGAAAGAAAACCCAATCACTTTTACCATATTTTTTTTCACTTGAGCCATTCCTCTCAATTGCTCATTCAAAATTCCAAAGGTACTAACAAAGAATTTTTCAAATCAATGTAGGGTACCAAAGAAAATCAAATTTTTATTTTAGGCTCAAAATGGGCAACTAAAGGAACTATAATCAATTCAAATTAGTTGAAGGCCACAAAAACACATCCTAAGTGCCTTAATCATCTTAATGCATGCAAACAACTATCAATCTCAAAATGGTCACCGGTCAAGTATTAGAACACAAAATCAAAGTGAACACACTCATGAAAGAAATAGGGGTTTCAAATCAAATATTTCACTAATCACATACCCCTTCAGTGTTTAGGCTCAAAATCTCACTAGGCTAAAGGTCAGTTCACTGATCACAATTTCTCAAAAAGTTTGTCAAAATAACCAGATTTCAAAAATATTTACAGCTCAATCAATTAGTATCATAAATCAATGCGTGTAATCCTAAACTAAGTATTTACACCTATCATAAAAAAAACAGTCCTAAGTCTAGAATAATTACCTACTCCTACCAAGGATACAAACCAATACCAAATATGGGAGAAAAAATCAAAACTGAAAAATTTTTAGTTTGTCCACTCCCCCAAACTTAGAGGCTGGCTTGTCCTCAAGCAAACTAATATAACCTAAAACTAAAAAATAAAAATTAAAAACAAAAGCAAGGAGTTAGAGACTTCCTTTTGTAGCACAGCATTCTCTCTTGATGCACCATGGGGAAGACTCCCCCAAACTTATTCACCTGTGTCACATGAACAACTAAAAATAGTGCTAGAAGCACTTCATTAGTAGTTTCATATAGAAAGCTCTAAACTCTTTATTCAAAAGTCAAAACCCACACTACTACATAATTACAAAGAATCCACCAGGATCCCAAATTCTATAGGTTAATTCCCATGTGATGCAACAATAACAAGTTATTCCCACATCCCATGGGACAAACCTTGGATGATGGTGGAGTAAGGAAGTTTTAAAAATAAGTTCAATCCCACCAGGGTTAAAAGGTGCATTCCTTACTCCATGCATCATTTCAGATAAGTTATTTCTTTTCCCATTCATGAAGTTGTTAATTCCATGAATTACGAAAACTATCTTTTCAGGCTCCCTATTGTTTAACAATGATTTAGATTAATTTTTAGAATTTTCCTGAAAGCACAAAGGTTGAATATAGTGGAAAAATTTTGAGTCATCCAAGCATGAAATAGATTTAACCAAATGTTTAAGTGCAAGAAATTCATCATGCAAGGGTGGATCAAATTTTTCTACCATATTCAAACATTCTATTGTTTTATTTCGGTCTACTTCCTCAAACTCATTATGCACATTTTCATTTACTTGCTCCTCCATAGGGGTTTCATCATTGGTCACATCCATCACCACCACTTTTTCCTCTCTTTGAAGAGAGTCAAAAATTGTTGGTGATGCTTGTGACTCTTCATCTAACTGTTTTGAAATGTGTTCAACTTGAATTTCAAGGTTACTTAAACAATCACTTGGGATTTGAAAATAGTTTCTAGATTGTTCAACATATTCTTTAGTGGTTTGAGCACATTTCTCTAAAGCAATTTCCCATGGAGCTTTCTCCACAGGAATTGACTCTACAAAAAAAAATTCTCAATTGTAGCTTGTAATTTCTCTAAAGCTATTTCCAATGGAGTTTTCCTATCACTTATGTTTTGTGCATAATAGTAAGAAGAATAGGGATCCGAAATAAATCTATTACAATCTAAATCATTATTAAAATAATAGTTATACATGAAAAGGTACAAGTTACACAAGTAATTACAAATAAGTACCGGAAAAAATTAAAATCGAATTTCAATCCCCAGCAACAGCGCTAAAAACTTGTTGGACTACCGGCAAGTATACCGGGTCACAAGTAATAAAGAGTAAGTAAAATTATCGTTCCAGTCGGGGATTGCAAATTGTTTCTAATTTCTTTCACCTAATTGCGATTACTATGTGAAACTTGTATTGGTTTGGGTTTAGAGAAAGGAATGTAGAATTAAAGAATGAAACAAATCAGAAACTAAAAAGGATTTAGAAGCAAATATGGGAAAGGTAAGGAACTTGGTTTCATTGTAGGATCAGGTTATTAATTATGAAAATCTGTTTTCCAATAAATCAAAAACTCCAGAAACAATAAAAGCTAGACCTCTCATGCCTTTTATGTTTCTTACCCCTTAATCCCTTAAGTGAGTTCTAGTTTATAAGAGTTATACAATTACCCAAAAGTATTCCTGCGAATTGAATAATTATATTGTTTGGTTGAAAGGCCTAATTTAAATCCTAATTTTCCAGTTAAGGTTCATATTACCAAAGCAAAACATAAAGTAGTTAAGGTTCCGTTTTTAAGATCCTTTCATCCTCTTTTCAGCTCCATAATTATTTTCTTCAATTAAGCTCCGAAAGAACCTGAAACATACACAAAACAAATCAAAACGTTCAAAGGATTCTAAATTACCAAACTTCCTAAAAACTATACCAAAAGTCCTAACTTTGCAAGCGAAACAAGCCAAATCCATAGTAAAAGGGAGTCTAAATCATGCTCAAAATATCATATATTAGGCCCAAATCATAGAGCATCTCCAGAACTTTCTCTCTGGGTTCATAGTGCTATGAGAGGTCATCAACCTAGCAAAAACACCACATTGGCACAAATTTTTTCATGATTTTGTCACGGTACTAGATGTACACGACTTACAGCTTCTCCCACTCTCTGACGCGGCGCCCTTCATGCTCTATTTAGATGCCATTGATGCAACACCCTTCTTTGTGGAACGACGGCGCTCTCCAAGGTTGAAAAAGGGTGTCATCAACCCTACATATGAATGCACTTAGGACCACACGTGACACACACGTGCTCTAGGCCACATCAGATGCACCGTTGGAGGGCCACCCTCGATCCTGGACACTTGTAAGGGCTGACATGGCACTCCATTTGCCATGTCAGCGAGTAATGGAAAAAAGCAGACAGAAGGACTAAAAACAAAATTATAAAACATTTAAGGACCATTCTGTTGGAAACCAACAAGCGGTCTAACAATATACTAGAGGAGGGGTGAATAGTAGTTTGAAGCAGAGATACCGGATTTTCGAATTAGATTGAAAATGGTTAAATATAATTACTGATTTTATTAAAAATGCCGAGATAGTGCCGACCAGAATCCGATTATCTACAGATAGTTGATTTCCGAGTTCGATCACACACAATCGGGTTTGCAGCGGATCACAGCATATATACTTCAACTGAATGTGAAGTTATGCAGAAAACCGATTAAATGCCGACAATGCAGAAACCAAATAAAAATGCAGTAAGCAGTAAAAGAGGACACAAAGATTTTTATACTGGTTCACTCTCCACCACTGAGAGCTACGTCCAGTCCCCTCTGAACCTTAGGGAGCTTTTACTCAAAATAAAATAAAGGGTCACAATAGGATTTACAAGAGAGCCTATCTCACTAAACCTATCCCTATCACAGAGTGTACCATACTCTTGACCACTACCCCAAACCAATTTGATTTTGCTGCCAGTTGAAGAACCTCTTCAACTCTTTCACTGCGGAGACTTTCTTGAAACCTTCAAGGACTTCTTCTTTTCTTCAAATGAACACGAGAGCAGTAAATGAAATGTTGGCTCCAAATTCCGAACACCAGTTACTTCTGAATTTGACAATATTGATGCAACTGGGTTTCAGACTAAGCAAGAATTAGCAGATAAAAAATTTAAGTTTTTTGTTAGAAGGTTTTTGCGTTCAATGTCTGATCTCTTGATTCTTTTTCTTCTCTGAATTTCGTCTTCTTATTTATGTTGAAAGAGATAATTTCTTCCAATTCAAATTTTTGAATCCCACGAATCAAGGAGGGAAGAATTTCACCATGTGATTAATTAATGATTACGAGATTCCCTCTCCAACAGTCATATTCTGATTCGGTTTAATTCTGAATCAAATCTTTCATTTAATGTCAATTCCTTTATAAACAGATTATGATGATTAGCGAGCTCCGAGCTTCAAGTTGGACAGAGCTTCCATAACTTATGACTTGATGAGAATCGAGCTTGTGCTTGAACTTGATGATGCTTGCACTATTGTTGACCGAGTGAACCGAGCTTGAGCTTGAGCTTGACCCTGATGACTGAGCTATGGCCAAGCTTTTGAATTCGAGATAGAGTTCAACTTTGACATCCGATCTTTTTGGCCGAGCTTAATATTTGACGCGCTGATGCTTTACTATTTTACTCGGACGTAACAAAGGCCGAGCTAAACTTCTGACTTGCTTCTGGTTCAACTCCAGTTGGCTTTGCCGAGCTGATGATTTAACATTTCACTCGACTGCACCGAAGGCCTAGCTAATGGTTCGACTACATTTGCTGAGCATCTTCCGAACTGAGCTTCTTGTTGTCCGAGCTTAGCTCACCACCTGAGTCTACCGCTGTTTGATATATAAAGGTACGGTATGTCAGCAGACTCGGAATCTGGGTTGTTGTTGTTTACTCGTTACTCGCTACGAGTTCTTCCGCTCAATTTGTCTTCATCAAAACCTTGACCGAGAACCGAGAGCCGATTCTACAATCTCCCCCTTGCAGTTTGTCGTCATCAAAACTTAGCATTCCTTGCTGATTCTACACATTCAAGGTCAAAAAAAGATTTAGGGACTAAATTCAAAACACAGTCAACTTATAATGATCAAAACCATATTTAAGTCTTGTCTGATATTTAGGTTGAATTATTTACTCCCTCCATTCCACTTTATTTGTCACTTTAACATTTTTCACTTGTTCCAAATTATTTGTCGCTTTAGGAATTCGAGGGTGTATTAATTGATTTTTTCCCACTTTAACCTTGCATTTAATATATTGGAATATGTGAAATAAGTGATAATTAATGTATTATGAGAATATTATAGTAAAGTAACTCTCTCTGGTCTCTATTATAAGGAAAACTAACATAAATCACACTTATTAAAAAAGTTAGTTAAGTGTATTTAATTTTCTCAAATTCATAAAAAATATAGTTATTTTAGGAAAGTTGTATTGTGAACGAAACAAAAATTAAATGAAATTATTACTTTCTAGGAATATTTTAGGAATAATTTGTATTATAAATAGAAAATTAATTAACTTTTTGTTCTATTTGAGACCAAGGTAAGTATGTCTTTTTTTCTTATAATAGAGACCGGAGGGTGTATCTAATCATTCTCTTGAAAATTGAAGCATTAAATGACTTTCTTAATGTGAAATTTTTAAAACGACAGTTAAATTAGAACGAAGGGAGTATATCTTACAATATAAGATAGATTTATTCTATATAGTTGTATCAAACATCAAAATAATGTAAGTGATCGACTAAAAATCACATAGTAATTGGGACAAATATTGAGTTATAATTATACTTTATATATATTTTTATTTGCTTTATTAAATAATTGATTGTTTAAAAATATTTTTGGGTCAGACTTTAAGTATGTTTATGTCCTAAAATATGTTATTAGTTAGCATTTTTAAGATTTGTAAACACTTACGTATTTATGGGTTGAGTTTTACCTAAGTTTCACGAGTTTACTTGAACTCTCAAATTTTACAATCATGGGTATGAATATTTGTTATGTATTTTCAAAATTATCTCTATTAATAGTATTGTTAATCTAAAATTTTTAAAGGTGTTTGTGGAAATAAGTAATTAGTTGTCATTAAAAATTGGTATAGGATTTTATAATTAGGGACAAAATAAAAGTCTCAAAATGATATTATATTTAGGGACAGATGGAGTAATAATATACTACCTCTCATCTATAAGATTTTTATTAAAAAAAAATTGGTTCTATTTATAATACATATCTCAATTTTCGATAACATTTAATTAATTTTTTTTTCAAAAAAAAATAGTTATTAAGTTAACACTTTTTAAAATTCCAGTAATAATATAGGGGTAGGTAACTTTGAAAAATATTCTCCCTCAAATTCAAAAGTCTTGATCATATTGAAATTGTACGAGTTTTAAGAAATGGTTAAATAATATAAGAATTTGGGATAATTTACTAAAATATCCTTTTATAATCATAAACTATTGAGGAGAAAGGAGAGAGGAGAGGAGAGACGAAAAGAGTGAAGGTGAAAAAGGATGGTAATGAATAAGGGTATAGTTGAAAAAAAAAGGATAATTTATGTATTGAGTTTGTAAACGGTCAAGACATATAGATCAAGAATAAAAAACTATATGACTAAGACTTTTGAATCGAAATAAGTACTCCAATATGATCAAGACTTGAATGGAAAACTATATGATTATGACTTTTGAATCGAAATAAGTACTCCAATATGATAAAGATTGGAGGTGAAAAAAGATTGTAATGAATAAGGGTATAGTTGAAAAAAAATAGGATAATTATGTATTAAGTTTGTAAACGGTCAAGACATATAGATCAAGAAGAAAAACTATATGATTAAGACATTTGAATCGAAAAAAAATAGGAGTATTAAATATTTACATTTACAATATCACTAACAACATTAACTCAATTATTTGATGAACATAAATATTATAAAAAGGGTCTTATATAGACAGTAAAGAGTAGCATTTACAAACCACTTTTTTTTATACCATGTTTTACGCTACTTTATTTCGAAACAAAATATATGTTTCAGGTAATTAGGTAATATATTTCTTTTCGTACTTTTAACTTTTCTATCTCTCCCTCTTGTGATAAGATTGATAGATAATCTATTCAGATCATTGATTTGGGTCTGATATATAGTGTTTTCAAGTGATAATTAACTCCCTTTTGTTATGGATTTGGCTTGTTTCTTGAGTAAATATTAGGTTTTCGTTATGTTTTTAGTTAAGTTAGGTGATTTAGAATCCTTGAACGTTTTGATCCGTTTTGGGTTTGATTTCAGGTATTTGGAGCTTAATTTGATGATTTTATGTTTTGGAATGGAAAAGAGCTTTGAAGACCAGAAGATTGGAGCTAGAATGGAGAGAAATGATGTTCTTAAATGTGGCCCAAGATGGGTTTTAAATGCCAAGAGTTGGGGTGCAAAAAGACAGAATTAATTGAAGAAAAATCCAGCCAACTCAGGTAGAGTCATACCCAGGCGTGTGGTATGCCACGCCTAGACGCGACTGGCATGTAAAGAGGAAGAGCTGAGGAATTTGGTGCTTGCGCCTAGGCATGGGGGAGCTGCGCCTAGACGCGTGTTGCTGCGTGGACCTGCAAGTTGGGCCTATCTATTTTGTTTTTGAGGATTCTGATAGATTTCTGAAAGATTAGTTTTAGGATTAGCTTTTTCTATATATTCTAGGTCTTAGCATTAGGTTTAGGTAGCTTTTAGAGAAAGAGAGAGATTGCATATTCTGCACTTCATTCAAGGAGAAGAGTTTAGGTAATTTCATATTGTCTATAATAGGGTATCCTATTCTATTTCTTCTATTTTATTCTTTTATAATGTGTAACTAAAACCCTTTAATTTGTAGTTAGGAACATGGTGGATTTGTATGGATGAGTTTATATATTTATGAATTAATGTTTTTCATTCAAAACCTATTGTTTGGTAGTGTTTTAATTCCAATTCATGAAATTGGTCACTTTATGTTTTGTTTTAAATCTCTAATCCAACAAGAGGGATTTGAGGGTTAAAATAGTTCATTCTTTCAAACTTTATAACCGCCTAGTATGTAGGGATACAACTAGGGCTTATATGACGTGTATGTTCCAGTGGGCTTAATTAATGGTTATTCGTATGTCAAAATCACTTAAGGGATTAAGGGTTCTCATATGAATAAGAAACATAAATTCACAGAGGGATCTAGTTTTTATTACCTCTGGGATGTCGTGGGTTTAATGAAAAATAGAGATTCATAATTAATAAATAAGTCTTGCAATGAAACTAGTTCCTAACACCTTTCTCTATGTCTCACAAATCCTATTTTTAATTAATTTATTTTTAATAGTTTGTTTATTAAATAATAAAAAGTTTATAGATTTCTCTTTTAATTACCCTTTGGTGAGAATTATTTGGAAACAACTCACAATCCCCGAGTGAAACGACGATAATTTACTTACTCTTTATTACTTGTGATCTAGTATACTTGCTAGTATCTCCAAAAATCATTCATCAACCCTCTAAATAATTGTTCTTCTAAGGATTCCAATTTTTGTACATTAACAAGGAACATCTTATAATCCAACTTGTCTATTACTACACCAACAAAATGTTACTGTATATTTTCTTTATGATGAATAGATAATTTAAAATATTTTTTTATTAGTGAATAATATTTTGGTCTAGTCCCACGTTTTTTCATAAAAGGAAAGCATGTTCAAGTTGGGATCATCCACTATTTTTCCTGCTTTTTACAGTGGGCTTGCTGACCCATCGTATTTCATCAAAAGAACACATGATAGTGTAGAAGTGTGAGCAATGCCCTAATGGCATGTTGTGTTCCATGTTTGCTCCGCATTTGTGACCCAATCCCTTGCAGGCATTATAATCCTCACTTTTTCCTTTTTCAATATGCCAAGCCTATCTGCCACCCTTTTTTTTTTTGTTTGATCTTCGTGACCCGTGTTAGTTTTTCACTAGAAACCTTTAAGAATTTAAGCACATGAGTTGAACCCAAGTCAAAAGACTGATACATGTGGTGGGAGAGCCTCATGGCTTAAGTACGACATTGATCATCCAATGCTACTCAGTGTGGAACTCCTAATATGACTGCCACCTTTAAAAGTCGAAGTCTACATCGGCTTTCACACTATTGACATAGGCCCGATGTAGCCCTTTCTCTTTTGGCAGCTCTATTCATCTATCAGTATTCGATAATATGTCTTAATCCAACCTATAGGTAGCCCTTTATGTAGTCCAACCAATCAATAAAAGACATCAACTGTTAGGATTTAAGCACATGAGGAGAGCCCTGTCAGAATTGGCTTCAAACGTTAAGAGGAGGTGAATCGAGTTTTATTAATTTTTAAAAATATATATAGAATGAATAGTGAATTGAAAATATGTTAGCAAAATGAACTAATTTATGCAATGATTTTTGTCAATTTTAAAATAAATTGAGTTGCGAAAATGATGATTATAACAACAAAAATAGCATAGTAATAAGAAAGAGATAAGAGATAGAGAAAGTGCAAACCGAATTTTATCCCGGTTCGAACTCTCTGGCGAGGCCTACGAGCAGGCCGTAGCAAACTTTCTTAGAATTTGTTGTATTAATAAACTGTAGTTCAATAACTCAATACGATCCTTGATTGCCCCGCAAACTTCTTGGATTCAACCTTTTGTAAAGGACCTCGAAATCACTCATAGAAAACCTTCATATTACAACCATTATTATAAGGGTTTGTAACAATTAACTGGAAACACTCAATGTAGTGTGGATATATAAATTGAAGCTCTAATGGCAGAGTATATCTAAGAATTCAAGCTTTTTATAATTATAACAAAGGAGAAGAAGAGTGCAAGAGATGAAGAGAAAACTCTAGCTTTTGCTAAAAAAAAACAAATATGATTAGAATTTGAAAGAATGAGAAGCATTATATGAAAAAGCTAATTGTGACCCTTTTATTTAGAAAATCGAGCACACAAAATCAAAAAATAATATTTTGCAATTAATATAGTTAATCCAGAGTAGTTTTTTTTCAAAAAAAAGTAATTAATTCATTTTCACAAGTAGTCGATTCATTTAAACAAAAGTATTCGTTTCACCACATAAAAGTAATCGATTCAAAACACTCTAGATATTTGTATGATGCAACAAAGTTATCGATTCATCCTCAGAGTAATTGATTACTTTTAGAAAAGGTAACTGATTATACTATCAAGAGTAATCGATTCAAGACTTTTTTGGAAATTTGTATAATGCAACAAAGTAATCGATTCAGTCAAAAAGTAATCGATTACTTCATACTCATTTTCATTAAAACTTATTTTCTCATTCCAAATAGCCAACATATTGATAAAAACAGTTATTGCATTTACAATTGTTGGATTAATAGTTTATGAAAATGTTTTAACTGCTTCTTCTCGGTAATTTAGGATTCTAAAAACTAGCTTGAGTTTTAGGTATACATTGTCTTACATGTGGTTGTCCTAGATGAATGCATGAAATTGATCTACTTCTTTATGCATTGTTTGTTGTCATCAAAACACTCCCGTCGCATCAGAACTTAATAATATTTTTTTTATGATGACAAACATTATCTGCAAAACAAGGGTTACAACAAAAATATATACAAGATAGCTCCCACTCACACATTGCATTCAAGGGAATCGGATATAAGAACCATGTAGATAATCACAATAAATACTTCTCCCCCCCTTTTGGCAACATAAAAAAAAGGAAGAAACTCTAAGCATCAAAAAGAGTTTCAATAATCTAGCAAAAATAGTAACTTCAATGCCCAAGCCAATGCATAATAAAAATAAAATGGGCAATGCAAGTACAAGCAGTCATTTTATATATGCAGGATGCATCAGTTAAGTTGAATTCACTTCTAATATAAAAGAAACTTTATTTTGGTAATGGTTTTGTAAAAATATAGGTAATTTGTTTAGATGTGTCAACAAACTCAATCCCAAAACCACCTTTTTGAATATGATTACAAATTAAGTGGTGACGAATTTCAACATGTTTTGTGCGTGAATGTTGCACTGGATTTTTGGATAAATTTATGGCACTTGCATTATCACATCTCATGGAGATGTGATCAAGACTAACATCATAGTTCAAAAGTAGTTATTTCATCCAAAGGATTTGGACACAATAACTTCCAATAGCAACATACTCCGCCTTGTTGTACATAAGGAAACACTAGCTTGTTTCTTGCTAACCCAAGACACTAATGGATTACCAAGTAAATGACATGTTCCTAGTACTTTTCCTATCTAATTTACACCCAAGAAAATCAGAATCATAATACTCAACTAGGCTACAAGAGGAGCCTTTGGGATGCCATAAACCCATAGAGGTATTTCATGATTCTCTTCACAACAACCAAGTGTGATTCTTTTATATTAGCTTGGAATCGTGCATGCGGACAGACACTAAAATATATGTCCTACTTTCCATAAGATCAGATAAAGGAGAGAACCTATCATACCTTGATACTTTGTAAGTTCAATAAGTCTCCTTCTTCCTCTTTATCCTAATAATTTGAAGTGCCCATTGGTGTAGCGATATCTTTGGTTTTATCCATCCCAACACGCTTTAAGAGCTCTTTGTAATATTTAGTTTGACTTACAAAGATTTCATTCCCAGTTTGTTTTATTTTCAGCCCAAGAAAGAAATTAAGTATCATAGACATTTCAAATTCTTCTTGCATAATCCCCTTTGTTAATATCACCTAGTATTTGATCAATCGAGTGATTCCTTGAAGGTTTTCACTCTTTAGGAAGGTTAATGTTGTGCTCTTCATTTGACATAAATAGCACATTGTCTTCCTTCTCTCCGGTTGGACTTTGAGTAGGTTGTGACCCCTCTTTGTTCTTCTCATTTGAACCTTGGCGACCCTCTAGATAAAGATTTCCAATTGTCTCTGCAACATCATCAACAAATACCTTTCCCAAATTTTTATGACCAAACTCATCAAAACAAACATGCACATATTCTTCTTTTGTATTCCTTATCTTATTAAAGATTCTATATGATATACATGAAGTAGAATATCATAAGAAAAAGCTCTCATTAGCTCCGCCATCAAAACTTCCTAGGTCTTCTTTCCCATTATTATGAAAAAAAACTTTTACATCCAAAGACGTGAAAGTATGATATACTAGGTTTTTTCCTTTTGAATAACTCATAAGGGGTTTTCTTCAAAATTGGTCTAATTAAGACACAATTCATTATATAACAGGCAATATTTATGATGTTAGCCCAAAAATAAAATGGTTGAATATGTCTTTAAGCATTGTTCTAGAAAGTTCTTTTAAGGATTTATTTTTCCTCCTTGCTACTCTGTATTGTGCAAGAATCCTTGGAGATGAAAAATAATGCATAACGTCATGTTTTTCACAAAAAAAGTTCAAAAAGATGGTTTTTAATTTCCCGACCATGATCACTTCTAATGGATGCAATTTTTAAATTTCTTTCATTTTGGACTACCTTTGCTAAATTCATAAACGCATGAAAAACATCATTTTTATGAGTGATGAATAAATGTTGTGAATTTTGATTAAACACCAGAACACAACTTGTATATAGTAGAAGTGAGTATCGATCCACAGGGAATTGGTGGTTCTATTAATTCTCTAATAATCAATTTAATTAAGCGTGTGTAAAAAGTAAGTAATTCTAAACTAATTTGTGAATTAAAATAATTATGAAACTAATGGAAATAACTTGAATTAAATAAAAACAATGGAAATAACTTGAATTAAATGAAAACAATAAAAAAGTGATTAAATTGATGGGGAAAACGGGGATTGAACCTTATTGATCGTACTCGTTGGTAATTCAGTGATAAATACTTTTATTCACTAAACAATTATTGATGCAATGCACTAAATTCAATTATATCAATTCCTTGCATATAAAATTCTAAGATAATTCCCTTGAATGTCAATTCCTTGCACATTCAAAAGAATACTCAGCATTAAAACCAAGCATTAAAAGCAATAGATCTATTATTATCTATTCCTAACATAACAATAAACCAAGTATTTCTATTCAAGTCAAGTTTAAAACTCTACTTTCCAGTCAAAGCCAAAAACGTAAATTAAGCAAATATTAATCAAATAATTGCAGACATTAAGAGTAGAATAGAAATACCAATAATTGAATAGATGAATAAAAATATGAATACATCACCGAATACACATGAGTTTGATGGTGTGTTCAATCCCAATGGGAAAATTAGCTGCTCATAGAGTCCATAATACCAAAGGAATACATGAGAATTGATGAATAAGAAGAAGGAGTAATGGTTCTCTCTCTAAGAAGGATGTGATATGATCTCTAGCTTCCTAAGTCTTTCTAATCCTAAGGATTGGAGATCTATAAATAATAAATTACAAGATTAAATTTCTTATCTCCAACAGGAAATTAGTATTTTATCTATTCTATCTAATTTGAGATAAAGATAGATCCTAAAGTAGAAAGGAGTCTTCTATCTCTAATCTTCTATCTTCTATCTTCTATCTCTAATCTTCTATCTTCTATCTATAATCTTCTTTCCTTCTTTAATCATCAAAACTCACCTGAAATCACAGAGATATACCCAAAGTAATGGTATTGACAATAAACCTAAAAACAACCTAAAATTTACTAATTTGCAAAGGAAATCAAACAAAAACTAAGTTAAAAGGGTATAAAATCCATTGGAAAAAATCATATATTAGACTACAATCAATAAAGTCCATGTAAATCAAGAATAGTCATCCACAATAACAAGGGATTAGTAATTGCAACCAAAGCTTTTTACTTTACTAGGTCCAAATAAATTCATTTGTAAAAGTTGCAAAGGTCTTTGAGTAGAAATAATATCTTTAGGGAGAAAAGGGACCCTTGTCAACTTTGACTTTTGACATGGATCATATTTTTTAGCAATTTTAAACTTTTGCTTTGGTAACTCAATTACTAAATCCCTCGTAGTTTATTTAAATGATTTATCATGTGAATGTAGGCTATCCTACATTGCCATAGGCAAGACTCATCCTCTCTACTCAATAAACATTTAGCATTATTTGAGGGGATCTCAATGAGATCAACTAAGTAACAATAAGTTTAATTAGATGATCATCTTTTTCTTTAATAATGTAACAATCAGAATGAAAGATGGCCTTATTTCTCTTGTCACACAACTGACTAATACTTAGTAAGTTGTGCTTTAGTACATTCTCAATGCAGGGATTAGGAAAGTTACCAACTTTGCTAACACCCAGAACTTTTCCTTTGTTTTTATCTTTGAAGGTCACGTGCCCTTGGTTGGGAATGAGGTACTAGAATTTTGACTTGTCCTCAGTCATGTTCTTGAAGCAGCCACTATTCAAGTACCAGTTCGACTTGCTACCTTGAAGAGAAACATCATCATTGTTGTGGTTAGCCATGAAGCAAAGGTTAGCATCTTCATCTTTGTCATCTGAGTCATTATCTGATCTTGCATAGTTTTTAACCCATGCTATATATGCTTGTTGCCTTTCCTTTGAGTGGATTAATTCTTCTCTAAATACTTTTTCCTCTCCAGGTACTATGAGCACTCCACTCTTTTATAACTGGTCTTTCCACATTCATGGCAAGTGATGGACGAGCTTCCACCCTTATTTGAATATTTTCTTGGTGGAAAAGAAGAGTTGTTGGAGTTCCCTTTTTTCTTCACGAATTGAACCTTCTCAAACTTCTCACAAGTCATTAAGCATATTTGCGTCAGTGTCTCCTTCAATAGTGGAAATGTTTGCTTTTAGAGCAAACCCTTTCACCTTTTTGTTTGCTTCTTTGTGTTGGGATAATCTTTTAAGTTCACTTTCATGTTCCCATAGCTTTCCAAATACTGTTGCAAAAGTCATCGTTGATAAGTTCCTTGACTCCATAATAGTAATTTCTTTCGGTTGTCAATCCATGTTCAAACATCAAAGCACTTTGTTAATTATTTATTGATTTGAAAATATTTTTACCTAGTTCCACCAATTGATTTACTATCATTGTGAAGCGCTTATGAATCTCTTGGATAGACACTCCTTCATTCATTATAAAGAACTCGTACACTCTAGTGAGTGTGTTCATTTTAGGCCTTTTCACCTTGGTTGTTTCTTTGTGTGTGACTTCTAATGTATCCCACATTTCTTGCGTTGTCTCACATGTAAAAACCCTTAAGAAATCACCATAGCTCAAAGCAAATGTTATAATACCTTTGGGTCATATTGGACTCTTCGTTCCTTCTCTTCATTCCATTCATTCATTGGTTTATTGACGGTAATTCCATCAACCACATGAGTTGAAACAAAAGGTCCATTTAAAACTGAATCTCATACTTTTAATCAAATTCCTTGAATAAAAATATTTACTCTAGCTTTCCAGTTAGCACTGCCTACTCCATCAAACATGGGTGGCCTGTTAATAAAACTCCCTTCACCATCAAAAGGAGTGCTTGAAGCCATTTCGTCTCTTGAGATTGTGAAGTCCTTTAAACTAGAGTCTAGCTAAGATTCCAATTGTTGGAATTATCTTCAAACGTCAAGAGGGGGACAAATTGAGTTTCATTAATTTTTTAAAATATTTTTGGAATGAATAATGAATTGAAAAGACGTTAATGACTTGAATTAATTTTATGCGATAACTTTTGTCAAATAAGAAAATAACTTGATAAGTAAAGAGATAAGGGAACAACAAAAAAAAGTCACAATGATAAGTAAAGAGATAAGGGATAGAGAAAGTACAAACCGAATTTTTATCCTTGTTCGGCCTCCCGGTGAAGCCACGTCCAGGCTCTAGGCAACTTACTTCGAATTTGTTGTATTAATGAATTGAAGTTCCGAACCCTAATACATTCCTTGAACGCCCCGCAAAATACACAGATTCGGCCTTTCATAAGTTACCTCGAAATCACTCAATAGGAAACTTTCCTATTACAACCGTTGTTATAAGAATTTGTAACAATTAACAAGAAACACTCTATGTAGTGTGGATATATAAATTGAAGCTCTAATGGCAAGAGTATATCAAAAAGCTCGAGCTTTTTATCAGTATAAAATGAAGAAGAAGTGTGCAAGAGATGAAGATAGTGCTCTAGCTTTTTCTAAAAAAATATATAGGATAAGAATTTGAAAAAATGATAAGCATTATGTTAAAAATCTAATCGTGGTTGTTTTATTTGGAAAAACGAGAGCACAAAATCAAATAACAATCCGTGCAATTAATACAAGTAATCCAAAGTATTTGATTCAATTAAAAGTAATTGATCATCACCAGAATTAATTGATTCAATTAAACAAAAGTAATCAATTCACCATATTAAAGCTATTGATTCAAAACTCTCTATATATTTATATGATGCAACATAGTAATCAATTCATTCTTAGAGTAATCGATTACGTTCGGAAAAAGTAACTGATTACACTATCAAGAGTAATGGATTGAAGACTTTCTGAAAATTTGTATGATGCAACAAAGTCATCAATTCACTCAAAAAGTAATCTATCACTTTATGCTCATTTTCATTAAAAATTTCTTCTCATTCAAAACAACCAAGATATTGATCAAAAACACTTGTTGCATTTACAATTTGTAACACCCTTTTTTTTAAAGGAAATAAAATAATTTATTAAAGGTTGTTGCAGCAGAAAAGTAAAAGTTCCCTTTATTCAAGATTAGCGAATAAAAATTTTCTTTAAAGTACATCATTTCGGTGTTACAATGGATCAAGTTCAATCAATAAATAATTGAGCATCTTCCTTTCTCTGACTTAACAGGTGAACTAACTCTGGCGGCTACTTTTACCTACTAGCATGTATGGTAGATGGGAGTAAATCACTTGTCATATCATGTCAGCAGATTAATGATTGAACAACATACACATACATCACAAATCATAATGCAAATTATGCATGCTAAACAAGTGTCTTATCACTCAGAACTATTACTTATTAATCTGTATGCAATGTCAGACTCTTTCACTCATTTCCCCGAAATGATTCATAGGTACATTCATCACTTTCAATAAACATCTTAACTGTATAAGGGCCATGCTTACACTGGGTCCTGATGCCTACAGATACACTCCTTGGTATCTGCACCTGGTCCTTTCCCATGGGACACGTCATACCGGGACATCAACTCTGATATACTGCCTACAAATAGCGTCCTATCTGCAACAGGCCTCTTCCCACAAGACACAGTATATCAGGATCTCTTGATCTACCGCCTACGAATAGCGTCCTATTCGCACCAGGTCTCTTCCCACAAGACACGGTAAGATCGGGATTCTAGTAGATATCGCTTACGAATATTCTCTTATTCGCACCAGGCATGTTCCCACCGGACACGATATACCGGGATTCTCATCATTCTTGTGTACGTTCCTTATACTCAGTTCACATTTCTCATACTCATTTCACTTATAAAATACTCGTACCTTCTAAATTCTTTCGGGCTCGACCTTCATACCACACCATGCATGAAGGAATTTTTATTTATTCTTCACTTTTGTTTTATTCAATTATTATCCTCTTCGCATTCCACTTTTATTAGGAATTACTCTTGATTGATTATTGTCAAGTGCAACAATCATTAAACTTACATCATATACAATCCATAATCATCATTTTAATTCTATAATTATTTGACATCATATTCATCACTTTAAATCTTCAAGTATTCCTAATTATCATTCCAAAAGTCAATATGGAAGTTTGGCTAAGGCTAAGTGTTATAAAAATTGGTAATTTTCACTTCAGGGGTCAGAGTAATCGATTATCAGAGGGTGGTAATCGATTACCATGAAAAATTCAAGTTTCTATGTGCAAATAAAGTAATAAACCTAGTAATCGATTACAAGGAGTAAGTAATTGATTACCCTGCAGAAAACAGCACCAGAATTGAGGTTTTGACATACCAATCTTTTGTACACTTCACTTTATCCAAAACCAACTCAAAACAGATCCGAAACACATATAAATACATATGTTCAATCATATTTCAAGCAACCAAATCATCAATTTCATGTTCAATCTCATCAAAGTGCATAAAACACGTAAAAGTGCAACTCAACACATGATAATAAATTCCTTTACATAAAAATCCATATCCAGGGTTTATTTAGCTCATATTCAACATATATAACTTGCTTAAATCTAGAATTTTATACAAAAAACCATGGGTTGTCTTGGTCTTCAAACCAAGCAACCTTGTCATGGTTTAGGTTCACATGTTATGCATACATAGCATCACAAACCTTCAAACATTAATCCTAGCGATATGAATGAAATCTTCCAAACCTATTTGAAGTCAATGAATAGATTTGAGGCTGAAAGGATTGGATTTGGTTGGAAAACTACTCAATTACAGCTTGTAGCCCCAACCAAAACAGCTTTGGTGAGCTGATATCACTAGGATTTTTCAATAAGAATAAACCAAATAAAATTGTGAACAAGAGTTAAAACATAAACTAGGATGTATAAACTTGAGATTAGAACAAGTTTGAAGCTCAAAGGATGCTCAAGCTTACCACACGAACTCAAAGAACAGAGCTTCACGAATCTGAAATTGCAGATTTCAGACTCAAATACCCAACTTTGCAAGGTTGGAACTTTATCTACACTCCACCAAATCACACAAACTTGGTATCAAATTGAAGAGGGTTCAACAAGCTTTGATTTGGTATAGGATTTGTAAGGATTTAAGGCTTAGATCATAGAGAACGAATCAGGGAAAGATCACACTAGAAAAACACATTTTTGGAGAACTTCGGTTTGTTTTTGAGTGTTGGAGGGAGTATAACACTCAATTTATTTAAATTAATTGTAGATTCACAATGCAGAATCAAAGAGCTTTTGATGATGTCAAATAAACAGACTCGGCTTGTGCTTAGCGTTAGACAAGTCAGACTTATCAGCGCAAGCGTTCAGCTAAAGGTTCAAGCTCTGCAGAGGCTCGGAATCCTTGTTTTGCGTATACGTTCCGCCAAAGGCAGAGGCTCGGCAGAAGCTCGGAAAACTAGGGTTCTTCGCTACCTGCATCAAGTCAGCTTTTGTAGCTCAAGCTCAGCTTTGAATCGGCCCGTGATCAAGGCCAAAGTTCATCCAAGTTTGCAAGCTCGGTTCTTCTTTTCAAGGCAGTAAGCTCGGATGATGATTTGCTCGGTACTCGCTCGGATTAAGCTCGAAACAGCCACAACATCTGATAGAGTAAATGAGCTCGGGTTGATCGTTCTAAACTTGACTATTTGCCGACGCTCAGATCAAGCTCAGAAACACCAAGCTCGATCAAAGCCAAAAGCTCGGCAATCTCTGTTCATCGTCTTCAACAATGCATCGTCTTCAACCTTCGGACTCTGCTCAACTGTTCCGTACTTTTTATTACTGTTGAGTCTGGGTAGAAGTCCTAGGTTTAGCTCCTATGCTCTGACAAGTTTGAAATTCAAAATGAGTTTAAATCAAAGGTTGGTGAACTGTCACCATCACTGCTCTGCTGTCTAAATGTTACCGTTGGAAACCCCATCTCCGTACAGCTCTCTTTCTCTCTTTCTCTGCAGAAAAGAGGAGACTATAAAAGAGGGGGTCTTCAATGTTAATTTTTTTGATTCTGGATAACCATTTTTCTCAGAACTAAAGCTTTCATTTTTACTCTAGAAAAAGAAAAACAGAGCAGAAATCACAAACTCACAGAGAAGAAGAACTTTAGATTTTCATACGAACTTAGAGAGTTAAAAACTTTCAAATCTTAACTCTAAGTTCGAATCAGTTCTTCTCTGTGAAATCCTTCTAGAATTGACTCACTCGTTATTCAATCTTTCATCATATTCGAAGAGTGTTTCGAATTGGAGCCATACACTTTCATCATCTTCTTCGCTGTATTTGCTGTTGTGAGAAGCTGGTCTCTGATCGAGAAAGCTTCAATTTGTAAAGGTTCCAAAGAGGTTCTTTGGTCGTCGATTTGTTGTGGGTAGTTTGTCACGAGTTTGGTACACTCGTTTGACTGGATAGGTCTAGAGGAGTAGGCTCTTGTAAATCCTTTGTAACCCAGAAAATCGATTTTTAGTGAAAGCTCTCTGAAAGGTTTTCAGAGGGGACTGGACTAGCTCTCAGGGTGAGAGTGAACCAAGATAAATCTCTGGTGTTCTTTCTTTACTGCTTATCTGTTGCTGCCAAGCGTAACGTTAATTCCGCTAATCTTCATTTATCTAAGTTCGAACTGTTATTTTTCTTAGCTCGGCCCTTTAGAGTGTTGTTCTTCGAACTTAAGTCAAAAACCAGCTCTACCTTGAAGCAGCTCGGTTAACTGATTAACCATTTTGTTTATCTGATTGGTTAATTATTTAACCTTGTCTGCTCGGAAAGAAGCTCGGGTTTTCTTTTAAAATCGAACAACATCAGTTTATTTTTAATAAATCGAAAAATTTCCATATTAGCTTCAATGTCCTATTCACCCCCCCTCTACTCGATTGTTAGGCCTCTTGTTGGTTTCCAACAAGTGGTATCAGAGCTCGGTCGAAAGATCGAGTGTAAAAACTTTTTCGAAAAGATCCTTGAGGAAACCAAATGGCTACTAACAATCCCTTCGGAGGTGAAGGCTCTTCCATAAACAGACCACCACTATTCAATGGTGAGGGTTATGCTTATTGGAAAGCTCGAATGAAAATTTTCATTGAAGCCATAGATATGGAAATTTGGAAATCTATTGAAAATGGGCCATTTGTCCCTAAAAGAAAAATTAATGATGAAGTTGTAGAAATCCCGTGGGAAAGTTGGGATGATGATGACAAAAGAAAAGTATCCTTTGATTTAAAAGCCAAAAACATCATCACCTCAGCTTTGTCCTACGATGAATTCTTTCGAGTGTCAAGATGCAAATCTGCTAAAGAAATGTGGGACATTCTACAACTTACTCATGAAGGGACAAGTGAGGTCAGACGAGCAAGATCAAATACTCTGATGCATGAATATGAGCTATTCCGAATGCTGCCAAATGAAAATATAAATGATTTGCAGAAACGGTTTACTCATATCATAAACCATCTTAATGCTCTCGGCAAAACTTTTCAAAATGTTGAGATAACTAACAAAGTGCTTAGATGTCTTAGCAGAGAATGGCAGCCGAAGGTCACTGCCATCATGGAAGCTAAAGACTTGGACACAATGAGTATAGCCACTTTGTTCGGCAAGCTGCAAGAGCATGAGATGGAGCTCGGCAGATTGACCATGCATGAAGAATCTGATAAGAAGAAGAAGGGAATTTCCCTCAAAGCTGCTATAAAGGCAACCAAAGAATCCTCTGAAGATGAGTCCAGCTCGGACATGGATGAGGAAGACTTTGGTCTCATGGTCAGGAAGTTCAGCAAATTTTTTAAAGGCAAAAAGAACTTCACAAACAGAGCAAGAGATACCAGAAGCACTCACCACAAAGGCTCAAGTTCAAAAGACCGAGTTAGATGCCACGAATGTGGTGAAGCAGGTCACATTAGAACTTACTGTCCAAAATTACAAAAGCAAAGTGGTGAAGAAATAAAGAAGAACAAAGACCACTAGAAGAAGAGAGCTTACATAGTATGGGATGCACCCAACAACAATACCAGCTCAAGCTCCAGCTCAGGCGATGAAGAAGAAAAAGCAATTATGTGCTTAATTGGAAGAGAAACTGTGTTCAGAAGCCCGAGCCAAACGAGCCTCGAGCAAGAATGGTGCTCGAACCGTGAAAAGGAAGTATCGAGCTCATCACTCAGAATAGATGAACAAGATCTCCCTGTATATGACTCTTTCTCGGAGTGTGAAGATGAGGAAGCTTGTTCGAGTCTCAGATATACCAATCAAGAAGACTCATCGAGCTCGACTTTTGGCACCATTAATCAAAGATCAAATTTCAAATGCTTAATGGGCAAACACAGCGAGGAAACCTCAGCCAGCCGAACAATGTCCGAACATAAAAACACTGAGGTAACCTCTACATCTGATTCTGACTCTGAATCTGAATTTAATGACTCTGATGAATTGTATTCTGCTTATCTTGAAATGCAAACCGAATTCAAGAAGCTTGCTAAAATTTCATTAAGTTGAAACTCAGTCTTTCAAAATAAAAAGAGCAAGTTCTTGATTTGGAAAATTCAATTGAAATTCTGAAAAGCAGAAACGAGTCATTAGAAAACACTATCACTCAGTTGAAAAATGAAAATCTTGACTGCTGCACTAAATATGAAAAGGAAATTTCTGACCTAAAATTTAAAAGTGCAACTATCATCAAGAGTGATGGCTTGTTTGATCGGCTTTTAGCTGAACATAGGAACTACTCGAACAAAACTGGCCTCGGCTACACTCAGACCAAGAAGAAAGCAGTAAGGAAACTCGGCTATGTCTCAAACTTTAAAAACTCAAAACGGTCGAGCTGCTCCTACTGTGGCCTTCATGGTCATACACCCAATGAATGTAAAATCCGACTTCACGGTGTAACCAAGGGCAACTTTGTTTGGGTAGTCAAAAAGAAAGATCCAACTGCTAACCCCCAGGGACCCAAAACTATTTGGGTACCCGAATCAAAGAAGTAATATTTTTGTGATGCAGGTGTGCTTCCGAGCAAAAGAGAGCAGATGGTACCTTGACAGTGGATGCTCGAAGCACATGACGGGGGACAAAAATCTATTCAGTGAACTTTCACATTCAGATAAGGGTTACGTCACTTATGGTGATAACAACCGAGGTAAAATATTGGGTGAAGGTAAAGTCAGTAACTCTGCCAACTTGGTTATCAATAATGTTTTACTTGTAAAAGGGCTAGAACACAATCTTTTAAGTATTAGCCAACTTTGTGATATTGGTAACCATGTTGTTTTTACCTCTACCCATTGCATTATTAAAAGTGACAAGGACAACTCTGTCAAGTTTGTTGGAAAACGATTTAACAATACTTATTTGGTTGATTTGAATGAAATCACCTCTTTGGTAACCACTTGCATGGTTAGCAAAGAAAGTGACACATGGTTATGGCATAGAAGGACAGCTCATATAAATGTAAACCAGTTAAAGAAACTACAATCAAAAGAATTAGTGATTGGTTTACCAAAGCTAAATTTTAACATTGAGGGAGTTTGCTCTTCATGCAAGAAGTGCAAACCGATCAAAAATAAAAACGATTTTCCATCTAAGTTGATGGTCTCGACAACGCATCCGTTGGAAATGTTACACATGGATTTGTTCGGACCATCACAAGTCAAAAGCTTTGGTGGCAATCTCTATGCCTTAGTAATTGTAGATGACTTTTCCAGGTTTACATGGACTTTATTTTTAAAATCAAAAAGTGAAACTTTTGAAACTTTTAAAGAGCTTGTCAAGCAACTCCAAAACCGAGCTAACCAAAAAGTAGTTGTAATCCGAACGGACCATGGCGGTGAGTTCGAGAACTACAAATTTGACAAGTTTTGTTCTAAGTTCGGAATAGAACATCAGTTTTCTGCTCCTCGGACTCCCGAACAAAATGGAGTTGTGGAAAGGAAAAACCGAGTCCTAGAAGAACTAGCCCGAACCATGCTAGATGAATACAATTTACCACATTATTTCTGGGCCGATGCGGTGAACATAGCTTGCTATGTAATGAATCGCATCCTCATCAGACCAATTTTAAAGAAAACTCCTTATGAACTTTATAAGGGTAGAAAACCAAAAATTTCTCATTTCCATACATTTGGCTGCAAAGTCTTCATTTTAAACAATGGAAAAGAGCATCTCGGCAAATTTGATTCTAAAGCCGATGAAGGAATATTTTAGGGTTATTCTACTCATAGTAAAGCATTTAGAGTTTTTAACAAAAGGACCTCCACTGTAGAAGAGTCTGTGCATGTGGTATTTGATGAGTCTCCTCGGAGAGACAATGTTAGTTGTGCAGATAGAGAAGATCATCACATGGCTGAACTCGATCCGAGCACAACAACTGAAAGAGCTAAAAAGGATGAACCTGCTGAAGACAGAGATCGGAGGGACGAGCTTGTTCCGAGCCAAACAAACAAGGAACAAACCGAACTCAGTCCGAGCCAAATTCAAAACAGTCAGTCTGAACTCATTCCAAGCCGAGCAGAGCAGTTTGAACTCAGTCCAGCCTGGAAGAGAGTCAAAGACCATCCGATAGAGAATGTGCTCGGCGACTTGAATAAGGGAGTTTTAACTCGTCGTTCTATTCAGAACTTTTGCAATTTCGCTTCCTTTGTTTCTCAAATTGAACCTAATTCGATTGATCAAGCAATTGATGATGAACATTGGGCGATTTCCATGCAAGAGGAACTGAATCAATTCATCAGAAATGATGTCTGGGAATTGGTTCCTCAGCCCAATGATCATACGATAATTGGCTTGAAATGGATTTTCAGAAATAAAACAGATGAATTAGGCTCAATTATAAGAAACAAAGAAAGATTAGTTGCTCAAGGCTACAACCAAGAGGAAGGTATCGATTATGATGAAACCTTCGCTCCAGTTGCTAGGCTTGAAGCAATCCGAATTTTACTTGCTTTTGCATCTATTATGAATTTCACCCTTTATCAAATGGATGTAAAGAGTGCTTTCTTAAATGGCTTTATAAATGAAGAAGTATATGTGAAACAACCTCCTGGCTTTAAAAAATTTTGAATATCCAAACCATGTATTTAAACTCAAAAAGGCTCTTTACGGTTTGAAACAAGCTCCGAGAGCTTGGTATGATCGTTTGAGCTCATTTTTACTCGAACAAGGGTTTGAGAGAGGGAAGGTTGACACAACTCTATTCATTTATAAATCCAAAAATGACATATTGTTAGTACAAGTTTATGTTGATGATATAATTTTCGGTGATACTAACATGTCTCTTTACAAGAAGTTCTCTGAATCAATGCAAGGTGAATTCGAGATGTCGATGATGGGAGAACTCACATTCTTCCTTGGGCTGCAAATAAAGAAAGTTGATGAAGGAACCTTTGTGCATCAAGGAAAATACTGCAAGGCACTCCTCAAGAAATTTGGCTTAGAAAATTGCAAAGAAGCTGCCACTCCCATGAGCACATCCAGCTATCTCGACAAGGATGAGTCAGGTAAAGCCGTGGATGTGAGCAAATATAGAGGCATGATAGGAAGCCTTCTATATTTGACTGCGTCTCGTCCAGATATTATGTTCAGTGTTTGTTTATGTGCTCGTTTTCAAGCTAATCCCAAAGAATCTCATCTTTCGGCGGTTAAGCGAATTTTTAAATATTTAAAAGGAACTGTGAACACTGGTCTGTGGTATCCTAGGGATGCCAATCTTAGTTTGATTGGGTATTCGGACTCAGATTTTGCTGGGTGCAAGCTTGATCGAAAAAGCACAAGTGGAACTTGTCATTTGCTCGGCAAGTCTCTTGTGTCGTGGTTTTCTAAAAAGCAAGCTTGCGTTGCTTTGTCAACACCTGAGGCCGAATACATTGCTGCTGGTAATTGTTGTGCTCAAATTCTTTGGATGAAACAACAGTTATCAGATTTTGGCTTAATTTTAGATCACATTCCTATCAAATGTGACAATACAAGTGCGATCAATCTAACTAAGAATCCAGTGTATCACTCTCGAACAAAACACATTGAAATTAGGCATCATTTTCTTCGAGATCATGTTCAAAAAGGTGACTGTGTCATAGAATTTGTAAGTACTGAAAATCAATTAGCCGATGTGTTTACTAAACCTTTGCCGAGGGAAACTCTCTATAAAATTCGGCGTGAGCTCGGCATTCTAGACGAATCCAGTGTGTGCTCAGCGCAAGCTCGGAATCCTGGATAAGTTTAGCATGTGCTCGGCATGAGCTTGGTTTTCAGTATATCACAAATTTGGATCACCTTCATAGTCTCGATCTTTAAGTTCAATTGTGTATTTGTTTATATTTCCTGAAATTTCAAATCCTTCAAAACTTCTTTCCTTCCTCTAAATTTTTATCTAAAGGGAGAATAGTGCTGTTTTTTTTTATTTGAACTTTCATATTATGTTATTCGTCATTCTCACCTTTACCTTTTAACTTCTCGGATGAGAAGCATGCTTTCACTGTTAAAGGGGGAGAACGATGATCATGAAAATTTTATTCCTTGGTTATCATTTTAAAGTCTTAAGGGGGAGAACAGTTTTTTTTTAATCAACAAATGGTACATTATTAACAAGTGGTACAGAAAAATGTTGATCCCTTTTTTTCTCAAAAAGGGGGAGAAAGGTGTTAATCTTTTCTTTAGTTTTTATTTCTCTCTTTTGGCAAATGTGCTTAATCTTTGGCTCCTTTTTGATCATGCCAAAAGGGGGAGAAAGGTGTGTTGGTTGGTTTGTGTGTTTGTTGGTTTGTTTTTGATATTTCAGATTTTTGTGAGCATAAATTCAGGGGGAGTGTTTGACGAGCTGCTCCTGCTCCACATTTTTACATCCTTTCAACAAGTGGAAGGGGGAGAAAGGTCTCATAAGTACATTTTTCATGTGCAACATGTGGTGTATTTTCGAGCAAATTCCAATCAGTGCCAAGACCAATCAGCTTACGAGCATACAGTCAGGGGGAGAACACAAAAAGCAACAAACTGTTAAAGAATATTTGTCATCATTAAAAAGAGGGAGATTGTAGATTCACAATGCAGAATCAAAGAGCTTTTGATGATGTCAAATAAACAGACTCGGCTTGTGCTTAGCGTTAGACAAGTCAGACTTATCAGCGCAAGCGTTCAGCTAAAGGTTCAAGCTCTGCAGAGGCTCGGAATCCTTGTTTTGCGTATACGTTCCGCCAAAGGCAGAGGCTCGGCAGAAGCTCGGAAAACTAGGGTTCTTCGCTACCTGCATCAAGTCAGATTTTGTAGCTCAAGCTCAGCTTTGACTCGGCCCGTGATCAAGGCCAAAGTTCATCCAAGTTTGCAAGCTCGGTTCTTCTTTTCAAGGTAGTAAGCTCGGATGATGATTTGCTCGGCACTCGCTCGGATTAAGCTCGAAACAGCCACAGCATCTGATAGAGTAAATAAGCTCGGGTTGATCGTTCTAAACTTGACTATTTGCCGACGCTCAGATCAAGCTCAGAAACACCAAGCTCGATCAAAGCCAAAAGCTCGGCAATCTCTGTTCATCGTCTTCAACAATGCATCGTCTTCAACCTTCGGACTCTGCTCAACTGTTCCGTACTTTTTATTACCGTTGAGTCTGGGTAGAAGTCCTAGGTTTAGCTCCTATGCTCTGACAAGTTTGAAATTCAAAATGAGTTTAAATCAAAGGTTGGTGAACTGTCACCATCACTGCTCTGCTGTCTAAATGTTACCGTTGGAAACCCCATCTCCGTACAGCTCTCTTTCTCTCTTTCTCTGCAGAAAAGAGGAGACTATAAAAGAGGGGGTCTTCAATGTTAATTTTTTTGATTCTGGATAACCATTTTTCTCAGAACTAAAGCTTTCATTTTTACTCTAGAAAAAGAAAAACAGAGCATAAATCACAAACTCACAGAGAAGAAGAACTTTAGATTTTCATACGAACTTAGAGAGTTAAAAACTTTCAAATCTTAACTCTAAGTTCGAATCAGTTCTTCTCTGTGAAATCCTTCTAGAATTGACTCACTCGTTATTCAATCTTTCATCATATTCGAAGAGTGTTTCGAATTGGAGCCATACACTTTCATCATCTTCTTCGCTGTATTTGCTGTTGTGAGAAGCTGGTCTCTGATCGAGAAAGCTTCAATTTGTAAAGGTTCCAAAGAGGTTCTTTGGTCGTCGATTTGTTGTGGGTAGTTTGTCACGAGTTTGGTACACTCGTTTGACTGGATAGGTCTAGAGGGGTAGGCTCTTGTAAATCCTTTGTAACCCAGAAAATCGATTTTTAGTGAAAGCTCTCTGAAAGGTTTTCAAAGGGGACTGGACTAGCTCTCAGGGTGAGAGTGAACCAGGATAAATCTCTGGTGTTCTTTCTTTACTGCTTATCTGTTGCTGCCAAGCGTAACGTTAATTCCGTTAATCTTCATTTATCTAAGTTCGAACTGTTATTTTTCTTAGCTCGGCCCTTTAGAGTGTTGTTCTTCGAACTTAAGTCAAAAACCAGCTCTACCTTGAAGCAGCTCGGTTAACTGATTAACCATTTTGTTTATCTGATTGGTTAATTATTTAACCTTGTCTGCTCGGAAAGAAGCTCGGGTTTTCTTTTAAAACCGAACAACATCAGTTTATTTTTAATAAATCGAAAAATTGCCATATTAGCTTCAATCTCCTATTCACCCCCCCCCCCCCCCCTCTACTCGATTGTTAGGCCTCTTGTTGGTTTCCAACATCAATCACTCCCCAAACGTCCTTATCAATCTAGCACAGTGCTAGGTTGATATTTTGCACGAATTTGTGGTTAAAATTGTGTAAATCCTCAACCTAACGTGTTAAACTTCCATACTATTTGGCTCAGTAGAGTCGTGGTAATCGATTACCTAAAACTGGTAATCGATTACCTCACTTAAAAATTGGCCAGACTTGAAATTTTGAATCAGGTAATCGATTATTTAGGCTTTTTGGTCTCCAAATACAATTTCCACCGTTGGATTTGAAGATAAGAGGGTTGGGAAGCTTGTCTCCAAATTTGAGCACGATCCAACGGTTAACGAATGAGGTATTGCACGATCTTTGGGTGATGTTTTCACTAAAATTCACTTTGATAATTATATACAAACATCTATTGATAGAAAATTAATCACATGTAAATATTTTATATTTTAATAAAATTGAGGATGTTACACAATTGTTGGATTAGCAATTTATGAAAATGTTTTAACTGCTTCAACTCCATAATTTAAGATTCTAAGAAATAGCTTGAGTTTTAGGTATATAGTGCCTTACATGTGATTGTCCTAGATGAATTCATTAACCTATCTCCTTCTTTAGGCATTGTTTATTGTCATCACAAAACTCCAATCGTATTGGAACTTAACAAACCTTACCCAAAAGACTAGTCCACTAGGTGGGAAAGTCTCATGGCATAAGTACCAAATTGAGCCTCCTATGTTATTTAATGTGGGACTCTTAACATTGTCGCCCCCTTTAAAGGTCAACGTCCATGACGACTTCCACTTTATCGACTCTGATCCTTTGGTGCGATCGGTGGTGTGAGGTTGTGATGACAAGTGCTGGTGTGAGGCTGGCCTTTGGTGCGATGTTCTGGTTTTCCTTCATCGCACTATTCTCTCTCACAGTCTTGCATCGTGACTCTGCTATGCGTTTCTGTTCCTTCTCTATTACAGTGTTTCTTATCTTTTGCGATTGTTTTTTCTCGAACTTTAATTTATTTTTTGTTTTTCTTTTTTTCATATGTCAAAATCTTGTTTGTTTAAAGATATAACTCTTTTCCTTTTTTTAGTGTACACCAACCGATACCCGGATCTGGTTTACCAGAATCCGACTCATCCGGTCTGACCCAACTGAGCTCGCACTAAGCAGTAGGGGTCTCCCAGCGGTGATTGCTCTATACCCAAGACTCGAACTCGAGACCAGTTGATTAAGGGACCAAGTGAGCTACCACTTGATCAACCCACGTTGGTATATACTCCCTCCTGTCTCAAATATAAGCAAATAAAAACATATGATTAGTGGTCTCAAATATAAGCAAAATTTAACTAACTTTCTATTTCCAATACAATCATTCCTAAAATATTTTTAAAAAGTGGTTGTAGCATTTAATTTTTGTTTTATTCCCAATGAATATTTCTTAAAGTGCTCTATTTGTTTATGAACTCGAAAAAATTAAATACATTCAACTAACTTTCTTAATAGGTGTGAAGTTAGTTTTTTTTGCTTATATAGGAGACCGGAGGGAGTAACTCTTTTCCTTATATACGAGGAACCACCTTATTCAGTTAAAAAAAAAACATGTTTATCAATATTTGCAATAATTGTGTTAATTTCCCATAAATTTATTATATATTTTTATATTATCTTTAATTATTAATATTTTTTCAAATGTATGTTCATAAATAAAAAAATGTTAAATAAGAAAAACTTAAAAAAATTATCAGTTAATATTTTTTCGAAATTTCAAACAAAATAAATAAAAAATGAAGCATGTAAATACGGACAGGAGGAGTATGCAAGAAAAGGTTTCATTCCATGTGGCATTTCCCCATCCATCCAGGTTGCATGATTCGTCTATTAAAGCTTTCCCTCTTCCCGATATTTTTGTGTTTTCTGAATTTTAACTTTTACATAGACTTGTCCCTTTCGGTTTTACTTGATTCCAGTCAGTATTTTACTAACCCAGACGAGAATTTGGACTTTCTGGAACTGTTTTCTGGTAATAAGTGCGTGGCGTCGATTTTTAGAATTAGTTTAGCACTCCTTCTGTTTCATAAAATTTGTGAAAAGATAGAAAAATTTTGTCCTCAATTAAAATTAAAATAGTGAGTTTACCAAAAAAAAATTAAAATTGCATTATATATTATGTGATTAGTTAATTAAGAAAAAATGCATTAAATACTGTCGCGTAAGACAGTCCAGTTGGTGGCTGCAGGACATTTAGGATTTCTCCCTTCCCCAGGTCATGGGTTCTAGTCCCAGACCTCCTATGTAAACCAAAAAAAATGCATTAAATACTTGCTTTGATAATTACTCCTTCCGGTCCTATTTATAAGACCCTTTTGGGATTTTTCACTCCCACCAAAGAGAGTGGATAAATTTGTTAGTGGCATTAGAAATGTGAAAATTTGATATACTTTTTCAAAATTACCCCTATAATTATTATTGGAACTCTAAAAAGTGTTGACTTTATAAGGGTGTTAGTGAAAAGAAGTAATTAAATGTTATTGAAAATTGGAAAGGGGTCTTATAAATAGGGACCAAAATAAAAACCCCAAAAGGGTCTTATAAATAGGACCAGAGGGAGTAGTTGATTTGAGAAACAATGTATTAAAAGCATGTTCTCTTATATTTGTTGAATTTTCAAAATTTACTAACTTTTTGGGACGGATGGAATATGTTTCTTTATTTTTTGATTTTTTATAATGTTATCATCTTCGAAAGAAATAGTTGATTAGTTGATGAGCATAACGTAAATAATTTTAGTTGAGAATTGAGACGGCCCGCCACTCCAAAAAAAAGTCGAACCATATTTGAAATGAGTGTAATTCTTCGGTGCTGCAAACTGCGACAGCGGCATCACTCCTAATTTGGTTATGACCATAGATCTGGGTAACCAATATCCATTGGTCATGGTTCCATCTTTTTTGTATTTACATTACATAAGGATCTCACATAATCTACTACTTCCATCGATATATAATTTTGGCTGTTTTATGCTATTAGTCTCTGAAGTTGGGTGCTGTTTTGAAATTAGTTCTTAAAATTTTTTTTCGATGTTTTGAGTCCATAAACTTTGCTCAAATTTAGGAAATGGTCCTTTCATCACTTAAGTGATGATATGATCGAAGACATATCACGTCACATTCGCCACATCGATAGGTAACGTACCAGGTGATGCCACGTGAACTTTTTAAATTTAAAAAAATTTAAATTTATTAAAAATAATTAAAAATTGTTTTTTTAAAAGAAAATAGAATCTTTTAATAATTTTTAAAAGAAATGACTTTTTTTAATAAAAAATCATGTAGTGTCACGTTATGCTACGTAACATATCACTCGTCGATATTGTGATAATGATGTTGCATGTCGTCGACTATATCATCATTTAAGTAACGAAAGGACCATTTCCAAAAATTGAACAAAGTTCAGTGACCCAAAACATCAAAAAAAAGTTTAAGGGCTAATTTCAAAAGAGCATCTAAGTTCAGGGACTAAAAAGTTAAATAAGCCTATAATTTATATAAAACCTTTTGGAACTTTATTTTGTCCTTATTTATAAGATCTTATATCAATTTTTAATGATGAAATCATCATATTTTCCCTTTAAAAAAACAAAAAAAAAATATCAATTTTTAATGACAATTAATTAATTTTTCCACAAAGACCTACATTTACCTGACACTTTTTAGATTTTCAATGCTATTAATAGAGGTAGTTTTGAAAATACATATCAAATATTCATATTTCCAATACAATTAACTAAATTAATTAATTTTATTAATAAACGTGAAATCTCTCAAAAGGGTCTTATATATAGGTCTTATATATAGAGACAGAGGTAGTAATTCTTTGATAAAAAAATTAATTAATTAATTTAGCTAATTGTATTGAAAATATTAATATTTGATATGTATTTTCAAAACTACCCTTATTAATAGCATTGAAGATCTAAAAATATTACATAAACAAGGGTATTTGTGGAAAAAATAAATTAATTATCATTAAAAATTGATATAATATCTTATAAATAAGGACAAAATAAAAATCTCAAAATATCTTTCACAGGAAGACGAAGTTAATAGTTCTGTGAGGTCCGTTATGTAAATAAAAAAAAAGATGGAACCATGACCATTGGATATTGGTTACCCAGATCTATGGTCATAACCAAATCAGCAGTGATGCCGCTCTGCCAGTGTGCAGCACTGAAGAATTACACTTGAAATGATTAGTTATCTTACATGAGATAAATAATGTCAAAATTAAAAATATAGAATAACAAAATGTTTTTCAATTAAAATACAGAGAACAAAGTGTAATTTACTCAAAGATTAGTCATACATAAAATAAAAAATTTAAAAAAAAAAAAACTCAAAGATTAGTCATAAGTGCTTAACAAAGATTCTTTGCTGTTTAAAGATGAGTTATGGTATAAAAAAAAAAAAATATATTATAAGGAGTATGAGATTTAAATAGTTTTTCATAAATGAGCTACATAATAAACCATACCAAGAGCATCTCCAATGGACTCCAATTTTGGTTTGTTCATGGACTCACGAATTGTACATCACCATTGGAGCTGGTGATGTTCGTTCATTCAATACTTCATGATCTATTAGCTGGTTGATGTTCATAGGTCAATATGTGACAGCAACTCATATCATTTGAAATAAGCGACAAATTTAAGTGTTCCATTAACCATATATACAATATTTAATCGAGATTCTCACAAGATAGAAACCAAAACAAAAACTTTTCAGTATTTAAGAATTAGTCATAGTAATATATATATATATATATATATATATATATATATATATATATATCATAATAAAAACTTATTACCTTAAATAAATAAAAAGGAAATAGTTTTTATTCTCACAATAAACAAGTTTTTATGAATTGATTTGGTTTAAGGGTGAAAAGACATATAAAAACTTATTCTATTTGGTTTACTCATAATAAACTTTTTTTTTTTTTTGATATTATACTCATAATAAACTTTATTACCTTAATGAATGCAACATAAAAATAAAAATTAATACATGGTTGCCTATAAAAAAAATTAATATATGTTATTATTCATTTAATAATGATTTAAATTTTTTAATTAAAAAAAACTAAATAAATATAGCTGATTTCGATAATGATTATATTGTTATCATAATTACTATTTATATAATAAAATCAGTAATGAACGAGTGTCCAATGTTTTTGAACGAGAACTCCACCGACAAACAGCTGCTTTACACTTTCTAATGGAATAAATAATATTTGTGTTGAGCAATGCATTTACTCTCTACATGGTGTTTTAGTGGATGGTTTGATTGAATTTCGGAGCAAAACAGAATTCAAACATGTGGTTTGCAGATAAAAAAACAGGGTTTGTATTTCTAGGATTTGTATTTTTTTAGCAGGTATTAAGGGGTTTGACTTTTTATTTAGGGGTTTAATTTTTTATTTATAAGCAAAATTTTTAACAGAGAAATGGAAAATTAATGCAACCAATTAAAATTGAATTGTTTTGGTTCGGTTCATGACATCGGTTATAGTAAAAAAAGAAAATAGTTTTTATTCTCACAATAAATAAGTAAACCAATTTCAAACATTTATATTACGTTCGGTTTATTTTTAGCTTTTTCCATAATTATAACTTTATAAACCTCATTTTCTTTACCCTCGTGAAAATTGACTGGGCGTTTAGAGATTTCAAGGTTAGAGACTCGAGTCCCAGTGAGGCAACAATCTTTGAGGAGGATTCATACTGTTGAGTCAAAGATTCGCACACTTCGCGGATCTGAGATTGATTAGTTGAGCCACAAAAAATGTGAAGCCCAAACACCACCTCGTTTCGAAAAAAAAATAAACCTCATTTTCTCTTAACCTAAAACATGAAATGAAGTGTTTACCAAAAAAAAAAAAAAAAAACATGAAATGAAGTTCGATGGTAAACAAAATCAAGGATGCTTGATAACACTAAGTGAGAACCGAAAATAGATGAAGGACAAACAAAAGTGTAGGAGAAATCTAATAGTAATGTCAACATATTTCAACAATCAAGCTGATTTGTTTGATTCCGGTTCAAAAATATAAACCCCAGAGCCAAACATTTTGCAATTGATTTGGCTCGGAGTTCAACTAAAATGACCAGTTATCTAAACAATATGGACCAATTTGGTTTGACAAGGATTGTCTGGCTCATTAGATTAATGATTAATCATATCCAATGATTTGTTTAGATATATTGATTGAAAGTGGTGGAATGGAAGGGAGTGACATAAAATTGAGTTATGTTTCATCGTTTGAATTGGTCTGTATTTTTTGGCCAGTATCACAGGAGGTGTGTTAACCGGAAATCGAACCTGAGATTTCTTAGTCTCATGACTCATTTCCAAGTTCTCAAGTTGGCACGTTCGCACCACTTGAGTCAACAATGGAATTTGGTAAAGTGCATTCCATCCTTTTTCATCCAATCCTTCACTATTTGTAATGGAATCATAATATCTTTTATTTTTATGTTTATTAAATCCGTTTATAACCTCACACTGATTTATCTTTGTAGTATTTTCTTCCTTCTTTTGCAACACAGTCACATATCTATGTTTGTTGCCTACTTTCCCCACTTCCAGCGTTGCCCGAGGCATTATCGAAAACATGTTAGTCAAGGAAAGTAATTTTATTGGTGAGTCTTTTGAATTATGGCGAGATTCACATGCAATTCTTCTCCTTTTCAATTTTAAAAGTTTCTTTATGAAAATATATTTTGAAACTCTTGTTTTCAAAGCAATGATTCGCCTATGCAGAAAACAAAGTTACAAACATTACCCTTCCCCACAATATATGTACTATATTTACAATGTGTACTAATTTTATAATTCTTTAACATGTATATGTACTATATTTCATTTATTTTATTACCTCAAAAAAACTTTATTTATTTCATAAACTTTATTTATTTCATATATAATTTATTTTATGTGTATTGTATTGCTGTCTGCAAACCAAACCTTTGCAACTAGAAAGGGACAAAGGGTAGGCTTAATATACGGGTAGTATTGGAATGATAAATATCTTGATACTTATGGTTCCTAAAAGATGAAATGAAAATTATATTTCATTCCATCTAAATATCCAAAGTCCAAATAATGGAATGATAATTTCATCACATTCCTGTCCATTCCACTCCACTCTGCTTCATTACCTTCCGTCCATCTTAATATATCCAAACATAGCCTTAGATAATAATTTCTATTGTATAGAATAAGAGATATATAATACGTCCCAATATATAGCTTACCTGGATTCAATACCTGAAAACTACTAAATTGACCCTTTTTCCTTGGTCCTCTAAGTTATTTTCGTTTTTCAGATTCGTCCTATAATCCTTTTTTTAAAATTTCGTCCTAAAAATAATTTTTGTTCTAAATGTATCCTAAAATCCTTTTTTTTTCTGATAAAATTTATAAAAAGTGATGATTGTATTCTTTAGATCTTTTCATTATGAATTTTGATTAAAAATTGAAAAGTATCGAAAAAAAATGTAAAACAATATATAAAAAAGAATATTAAATGACTTAAAAAACGAAAAAACCAAAACAAGAATTATACTTAAAAATAAACTTATATTCATAAGCATCTGAGTCGATTAATTAATTTTTATTGACTATTCTCATTACCACAAATAAATATAAAAATGCAGCATATAGTACCATTGGTCTGGACTTCAAGAGCAAAGATTTTATCTTATAGGCATACAAACTTGAATGTGGTTGTGGAATTTTCTTAAATCATACTCCCTTGGGTCCTAATTTTGATATATTTTAGCATTCATGTGGAACGGAAGGATCTTATATTAGGGATCAGAAAGAGTAGTTTACTCTAGTAAAATATGATAACCACATGGAGATACGATCATGCTCATAAATTGACTAAAACATCAGAATCAAGACAGCAGCATACTTGTCATTTAAATCCTGAAGTATAGAATTACAGATTCACACATCAGGGAAGGCAACTCAACAATTTACACATTAATCCCAACGTCATCATCAGATAAAAACACAACCTCTGGTACAGCGAGCACTATAAATAGCAAAAATCTAATTGACCCAATTTCACATCACCAAAATAGTCACGAGGAAAAAAGACCCCATTGAAAAACTACTCCCTACTGCCAGAAGGTATAACAAAACCACTCCACCCAGCACAGCACGTGACCAAAAAAAAAACATTTCATATTAGATCAGCAACGTTCATTGGCATTTCATCAATCTGAGTGCTGTAATATTGCTCAATATCTCTCAAGATCTTGATATCATCACTTTTAACAAAGTTTATGGCAACTCCCTGCAATCCATGATCAGGTCCAGCTATAAGTAAATATACAATATGGCAACGTAGCAGGAAACCAAATGGAGTACAGGAGTAATAGAAGGAAAATGGATTTAACAGAAAGCCACTCATAATCCTAAGTGTGTAATATAGTCTGGTGAGAAAATCAGAATAAGTGGTTATTCAAGAGTCAATATAGTTTAACTAGTCAAAACATTCCAAATACCTTTCGTCCAAAACGTCCAGAGCGACCAATTCGATGAATGTAAAGCTCTCGATTATTTGGAAGGTCATAGTTGATAACTAGAGAAACCTGAAAACAGGAACAAATGTATGCATCAATATCAACAAGTAATTCATCCACATAAAATTCAAAACAGAAGGATTTCTAGATAAGTTTTATTTGAAATAGTCAAATAGATTATAAAAAAATTACAATTGAATGCATATTTCATAATCAAAAACAAAATGCGATTATATTATAGCCCATACCATCGCCCTGCCCAGTTCCCAAGACATAAAAACAGACAGACAGAATACAGAATTAAGACCTATACCTGACATTCTACAGAGATTCAGAGTTACAATCAGAATTCTTTAATTTTGTGAAATCCCTAAAATTTGAAACACTGGACAAGGTTGCTAATATCACCTTCACCCCCCCCCCCCCCCCCCTCATAATCATGCAACAATTTCAATCATGTTCAGCAATCCCAATACAACAACAACCAAGCCTTAGTCCCGCTAGGTGGGTTGGCTACATGGATCAAATGACACGATAGTGGTCGGTCATAAATCATGTCCATTGACAAGGCATTTATCTCCATATTCTTCCTAATTGTTCCACCTATGGTTTTTATTGATCTTCCCCAACCTCTTGCACCTGTAATATTATCCATTTTGATCTACTCTCTTAACATGGGCTTCTACTAGTCTCCTCCACACATGTCCAGACCGCCTAAAGCGAGATTCTACCATCTTTCCTACAATAGGTGCAACCCCAGCTCTCTCAAACACACTAGCAATTTCAATCCCAATAAAAAAAAACTTGGAGAAGTGAAGTCAAGCTGGGACCACCAGGGAAGCTTAGCCTCTAAATTTTTAAAGTATTAGCTATATTTTCAACCAAGAAGAAGCACAAGCTAAAACACAAGGAAAAAGTTATGATCGATGACATATTCGATAGACATGTCATAATTCATACAGTATCTGAATCACATGCTCTGCAAATTTGTACAGGAGATTAGAGATGTGAATTCATTATAGTTTAGACAAACAAAATGGAGCATATTTTAACAACTTGCCTGCTGTACATCAAGACCACGAGCCCAAACATCTGTTGTTATTAGCACACGGGTTGTACCAGAACGAAACTCTGACATAATTGCATCTCTTTCTTTCTGAGGCATGTCCCCATGCATTGATGAGACAGTGAAATTGTGGCTACGCATTTTCTCAGTCAACCAGTCCACCTGTCCCAAATGATATAAAGATCACTATGAGCCAATACAGAAAGATAGTGCAGAACAGGAACAGATCTAGAAAAGGATAAAGGGAGGGGCCCAGATTTTTGTATAAAAAATCTTTTGAAAATCTTGTAGATCTAAGATTTTTTTTTTTTAAAAAAAAAAAAATAGAAATCGAGATGATGAATTAATGGTAACAAAGTTTCATTAATTTTTTACATTAACTAATCTCATGGCCCACATGAACACACTAAACACTAAAATGAAGGGTACGAAAAATCGGTGAAGAGGTGAAAGAAAACATTTGGGTTGTGTGCTGCTACTGTTATGGGATCATTCAATGTCAAAACCTAACGCTACTAAGACAAGGGAGGAGAAATTGCTCAGCAAAAGCAAAGAGAGAGGAACTAATGAACATACTTGTAGAATACTCGCCACTTGGTTAAAAAATATTGTCAGGAGGGACAGAACCTACTAAAATACCATAGACTAAATGTTCATAGTGAGCTGAAATATAAGTCTTATCCTTGAAGCCATGAATGTTTTCATTTACCTTTCGTTTGGTGTTACAGAATATAACAGCTTGAGTAATAGTAAGAGTATCATAAAGATCGCATAGAGTATCAAACTTCCATTCCTCTCTCTCAACAGCAACAAAAAATTGCTTGATGCCCTGTCATTTGGAGGTGAGACAATAGGATCAGTATCCAGTTAAAATTCAAAATACACTAAGGTGCTGTAAAAAATTGCTTACCTCCAATGTCAATTCATCACGTTTTACAAGAATCCTGACAGGATCTGTCATGAACTTATTTGTCATTTCCAGTATTTCATGAGGAAGGGTAGCAGAAATCAAGACAACCTACACAGGACAAATTCAATGATTAAGAGACCTGAGACTAAAAAGTATACTTCATAATACCATCAGGTTAGGAAAGGCATAGCACAGCACAGACTAGCAACTAAATAGGGACAAGAATGTTCTACTTCTACAGGTCTTACAGCAAGGGCAATATGCATACAGATTACATTAGTAACTAGGACAAAGCACCCTGAAAGATGCATCCAGTTAGGTTAATAATTAAACTACATAAAAGAACAGAATGGAAGGAGGGACTAACGTGTCCCACTGAAAAATTCTTGAGGGGCAAAATGTGTATTTAAAATTTTTCGGAGGCTAAGTTGATACGGTGCAAAAGCTTTAAGGACCAATATTGTACTTCACTCTTTTTTTATATAGTAAAAGTTTTGCCGGAATTTGTTTTCCAGTCATGGTCACACCTTTAGAAGATGTCAACCCACTAAATCCAATTTTCAATCAGGCACGTTCAAGCACACACGCCCCTCGTTGTCTTACCATTCAGTATTGAAATTATTTAATTTGGAATTCGGGTCTGTTTCAACATCATTTTTGTTTATTTTCATTTCCGCACCTTAAATTATATTCAGTCACTAAAACTACTTGCCGAAGACTCAATATGCACCTCAGACTGAATTAGCATATATTAAAATTTGAATTGCGGAACTTTGATTGTACAGTGTAGTAGTGTACACATTAGCAGAGATGAGGATGACAAGGGAGAGAGAACCTGAAGGTCTGGTGGGAGATATCTATACACATCATAAATTTGATCTTTAAACCCTCTGCTCAACATTTCGTCAGATTCATCCTGTATTCAAAATACATATATAACAGTCCTCAACACAATCAGCATGACAACATAAAAGAAAAAAACTATTAAATATCGGCAAGAGGAAGTATAACTCACCAGAACTAGCAACTTGATAGCTCTTGTACGCAAAGTTCTTCTTTTGATCATGTCACAGACTCTGCCTGGTGTTCCAGAAACAACATGAACTCCATACTCAAGCTTCCTTATATCTTCTCCCACACTTTTACCCCCAACGCATGCATGTGCTTGTATATTTATGAAGTCCCCAATAGCCAATATAACCTTTTCAGTCTGTGAAGCCAGTTCCCTTGTAGGTGACACTATTAAGGCTTGCACCCTGTTCAGAGATTGTCAAATGCAAACCATTATAAATAATAAATAAATACAATATAAATTCTGTTCAGAACAAAGAAGCACAGATACGAACAGAACACAGATATGATATGACATGGACATAAAGATACTGACAATTTTTTCAAATATTATTATAAGACACGACTCGGCTACGGTACAAGGCATAAAGTTGGCAGAACATTAACATAAAAACACAAATCTTACATTAAAAGAGAGAAATCATGCTTTAAATTAGCACGAGTGATCTGAAACATAATAAAAAGCTACCATCTACCCATTTATTGTGATTGTGATATTTCTATCTATATAAAATCTCTTAGGTGCTTGACCCATGGTTGTATAGTTGTATGTGATTCAGCTGCCTCTCATTAAAATAACTTTTGTCTTCTAGGGTTGAGGGCTTTCAAGGGTTTCTTAAATCCACTCGGAACCTATCATCATGTAAAAGGATCCAAACACTCATACAAAGTACAAACATCAAATTCAGCTTTCAACACAGTAACATACATGGAAACTAAAAAAAGAAAAGAAAATTGAAAATAACATACTCTCGAACGGAGGTATCAACGATCTGGCAAACAGTGAGGGCAATCATGGAAGTTTTACCGGTACCGGACTGGGCCTGGGCGATGACGTCACGGCCCGTTATGATGGGCGTGACGGCCCGTTGCTGAATGGCGGAGGGTTTCTCGAAACCGTACTGGTAGATCCCTCGAAGAAGGTCATCTTTGATTCCCATCTCCTCGAAGCTCGCAATAGCTTTCACGCCCTCCGTGGTCTCGAAATCCGCGTCCTCCGCTTGTAGCGCCGCTCTCTGGCGGTTCGCCGGGACTACCGAGGTTGTCGCCATCAGGGATTCTGTGGTTTTGCTGAGTTGGTGTTGGTGGATGGGTGGTGATGTGAAAAAGGGGAAAGAAGTGTGTTTTGAAATTTGGGGTTTTTGTGACCTAGAGAAAGAGAGGAAAAGGCTACCACGTCCTTTGTTGGGTCATCTTTTGATTCAGATTGGGCCTGTCCAAACAACTAGTAAGTCGGACTTCTAAGCACCGGTTGTTGCTATCATTTTCAATTTTTATGAACCAAAACATCTTTTTATGTGTTATTTTTTTCGATTTTATAAGGATGAAAAAGCGTTTTCGTCTCTGCCGAGTCTGAAATTTTTCCAACTTTAAAGAATTGGAAAAATTTTCATCTTTAAAAAAAGGAAATATGCATTTTGGAAGTTGGGTGATTAAAGAAAGGAAAGAAAAGTAAAAACCATAGAGATATAATCGAGTTGTTTGGTATGCTCTTTGTAAAGTGGTTACTTTGTAGGATCTCCATTTGTTTGATGTCCAGTGATGCGCACAATTTAGGACTTTTACATTACACTCCATCCCGTTTTTATTATAAGTTCTTTTGATTAATTTTCACACCCTTTAAAAAACTTAGTTAATATTGTTGGTGATATTGGAAATGTAAATATTTGATACACATTTTCAAAAATACTCCTATGATTATTATTAGAATATAAAAAGTGTTAAGTAAACATGGGTATTTGTGGAAAAGAAATAATTAATGTCATTGGAAATTGGAAATGAAGCTTATATTAAGAACAAAAAAAAGTCTTCAAAAGATGCTTATATATTGGACCAGAGGGAGTAGATTATTAATATTGTTTGTGTGACTTTTCTTTTGTTTGCAACAGTATCTCACCACAAAGCACTTATCTACTGTACTTATATAAAAAGATCCCTTTTCGAGGCACCACGTTTGTCCGCTTAAAGAATACTCGCGACAGAACGTTTGTAGGTAAATAACACTATCTCAAATCAAAATTATAATTTGAAATTAAATAAATTATCTATATGTGAAATTATTATCCTCAGTTTGTTAAAAAAATCATTATCCTCAAAAATATAAACTCAAAGAGATGAGACTTTTATTCGAATTTATTTAATCTTATCTACATGTGAAATCATATTATCCTTAATTTTTTTACAGTTTTCCAAATCATTATATATATATATATATATATATATATATATATATACATATACAGTACGCAATATGCATTGGATGACTGCTCAACAATATTTTAGCATTTAAGTGAATTGGAATTGGCTCACAAACTGATGGATATTCAGGTAAACAATAATCTCACAATTATATTTGCCTTCAATTTTTGTATTTTTTTGGTCGTTACGTTTTTTTTAATTCAGATAATTCACTCTCATTTTAATTTATATTATTTGATTCTTAAGTTTCTCTCTAAATACTTACTTTAATTCAAGAATTTGTATGCACCATTGATCAAAATGTAGTTTGTTCAAAATTTTGATTTGGGTGTAACCAATTGTGTGCTTGCCCGACAAAGTAAATAATGTTCAACCAGTTTTGTTTAGTGATTGATTCTTCAATTGCGGGTGACAATATAATGCATCAAAATCTAATATTGCATTAATTGTTTCAGGGTGACTATCATAAACTACGAAGGAAGATGAATATTTATTGTTATTTGCACCAATGGTTTCTTTAATCATGCATATAGTGGAAGATGATGTGTGACGGTGGCCAATATACTCAATCCTACCAATTCATTTTCTTGATAGATTTAAGTTTAATTTAAGAAGACTTCATTTATAATAATAGGATTTGATTTATTATATTGACTAAATTTTTTCTATAATATATTTTGTCTATTGTAATAGATAAAAATCATCCTATATAAAAATAGGATTTGATTTTATGTTTGATGTAAATATTTTTTTTTTTTTGGTTTTTTATTGTGACAAGAGAATTAAAATTATTAATAACAAACTAAATGTAATCATCCTATATAATAATAGGATTTTAATTTTCCTTCTATAATATATTTTGTCAATTGTAATAGATAAAAATTATCCTATATAAAAATAGGATTGGATTTTATGTTTGATGTAAATATTTTTTTTTGTTTTTTACTATAACAAGAAAATTAAAACTATTAATAACAAACCAAATTTTTATCTTTATATTTTTTTCTCATATGATATGGACCATTAGTCTGACATCAATTAATAATTTTAAAAATAAATTGTAAAAAAAAACTAAAAATTATGTTGATAAACTAAATTTAAGTTTAGTCACTCACACCGCTACTGAGATTTATATTCTCCATATTTATATTTATAAAGGTAAGATAGGTATTACTACTCATTATGTAGAAATGTGAGTATATATATAAATTCCGATAAAACTTTATTTTTCTACCATATTCTTATGTTATCTCACTATTGTTTAGGTATATAGAGATTAGGCTTATTTTAAAAAATAAACTAAGGGCTCGTCTTTGTTGTTGACATATGTCTTCATTTTTTTAATATTAAGATATGATGAGAAGTGTTTAAAAAAAAGAAAATAAAAAATAAAGATTAAGATCCAATAAGATAAAGATAATTATAAAAAATAATAAAAATATTTAGCTTGAAAAAAGATAAAGATTTTTAGGATTCAATCTTATTATTAACTTGATATAAGATAATTGATTAAAAAGATGAAAATATTTAATTATCATTAATAACAACAAATGTGATAATCATATTTAAAAAAAATACTAATTGTACAAAAAAGAAACTACTTCATCCATCACATAAATATAAAAAAGATCATGTTTAATTCTGATTTAATATTTATTTATCATAATAAATTTAATAATCATATATAAAAATGTCAATTTATCCATAAAATAAATAAGGAATATCTCATATGAAAAGTAAGTACAAAATTTATGAACTAGATAATTTAGATTAATTTTTAAAAGTATAGGGTTTGGTTTGAACTACTACATTTTTGTATAATTATTTTTTGTTGTTGTTTAATAATAATCTTTACTTTATAATAAAAATAATAATAAAATTTAATTTAAAATATTTAATATAAAAAAATTAAAATATCAATAACCCGTGCATTGCACGGACGAAGAGTTAGTTTGTATTATAAGCTGAGCAGTGATTCTTATTGTTAATATACACAATGATTTATATCTTCAATGGCTAATTGATACTTGGTCAAAGTTACAATATGCCGCTTGGCCGTGACCATTGCCGGGTCATAATCATAATTTGGACCTCAGCCAGAACCATGCATTGGATCAGCTCATGAACATCATTAGGATATAGGACAAGAGAATTAGTCTACAAACCCCACACTTTAGACCCATTGTTAATCCCCAAACCTCGTTTTTTTTTATGGGGTTCTCTCGGAATTTTTTCCGATATCCCCGAGTCGGAAAAATGCATTTTCCGACTTTAAAACCTCATTTTTAATAAACGAGCATTCGGAAAAATGCATTTTTCCGACTCGGGCGTATCGGAAAAAATTCCGAGAGAACCCCATCGGAAAAAACGGGAGTTTGGGGCCTAAAAAGTGGGGTTTGTAGACTAGTACTCATAGGACAAACCCATGATCATGAACTGGACTTCGGACATGACCATGACCATGAATTGGGATCAGGACAAAACCAAAAATTTTGATTTTGCAGAGCTAGGAAAATTTTCGACTTTGCAAAGCTGGAAAATTTTCTGATTTTCTAGAGATGGAAATGCTCTTCCGTCTTTGTAGAACCAGAAATAATAACACGCAAAAGGGTATTTTGGTTCATGAAAATTGGAATGGGGACCCAAAAGTCATGGAAGGAGGCCAAAAATCAATATCCTTTTTTTTATTACCTGCTAACTAATTCACCCAATTTTATTTTTTTTTTATCGATCATAACCTTACTTGATCGAAACTCTATAGTGTGTGTTTGGTTTGATGTCATTTCTTTCCAAACGTGCGTCTAATTCAATATTTCTAGTCGTAGCTTATATGTTGGTTGTCTTTTCAACATGCTTTTATATTGCTTTGGTGGGCAATTAGTATTGGCAATTAGGGCACAAGCACGTGGGGCTCGCCCGCATTTTTTACGGGCAGGCATAGATTTTAGGCCAATTTTTCAAATTATGCCCGACCGCCCCGCAAGTGGGAATTGTAAAAAAAAAAATTATTATTGACTCACTTACACTATTTATAGAAAAGGCTAAAATGCAGTTTTGGTCCTTTTACATTTTTTTTAGCTCAAATAATCCCTTATGTTATTTTTTTTTTGCAAATTCGGTCCCTTCATCATCTTTCCATTAAAAAACTAACGGCATTATCCCATGTGGCAGCATTCACCAACCATGTGCTTACATGTGACATTTTAATTACCTAATTATTAATTAAATATTAAATTATTCAAAATTAAATAAAAATTTAGAAAATATATAAATTAAAAAATTCAAATTACTAAATTAATAAAAATAAAATTAAAATTCCTGAAAAAAAATAAATTAACTAAGAATAAATAAAAAATTCATAAACAAATTAAATTAACTAAAAATAAATAAAATTCCTGAAAAATAAATAAATTCAAAAAATTAAAATTCACTAATGCATAATTGAGCCTAGAATATTTTGGTAACGCGGTTTTCGTAAGGTCGACAAAACATATTTTGATATTTTTAAAATTTTAATTTTAATTTTTAAAATTTATTTATTTTTTCGAAATTTTATTTATTTTTAGTTAATACATTTTGTTTCTAGATTTTTATTTATTCTAAGTTAATTTATTTTTATGTAATTTTAATTTAATTTTATTAATTTAATATTCAAATTTTAATTTTATTTTTTATGTAAAGTGTCACGTGTTTAAAATGCAATGTGGAAAATATGTCAGTGATTTAGTGTTATGTTGAACCTGTTCACTCACTCTTGGATCTGCATATTGGTTTATCAATGTTCTTTCCCACGCTATCATCTGATTCCTTTACATAAGCTTGATTTTTAGTATGAATTTGGGTCCTAGGTTGCTAATTAAGTGAAGTTAGGTGCTATTGATGATTGTTTTGGGGTTAAAAATGTTCACAAATGTTACAATTACAATAGCTTATAAGAGAGTTGACACAAGAGTTTCATGAGACAAACTTAGGTTTTCAGCTCCAATGCCAAAATTAGCTTTGCAACTAATGACATGCATGATGTAGAATAGGGTATTTTTATTTAAATTTTAAGAAAAAAAATGAAAATTGAATTTCATTCATTATTTGGTAATCTTTTGCTTGTGGTTATAGGGTACTCCAGATTTGAGTTTACATAGTTTATTGGTTTGAGTCTTAGAATGTGACAGTAGATAGACTTTGTAGTTGTGCATTAATTAGAGCCCTATTTACAAGTTGAAGATTTTTTTTTAATCAGCATGAGGTGAAATTTTATTAAATAGTAGCAAAAGGGCGTATGAGACATACACCAAAAGACAGTACAGTTGTTGCTCTAGTTGATTCTCCCTCAAAAACAGAATACAAAACAAAAAAAGAAAATAGATAAAATTGACAAAAACTTGACAAGTTGCATCTCATGTTTTAATCGCCTCCATAAAACCAACATGTGTCAAGTTTTGCATTGTTTTACACATTCTATTGGGTTTAGTAATCAATCTGAATAAGAGAAACAGACACCTTCATTCCTTGCTTTGAGTATTGTCCAGACTTTGAGATTTATTGATTCTATCATGCTGTTCATGTCCAGAGTTTCTTCTTCAAAAATTATTTTGTTTCTACTATTCCATATAAACTTGCCAAAAATGGTCACGTCTCTATTTTTTTGAAGCCTTCTTTATTTATTATAATCCAATGGAGTAGGTAGTTAAATTCCTTGTGGTGCAGGCAGAGTTGGGTTTTATTATAATCCAATGGAGTAGGCAGTGTATAAGTTCTTTTGTGGTGCAGGCAGATTTGCCCTTAAAATTCAAGCAGTAATGTATTAATTCAGTCATTGATTCTTTTCTGTTATGATATTCTCTGCATTTAGAAATATCCGGCATGGTGGTGAACATCTATATTGACGTTTGACTTTGGTGACTGAATTTTAGGTGCTTCTTTGGATACTTCCAAATTATTACCTCCATGTCTCTCAATATGAAAATTCACTTGTGACAAAATTCTGCGGAGTACACTGTGTCAAATCAATAGGAGTCCACAAGGTATGAGATGTATTATTTCCATTTTAAAGGATTGGTCTATTCATCTTAGTACCTGGAAATTCATTGTTATTGAATTGCAGACAAGGTTTTTTTGTAAGAAGGACCACTTCAAAGTGAGAGAACTCAATGATAGATTGATGATGGTTGAGCGTGCATTCAATGACAGATGGCCTCTATGGAAATTCATGGTAGAAACATTTGGTAAGTACTTACTCCATAAGGAACTCATTTTTAGGCCAACACTCTCATTCTTCTGTGTTTGTATATTCTCAATTGTTTTCTCCTCATTTATTTGTTTGTTTAGTACAGTCAGGGTCTTGAAGCACACGCTGCTGTGTTTATTTGTTTATTCTCCTTTATTTATTTGTTTAGTAATGTTTGCCTGAAGCACACTCTACAACTCAATTTAATCGTTGTTGTGTTATTTTTGTGTTATCATTGTGTTATTTTGACCCAAGACCAAGAGACATTTAACTTTTCTTATTAAGAAACTAAGAATTACAAAGGATCAGAAAACATGATTTGATTGAAGTGATTTCCATTTTGTTTGCCAAACTTTTCCACATGTTCAGTTCCTGAAAAGACTTGTCTTTAGTCATTGATCCTTGCAAAAGTGTGTTTGAAAGGTGCACCAAGATTTGTTAAGGATAACTTAATTTTGATTAGGTTTTTAATCTGGTTGAAAAGCTGGTTTCTAATTTTGGTTAGCAAGAATACAGTATATCTGGCTAAGCAGGAACAAAGGTTGTGTTTGGCAATGAGGCTCAATCAAGATGTTGTAGAAATGATCAAAAGTAGAACCTGGATATGGCTAAGAGGTAGGAACAAATAATTTTAAAAGTCTCTGTTTGAGTGCCTCAAATCCACTCCTAAGTTTGTGTTCCAATTGTTCTCAGTGTTTTACTGATGTCATTGTTTGCCTGTAAAAAGCAATAATTCAGTTTACTTTAGGTGGCATCGTTGGGCTGTAATTTTATTTTGGCAAAACTATTAGATTGGTCCTGTAAGTTATTTTTTGGTTGCGATTTCGTCCCTTAACTTTTTTTTGATTCAAATAAATCCGGAAGTTTGTAACTTGTTTCAAAAAAATCCTTCCGTCCAAATCTGTTTTAACACCGTTAATGAGAGCCTCCTATGTGACAACCAATGATCTTACAAGGCTAAAAATCAACGTTACACCCCAAAACGATGTCATATGAGACCAAATTAGAAGCCTATTGGGCCATCTCTAACTGTTTTGGTTTTCTCTTTTGGCCTCATATGACATCATTTTGGGGGTGTAACGTTGAATTTTAGCCATGAAGACCAATGGTTGCCACATAGGAGGCTCCCATTAACGGTGTTAAGACAAAATTGGATGGAAGGATTTATTTGAAACAAGTTACAAACTTACAGATTTATTTGAAACCAAAAAAAGTTAAGGGACGAAATCGCAATCAAAAAATAACTTACAGGACCAATCTAGTAGTTTTGCCTTTTATTTTTAATCCAATTTCTCTGCACCTACTCAACAGTGTCTTAAATTGTTGGCCAATTTGCATTTGAAAATGGTTCTTCTTTCCCCTTCTAAAATACTTATTGGCCTCCCTTTGGACACAAATGAGAGTAAGGAGCTTCTCTCATGGGCAATAAGAGTTCTAGCCAACCCAAATGATACCATTGTGGCTGTGCATGTTCTTGGTTTGTCACTAGTTTTCTACCTAGATATTTATCTGCATTATCACTTTATCAATGTTCCTTTAATATTGTCCCCAAATTAAAGTTTCCAGTTTCATGCAGTGAATTTTTAGTGTTGTAATAGATTGCAAATTTGTTAAATTACAGTTGCTGAGGAAAAGAAGAAGTGTGTCTAAGTTACAATTTGCATTATATTTAGAACAAGTTTGTTATGTGAATTGGTTGGCCCAAAAATTTTCGCTTCTTCTTAATCATCTTCTTTCCTTCCAGTTGCAAGCTTAGAAGATTTGGAAATGCCTGTTTCGGTTCAAAGCGGGACTTTCACATCATATTCCATCTCGACATCTCTGTCGAGATGGACAGTTCGCCGAGTCCTGCTCACAGTATTCAGGTATAGTGATTTGAAATATGAATAATTCCATATTCCAAAATAGTATGCTTTTAGGCTGATCAATTAGATAGTGTTATCAGCATAATGAGTGATTCATTTCATTATATTTGGTTGCCTTCCAAATTAATCTTTACTTTTTTTTATTTTTTATATTTGTAGCTAATTAGTTGATTTAGTTCCAATTTCTATGCTTAAGTACCTGCTATAACCTGTGAAAATTCTTATCTGGCTTTTTTACTACATGGGGGTTTTTCCCCCTCTCCTTGGGGATGGCTATTGATTCTTACTTCTTACCATTTTCCTTGTATGCATTGAAGTGCTTGGGAAAATCAGAAGAAAATAGACATTAACATAGTTACTGAAAGGAGGCCCTTCTTTGCTAAAGATGTCTCTCTCTTCTGATTTCTTTCCTGTTGCAGGTGTACTTAACAAAACACCACAAAAATCGGAGATTACGTTGTCTACCATAGAACCTACTTTGCAGCAAGGACCTGACCAGTACCTTTCCTAGCTAATAGCAATGTTGCTCTACAAATTGTGTATTAAATATGGGTATTTCCATGATCTAAAAGAATGTTATTTAGTCTATTTTTCCCATTAAATTTTAGCTAGGTGTTGCTTTTGTGTGTTTTATTTTATTTTTAATATTTTAAGCAGACGTAATATTGTGACTCAATAGAATGCTAAAGACATTCTCTATATTAGATTGTTTAGATTTGAGCTCTTTATTTATAGGCAATTTAATAATATCAAAATTTTAAATTATTTGTAATTACTATCGTATTAAAAATACTTCAGAATTTAAAATGGCTTTATCAAGTTAAAGGGATTATTATTTTTTATACAAATAAAGGCTATTGCAACGATTTTTTTATACAAATAAAGGCTATTGCAACGACAATGTTGTTGCCAATAATGGGTATTGCAACGACAACTTTGTTGTTTGAAAGATCAAGGGTGTTTTGCAACGACAATGTCGTTGCCGATGATACTAAACCATAATTGTCGTTGCCTTAATGGTAAGCCACGTTAGCAATAGCATATCTTTGGCAACGACATTTATCGTTGCTAATGATACTAACCCATTGGCAACGACATTTGTCGTTACCTAAAAGGTAAGCCACGTCACCTGGTTGTTACATTTTTGGCAACAACAAAGTATTTGTAACGACAGATGTCGTTGCAAAACCTGTGTGAATCGCAACAAAAGTTTGTCGTTGCGATAGTTATATTGTCGTTACTATACTTTTTCGCTACGCCTTGACCCGCAACGACTGCTGTCGTTGCCAAAAATGTTTTTCGCAACGAATTTTCCTTTTTCGCAACGACTTTTGTCGTTGCAATTGGTCGACTTTCTTGTAGTGTTACTTGATGGTAAAGGTTTGATTACAATAATAATGTTATTCACACATCATCATACTTTCATTTGTGTTCATTTTTAAATTTTTGTAATTATGTTATGTCTTGTACTTTTTGCCTTTTGGTATGAAATCCTTTTTTTTAATGAATTTTATATGTAATCGTCCTGGTTGAGAAACCGGATGGGTTTTATAAGATGGGCGCTTGACACAAGTGACCGTGGTCATACGTATCCCAATTAAATAAGGGAATCAAGGTAAACGTAATTCTTTGGGAAGATGGGATTTGTGATCTTGAAAGCTTTTAGGTTTTTTCACGTAAAGCCCCTTAGGGGATTTTTAGGATTTCTTTGGGGTATCTTTTCAGATCTCCCAATCTCTACTAAGATATTGGGATACCTTGCAGAAGAATGGTAATGTTTTGTCTAGATGAGACAAAGGTCCTTATTAAGGATATTTAGTCTGATTAGAGTGGGCTCTTGGTCCTACTTACCCGTTTGAATTAGACTTTGGGGATCAAGACTATGTAGTTCTATCAGATAGGGGTGTAACAGTCCGGTCTTTTACGGATATTTGGGACCGGATAAATAAATTTACATGGTCCGGTCCGGTCCGAACATTTTTTTTATGTACGAAGACCGGACCGGACCATTACGGACCGGACCATTTCGGTCCGGTCTATTTAGATTATAATTACTTGGCAATGAAAATTAAATTTGCACCTGATTTCAACAAACAAAAATTAAGAAAAAAAAAATTGCACCTGAAAATACTCAGCGTGGTGCTTTGCGGCTTTGCTTGCAATCGCGTGGTGCTGCATTTAGTGCTCCCATAACCATGCAGGAGTCTGTTGTGCTCTTGTTGCTTAATTTGGTTTTAGTTTTACAATGTAAGTTAGTGTTAGGTTTAGGTTTAGGTTATAAGTATGTGGGCGGTTCGGTCTGAACGGTCTCAAAAATATTCTGACCGTGGACCGGACCATGTAACAATGATCAAAAATTTTGAGACCGGATCGGACCATGAGACCAGATCGGACTATAATTTTCGGTCCGACCGGTCTCGTGATCTCGAACCGGATCGCTTACACCCCTACTATTAGACACGTTGAAATAATGCATCAAGGGAGAACAAGATAGCTCCGAACTGTCCTTAAGAGTAGTTAGCAATATGTCCCTTGCTCTTAGGGAGGTTGTTTGTAGTCTAGTATCTCCTGTATGAATGAGGTGGCACATTGATTTGGATCTTGAAGTTGAGATTCTCAGTACTATTAGGTGATGAGCTTCAAGTGGTTGTTGAACCTTTGTGGCGAGTTTGGATGCAACCGCCACCATATGGGATAGCAAGAGTTTGATTCTCTCTCTGCTGAATATCTTTTTCTATAAGTATATGTGTATACTTTTTGCGTGGTTCAATTATGAGATTGCAGTTTATTTTTTGTGTCTTCATCCTCTGATGGATTCTGGTGTTTATAGTCTTCATGGGATGTTGTATTTTCCCTAATAAATCTTCTATCTATGAGAATAATCATCATTTATCTTATCTCATTGTGTAGATTGAATTATCTATTATGATAGATAATCTTGTAGGATAAATAACATGTTTCTGTTATCTCCAGATTATTGGGATAAATCCATAATATAATATCCTTCATTATCTGTAGGAGATATTTTTCATAATTAAATCCCACTGATCGTGGGCTGATCATGCCTTTGTTCAGGCTAGGGCGAGCTAATGTTGTCTTTTGGCCCAATGTTGAAGGTCGGAGGAGCTCAGCTCTAGTCCTTCTAAAGGATTCCTAAGTCTCTAAAGGGCTATTACGTGGGACAAATAACCCTATCTCACGACAGGAACTGAACAGCAATATTGCCTTTTGAGTGACTGATATATTGGTCAGGTTGCAACAGTTGAAGTAATGCAACACTTTATATTGGTCAGGTTGCAACAACTAAAGTAGTTTATTTTGGTCACCGACATGAAGTGGTGGCAGCTACAATTATGATATTTTGATTAACTATGTATCAGGGTCTATTGTAATTTTTTGCCCCTTTTTTTGAAATCGATTCCACGAGCTATTGAAATGTATTGCCAAACTGAATTATGATATTTTTTTATTGAATTGTATTGCCAAACTGAATTTATTGTCTTTATTTATGTCCAATCTTCCTTATTTAATAATATAAGAGTATTCAAGTAAATTTATTTTATTTTTCCTCCCCTTCCTCCATTGAACAAAACACAATATAATTAAAATTCACTACTGGAAATTAGACATTTCACATCTGTTATTTAAGACATTTCGCATCTGTTTTGTAACAGATGTCTATGTGAGAGATGTGGATAGTTATACTTTTCGCATCACTTTTAATAACAGATGCGAAATGTCAGAACTTTTTGCATCAGTTACATAACAGATGCGGAAAGTACACATAACAGATGCGGAAAGTACACATAACAGATGCGGAAAGTATACTTTTCGCATCACTTATTTTATAACAGATGCGAAAAGTTCAAATAACAGATGCGGAAAGTACACTTTCCGCATCACTTATTTTATAACATATGCGAAAAGTTCAAATAACAAACGTGGAAAGTAGATTTTTCGCATCTGTTATCATAACAATTTTTTGCCCCTTTTTTTGAAATCGATTCCACGAGCTATTGAAATGTATTGCCATACTGAATTATGATATTTTTTTACTGAATTGTATTGCCAAACTGAATTTATTGTCTTTATTTATGTCCAATCTTCCTTATTTAATAGTATAAGAGTATTCAAGTAAATTTATTTTATTTTTCCTCCCCTCCCTCCATTGAACAAAACACAATATAATTAAAATTATTCATTATATTCTCTTTCTTCTTCTCCATTAGAATCCCTCCCCTCCCAGCTTTCAACATAACCCTTAGAGTCACTTTCCATAAGTACGCTAGTTGACAACAAATTTACTAGTGGACAGGATAAGAAAGACAAGATATGATAGTTTGTCTTATTTCATTTCTATCCTATGGAGAGAGTTGAAATAAAATTGAGGATAATGCATTTCCCATCTTCATACTCTCACACATTAACATTACTGCTATCACTATGAACACCTCATCAATATCATCGTTATATGGTGTCCACCATACACTGGATAAGAAATGAATATATGAGCTATCATGCTCATATCCTATCATTCTTTTGTCTTGCTCTCTATTTTATTCTAACCACCAAACGAACCTTTAATTTAGTCCTTTTATATACCGTACATCCAAACTTGCCTTATACTTCATTTATTTTGAGAGATCTTGAGAAAAAGAAGATTCGAAAGAGAGAGAATAAGAAAGAAAGAGGAATCTCCCCGATTTGGTGGAGCAAAAAAATAGAGGAGAGAAAAATCATAAGACCCATTACTCTTTGTTTTCTTTCCTCACATGAGAAGAGAATCAACGGAAGAAAGGTAATAAATGCAAAATGTTTCACCTATTTTCTTGTCTTCCGTGTTTCTTCACATGCATATCATTATTATTATTTTTAGTTATAAAAATTTAAAGGTTATATTTGACCCTTACTCTGATTAAATTTTTTCACACTTTTTTATTGAACACAATGAAAGGACATAAAATTAAACTTTTCTCTCTTTTTATTTTCTCTCAAACCAAACAATGCAAAAAACTATTTATATTTTACTTTTTTCTCTCTCTTACTTCTCTTTTGTCTATTTTTTTTCTTCTTATTCTTTTTTGTACAACCAAATAAAGCATCAGAGCCATTTTAGATAAGGGCACACAAAATAGAATCTTGAGAGAATCTGGTAGAGAGGTTTAACATTAAATTTTCTATAAAACTATTATATTCTTCAAAATCTGGTGGATAATCTTAAATTGGATATGTAAAATAAGAGACTCAACTTAAGAGTCCGTCGACTCAATTTTTTTCTTTTCTTTCTTTTTACTCTACATCATCCTAATAATAAATAAATAATAATAAAATAGTTAATTAGTAATAAATAATAATTTTAAATAATAAATAATAATATTCTTAAATATATATTTTTCTTATTTTATTGTTTAATTTATTGTGTTATTATGATATATATATGGGATTGCTAACATGAGTACATTCCTTTTTTAAAAGGATTATGTTAGCATAGTGTCCCAAAACTTTTAGACAAAAAACCCTTCTCAGCTTTAAAGATATAAATTTAATATCAGGGTTATATTAGTAAAATGATTATTAACTTAATTAAAAAAAGAAAAAAAATTCTCTCTCCTCCCTCCCAAACCCCCAAAATCCCAAAATTCCTATCATATCTAATTTCTCCCTAATCCTAAATCAAACACTCACCTTGTGATTTCTCCCCTAACCCCAAGCCACCGTCGACCGCCACCGCCACCGCCACCGCCATCAACCATTGTTTTTCGCGCCGGCTCTCACGGTGTTCGCATCTCCCTCCACCACGCGTCAGCCGCACCACGCCTCTGTTCGTGTTCCGTCAGTTTGCGTCTGTACAGTCCGTTCGCGTTCCACCGGCTCCGTTTGCGTTCCACCGTCTCTGGTCCCGTTTATTCCGTCAGTTCGTACTCCACCGTCTGTTCGGTTCTACCTCTCTATCCGCTTCCCACCTTCCTCCTCTGTTCAGGTTCTATAGTAACTGTTGCAAAAATATAATATTCACTATTTTGATTCATAGTATTAACTATTTTGATTTCACCATTTATTAACTATTGAAAAAATATAGTATTCACTATTTTGATTTATAGTATTCGGCTATTCACTGTTGCAAAAATATATGTATATATTTATGTTTTGATTTATTGTTGCAAAACAATAGTATTCACTGTTTGGCAAAACATTGCATTCACTGTTTCTTTATCTTGAATATTGTGATTGACAATTTTTTTATCTCATAAATTTGCCATATCCATATAGTTTAGTTTGTGATGTTAAAGTTTGTACTATGTCACAGGAATTGCCTAAAGCAAAATGACATCTGAAAATGGAAGTGGTGTTAGTGACTGGCCCGCACAACTTTTTAGAGATTATGGTTCAACATACCAAGATGATGAGTTTCAAGAGTCACAGAATAATCTTCCTTTGCCTCAACCAGAAATCACCGATGAGTGGATTCCCTATAAAGGATAGGTATTCAACACCGATGAAGATGCTTATAATTTTTATTGTTTATTTGCCAAGAGAAATGGATTTTCAGTTAGACGTGCTCATACTTACAAATCTAAAAAGAATAAGATTGAAGAGAATCCATTGGAATTTATAAAAAAGAGTTTGTTTGTCATCGTGCTGGTGTTCCTAACAAGCAGAAAGTAGTTGAACTTGAAAAGCAAAGAAAAAGAAAGAGTTCTAGATGTAATTGTGGTGCAAAAATGTTTGTTTTTAGACAAACAATTGGCTTTCATTATCAATGGGTGGTTACTTACTTTAATGATTCCCATAACCATGAATTATTGGATAACAAAGAGGTTCCATTTCTTCCTGCTTATCGCACTATCCCTGCCAGCGACCGAGATCGAATATTATTATTGTTGACAAAAGCTGGATGTCAAATAAGTCTCATAATTAGAGTGCTTGAAGTTGAGAAAGGAATAGATGCAGGCCAACTTCCATTTTTGGAGAAAGATGTTAGGAATTTTATTCAATCTCAAGGTAATATTGGTAGAGAGAAAGATGCTTCAGAGGTTCTAAAATTGTGCAAAAGTCTGAAAGATAAAGATGATGCTTTTTAATATGATTTCACCTTGGACGAAAGCAACAAATTGGAGCATATTATTTGGATATTTTCTGTGATTCCATTCGAGCATACGAAGCTTTCGGAGATGTTGTTGTCTTTGATACCACTTACCGAATAAATCGTTATGATATACCTATTGGACTATGGGTTGGGGTTGATAATCATGGGAACTCAATTTTTTTTGGTTGTATTCTATTGCGAGATGAGAAGATAGCTTCCTTTACATGGGCTTTGAAGGTAAATTCCTATTTGAAGTTGTTTTTGTTACTTTAAGTCTAACTTTCAAGTATTAATACTTTCTTTGTAATTTGTTTTCTTTTTCAGAGTTTTTTTATACTTTGTCAAAGACAAATGGCCACAAACAATTCTCACTGATCAAGACCTTGCACTTAAAGAAGTTATTTCAATGGAATTGCCAAACACAAAACATGCATTTTGCATATGGCATATTGTGGCAAAGTTGCCAACTTGGTTTTCTTTCCTTTTAGGAGAAAGATTTAATGAATCAAATCTGAGTTTTTTAGGTTGTACAATCTAGAATGTGCAAGTGACTTTGAACAACAATGGAAATCAATGGTTGATAAATTTCATTTAAGTGCAGATACGCATATTGTCTTACTTTATTCTCATCGTCAGTGTTGGGCCCTTGCATATTTGAAAGACTTCTTTTTTGCTGGTATTACGACAACTGGACGTTCAGAATATATAAACTCATATATCAAAAGATTTTTGGATGCGAAAACAAGTTTGGTGGATTTTGTAAATCAAGTATGAATTTACTTTGGTTTCTTGTTGTAGGCATATTACTCTTTTGTTCAATCAACTTATAAATTTATCATAATTAAAATATTTTTTTGTGTAGGTTGGTATTGCAGTTAACATTAGAAACCAAGCTGGAGAAGAGGCAAGAATGCGTCAAAAGTACCATAATCCTGCACTTAGAACAAATTTTCTAATTGAGGAACATGCTGCAACAATATTGACACCTTATGCATTTGAGTTGCTCCAACATGAGATCGAGCTATCTACAAAATATGCGGCAACTGAATCTGGTAATGGTACTTACATTGTGCGACATCATACCCAAATTGATGGAGGTCGTTTTGTAAGTTGGATAAAAGAAGAAGAGTCCATTCATTGTTCTTGTAAAGAATTTGAATTTTCTGGAATATTGTGTAGACATGCTATTCGAGTATTATTGAAGAATGATTGTTTTAGTCTTCCAACAAAATATTTACCTTCTCGATGGAGAAGAGAAAGTTCATTGATCCCAAAGTCTAGCCACTTAATCAACTCCAGTGATAACTTATCTATTGAGTTTCGATCTCTAGTTCGATATGTAGAAGCAGAATCTTTAAAGACAAAAGATAGAGTTGAAATCGCTACTATAAAGTTAAAGAAAATCATTGAGTTGGTAAAAAGGATGCCAGAAATTCAAGAACATACAATTGACATAGAACATGATGTTCCAAATGGTGATGATTGTGATGTTGAAAATCCAATTGTTTCCAAAACAAAAGGTCGACCAAGAGGATCAAGGGCAAAAGGAGGAGTTGAAGCTGCAAAGAAGTCTCGTCGTTGCCATTTCCCAAATTGTGGTGGAATTAATCATGACTCACGGAATTGTCCAAACAAAAAGAAAAAAAGTCAAGCATTGCCTTTTCAATCTCCTGACAAGTAAGTATGTTTTAATCTATACTTAATTTGTTTCAATATGCTGATAAATATGTTATAATATTAAGTGAGTATTTTTCTTATAAACACTATTTTTCTTGTGATTTAATAGGATGACGAAGGGTTGGAGAAAGTTGCCTTAAAGGATAATGCCAGTTCACAAGAAACGAAGTTGAAGAAGCGAAGACTTTTTTGTTTATTCTTGCCTACATTTGCTTATATATTTATTTTAAATTTTGCTTTTTTGAGTGCGCGACTATTTTGCGTGCTTAGAGCTTGGTAATGAGAACATATGAACATGTTTTGTAAGGGTGAAATGGAAAGTTGGTTCACTTGCTTTGTTGTTATTTCTTGTTTATTTCTCTCCGGCAAATAAAAAAAGAATAACATTTTGGTTTTGTAGTTTTGAAATGTGTAAGCAATTGAGCTAAAATAATTAACAATGGTATTTGAATAAACCAGAACAAAAGGAATAAACCAGAAAGGAACATATGAACAATAAACCAGAAATAAGCCAGTAAGTAAAAGCCAATAGGTCAGAATGATAATATTTCAATGGTCTTTTTTTCCCTTTCCTTTGAACTGGAAAAATAACTTTTATTAATATAGGTTATCAAACCAAAAATAGATGCATGCTCCATCCATATAGTTATACGAGTAGTAAGATGATGGACTGATAAATTGTCTAACCTACAAACAATGGAATAAAAGCAAGCGCTAGATTGATTTGCTAACCTCAGAATAAAATTCTAAGACAACCTGAGTAAATTGGAGAGCATACAATCACACTCCAACTGTGTTAGCTCATCATATACGTAATTTTTAACTTGGGAGTTTTTGTTGTGAAAGCATTAATTAAATCTTAGAATTAGACATATAATTAGGTTTATAGAATACTTTGGAATGAAATTTTTCACATTAAAAAACATTAAGTTTATACAATTTTCATTGAAAATGCTCTAGTGCAAGAGTCGCATAAAATTAGTACAATACCTAGGGGCTATTAGCACTTAGAAGGCAATGCGAGGAGATCATGACGCCAAAGGTGGCTTGTTGTATCATCATATCGTAAATGACCCACACCTCCACAAAATAATTAAAATGAAAATAGAAATAAGCCAGTAAGTAAAAGCATTTATTTTATATGTATTTAATTTATTGTATATGTATATATATATACATATTTAATTTATTGTGTTATTATGATATATATATATACATATTTAATTTATTGTGTTATTATGATATATATATATATAATATATATATATATATTTTCAAATATGGATATATATATAAAAAAGCATTTTAAAAAAATGATATATAAAAAACCGAGAGTTGTTAATGTTATTGTTGCAATCTTATTTTTTCTTATAAAAATGGCTACGACACATTTTTTTCACTCAAAATTGATTACTTTAATTTTCAAATATTATTTGAATGCAAATATAGTTTTTGAAAATTTATAAATATTGATGTGTTAGAAAAAATATTTGGGATTGTTTTTAAAATAATAAATAAATAACACTTTTGAAATTACATTTCAAAAATATTATTGAAATTAGATTGAATATAAAAATACATGATGATGATGTAATGCTGATATAATAGTTTTATGATAAAAAATAATTCATCCGGTCCTACTTATAAGACTCTATTAGAGTTTTTTACTCCCATCAAAGAAAGTGATTAAATTTGTTAGTGACATTGGAAATGTGAAAATTTGATATGCTTATTCAAAATTAAACTACCCTTCCAATTGTTATTGAAAATCTAAAAAGTGTTGACTTAATAGGGATGTTTGTGGAAAGAAGTAATTAAATGCTATTGAAAATTGAGATGATCTTTTATAAATAAGACCAAAATAAAAACCACAAGAGGATCTTTTGAATAGGAGCTAAGTGAGTATGAAAAATTTGAAGTTAAATTTTATAGCAAAATAATAATAATAATAATAATAATAATAATATAATGATAAGGGTAAATTACTCATTTTGTTCATTACCTTATTTTTCAATTTCAAATTGGTCCCTTAACTTTTTTTGGCTAAATATTGGTCCCTTATGTTTCTTTTCGTTGTCAATTTGGTCACAGAATCAATGTTCATATTACTTGTCAATATCATATTGATCCACATATATATTGTTGGAGAGAGAAAGTGACACGTGTCTATAACATATTGGTCCACATAGGATAAATAGTGATTCTGGGACCAAATTGACAGCAAAAGGAAACATAAGGGACAAATATGAAATCAAAAAAACGTAAAAGAACAATTTGAAATTGAAAAATAAGGTAAGGGACCAAACGAGTAGTTTAGCCTGATGATAATATATTAGAATCCAATAAATCTTATTTCTTCTATTCCTATTTAAGTATCTTTTTTGGAGAATTTTTTTTATGTTCTTTTGATGATTTCAATAGTAGGGGTGTAACGGTCCGATCCGGTCCGGCCTTTAGTGAACTTCAGGGATCGGACCGTTTAAATTACTGTGGTACGGTCCGGTCCGGAAGTTTTCTACATGCAAAGACCGTTTGGTCCGGTCCGGTCCGGTCTATTTTGACCATAATAATAAAGATTTAATAAAACACCTTTTTTTTTCTTTTTTTCACTAAGACCTCTAAATTTTCCTAACTTCTTCCTGTCCATGCATTAATAGATGTAGTGGGCATCTCAGTGTGACTTGAAAAACTACTGAAAAACCTGAATCTTGATATAGTAAGTTATTATTAGTGAGACCGTGGGGAAATTATAGTCATGGTGAAAAACTATTCCCAAGACTATACCAAAGACTATTAATGAGACCTTTTTTCTTAAAAACTATTTGTAACATTGGAAAAGTTAATAGCTCAACCTTTAATTTACTCTATATCCAAACTTTAACTTACTCTAACAAAGTAACCAAAAAGGTAAAAATTACCCAACCTGAAAGTGAGAACTGAGACCCAGCGGTGGCGAGCGGAGCGACGGTGGCTGAGGGAGACAGAAACCGGAGCGTCAGCGTGAGGGACCGTGACCGTGACCGTGACTCCGTGAGGGATTGTGAGCATGAGGGAGAGAGAGAGAGAGATGACGGAGCAGATAAAGAACCATGGCAGAGAAGATGGAGAACCAGGCCGGAGCATCGAGCGAGATCAAACAGAGGGAGAGCGAACGAGATCGAACGGAGGGAGAGCGAACCATGGCGGAGCAGAGGGAGATCGAACAGATGGAGATCGAACGGAATGGAGGGAGAACAAACGGAGGGAGATGAGCGAGCGAACGGAGGGAGAGAGAGAGATCGAACGGAGAGGGAGAACAAACGGAGAGAGAGCGGAGGGCAGGTGGAGGGGCGGCGGCAGCGCTTAGGCTTTGGGAAGGGAGAAAGTTTTGTAGTTCAACTAGTGGCTGTCTGGCTGAGGGGGTCTGGGAAATTAGCATTTAGCACGGGGGGGTCTTTCAATTAATGGTTGAGTAGTGACACTGAGTAGGGTATTTTATTTTTATTAATTTTTTTTTATATTTCAGCTATTGGTCCGGTTTTGGTGGTCTCAAAATTTGTGAAACCATTGATCGGACCACATGAGAACGGTTTAGAAATATTAAGATCAGATCAGACCGCGAGACCAGACCGAACCATATTTTTCGGTCCGATCCGGTCCGGTCCGACCGATCTCCAAGGTCCGGGACCGGATCACTTACACCCCTGTTCAATAGTATAACAAATGTTAGTTTTCATGTTTATTCCTGTTTAATAGGGTATTGGTTTTCATAAATGGTGAAAAAAGTAATGATTACGAAAAGAGAAAGAGTATAATGTGGAACAAAAAATGTATTTAATGTATTAAAAATCTAAATAATAGTTGTATTTTTTAAATGGTGTATTTTATTTGAAACAAGATAGATAAATTGATGGGAGGAGCAACACTGAGACTCAGTTTGTGGATGCCCTACGCTAGGGGTGTAAGTGGTCCGGTCCGAGACCGCGAGACCGCTCGGACTGAACTGGACCGGACCGAAAAATGCAGTCTGGTCCGATCTCACGGTCCGATCTGGTCCCAAAAAATTCAGACTGTTCTAGAACGGTCCGGTCCGGTCCACGGTCCCAGATAATTTTAGACCGCTGGGACCGGACCAATAGGACTAATAATTAAAAAATAAAAAATAAAAAAATAAAAAACCTACTGTACATTGATTATTAATGATACTGATGATTAATGATGATTATTTGATTTGGTGACAATATTTTCCATACCTTGGCAATCAGAATAGAATCCTTTTAAATAATAATAATCCTAAATCCTCCAGCATACTTGCTACATAAAGAATATTATAACTCGAATGTCACAAGCTCAAGTCTTAGAAATGACCGAGCAGTTAATATTTGAAATTACCTATTTGCACTTAATCAATTAATCATATTGAGGTTATATTTTTGGAAAGTATGATTTGGTTAATAAAAAATAGGCTAAAAATATAATGTTTAAATATTAAATTGGTTCATATTAATAGGCTAAAAAAAGGAAAGAAATGCAAAATAGACCGAACCGGACCATTTATGAACGGTCCGATCCGATCCGATCTTTGAGGATAAATAATGTTGGGACCGGAACATACTAAATTGAATGGTCCGGTCCGTAATATGACTCATAGACCAGACCGGATCGGACCGTTACACCCCTACCTACGCACGCTGGTCGACGGCAAATTGACCCTTTGATAGGGAAAGAAGTTAGAAAATTCCAATCCAAAAAAGAAAAATCTTGGTTTGGAGTACGCGAGTGAGGAACAAGCAAACCATAAACAAAAGGCCACGTATACATTTCCCAATCCTCTCTCCATACACGTCTCTTGCGCCAAATAAACGTTTATTCTTCGTTTTGATTCTTCTCACACCCTCCCACTCCCACTCCCACTCCCACTCCTCTTTCTCTGATTCTTCGTTTTGAGGTATGTGGGCTCTTCATTTTCCCTCCACTTTTATTGGGTCAGTCCTATCTTTCTTAACTATTTAGTTCTTCGTGTCTTCACTGTTAATTATCACTTTTTTTTATTTATTTTGTTAAAAAAATTAATTTTTTTTAATGTTTTGATTGTTGGAGTTGTTAATGGTAGACCCATTGAGCTAAAGATTTTATATTTGAAGTTTGGGAGATTTTATCCATGCCCCTACCCTTAGTACTCACACCCGTTGGATGATTCATCTGACCGTGAAAATTATCCGACATGTGTAAATAATAAGGGTATGAGTGTGGATAAAATCTCAAATGAAGTTATATCTTTTCCCCAATTGAACTTGGACTTGCTTACAATTTAAGAAATTCTCAGAAAGGCATGCACTAATTGCATATTAGTTCTTATATGTGTGTTGGTGTTTGGAAGTAGTAAATGTGGATTGTTAAAGGTAATTAGTGATTATCTATGATTCTGTTCCATCATTTGTACATCTAGAGCTTCTTAATTGTTCATTTTGTATCAGTGTATGCTGCCACTTGGTGCTTGTAGGTTTATTAGTCTTATTCTCCTGTAAAATCGTTTATGATATGTTGTTTGATTCATGTAGCTTAATACATTTCGCCATGATGTACATTTTGTGTTCATATCAGAGGCTGCTCAAAGTTCTGAAATTGGCTTCTAGCATGATCTCTTTGTCTGATCATTCTGCGATGTTTATGTTCTTCCTGCAGCTGGTTACTTTTTGTATCCAGAATTTTCCCCAGGGCACAACTCATACAGATGATAACTTTTTTTAGGGGGGTGGGGAGTAGATTCACTAGATTGAATATACTGTGTATGTTTGTGTTCTAAGAAAGTAGTTGAGAATCATAAATGATAGTACTATTTATTTAATATTTCTTGCCTTCTACTCACCGAAGTAATTATTGTTTAAAAACCCATATTGGATACTCTTTTTGATACAGTTGGCAGCCTCTATGGCATCTCTTGCTGGGACTGGTTTATCTGCACACAGTAATAAAATAACTTTTAACAAGGATTTCAATGGAAGACATCTCTTTTTATCACGTAGACTTTCATCATTGAGTAAAGAATCAAAGATAGTATCTGTGAAGGCATCCTTGGATCAAAAGAAGCACGAAGGGAGAAGAGGAATTCTGAAATTGTTGAATGTGGGAGTTGGCTTGCCTGCATTATTGGGAAGCGGGAAAGCTTATGCTGATGAACAAGGGGTTTCCTCCTCCAAAATGTCTTATTCTAGGTTTCTTGAGTATTTGGACAAAGGTAGGGTAACGAAAGTGGATTTGTTTGATAATGGAACCATAGCTGTTGTAGAGGCTCTTTCTCTTGATAATAGGGTGCAACGATTGCGGGTTCAACTTCCTGGGCTTAGCCAAGAGCTCCTTCAAAAATTCAGGGAAAAGAATATTGACTTCGCAGCTCATAATGCACAAGAAGAGTCAGGTTCTCTGTTATTTAACCTGATTGGAAATCTGGCTTTCCCTCTAATCTTGATCGGAGGCTTGTTCCTTCTCTCAAGACGATCACCTGGTGGGATGGGAGGTCCTGGCGGTCCTGGCTTTCCTCTTGCGTTTGGTCAATCTAAAGCCAAGTTTCAAATGGAACCAAGTACTGGAGTCACATTTGATGATGTCGCTGGTGTGGATGAAGCCAAACAGGACTTTATGGAGGTGGTAGAGTTTCTGAAGAAACCTGAGAGATTCACTGCTGTTGGGGCTCGCATTCCAAAAGGAGTTCTTCTTGTTGGTCCTCCAGGAACTGGGAAGACACTCTTAGCCAAGGCTATTGCTGGTGAAGCAGGTGTCCCATTTTTCTCAATCTCAGGTTCCGAGTTTGTTGAGATGTTTGTTGGTGTTGGCGCTTCTCGAGTCCGTGATTTATTCAAGAAGGCCAAAGAGAATGCTCCCTGCATTGTTTTTGTTGATGAAATTGATGCTGTTGGAAGGCAAAGAGGAACTGGAATTGGTGGAGGGAATGATGAAAGAGAACAGACCCTTAACCAACTTTTGACTGAAATGGATGGATTTGAGGGTAACACTGGTATTATTGTCATTGCAGCAACTAACAGGGCTGACATTCTTGACTCTGCTTTATTGAGGCCAGGAAGGTTTGATAGACAGGTAAAATTATATTAGGAAACTCTCAATTTATTTATTAATAAGTTAATCACTGAACAGAATGCTTTTGCAGGTAACAGTTGATGTTCCAGATATACGGGGAAGGACTGAAATCCTAAAGGTTCATGGTAGCAATAAAAAGTTTGATGCTGATGTCTCTCTTGAGGTAATAGCAATGAGAACACCGGGTTTTAGTGGAGCAGATCTGGCCAACCTCTTAAATGAAGCTGCTATATTAGCTGGTCGGCGTGGAAAGACGGCAATTTCATCCAAAGAGATTGATGATTCTATTGATAGGATTGTGGCTGGAATGGAAGGAACAGTGATGACAGATGGGAAGAGTAAAAGTTTAGTGGCATATCATGAAGTTGGGCATGCCATTTGTGGGTAAGTAACAAATTAGGCTGTAGATTTGTTTTTTGCTTATTCAAAAAAAAAAAAAAAAAAAAAAAAGAAAACAAATAAGGCTGTAGTTTTGTCTGTTTAGTAAATGCTGTCAGATGTCTTGAATGTAAGCATTATGTTGCTTTCATGATTTCACCCTTGTATATGAGTGCAAGGCTGCAAGCCCAGAAAAATAATAGTCAACAGTTAAAAGCTGTTTCAGTAAACAATTCCTAAAAAGTTGTTCTGAAACATCTGTCTGTTTGTACCTGCAGAACTTTGACTCCTGGTCATGATGCTGTTCAAAAGGTAACTCTAGTTCCTCGTGGGCAAGCTCGCGGTCTTACTTGGTTCATTCCTTCTGATGACCCAACTCTGATCTCTAAACAACAACTCTTTGCAAGAATCGTTGGTGGACTAGGTGGTAGAGCTGCAGAGGAAATTATTTTTGGTGAGCCTGAGGTTACTACCGGAGCTGCTGGTGATTTGCAGCAAATAACTGGTTTGGCCAAACAGGTAATTGATCATTGACATCATTTTCTTTTTTGTTGTATCCAACGTCCCTCTTTTTCATCCTGTTGTTTCAATGGGAGCGAATGTCACTAGTTTATTTTTACTATTCCTGTCTAAATTTGGCTATATTTGGTCTGGACATTTGGATTTCTTTTGGGTAATCTGTAATTAATTGGTGAGACCTGAAATGAGATAAGTAGATAACATAATGATGTTTTCAATGCCTGAAATAAGGTTCTTTTTATTATTTTTTTAAAAAAAAAAAATTAAATTTTTTTTCACTTTAATTGAAATAATGATATTTTCATTTTGCAGGCATGAAATTTTAATCTTTATTGCAAAAGTCTCTTTTATTTTCCTACATTTGTGACACCCGTGCTTCATTAAATATAAATGATACTCTTGCAGATGGTAACCACATTTGGAATGTCTGATATTGGTCCTTGGTCACTTATGGATGCCTCAGCCCAAAGTGGAGATGTCTTCATGAGAATGATGGCAAGAAATTCAATGTCAGAAAAGCTTGCTGAAGACATCGATGCTGCTATCAAGAGGCTCTCTGACGAAGCATACGAAATTGCTTTGAACCATATAAGGAACAACCGTGAGGCAATTGATAAGATTGTGGAAGTTCTACTGGAGAAGGAGACAATGAGTGGAGATGAATTCCGCGCTCTCCTGTCAGAGTTTGTTGAAATTCCAGTTGAAAATCGGGTCCCTCCTTCAACTCCATCACCAGTTGCTGTTTGATTAGGCTTTGTGTTTACTGCAATGTAGTGTAAGCTCTCTACTTACCTAATTTTTCTGAAACTGTACAATATTTGTAATATATCCTCTTCAAATTTTTGAATGACAACAGAAAATATATACGAAAGATCAAATAGTATTCCTTTACAGTTGTTTATGCAGTGTAACTGTAATGAAGATTAATGAATTATTAATACATATTGTATCATTGTAAGTGAAGAAAACTAATGCTTAGTTTGACTGTTTGAGTGCAAATGCATTGTACATGTGAGTTCTTTCATAGTTTCATGTAGGCACCACTCTAATGAGGGTACACTAAATATTCTTGGATATTTATTTGTTGTGACGGTGATAAAGAAAAGCCGCATACGAAAAAATAATAATAATAATAATAATAAAGCATACCAAAAAGAAAAAAAAAAAAAGAAGCTGTGGTAGGATGATTATATTTCAAGTGTAGAGACACTGCAGGAGTGCAGGACATAGATGAAGCATGAATGGGTTTTATTTATTGTTGGATTGGGAGAGTGGAAATGGAAATTGACCTGTTGATTGTTGGATTAAGGATTGGTTTACTCATGTAATTGATTAAATGATTTTATAGAGTTCAAATGGTCATCAAAGTCAAATAATTCAGTATGATAGAAGATGTGATTTTTTTCCTCTTCAACTTAGATTGACCTGTTGATGTTTTGGAGGAACAATTCGGATCTTCAGCAGCCCTTAATCGCTCGGTAGCTCTTTGCGGTTTACTAATCTAACAAGGGATTGATTAATCTTGAATCCATTTGACCAATCATAAAATCAATTTTTGTGTAATTGACCGAAAAAAGAAATATTTGCGTATAAGATAAAGAAACAAGTGCTACTCCACCTTGGGTTGCAAAATGCTCATAAAATACTGTAGGAGTATGAAAACTGTTCATATAGGAGTGGTTGGGTTGCTAGGAGAATTAATAGTAATTCAGTTTTATTACTACTTCGTACAGTAAAATTCTATAGACAATAAATGCATATAATTTATGCATATAATTTATCGTTGCAACATTTATATGGGAAATAACAAGGAATTTATCGGAATATGAAAATGTAAATTGTAATTATGAGGGACATATTTGGAAGAAAAAAATTAATATTATCTAGATATCTTAAAACGACTTATAATTAGGAACACAAATTTCTTAATGTCCTATATTTTGGGACGAAGGGAGTATTAATTTTTATATATTTTTTTTTACAACAAATACTAATAAGTGTTATTAGTTTACTTGTTAAGAAGCCAAATATAATTAAAAAACAAATCATTGTTTTTTTTTATTTCAATAACCTTAAAAGTTTGCAAGACACTTTTCATTTTTGTTTTTTTTTATAATCCTTTTCTTATTTTTTTAAGCAAAAACCTTTTTTCTTTTATACTTATTTTTTACATATTACATCTTTATTTATTTCTTTATCTCTCCCGTTCTTCTCAATCACATATTTATTTTTTTTTTCCTTTAGCTCTTTCTTTATTTCGCACAAACTTATATTTAAAAAGGTGATGTGAGTGAAGCATTTTCCTTTTTTTATACACCCACCGCAGAAGTGTTGTATCTTAGGTCAATAAAATATTAAATTATTACATAAACCCGCAATACAAACACTCCATCCTAACAAATAAAATCAATCACCAAATCGTTATTAAAAAAATCTGACATGAATAAGGCCAAAGTAGTTGCAACACCAATGAGCACATCAAGCTATCTTGATAAGGATGAGGAAGGTAAACCTATTGAGCTTACACGATATCGAGATATGATAAGCTCTCTTTTCTATCTCACGACAAATAGGCCCGATATAATGTTTAGTGTTTGTTTATGTGCAAGATTCCAAACGAATCCAAAGGAATCACACTTGGTTGTTGTCAAAAGAATAATGAAATGCTTGTCTGACACAACTAATATGGGTCTATGGTATCCCAAAGGCTCCACTTGCAGCCTTGTTGGGCATTTTGATTCTGACTTTGCTCAGTGCAAAATCAATAGGAAAAACACTAGCTACACATGTCAATTATCAGGTAATTCTTTAGTGTTGTTGGCTAGTAAGAAACAAGCTAGTGTAGTCCTATCTACAGCTGAGGCTAAATATGTGGTTGCGAGTTGTTTCTGTGAACAAATCCTATGGTTGATGCAACAACTCCTGGACTATAAGGTTAGTCTAGATTACATGCTCATTCGATGTGAAAACATAGTGCAATTAATTTAACCAAAAACCTAGTGCAACATTTATGCACATTGAGATTTGTCACCATTTTATTCATGATCACATTCAAAAAGGTGATTGTGTTATCGAGTATGTGGATACAACAAAAGAGTTAGCCGATATTTTTACAAAACCTCTTCTTAAATATTTTTTATTATTAGATGAGAACTTAGCTTAACTATTGCATCTTACATAGAATGATTGTTTATACTTGCATTACCCATTATTCTTATTGTTATATATTTACTAACATTGGGCCTTGAGTACAAGATACAGGGGCAGAAGTAATCCTTTTTTTAGGTCCTTCTGATTGGTGCATGTAACACCCCAAAATTTTAACCCTGATTAAATTTTAACCCTGTTTATACTTGCATTACCCATTATTCTAATAAATTTTATTTATAATTAATTGTTATTATAAATCCCTGATTAAATTAGGTAGTTAGTATGCGAGTGGGGGAAAAATAATTCCATAGTTATTTTCTATGCAAAAATTAGAATTTTGCATGTTAGTCCCTGCTGTAGGACCTAAGGGCAATATTAGAAAGATTTTGGAGGGAAGAAGGAATAAAATAATTATTTTTCAAATTTGAGTCAAAAGACTCGAGTATTTCTAAGAATACTCGAGTATTCTGGGTAGTGTTGCTCGAGTTAGTGGGTTGATGCGTTTGATGAGTCATCAACCCACTAACTCCAGATTTCGACACAAAATCGTTTCCTTAACACCTCAGGGACCTCGTGTCGACTTGCATGCACTCAGGAATCGCTTATTTAAGGCCATCAACACGGAGATTGAATCCTTTGTTGATTCAATTGCATGGTTAGGGTTCCAAATTCGTATGCCTTAATTCTCCTTCGATTTTGAGTGTTAGGCTAAGAGTGATACACCATTATGAAGCTTACATCATGACCTTTGTAAAGAAACAAAAATTGTGAGCTGAGAATTCGTGTACTAAGAGAATCGAAGCTCGAAAGTTGAAGTCATTTTCTGGAGAACAGTTTGTGAAGCTTACTTTGGTCACTGATTTTGCTTGGAGGTTGAATTTCTGTCCAGTTTCAATTCTCACACAATCTAGAGGTAAGTGGGAAGCTATACATTCACTAGAATAAGCTTTAATTACTTGATTTGTGTTAGAAAGCCACCATGAGGCTTAAAGGGCTTAGTTTGAAATAGTATATTGGCTTGGAGGCCGTTCTGTATGTTATAACTTGTTGGAGCATGTTTGTTATGTTGCATGTGAGCTAAATGCAAGTTATTTTCATGTTAAACATGCTCAGAATTGAAATTGGTATGCCAAGGTGTTAAAAACATGATTTTTATGCAAATTGAATGCTCAGTTTTGATTCAATGTAATTTGGTGTAATTTCTGTGTTGGAAAATGTTTAATATACTTAAACTTAACTCTGTTGAATATTGATTTTGGTTAAAATTGGTTAGAGTTGAATTTGGCATGTGAAAACTCAGTTTCAGTGTTTTATTGTCATGAAATACTCGAGTCTTTGGCTCGATACTCGAGTAGTTCGTGACTCACCAGTGCGACTGGTAGCACCAGAACTCGAGTGTTTGAGCTGAGACTAGAGTATTTTCTGATGCACCAATTTGAAATTATGATGAACCACTCGAGTCTTTCGTGAACTACTCGAGTATTCTGGATGATAAACTAATCGAGTAATTCATGAACTACTCGAGTATTTCTGAAAAATCTGAAACTTTACTTTTCAGTAAACGTATGAACTACTCGAGTCTTTTGGTAAGATACTCGAGTCTTTTTAGTCAGAATACCTAAATTTCATTTTTAAAATCTAACCAAGTTATTTTAATCCAAGTTATTAATTTTTAAGTTGATTAATCATGTTCCAAGAAATTAATGGGATTGTAAGATTACATCAATTATTTTGAATACTTGTGAATAAATTATTCCATGTTGGATATACATTAAGATTAAAGAGGATTTAATCTTAAATGGAATACGTCAATGCATTCATGCATGGTGTTGGGGATACGTTGTTATTTTGTCATGTTCCAAAGGTTACTGCTTGCTCGACCCCACTTCAAGGTTGACGTTGTGGGTCTTATATCTAGATGACTATGTAATACAAGTGATAGTTTACGTTTTGGCGACGTGACGTTCACTTGATAAAGTGACGTTGTTTATCACTTTCGGGAAAGTACGCCATACGTTTGATAACGTATTATGTATTCTGGAAATACAATGAAGTTATGGAAGGACGTCCATTTGAGTGACTAGTTGGAGAATTTTTAGAAGAGTGAGATAGCATGCATCATATCATCATTGATTTAATTATGTGATTAAATTTGATATGATTATAAAATGTTAATTGCTATCTTTGCATATTGATAGATTATCCTTATTTGATTATGTGTATGTATATGCTTACCACTGTGCCCTTGATAGGTGATGGCACGTTACCTAGCATGCGTAGAGATCAGGCTCATCCCTAGCAGGATATGGACGTATGAGGAGCACCGAGCGAAATTTGAGGGTAAGGTGGAGTTCACACTCTTCCACCCTAACCCCCTCGTTCGGGTGCGCCCTCGTAGGTTTAGGATACCTATTATATATACTATGCACATCCCTGCTTTTTATGTTTATAGAGGATCACCTCCGCCAGCTCGACCTGTACGTAGGTTCCATAGTTTTCGTTTCCGTCCTACTACTCATTATCATCCCTCTGCCTACAGAGTTTTCACCGACGAGTATGTTCCTTCATCCGATCCGACTGGAGCTGGTAGGACTACACCAGCTACTACTTTTGGACCTACTGGTAGGTCTGCCACTCAGTCAGATGGAATAGAGGAGGATCCCGAGCAGGGGGAGAGCGAGGAGGAGGAGGTACCAGTCGAGCCGGTTCCCAGACCTCGAGGAGGACCCAGTGGTTCCTAGGAGTATGCATAGTATAGATAGTAGGGATCCCGGATCGACTTTTGCTGCTGCAATGGACCAGACGGATGCATGGAGGATCAGTCGACCTGCTCTCAAACACTTTATTTTTTTGAGTTGTTATATATTGTACATATTTTAGTGTTTTGAGAGTTCAGGTCTTATTTTCAGTCTTTTATATGTATTTTCAGCTTATGAACATTGATACTATTGTACTCTGATGACTTGTTGTACTGATGGATCCCTTTTTATGATACTATATATATATATATATATATATATATATATGATGTTTGACTCAACATGGATCCTTGGTACTACTATCTTTCTGCACACTTTGATTTTGTGAAAAGGAGAATTCGACAACTATTATTGTTTGAGAAATAAGCTATGTGAACAACAAGGCAACGCTATGTTTATAATTATTAAAGTCTAAATTTTTGATTAACAATTATACGTTGTCTTGCAAATTATTAATTGTTTCAATATTTTATTGATTAAATATACGAAGCCGAATTCGATAATTTCTCGTATGATTTTAATATCAAGTTAATTTATCCAAAGAATTAATGTCCATAAATAATATTTTCTAATGAGATTAACTGATGATATTATAGTAAAGAGAAAGGGTGTCACACTTTTTATGGTATCAGAGCATGGTCCTGTTCCTCCTAGCCCAGATGGAAGTGGCTAGGCACGCGATTCGAGTAGATTGAGTATGGTTAAGTAAGATAGGGTAAGATAGGGTAGTTATCCCAATCCGAAAGAGACCTTTAGTAATTTAGAGTCCATAGTGCAGGTGTGCTATGTCAACTAGAAACCAGAGTCATACCAATGCAATGCTTACTGCTGTTCTGGAGAACATGCAGCAACACCAACAACAACAAGTAAATTAGCCACATCCATGTAATCTGGGGTATTCAGAGGCTAAGACTCTCTCGGAATTTCGAAGTTGCAATCCTCCAAGGTTTGAAGGGGGTTACATGCCAGAGGAAGCCAACAAATGGATTTATGAAATGGACAAGATTTTCAGAACTCTGGAGTGTATTGATGTACAGAAAGTGGCATATGTTGTCTTCATGTTGGGGGATGAAGCTGAAAACTGGTGGAATCACACAGTGCAACTATTGAACTATGAAATAAGGGAAATCACCTGGGGAGTATTTATGGAGAAGTTCCTTAACAAGTACTTTCCGGAGGATTTAAGAAGGAAAAAGGAGATAGATTTTATGCAACTGAAACAAGGGAATACGAGTGTAGGGGAATATGCTGCCAAGTTCGAGGCACTGATGAAGTATTCTCCCTATTACTTAAACAATCCGGATGAACGGAGCAAATGTATCAAATTTGAAGGTGGACTGAGACCAGAATTGAAGTCTGTTTTCAGTTATTAGAAGATACAGAGTTTTCCGGCATTAGTGGACATGTGCCGAATGTATGAAGACGATAAGAAAGTTGAAGGAGTAATTATTCAAGAGAAGAATAGCCAACGAGGTTATGGACCTCAAAGGAAGAAGGGTTCTAGTTATCGGGGAAAGAGTCCATAATTCAATAAGAACCGAGGCAAGGGGAAAGCTACAAGTGATGACAGGATGAAGTATCACAATAATGCCCCTCTTTGTGAAAAGTGCAAACGCCATCATCATGGAAGAATATGTTGGGCAACCAATAACTGTTTCAACTGTGGCAAGCAAGGTCACATTGCACGTTTTTGCAAAGAACCTGGGAGGAGTAACCACAATGAACCTGCTATCAAACCAACGACTCAAGGCAGAGTGTTTACCTTGAGTGGAGTAAAAGCTAACCAGTCTCCTGATCTCGTGCAAGGTAATTATCTCCTCAATAACCACCCTTGCATAATTTTGTTTGACTCAGGAGCTACACATTCTTTTGTTTCCTATGAATGTGTGAATAGGTTGAAGTTAGCAGTGTCAGATTCACCTATTTGTTTTAAAATAGAAACCCCTACGGGATCACCCGTGATCACCTCCCAAGTCTGCTTAGACTGTAGTGTCGATATATTTGATCGCGTCACTAAGGTAGATCTGATTTGTCTCCCTCTGTCACAAATAGACATGATTCTAGGTATGAATTGGTTAGAGAAAAACCAAGTAATAATTGATTGTGATAGAAAAACAATCATATATAAACCTCTCAAACCCGAAGGATTCATGTGTCTGTTCTCTATTACGGGAGAAGAGAAGGAGAAGCCATTAAAGGAAATTCCAGTTGTGGAGGATTTTCCTGATATTTCCTGAAGAGATTCCAAGATTACCCTCGAAGAGAGAGATTGAATTCGGGATAGAATTAACTCCGGGAACTGGTCCCATTTCTATCGCTCCATATAGAATGGCACCACCGGAAATGGCAGAACTGAAAAAGCAAGTATGTGTGTAAAGAAAAAGTGTATCACCCTAGGGAGCTCCGGTGTTGTTCGTAAAGAAAAAGGATGGGAGTATGCGTATGTGTGTAGACTATAGACAGCTGAACAAGGTCACCATAAAAACAAGTATCCTTTGCCAAGGATAGATGACCTTATGGATCAAGTCAGAGGAGCTTCAGTATTTTCCAAGATAGATCTGAGATCGGGATATCATCAGATCAGAATCAGGGAAGAAGACATACCAAGACGACATTTCGCTCCCGATACGGACATTATGAATATGTAGTAATGCCGTTCGGATTGACGAATGCACCTGCTATCTTCATGGACTACATGAACCGAATCTTCAGACCATACTTGGATTCGTTCGTAGTGTAGTGGTATTCATTGATGACATTTTGATCTGCTCCAAGAATGAGGAAGAGCATGCGAAACATCTTAGGATCGTGTTGAAGATTCTAAAGGAGAAGCAGTTGTATGCTAAACTCTCTAAATGTGAGTTTTGGCTGAAGGAAGTCAAATTCTTGGGTCATGTGATCTCTAAAGAAGGAATAGCAATAGACCTACGAAGGTGGATTATGTGTTACAATGGGGACAACCTACAACTGTGACGGAAGTAAGAAGTTTCTTAGGATTGGCGGGATATTACCGTCGATTCATTGAAGGATTTTCAAAGATAGCACTGCCTTTGACGAAGTTGACTCGAAAAGATCAACCGTTCATTTGGGACGATAAGTGTGAAAGAAGTTTCCAGGAATTGAAGGAAATGTTAACATCATCTCCTGTGCTAATCTTGCCAAATCCCAATAAGAGTTTTGAAGTGTTCTGTGATGCGTCAAAGCAAGGACTTGGAAGTGTGCTTATGCAAGAAAGACGAGTAGTTGCTTATGCTTCACGGCAACTGAAGATGCATGAGGCGAATTATCCGACTCATGATTTGGAACTAGCTGCTATTGTGTTTGCCTTGAAGATATGGAGGCACCATCTTTATGGCACTACTTTTCAAGTGTAGAGTGACCATAAAAGCCTGAAGTATCTGTTTGATTAGAAAAAATTAAACATGAGACAAAGAAGATGGATGAAGTTTCTCAAAGACTATGATTTCAAGCTTCATTATCATCCCGGCAAGGCGAACGTGGTGGCAGATGCACTGAGTAGAAAAGCAATCCATATAAGCCACATGATGGTGAAAGAAGCTATTTTGATTGAGGAATTCAGAGATCTAAGCTTAACAATGGAAATCGAGCCATCAAGCATCAAGATGGGTATGCTGCAAATCACGAATGAATTCATGAATGAAATTCGTGAATTACAACTGAAGGATGAAGAATTGACTGAGAAGAAGAGACTTATGGCAGAAGGAAAGGAAAAAGATTTTCACCTTGAATCAGATGCGATTCTTCGTTTTCGAACAAGAATTTGCATCCCGAAGAATTCAGAATTGAGGAAGCTGATTCTTGACGAAGTCCATAAGAGCAGAATGAGCATGCATCCAGGCTCAACCAAGATGTATCAAGATCTGAAGAAGATATTATGGTGGTCAGGATTGAAAAGAGATGCTGCTAGATACGTAGCTTCGTGCCTGGTATGTCAGAAAGCCAAAGCAGAACATCAGAAACCTGGAGGAGAGCTCCAACCATTGAATGTTCCTCAATGGAAATGTGAGATCATATCAATGGACTTCGTATCAGGTTTTCCCAAGACGACCTCAAACCATGATGCAATTTGGGTAATAGTAGATTGTCTAACAAAGGTGGCACATTTCATTCCGATAAACACTCGACACTCTCTAGAGAAGCTTACTCAATTGTATATCAAAGAAGTTGTTCGATTGCATGGGATACCTTCAAGTATCGTATCAGATCGTGATCCCAGATTTACGTCAAGATTCTGGAACAGTTTGCACCAAGCAATGGGCATAAGACTTAGGATGAGCTCTGCATATCATCCTCAGACTGATGGACAATCAGAAAGAACGATTCAGTCTTTAGAAGATGTTTTAAGAGCATGTGCACTTGAGGAACAAGGAAGTTGGGATCAAGTGTTACCTCTTGTTGAATTCACTTACAACAACAACTATCATGCCAGTATAAGAATGGCACCATTTGCAGCCTTGTATGGGAGAAAATGTCAAACCCCGCTATGTTGGTTTCAAGTGAGGGAGAATTTGATGGTTGGTCCGGAAATGGTTCAGCAGACAACTGAGAAGATTAGAATGGTTCAGCAGACAACTGAGAAGATTAGAATGGTTCAGGATAAGATGAGGACGACACAGAGTAGACAGAAGAACTATGCAGATAAAAGAAGAAGGCCATTGGAGTTTTCGGAAGGGGATCATGTATTTCTTTGGATCGTTCCAATGAAGGGAGTTAGCCGAGACTTAAAAACCCTGAAACTTTCACCCAAATTTATTGGCCCTTACCAAATCCTCAAACGGATAGGTTCTGTCGCCTACCAAATAGCCTTACCACCGTCCTTAGCTAATCTGCACAATGTATTTCATGTGTCTCAACTCAAGAAATACGTGCATAATCCAACGGTTATCCTTCAGATTAAGCCTGATGATCTGAGTCTAAAAGAAAACCTTACTTTTGAGGCCAGCCCTGTTCGCATAGAAGACCGTAGAGTTAAGCAACTCAGAGGGAAGGAAATCCCTTTGGTTAAAGTCATTTGGGAAAGTGGAGACGTGTCAGAAGCGACATGGGAATTAGAAAGTAAGATGCGTCAAGAGTATCCAGGTTTGTTTTTATAAGACAAGAATTTCAGGGACGAAATTCCTTTTAAGTGGGGGAGTAATGTAACACCCCAAAATTTTAACCCTGGATTAATAAAAGTTAATTATAAATTTTATTTATAATTAATTGTTATTATAATTCCCGGATTAAATTAGGTATTTAGTATGCGAGTGGGGGAAAAATAATTCCATAGTTATTTTCTATGCAAAAATTAGAATTTTGCATGTTAGTCCCTGCTGTAGGACCTAAGGGCAATATTAGAAAGATTTTGGAGGGAAGAAGGAATAAAATAATTATTTTTCAAATTTGAGTCAAAAGACTCGAGTATTTCTAAGAATACTCGAGTATTTTGGGTAGTGTTGCTCGAGTTAGTGCGTTTAATGAGTCATCAACCCACTAACTCAAGATTTCGACACGAAATCGTTTCCTTAACACCTCAGGGACCTCGTGTCGACTTGCATGCACTCAGGAATCGCTTATTTAAGGCCATCAACACGGAGATTGAATCCTTTGTTGATTCAATTGCATGGTTAGGGTTCCGAATTCGTATGCCTTAATTCTCCTTTGATTTTGAGTGTTAGGCTAAGAGTGATACACCATTACGAAGCTTACATCCTGAGCTTTGTAAAGAAACAAAAATTGTGAGCTGAGAATTCGTGTACTAAGAGAATCGAAGCTCGAAAGTTGAAGCCATTTTCTGGAGAACAGTTCGTGAAGCTTACTTTGGTCACTGATTTTGCTTGGAGGTTGAATTTTTGTCCAGTTTCAATTCTCACACAATCTAGAGGTAAGTGGGAAGCTATACATTCACTAGAATAAGCTTTAATTACTTGATTTGTGTTAGAAAGCCACCATGAGGCTTAAATGGCTTAGTTTGAAATAGTATATTGGCTTGGAGGCCGTTCTGTATGTTATAACTTGTTGGATCATGTTTGTTATGTTGCATGTGAGCTAAATGCAAGTTATTTTCATGTTAAACATGCTCAGAATTGAAATTGGTATGCCAAGTTGTTAAAAACATGATTTTTATGCAAATTGAATGCTCGGTTTTGATTCAATGTAATTTGGTGTAATTTCTGTGTTGGAACATGTTTAATATACTTAAACTTAACTCTATTGAATATTGATTTTGGTTAAAATTGGTTAGAGTTGAATTTGGCATGTGAAAACTCAGTTTCAGTGTTTTACTGTCATGAAATACTCGAGTCTTTGGCTCGATACTCGAGTAGTTCGTGGCGCACCAGTGCGACTGGTAGCACCAAAACTCGAGTGTTTGAGCTGAGACTAGAGTATTGTCTGATGCACCAATTTGAAATTATGATGAACCACTCGAGTCTTTCGTGAACTACTCGAGTATTCTGGATGATAAACTACTCGAGTAATTCATGAACTACTTGAGTATTTCTGAAAAATCTGAAACTTTACTTTTCAGTAAACGTATGAACTACTCGAGTCTTTTGGTAAGATACTCGAGTCTTTTTAGTCAGAATACCTAAATTTCATTTTTAAAATCTAACCAAGTTATTTTAATCCGAGTTATTTATTTTTAAGTTGATTAATCATGTTCCAAGAAATTAATGGGATTGTAAGATTACATCAATTACTTCGAATACTTGTGAATAAATTATTCCATGTTGGATATACATTAAGATTAAAGAGGACTTAATCTTAAATGGAATATGTCAATGCATTCATGCACGGTGTTGGGGATACGTTGTTATTTTGTCATGTTCCAAAGGTTATTGCTTGCTCGACCCCACTTCAATGTTGACGTTGTGGGTCTTATGTCTAGATGAATATGTAATACAAGTGATAGTTTACGTTTTGGTGATGTGATGTTCACTAGATAAAGTGACGTTGTTTATCACTTTCGGGCAAGTACGTCATACGTTTGATAACGTATTTTTTTAAGGAATATGAGGAGGGCCTCTGGGAGTGCCAAAGGTTACTGCTTGCTCGACCCCACTTCAAGGTTGACGTTGTGGGTCTTATGTCTAGATGACTATGTAATACAAGTGATAGTTTACGTTTTGGCGACGTGACGTTCACTAGATAAAGTGACGTTGTTTATCACTTTCGGGCAAGTACGCCATACGTTTGATAACGTATTATGTATTCTGGAAATACAATGAAGTTATAGAAGGACGTCCATTTGAGTGACTAGTTGGAGAATTTTTAGAAGAGTGAGATAGCATGCATCTTATCATCATTGATTTAATTATGTGATTAAATTTGATATGATTATAAAATGTTAATTGCTATCTTTGCATATTGATAGATTATCCTTATTTGATTATGTGTATGTATATGCTTACCCATGTGCCCTTGATAGGTGATGGCACGTTACCTAGAATGCGTAAAGATCAGGCCCATCCCTAGCGGGATATGGACGTATGAGGAGCACCGAGCGACATTTGAGGGGTTAGGTGGAGTTCACACTCTTCCACCCTAACCCCCTCGTTCAGGTGCGCCCTCGTCGGCTTTAGGATACCTATTATATATACTATGCACATCCCTGCTTTTTATGTTTATAGAGGACCACCTCCGCCAGCTCGACCTGTACGTAGGTTCCATAGTTTTCGTTTCCGTCCTGCTACTCATTCTCATCCCTCTGCCTACAGAGTTTTCACCGACGAGGATGTTCCATCATCCGATCCGACTGGAGCTGGTAGGACTACACCAGCTACTACTTTTGGACCTACTGATAGGTTTGCCACTCAGTCGGATGGGATAGAGGAGGATCCCAAGGAAGGGGAGAGCGAGGAGGAGGAGGTACCAGTCGAGCCGGTTCCCAGACCTCGAGGAGGACCCAGTGGTTCCTAGGAGTATACATAGTATAGATAGTAGGGATCTCAGACCTACTTTTGCTGCTGCAATGGACCAGACGGATGCATGGAGGATCAGTCGACCTGCTCTCAGACACTTTATTTTTTTGAGTTGTTATATATTGTACATATTTTAGTGTTTTGAGAGTTCAGGTCTTATTTTCAGTCTTTTATATGTATTTTCAGCTTATGGACATGGATACTTGTACTCTGATGACATGTTGTACTGATGGATCCCTTCTTATGATACTATATATATATATATATATATGTGATGTTTGACTCAACATGGATCCTTGGTACTACTATCTTTCCGCGCACTCTGATTTTGTGAAAAGGAGAGTTCGGCAACTATTATTGTTTGAGAAATAAGCTATGTGAACAACAAGGCAACGCTACGTTTATAATTATTAAAGTCTAAATTTTTGATTAACAATTATACGTTGTCTTTAAAATTATTAATTGTTTCAATATTTTATTGATTAAATATACGAAGCCGAATTCGATAATTTCTCGTATGATTTTAATATCAAGTTAATTTATCCAAACAATTAATGTCCATAAATAATATTTTCTAATGAGATTAACTGATGATATTATAGTAAAGAGAAAGGGTGTCATAGTGCAATTTCCTCTCTTTTTTATGTTGTCAAAAGGGGGAGAAGATGTCTGGTTTATTGATATTACTTATTATTTATTCATGCATCTATTCAAGGGAGATATTGAAAAACATTTTTTATAAACCTGCTTGATATTACTTGATATTCCTATCTATAGTGTGTGGGGGGAATCATTTATATGTATATTGCTTGCTTAACACTTGTCTTGCAGAATAGGTTTGTCATCATCAAAAAGGGTGTTAGAAGTCAACATTCCATGGACTTAAAAGACTCCAAGTTTATAAGTTTTTGATGATTACAAACAAGTTTTCAAGAGTCAAGCTTGAACCTTATGTAGAACCCTCACCATATGTTAGGAATTATTGTAAGGTAAGGTAGTCTTGCACGTTCATGTTAGGCCAAACTTAAAGGACTTGGAGAAGTAAAAAAAAATCAAAAGTATTTATATAAACTAATTTTTGCATTGTTTATGTGAAAATACTTTTGAAAACCTCTAGCTAAAGTTTTCTAGTTTTTGAAATTAAGTTTTTACAAATTTAAGTTAGAGTAATCGATTACTTGAAGTGAATAATCAATTACTTCTGCAACATCATACAAAAACCAGAGAGCTCGTAATCGAGTATTTGATTCTGCCCAATCGATTACTTTTGATTACTTGCTCAAATAATAAGTTAGAAATGTAGTATTCATACAAAGTGATAGAGGCTCTAGAATCAATTATTTGAAAGGTTGTAATCGATTACTTGGGTTAAAGTAATCGATTATTGGTCAGAATAATCGATTATTTTTGTTGCATCATACATTAGCCAGCGAGAAGCGAATCGATTACAGTAAGTGGTGCAATCGATTACTTTGCTTATATAATCGATTATCCATTTAAGTAATAAATTACTTTTTTAAATATTTTCAAAAATCGTTTCTGAATCAATCAAATTTGTTTCCTGATTTATTTTGATGATGATTGATTTCAGTTGGCTTTTATTTCTGGATGATAGGATTTATTTTTCAAACATATATTCCTTTTATTTTCAAAAACAAATCATTCACTTTTCATTTTTCCTAATCCTTAACACTCAGAGAAAGAAATTCATGTTATTCTTCTTCTTCTCCTTCATACTCCGAATTTGGCCTAAGTTCTTAGTGCATACTACTTAGCCATTCGAAAAGAGCTTCAAGTTGTTTTGTTTGCACTATTGTGAGTGCTTTATTTATTGTTATTGAATCCTATTATTTGTAATAGTCATAGTTATTTGGGAGTGTCTCCTTAGGATTGAGGGTGTGACGTCCTCTAGTTATTAGGGGTGAGGAACTCTTGTGGGATATTCGAGGTTCCTAACGAAAGGTTGAATCGAGTAGTGAGCGGGACACTCTAAGTGTAATTTGGGTCGATTATTCCAATTTCATAAGAACAACAAATACCGCGACACATTGCCAAGGAACTGAACGTAGGCCTTTTCGAAATCCATCAGTAGTGGGATCCACCGGGGAGGCTAAACTAGTATAAAAATTCCGGTTCACATCTTTCTCTCCTTACTCTCTTTACATTTAGGATACGTTCATTTTTATCGCGAATATTTATTTATTATTTAACGTTTCCGTGCTATTTTGAGATGAGCAATGATTGAGAGACATACATAAAGAGACTTACTCATAAGCCTACACATTAGGATCTTGACATTTGTCATTTAAGTTCTCTTATTTAATTTTTGAACTTGAAAATAACAAGTGTCATAATCTTATGGGTACGTTTGTAGACTTGTAGGTTTCTAAATTATTTTTGTTTTGAGATTTTCAATATATTCGCTTTCTATCACGTACTGATAATTTATCTTCAAAATAATTTTTAATTTCTAATCATTTGAGTTAATTCCAATAAAATTAATAAAACTCGATTCATCCCATCTCGAGATTTGAGTCCAATTCTAACACATAATTATGATAAAAGAAGGGCATACATGATTATTAATCTGTCAAGGGATCATTGCAAAGGAATGATTATTGAAATCCTTATTATTAGACTGATATATGCTGAACTCTACCAAGATAACTGGTTAACCTGAGAAAATTAGTAAATTTAGTAATTAAAGGCTTAGATTAAAGTTACTAGTATTTAATGAAAAAACTTAGATATTGTAAAATTTGAATTGTAATTTGTTGATGATTAAAGGTGAAATATATTAAATTAGTTGTTTATTAATTAATTGATATATTAAACAAATTATTAAATACATATTTTCTTAATTTTTTTATTTTTGTCATTTTTTTTACAATAACTAAAACTAAAATTTGAAAAATTTTCATAAAACAAAAACGTATTTTTTTTGTGAAAGATAGAGAAAAAAACAAAAAACTAGAAACAAAAATTACACTCCCCTCATAAAGAGGGTACCAGCTGAATCAGCTAATAACGGAATACTTAAGAAATCTGGAACAGACTCATAGATCATTCTTTGAAATCCCAGCCTATGACCTTGTTTGGAGGAAGCATCTGCCATAGTGTTGGTTTCCTGAAAGGTATGAACACAGATGAAACTCCCAGTTCTCATGAGTCTACCAACAGCATGAATGAGAGAGTGTGCAGGGTGGGACTGCCGTATGCCACTGTCAAGGAACTTTACAACCGTTTGGGAATCAGTTTCAATAATTCCTTGTCTAAATCCTCTAGAGATAGCTATCTGAGCTCCATACCAAACTGCCCATAGTTCTGCTTAAGTAATGGAACCGGGCCCGATTTTCCCAGAAAACGCGAGTAAGAATCTGCCATCATGATCTCTTAGAACTCCATCGTACATTGCTTGGTTTGATTCTGCGTTGAAAGATCCGTCGGTGTTCACTATAATCCAAGAAGGAGGGGGTCGAATCCATTTAATGAGGGGATATCGCACATTGTTTGCAGAAGCCGTGACAGTGTTACTGCAGTTATAAGCATGAAAAGTGGCACTTGCTGCTGCTATCTGCTGAATGCTACCTGCACTGGAGATCTTCTTTTCGTCAAAAATCAGTCCATTCCGTTTGGTCCGAAGATTATCCACAATGACGCCAAAGTGAACCTGCCAATCATCATGAGAAAACGAGTTATAATTATTCTTTAAGTTATTTAGTAACCAATCTTGAATAGAATTGGAACCATAAAAATCCTTGGCATTTGCGGGTAGAATCCAATGATTCCAAATTATTCGAGCTTGGCTACAATCTCGAAAAACATGAATGACGGTCTCATTCGCATCTCCACATATGGGACACAAGCTGTCAGTAGAGATGTGCCGCCTGTGCCTTTCATCATTATACATAATAGCCTTCCTTGCAATTTTCCAAAACAAACACCTTATGCACTGAGGACCTTTCCATTTCTCGATTAATTTAAAGAGTTGTTGGTCTCCATAATTTACAGTATCAGTCACAAGATCATAAACAATTTTAATACTAAACCATCCGTCCATAGTCTGACTCCAGGCTATAGTATCATTGGGTCCATCATGTGAGGGAGGTATCAATGTTATTATTTTATTTGTTATAGCAGTAGGTAACCATTGGCTAAGTAAATTCTGGTTCCAACACCCATTGTTGTCAATAAAGTGGTTAACCGTCCGGGGGAGGGCTTCCTCATCAACCACTCCAGAAGCAAGATCTTTAAGCGGACCAAACCCAGGAAGCCATTTATCAGTCTAAAAATTAATATAAAAACCATTCCCCGGCCGCCAAACAGTGTTCTCATAAAGTAAATCCCAACCATACCGTATACCTTTCCAAACATTTGATTCAAATCTCTTCCTCTGCACTCTAGGAATGACATCATTCCCACAATTATATTTTCCTCTAAGCACACAAGCCCACAACGACTCTCTTTCAGTAATCACCCCCATCCCAGTTTCATCATATAAGCCTTGTTCATAGCTCTAGAATGTTGTAAGCCAAGGCCACCCTGACTTTTTGGACGGCAAATATCATTCCACTTGACCAAATGAATTCTTCTAGATTGAGCGCTATCGCCCCAAAGGAAAGATCTTGTAAGTGTATCCAAATCCTCACAGACATGTTTAGGAAGTAAAGCAGTTTGCATAACATAGGAAGGCAAGGCATTCAGAACAGATTGACTCACAGTGAGTCTACTAGCTAAAGACAATGTTTTAGTTTTCCAAGAACTAAGGCGTTGACTGGCCTTATTGATAACATAATTATAAGTATCATGGGAAATACGTTTATGCAAAAGGGGAGTACCAAGATACTTACCAAGATCACCCGTTATCTGAAAACCACTAGCATCACAAATTTGTTGTTTAACATTACCATTAACATTCCTAGAGAAGAAAATTCTAGTTTTATCCCGACTAACAGAACTACCAGAACTTTCACAAAACAAGTCTAAAAATGAAGTAATACAATCAATTTGATCAAGACCAACTTCAGCAAAAAGAATGAGATCATCCGCAAAAGCCAAATGAGAAATCATAGGACCATTCCTACAAAGTTTAATAGGTTTCCAAAATTTATGATTAACAGCAACCTGAATAACATGAGATAAACGTTCCATGCATAAAACGAAAAGATAAGGGGATAAGGGATCACCTTGTCGAATACCGTTACTAGGAAAAATAGGATTTAAAACCTCACCATTCCAAAGTAAATTCATAGAGGCTGACGACATGCATTGATAAATTAAATTAATAAGGTTATTCGGAATACCAACATCCTTCAAGGTATCAACCACGAACTCCCACTTCAGTTTGTCATAGGCCTTTTCAAAGTCGATTTTGATAGCCATGAAACCTTTTTTGCCTTTCATAGAACGCATGTTGTGAATGACCTCCTGCGTGACAATGATATTATCACTCCCATGCCTACTTGGAACAAAGCTACACTGATTTGGACTGACAATGTGATCCATGATACTCCGCAGTCTAGAAGCAATAATTTTAGTAACAACTTTGTAAGACACATTGCAGAGACTTATAGGACGAAATTGTTTGATAGAAATCGGCATGCCAACTTTAGGAAAAAGGGTGATCAGAGTGTCATTAATATCCTTAATTTTATGCGGGCCAGAGAAAACATCTTTGACAAGAGCACACAAGGCAGGGCCAACAACATGCCACCGAGATTGGTAAAAGATAGCTTGAAATCCATCCTTTCCTGGTGCTTTGAGGCCTCCCATAGCGAACACTGCTTTCCTTATCTCCTCATCACAAACATCTTTGGACAAAAGGGCATATTGATCCTCCTGGAGGGTAGGAAACGCTCCATGCAAATAGAATTCCACATAAGGGCTGCTATTAGCATAAATGGATTGGAAGAGAGAGTTAGCCATAATATCTAGCTGATCAGTGTTGTAGACCCATTCTCCATTATCATCTTGAAGACAAGAAATCCTATTCTTTTTCCTACGCACCATAGTCATACCATGAAAATATTTAGTATTACGATCTCCATAAATAAGCCACCTGCACCTCGATTTTTGAAACCAAAGCAATTCTTCTTCGGTAATAACCTTTTCGTAATCAAACCAGAGCTCCTTCTGAAGTCTTTCCAAATAAACATTTGGACCATTAGATAACGCATGAGCTATTCCATTAAATCTACGAATAAGTTCTTTCTTTTTCTTAAAGATATTGCCTAAGGTCTCAACATTCCACCTCTTCAGCCCTTCTTTAGTACACTGGATCTTGTCATTCCAAGCCTCATTTGGTTCCCTCAGAGAGGTAAGAAGATTCTGAAAATCATTATGGGTTAACCATGAAGCTATGAAACGAAAAGGTTTTCTGCCCCTGTTATTTCTAGTGTTTTTACTAAAATCAAGCCACAAAGGGTTATAGTCATATTTTAAAGGAGCAAGGTGATGCACAGACATGTTCGGGTATTTGATAACAATACCCGAATTTGAAAAAACGTATTTAAACATAATAAAGATAACAATACCAGTGGTGACATACCACTATAGTGAGAAAGGGTCCCCCATATTATTAAAACTATTAACTTCTTAATCACGTTATCTAATTATTAGTATCAAGTTCTATGAATTCTTAACCAACTACTCCTATTATATATCATGGTTATTATAATATTATGATTGACATTTGACGATAATGTAAGAAATCACTAACTTCTTACAAAAATATTCTCCAAGTGTTCTCCGAGTCATTTACTTAACCCACTTGCTAAAAACAATTCGGGTTTGTCTTAATTTTAGAAGTTAAAAGTGGCTATCAAATATATAATGTATTAAAAGATGATGCATTAAAAAAAAATAAAAACACTTTATGTTTAATTTTTTAACAAATACTGTAATATCTAAAGGTTAAGAAAACTCAAATAATTTTTATACCAAATTTAATTAAATATGAGAAATTTATGTGTACCTGCATTTTGTTAATAGTATCATGGTTTTTAAATTTTTTTCATCAAATTTTTTGAATTTGATCTTAAAGTTGCACTCTTTTTTTTTTTTTACATTTGAAAAGATCTTTCAATCGATCGATCTTTTCGAATGTAAAAAAATAAATAGAAGTATAACGTAACAATATGATCCGATATAAATAATATATTAATCTACAACAAAAATAAAAAGAAAAGGGCATATATGAAAAAAAAAGTTTGCCTATAACTCATTGAATCCAAATGTTCCAAGGGTTCACCACCACTACTAATAGTAGAGGTGACAATTCGGGCTACCCGGACGGGTTCGGGCCGACCCGGTTCGGGAGCTAAAAAAGCTCGACCTAAAATCGGGCCTCCAAATTCATGTCTAAACCCGCCCTATGTGGATAGTGGGTTTATGCGGGCCCGGCCCGACAACATTTTATTTTATTTTTAATTTAATCAAAAAGAGTTTTCTTGTGGACTGTTATTTAATTTTCTTTTTTAGGACATGTTATTTAACATGGTCCATATATAATATGGATACGAAAAGAAAATTCTTAAATCTTTAAGTATATTACCACAAGAAATTATGAATATGAATGTGTTGCGTTCATTGATACCTCCATGTATAATTATTAACATGGAATAGCAAAAGAATTTTCTTGTGGATTTTGTATTTACCATTTTAATTAGCGGGCTTATGCAGGTATTTACTGCATTGTTGTGAGTTGGGACCACTCATATTCATAATTTCATATACACTACAATAGTACTATATTGGATTATTGGAATGGTGTTAGTGTTACCGTGTTAATAGCTTCACACTTCAGCCTAACAGTAGCGTGTGTTTGGACTTTAGTGCAAGTGGGCCTTGGTTTTGGCCCTTATTTTTTTTTTAAAATGGCTTATGCCTTATGTAGCTATTTTAAATCACTAAAAAATTTAAAAATTATATATATAACTATATATAAATCGGGCATTCGGGCTAGCCCGGTTCAAACCCGATTCGGGCTCGGGCTTTTGCTGGCCGAACTAAAAAGACCCGGATATATTTTGGGCTTATTTGGGTCGGTTCGAGCCGAATTGCCGGCTCTAACTAATAGATCTTATATTTAAAAAAAGGCCTTACATTAACTAAGTCAACCCAAATTGATAGTCATATACAGTGCATATTTAGTTATGCGGTGAAATAATCCAGAATCAATTTTGAAATGTCAACGCTAATAACAATTACTTATGCTTCAAAGTGATTTTAAAGTCAGAATTGATTTTCTAACTAAAACCAAACATGCTAATAAAAAATACTAGTATAGTATTCCCCCGGTCTCAATTATAAGCAAAATAAAAAATATCTCACTAATGGTCTTGAATATAAGCAAAATTTAACTAACTTTCTATTCCCAATACAATCATTCTTAAAATAGTATCAATAAAGTGGTTGAATCATTTAATTTTTGTTTTCATTTCTAGTGTAAGTTTCCTAAAGTAGTCAATTTTTGTTATGAATATGAAAAAATTAAATACACTCAACTAACTTTCTTAATGCTTATGATTTTATTTTTCTTAAAAACAAAACCGGAGCTTTGTTAATCAGGTGGGAATCCAACAAACTTTTCCCATTCATGTCCTTGGAGGGTATAATAATAAGGACATTTCTAATATGCAATCCAAAATTGGAGTGTTGTCATGTAATATTCTCTTAAACCAATAGAAAGTTGCCATTTAATTTACCTGTGTCATGTCACCATTTGAAGTAGTCAAATTTAATTTTTTGCAAGTTGGTCAACTTAAATAGTAAATTAAAATTTTAGTCCTTTGTACCTATAGATATATTATAAGTTTTAATTTTAAAAAATATTATTAAAAAAAAATCAAAGTATGCTGCTGGTGGTTCTAATGAGCACAACTTATTTTAATTTTTATGTTGGACTAAATTGCAAAACTTAATTTTGACTAATCTAAGTAATGATGTGTCATATATGTCTTAGGTGATAAGATTATATGGGTTGCATAACAACCATTCAATTTTTGATTGCATGGTAGTAACACTCTAATGATAATGATATCCTAAAAAAATCCACTAAAAACAGAAACGACAGACTCATCGTGCCCCTGCCCCACCTATTTATCTCTCTCTTCATATTGTACGTAAGTAGTATTATTTTTAATTATTATTTTTAATTATTTTTCTCTTTCTTAGTCAGACACGGTTTGTCTGTTCCAAAATAAGCTGATAACTGTGACTCTGACAGAGAGGCTCCCAAGTGAAGCTTTCTTCCTTTCATTCTATTCTATTCTATTCTATGTTTTCAACTTCACGTTCTTCACTTTGTTTTCTCTTTCTCTTCCTCTTCATCCGCCAACAATCAACTTGGTCTCTGTTCTTTCTTGAAAATATCTCATGAAATATGAAACTAACCTGCTCTTTTGTTCTTCAACTTAATCCACTCTGGTTTTTGTGACAGGTGAGAGAGGCTTTATTTTTCAGCTACAATAATTTTTTTAAAAAAAATTGTCTTTTTGGATTTTTACTTTAAATTTAAGATTATTGTGTAGTTATTTACCTCATGTCTTGATTCTCTTATTTTGCATAAAGAAATTGGCTTTCTCCTGAACATTTTCATTATTAGCTTTGCTGAAAAGCAAAAGTAAGGTAATCCATGGTTATTAGATTCTCTGGTTAGCTTTAGATTCCACGTAGCTAATTCATTGTTGTTCTGCGTACTGCATACAAGATTCGCCTTAAAAAATGTGTAATAATAATAATAATAATAATAATAATAATAATAATAATAATAATATAAAAAGTGACAAGCTGCGTAGTATATTGATGAACGGCTTTAATAGTAATCATGAGCTAATCATGTATTTGTTGTGCTTATTTTTGTGGTCCTTGCAAAGTTTGAGGCTTTTTATTGTGGTTCTGCTGGACTTTGTTAAAAGTCAAAGGCTGGACCAGTTTATGGTGTTGCAGGGTAGATTACGGGTTTTTTCGGCAATATTATATTATAGCTATGAGTTTGTAACTTATAGTTGTGAGTTTGTATAATAAACCCGTGAAGGTAGCTGAAAGCTTATAGATGTGAAGTTTGCTTATTTTGGTGTAGAACTAGTTGAAATTCGTTAAATGACTTGAAAGGATATAAATAATATTTATTTGTTTGTTTGGTTTTATTTAATGTAATTTAGTAAAAAAACTGAAGGGCAAACATGGCACATGATTTATTGGACGCTCTTAAGTAGTTTGGAAAGTTCAAGTACCTTTCTATAAGCAGCTAGCTTTCAAAAGCTACAAGCTCCCATAAGTTTTTGCTTACCGAACTGCTCTACTAGCTTATTATATGCTACCAAAAAAGACACAAGCTCATGTTGATTCTAGAAATTAATTTTTGTTAATTTTATTTTAGTTATTCAAAGAGAGCATGGTTGTTGAAGGAGAGCCATTCACTGAAATGTTCAATTTTGTTTGCTTTTCCTGATTTTATTGGTTAGTTGGATCCTTAGTCGGAGTAGCAGAGTAGGCAAGAATGTCAAATGAGTTTATGTTTTGTTGCCAATGCTCTCTGTATTTTTTCAGGAGGGGTAGAGGAACTGAGGACAAAGGGTATCAGACAGCACGGCATAGCTGTTATTAGTTGCAAGTTATTAAAGTGAGCTTAAAATGGCTTCGAAAGTAGGGAGCGATGAAGACACTAATCACAAAGGTGGTATGTGGGTTTTGGATCAGAAGCTCGACCAGCCTATGGAGGAAGAAGCAGGGAGGCTCAGAAATATGTACAGAGAAAAAGTATGATACTACTCCTTTTAACATTATGTCTCTCTCTCTCTCTGACAGTATGGTTGTGTTTTATTAAAAAACTGTAATATATTACCTTTTTAATTTGGTTAACACAATTGATTGGATACTCTTTATCATGGTTTAACAATCTGATAAGAAAGTGAAATCGTTGCAGCTATCCTTAGTTTCTTCTTCCCAGCTACTACTCGTTGAATGCAGATATCATATTTTATCTTGATTAACAACGTATTTAGTGAATGCTGTTTAGATTAGGTCATTGCTTCATTACAGTATATATGCTCATGCAATGCATGCAAAAGGTTCATATCCAAAAGGCACCACTGGAAATGTTGTCTATAATCATAATGTGAAATCTACAGTTTTGATTTCCCCCCTTTTAACAGTAGTGAAGGGCAACGTCTTCAAAAAGTTTAAGCTTAGATGGAACACTTGAATGGTTTTTTGTTATCTTTAACATACCCCCTCACATAGGATTCAAGTACTATGTTACCATTAGTTGGAAGCACTTGAATGGTTTTATATTTTTACCAACAGCGAAGAGGACATCATATGCACAAGAAAGACCTTTTACCCTAAATTTCTATCTGTAGCATGGATTTAAAATTGAAACGTTAGTTTCATTTCAAATTGAATTTCTTTAAAGCAATTCAAGTAGATAACTAAATGTTGCTTATTAAAATAAAAGCTATCTAAATGTCAAATAGACTACGAAACCCAAACTTTTACTTGTCCGTTAACTGCTGAGTGATTTTAAGCTAAACTTTCAATCTGGATTTCTTTACACTCTTAAACCTGCTTAACAATTTGTATTATGTTTGATACTGATATTTGGTGTATAATTCTGAGCTGATGCTGACTTGTTTTTTTCAGAAATTTTCTTCATTGTTGCTTCTACAACTTGCATATCAGAGTCTTGGGGTGGTTTATGGAGATTTGGGAACTTCCCCCTTGTATGTTTTCTATAATACATTTCCTAATGGAGCTAAAGACAAGGAAGATGTGATTGGAGCTCTTTCCTTTATTATTTACTCTCTTACTTTGGTGCCACTTATCAAATATGTTTTCATTGTATTAAGAGCAAATGACAATGGCCAAGGTATATATTGTTTTCTAGTTTTTGGTAATTAAGATATGTATTATTGGACAAAGCAAAAAGTTAAGTGTTATACTTTGTGTTGTGACATTTTTTTCATGAATGAACTCTCCCAAAAGCTTAAGCTATTAGGTGAAGACACATGAATAGTTTTGTACATCTAATATGCTCTTCATGCAAGAGCCCTTTGGGCTTGAAGCATGGACAATGCACATGCCTACCTAAGTTGGGTTGAAATTCAAATTTTTGATTGGAAGAGTAACTGCCGCTTTGTCATCTTCGTTCTCCTCATCTATGCCATGTCAACAAGAGGATAGACAGATACTATGCAAGGTGGGCAAAATAATAGTGGGTAGAAGGAAAAGTAGAATTTCAATTTCTGTGATTGGTATGTGGCCAGTGATAAAGAATTAATTGGGACAAAGACATCTTGTAAGAGGAGTTCCACAGAACTCTGCAGTAGATGATAACAAGAATTGTTTAGTCTAGAGTGAATGATATCTGAGATGCCTTATGTAACTTAACATTTTAATTAAAAATCTAAGTGGATTCAACTAATAATTAAGTAAAGCGCACTATTATTTGCATATATGTCATATCAGATGGATATGTCTGTTTGAAACTAAGTTTAACCAAACTTACATCTGTTCTACAGGTGGAACATTAGCTCTCTATTCTGTGCTTTGCCGTCATGCCAATATAAAAATCATTCCCAACCAGCATCGTACTGATGAAGAGCTAACAACATATAGTCGCTCTACAATCCATGAAAGGTCATTTGCTGCAAAAACCAAAAGGTGGTTAGAGGAACGGGAATGTATTAAAAGTACCATTCTTATTCTCGTCCTTGTTGGTACCTGCATGATGATAGGAGATGGGATTCTTACCCCAGCCATATCTGGTATCCCTTCTGTCTTAAGCTGATCTTCTTGTTCCTATTGACTCAAGCAGGTTATCTATCAATTTATATGCTTCGGTAGTTTATTTGTCACATTTGTGCAAATTTATCAAACTGTGTAGAAATCATAAAATCATGTTATGAGATGAGAAAAATAGTCAGTTATGTGAATATAACTTGAAATTGGTTGGATTTTGAATGAACTTATGGATTATATGGTACTAAACTACTATTTGACTCAGCAAATGTAATAAAAAGGAAATTGGTGGACAGTTATTTGGCATTTGGTAATGGTAGATGTTGTACTCCTTTCGAAAATATGTATGTCTGGTTCAAATACTTACTCAGTTTTTTGTAATTGGTGCCTTTACTGCGATCTGGAATGATTTAATTGAAAAAAATATAAGACAAAGTAACTATGGTTTGTCATGGTTTTATTGAATTAGTAACATGAATGTTGAAATTATAGGGTTTAGGTAGGAAGAAGGAAAAGAGAGGAAGACAGCTAAGAATAAGATATAAGATTGATATTCAGATGTCATAATACCCTAACTTAATTATCCTAATGATTCAATTAATTAGGTCACCAAGCAAAACATAACATTAAGATTTATGACTAATAACCCTAATATTCAAGCAATGAAGAAATTAGAACATATTTTCATGATGACTGGGGTAAGGATCAAATTACAAAGGATTCAGTCCTCTAGAGTCAGCTCAATGGGTTAAGTGTGGGACAGCAAGTGTGAGTACTAGGTTTAAATCTACGGAAGTGCACTCCAACCATTTCTCATTCTCTTCTCCCCTATTCCCCTCTCCTTGTATGGCCTCCTACGAGCCTCCGCTTGGACCCCCAAAAAAAAAAAAAAAACAATGGATTCATCATGTACTATAAAATTTTTTATTTTTTGCTTTTCTGAGTGCTTATTCTGTCTGCAAGCTGCATTACTTGGTGCCATTGGATTGAGAAGGATGGTCATATCTTCAATAATGAGGACACCTTGGAGGAGCTGAAGACACTTCTATGCATGCTTGTTCTGACTGAGTGTGGCTAATTTATCTCGGATCCTTAACTTCTGAGTTTTTGGATATAGTTTGAGTGTTGTGCCCCCATGGCGCTTGTTTAGTTTTATTATTTTTCAGAGAAAATATATTGGAAAATCTTAAGTATTGGTGATTAGAGAGTAATTTGTTTCGTTATTATTTTCATTTATCTATCTATTATGTATTTTGCTCCAGAGTACATGCAAAATTCTTTTGCTGCAATTAGTTTTTTGTTTTCTTGACTATCATCTTAAAATATATCTCCAGTTAATTCAAGATATTCACAATGAGATCTTCTACTGTAGTTTTATCAGCTGCTGGAGGCATCAAGGTAAATAGCCCCGATGTGAGTAGTGGTATGGTCCTAAACCTGTAACAGTGCATCTTCCTTCTATTTCACCATTATGTGTTGGGTCTTCCAAACTGCTTATTCTGGTTACAGGTGTAGTTGTGGTAGTTGCTGTTGCAATATTAGTTGGATTATTCAGCTTGCAACATTATGGTACAGATAGAGTAAGTTGGCTATTTGCTCCAGTTGTCCTGCTTTGGTTTCTCGTAATTGGTGGTATAGGTATATTCAACATCTGGAAACATGGGAGCAGCGTTCTAAGAGCTTTTTCACCTGTGTATTTATATCGGTATTTAGCAAGAGGAGGCAAGGAAAGTTGGACTTCCCTTGGTGGTATCTTGCTCTGCATAACTGGTACATTCAGTTTATTTTGTTAATGTTGATTATGTTTCCACCTTGCAATTCAGAACTATTAATTACGAAGTGAATAGTTAATTTAAACATGAAAACACATGTTGATTTATTTCAGGGACAGAAGCACTTTTTGCCGACCTGGGTCATTTTCCAGTCTCTTCTGTGCAAATTGCATTTACTCTAGTTGTGTTTCCTTGCCTTCTTTTGGCCTATTCTGGACAGGCTGCTTACCTGATGAACAACTTGAGTCATTCACCAGATGTTTTTTATCGTTCCATTCCAGGTTTGTCTTATTTGTCTCCTTATATTGAAAAGAGTGTTTTGGGTATCTGTGCTTATTGCAGTTTTAATAAGTTGAAGTGGACATATACTATGTTTATCAGGATGTAAATCTCTTCCAAATTAAGTCATGGTTAAAAGAAAAAAACATCCAAATCAAGTTATTGGAATCATATTGGTGCAGGACCAAAACATTGGGGTGATGAGTAGTTAAAATTAATTTCAAGATCAGAGTAAAATGGTTGACATAGGTGCTCATACAATTTGAGTTTGTGTTATTATTATTTTTGAAACAAGATTTAATGTTGTATTTCAGTTTTCCTGAATGCTTGATCTAGTCTTGATTTACCTAAAACTGCAGGTTTTTACTCGTAATAAATAACCTCAAGGCCAACTTAGACATGTCAATTGTCATAACAAACTCTTGGATTATCACTGCCAATCTTTGTTGTGCCTTGCATTTCCTTGGCTGGATCAATTTAAGTTACTGCACTGTATCTTGATCCTGATGCAAAAGCTTGTTTTCAGTTTGTGAATACTCCCATTCAGTCATTAGGACTTGTTTGCGTTACTTCTTCTTTTGTTAGGACTTAGGACAATGCAAATTTGTTTCATGTAGTAATTTATCTGCTAGATGTTGATTATCTTTATTTATGCAGAGAAAATATACTGGCCAGTATTTGTTGTTGCAACAGCAGCGGCTATAGTTGCTAGCCAGGCCACAATAACTGCAACCTTTTCAATTATTAAGCAAGCCCTAGCTCATGGCTGTTTCCCAAGAGTCAAAGTTGTACATACATCAAAGAAATTCCTCGGTCAGATATATATTCCAGATATCAATTGGATCCTTATGGTTCTTTGCATTGCTGTTACTGCTGGGTTCAAAAATCAAAACCAGATTGGAAATGCATATGGTAAGTTTTTCCCTTGATGAATGTTGAAGCATATTGTTCATTCTTTGAGAAAGGAATTTATTAGAAAGAAGAGAGAGAAAGTACAAGTTCCAGGAAGAAAAGGAAATCCTCCAAGGCAAAAAGAGCAAAGTACTCAAGTGAAACAAAATAATTTTTTTTGCAGCAAAGGGTCTAAGCTAAGTTTCTTTCCCCAGTTTTGTACTTCAAAGGGT